>JARQOD010000005.1:496122664-496441438 GCA_033576555.1 Oophaga sylvatica
GGCAATCCTTTATTGATAAAATACCTCAATGGGTAGCACCCAAAAACAACCGTGATAAAAAACAAAAAACAAAGTGTATTCCTAACTTAAAAGCTATGGGGATAGCCTAGAGTCCCTGATGTAGGTCTGGGCTGTCACCTGCCTAACAGCGGAGGTTGGCACCCTAGGGGGAAGCGTTGTGGTGCCCCCGCTCCACGATGGCTGACCCTAGGGTCCCTGTTAGGCCCTTACACCTTAGGGGATACCTCTACCCAGATAGTAGGGAGACCCCTAACATTAATACAGAGACCAGCTAACATTAAAGGTGACCCTAAGTCCCCAAAGTATTAAAAACAGTTCACAACACACGGGGTGGTAGGAAGTATAATGGAGATTGGCACAGATCTGCTGTACAACACTGCTAGTATACAGCAGCCTCCTTTTATGAACAGGAGTTATGATAAAACTGCCTTCTTGTGCCACAGCTTAATGAAAGTGAATGTGAACAGTCTCATACTTGTTCACTCACTAGTCAAAGCTCCTCCAGTGTATAGGAAATCTAAATGTGTGTGCATACCAGACAGTCAAATAAAAGCTAAGATACCATCTATAATTGTCAGCTATTGGACCAAAAGTCTAGTCTGAACTTATAAACACACTGAAAAAATGACTAGTGCAAATAATGACTGGAATAAATAAGACGCATCGGCGTCATGAGAAGGTCATTGACACTTGATATTAGTGTCGTGTTAGGGATAGCAATATTTGAAGATAAATGTATAAGGCAGCAAGATATAATTGATGTATACCTTCCCTACCAATGCCCGATGTACCGAATAGGAAATAGGTACAGATATAACATTCCTACAGGTATGGTGCTAAATGGGGAATAGGTATATATATTGCCTTCCTGTACGTATAATACTAATCACCCCTCATCATGATGTAGATACACTGAGAAACTCCATTATAAAATGTTATTAATAAGAAATGCGTAACGATACTCATCATTTCTCATGGTCACCCCACCACCATCAATAGTAGCGCCTCAACGCGTTTCGCCCCATGGGCTCATCAGGAGGCCAGATGTACAGATGTCCGGTGTCAAAATGACATGGTGCAGAGACTAACAGATGCTGTAATGAATACATCGTCGATGTATCTGTACCATAGTGTAATCATATCCTGCCACCATCTCTCCTCGCCAAACACCTCAGTTTCCTTCCACCAGCCCAGGAACAAATTGGCGTACGAGGGGGCACAGGGGCTCCCCATCGCTGTGCCCCTGAGCTGGTGGAGGTGCATGCCATCAAAGGTGAAGGAGTTGTGGGTCAGTACAAAGTCAAGTAACCTGACTACAAAGTCATTATGTTCCCACATCCCACAGACCTCTGTCTAAGATAGAATTCTACACCCTTGATGCCCAGGTGGTGAGGGATGCTACTATACAGGGCTTCGATGTCAATGGAGGCCAACCAGAAATCTTCCTCTAGGTGAATATCTTCTAGTTTGAGTATCAGATCGGAGGTGTCCCTCAAATATGAGGGTAATGATGTCACAAACGGACGAAGTATCTCATCGATATAAACCCCACAATTCTGGGTGAGGGAATTTACGCCAGACACGATGGGTCTGCCCTTCAAAGGGGCCAGTCCCTTATGGATCTTTGGAAAAGCGTAGAAGGTGGCTAACACCAGAAACTTGGGAAGCAGGAAATTATATTCAGTCTTAGATATGAGCCTCGACCCCAACCCGCCCTCAAGCAGGCCCTGTAACATCTCCTTATAATCCAGCATAGGGTTTTTGCTCAAGACCTCATATGTCTCTCTGTCGAGCAGTATATCTAGGCACATCTTACGGTATTTGGAATGATCCATGATGACTAGATTCCCCCCCTTATCCGAGGGTTTGACAATGAGCTGATCATTCTTGCTCAACCTATCAAGTGCCTCACGCTCACTGCATGACAGGTTATCCCCTTCCCCAAACCCAGTGACCTTAAGTTTTTTGAGATCTCTTTCCACCAATGACAAGAATATGTCAATATTGCTCGTATCCCCAGCAGGAGGCATCCTCTCACTCTTATTTTTAAGTTTAGTGAAGGGGCCCCTTACCATCTTCACTTGACCTCTCATTTTCATTGAGAAGATCACGTAGGGCTTGATATCCCTCCATATCCTCTTCATGTATACCATATCTTTGACACTCCTCACGATCGTGTTGTAGAAAAAACTTTTTCCATTTCAGTTTCCTGCCGAACAGGTTAAGATCTTTTACCCATTCAAAACAGTTAAAGTTATTTGTGGGCACAAAACTCAGGCCTCTTAACAGTACATCTACTTCCTCCCTTGTGAGCTCATGCGAGGTCAGGTTGATAACCCGTCCCCTGGTTAATTGAACCGGGTCCTGAGATGATATCCTGTCCTCGCACTTTGCTCCAAAAAAGATGAAGAGGATAAAGAGGAAGATGCAGCTGGGACTAAGGATGAGGCTCCTGCTCCCATGGGGTTGGTTTCTATGGGGAATGCCATCTGGTAACCTCCTCTCGAGGTACCCCTTCCCTTCCTGGAGTACCTTCCTCCTCGACCCCTTCCTGATTGCCATCTATTCCTATGGAAGGATCCTCTTTGTTGTTGTATCCCTCTTAGGCCTATATCAGCCCTTTCAGTATCGGAGGTGTCAATATCAGAAGAGGATGCCTCCGATGGTATGTCTTTTTGAAAGTTAAACACTTGGTTATCGCTAAAGTCTTTTAGGTCCCGCTGAAATTGTATTTGCTTACGTTCTTTTAGTAGAGACTGATATCTCTCCACTGACGTTTGCAAAAGTCCCTCCCTTCTGTTAAAGTCCGGATCAGTTTTAAATTTTAGTACTCCCTCAATCAGTCTATTGAGAAGTGCAGTGGACTTTTCAAAAACTTTTTTCTCCTCTATGAGCAGGATTTGCATAAACCTGATTGAGGACTCAATGGATTCCTTATACCAGATGCTCATAAACTCCTGTGTAGCGATTCTAGGTGAGGGATTTATATTGATCCTCAATCCTCTAGGGACAATGCGATTTTTTAGATAGTTTTCAATTGTCCTGATTTCCCACCAGGATTTCAAATGCCCCTTGTAAGCTCCATAGAGTTCATTAACCAGATTTTTAAGAGTCAGCGGACCGTGGGGTTCGTTGATGTGCCCCCTACGCTAAATGCCTGATTAGCATCCTCCAGCCAAAGATCAGGGTTAATTGGACCTACCAAAAAACTGGCCATAACAAAACCAGAATAAGTAACTGAAAATATATAATAGGTACAGAAGGGCTTCAAAACCAAAATCATAGAATCATGCCCTATAGGCAATCCTTTATTGATAAAATACCTCAATGGGTAGCACCCAAAAACAACCGTGATAGCCTGTGCAGGGGTTAAGGTCCGCTCTGCACGCTAGTCAGGACCCAGACACCCCTCCTACTTCCAGCATGCACTGCTTCTCTGACGCAGGGCGATAGAGATACTCCCCCTGATGAGGTCAGAGCTTTTCCCACGAGCCTATTGGTGGAGCCATATAAGGGGGAGGAGCCTATGAAGGCGAGCCCGCACAGGGGGTGGAGCGTCTCCATTAGGCGGCAGATATAAATATGAGGAAGTCACACAGCATCTGTTAGTCTCTGCACCATGTCATTTTGACACCGGACATCTGTACATCTGGCCTCCTGATGAGCCCATGGGGCGAAACGCGTTGAGGCGCTACTATTGATTTTGGTGGGGTGACCATGAGAAATGATGAGTATCGTTACGCATTTCTTATTAATAACATTTTATAATGGAGTTTCTCAGTGTATCTACATCATGATGAGGGGTGATTAGTATTATACGTACAGGAAGGCAATATATATACCTATTCCCCATTTAGCACCATACCTGTAGGAATGTTATATCTGTACCTATTTCCTATTCGGTACATCGGGCATTGGTAGGGAAGGTATACATCAATTATATCTTGCTGCCTTATACATTTATCTTCAAATATTGCTATCCCCTAACACGACACTAATATCAAGTGTCAATGACCTTCTCATGACGCCGATGCGTCTTATTTATTCCAGTCATTTTATGCTCTAGTCATTCTTTCAGTGTGTTTATAAGTTCAGACTAGACTTTTGGTCCAATAGCTGACAATTATAGATGGTATCTTAGCTTATATTTGACTGACTGGTATGCACATACATTTAGACTTCCCATACACTGGAGGAGCTTTGATTAGTGAGTGAACAAGTATGAGACTGCTCACATTCACTTTCATTAAGCTGTGGCACAAGAAGGCAGTTTTATCATAACTCCTGTTCATAAAAGGAGGCTGCTGTATACTAGCAGTGTTGTACAGCAGATCTGTGCCAATCTCCATTATACTTCCTACCACCCCGTGTGTTGTGAACTGTTTTTAATACTTTGGGGACTTAGGGTCACCTTTAATGTTAGCTGGTCTCTGTATTAATGTTAGGGGTCTCCCTACTATCTGGGTAGAGGTATCCCCTAAGGTGTAAGGGCCTAACAGGGACCCTAGGGTCAGCCATCGTGGAGCGGGGGCGCCACAACGCTTCCCCTAGGGTGCCAACCTCCGCTGTTAGGCAGGTGACAGCCCAGACCTACATCAGGGACTCTAGGCTATCCCCATAGCTTTTAAGTTAGGAATACACTTTGTTTTTTGTTTTTTATCACGGTTGTTTTTGGGTGCTACCCATTGAGGTATTTTATCAATAAAGGATTGCCTATAGGGCATGATTCTATGATTTTGGTTTTGAAGCCCTTCTGTACCTATTATATATTTTCAGTTAAAATGAAAGATGTCAATTGAAACGACAGCTCATCCCATAAATAATCTAACCCTCATATGCCTATGTAGACAAAAAAAATAAAAAACAGTTCTGGCAACATAGAAGGGGAAAAAAATTGAAGCATATAACTAAAAATAAATCACACCATCATCAAGGGGTTAAGCAAAATGGAAGTCCCTTTACGGTTTATTACTTTTAGGGCTCAATCAGGTGTCCGTCAGTGCAATGTACAGGGTGTACGCAGATCTCCCATTCCAAGTGTGACTGTTGGAATAATGCATATTGATTTGTATGTATCGCAACAACTACTACTGTACTGTTTGATATGTTGTGCATATTGTGAGGTTGTTAACAAAGTTTTAAAAAAAAAAACCCTCACTCACAGACAGGATGCCTCCTCCTTCTCTTACTGTGTTGTAATGTTTTTCATGCTGCAGCCATAGCAGATATCAGGCTGATCACATTTCATGCTGTGTTGTAAGCTGTCTATACTGGATGTGAATAAATCTACATTCTCTGTTGCTGACTCCGGATGTTACGCTGGTTAATCCGCTGCTAACAGTGACAACCTCATAGAAGTACATGAAGCAGTCAGTCATATGGTCGGGAGACTTGCATCCGGCCAGTCCGTGCATTGTGGTTTGAGATCGGCCAGATTTGCACGGATGTCTGCATGAGTCCTAACACGGTCTTAAAGTTTTATCGGGACTGGTCTGCTCTTGTTCAGCTGACATATAATAAAGTGTCAGGATCCCGTCTGGGTTGGAGCCGATGTTACTGCAAACACTAGGGAAAGCAGAGGCAGGTAGCGTAGTCAGAAGGCAGGCCGAGGTCGGTACACAGGAAAGCAGTGTTTGTAGCAGGGAAGCAGGCAAATAACGTAGTCAGGTGGCAGCCAGAGGTCGGTACACAGGAAAGGCAGTTCGGTAGCAGAGGAGCAGGCAGATAACGTAGTCAGGTGGCAGCAGGAGGTCGGTACACAGGAGAGCAGTGTTTGTAACAGCAGGAACAGCAGGAGAAAGAGCTTGACTAAAGGCTGGAAGCACAATAATCTCGCAATGACACACCCACAGGGCCAGGTTTATATAGGGTGTGTAATTGGCAATCAGAGGCCCAATCAAGAGAGCACTAGGTGTAGCCAATAAGGAAGAACAGTCAATGGTATCTGGGTTCAGCAAGGAACTTTGCAGCCAGCAGAATAGCTCAGATGGTAGAGCTGCTGGCCAGTGGACAAGAGGTACTGGGTTCGACTCCTGACAGTACTCCCCTCCTTCCAGGATGGCCTCTGGACATCTCAGGAGCTGGCTTATCCGGGTACCTTTGATGAAAGGCTCTTGTTAGTCTAGGAGCATGGACGTTGTCCCTTGGTTCCCATGAATTTTCCTCTGGTCTGTAACCCTTCCACTGCACCAGATACTGCAGTTTACCTCTGAATTTTCGGGAGTCCAGAATCTTATCCACAATGTATTCTTCTTCACCACGGATCCTTTCTGGTGGAGGAGGTGGCTGAATTCTTCCTGGAAACGGGTTTTCACAGAAGGGTTTGAGCAAGGATATGTGAAACACTGGATGAATCTTTAGATTGTTGGGAAGTTTTAAACGAAAAGCAACCTGGTTAATTTTTGCAGAAATTTGAAAAGGTCCAATGAATTTCTGACCCAATTTGGAGGATGGCACATGTGTCTTAAGGTTTTTAGTGGACAGCCAAACTTTGTCTCCAACCTGAAGAGCAGGGGGCACTCTCCGATGTTTATCTGCTGCTTCCTTATATTCTTCCTGGGTCTTGAGCAATATCTCTGATAATTCCTTCTGGGATTCCTGTAATTTTGTAAGCCTGTCATTAACAGCAGGAATGGGAGTGTTCACTGGCAGATTAGGGATAAATACTGGATGTACTCCATAATTAGCAAAAAATGGGGTTTGAGATGTAGCGCTATGTATGGAGTTGTTGTAGGCAAACTCTGCTGTTGGTAAATAGTCCACCCAGTCATCCTGAAGATAGGAAATGAAGCAACGGAGGTATTGCTCCAAAGTCTGGTTCGTTCTCTCCGTCTGGCCATTGGACTGAGGATGGAAAGCGGTAGAAAGATTCACCGTGACTCCCAAGGCTGTACAGAAACTCTTCCAAAATTTTGACGTAAACTGAACGCCTCTGTCAGACACCACGCTGTCAGGAATTCCATGTAACCTGAATACTTCTTTGATCATCAGTTCTGCAGTTTTTTCAGCAGTAGGAATTCCTTCAGTTGGAATAAAGTGGGCCATTTTTGTGAGTCGGTCCACTATGACAAGGATGACGGTCATCTGTTTGGAAGGGGGTAGTTCCACAATAAAATCCATGGAAATAGATCCCCAAGGCCTGGATGGAACTGGGAGTGGTTGCAAGAGTCCTAGAGGAGACGATCGTGGGGTCTTGTTTCATGCGCATGTTAAACAGGTTGAAACATATTTCCTCACGTCCTTCCTACAATTAGGCCACCAAAAGAAACGAAGTAGTAAGTCTTGTGTTTTTGCAACTCCAGGATGTCCTGCCAGTTTAGAATCATGGACACTTTTGAGGACTTCAAGGCGAGAAGATTCAGGTACATATATTTGGTGTTTCTGCATCCAAAACCCCTCTTTGAATGAAAGATCGACGTCTTCCGAAGGATGGTTAAGGAAAGAGTCCTCTTGATATCCATCTTTAATTCTATTACCTAGTCCTCTAGAGTGCAATATTCCCAAAAATTTTTAGGGCCTAGAATTGTATCATCATTACTAGACCTCTCCTGAGGTTCCGAACACATCCTGGACAGGGCGTCAGCCTTGCCATTCCTTGAACCAGGCCGGTAAGAGATTATAAAATTGAATCTTGAGAAAAATAAGGCCCATCGTGCTTGTCTTGCAGACAATCTTTTTGCTGTACGGAGGAATTCAAGATTCTTGTGGTCCGTGAGGACAGTCACAGGGTGATTGGCACCTTCCAGAAGATGTCTCCACTCGGAGAAGGCAAGTTTAATGGCTAACAGTTCTTTATTACCAATGTCGTAGTTCTTTTCTGCAGATGACATGGTGTGGGAAAGAAACGCACATGGGTGAAGTTGCATCTTGTCCCCAACTCGCTGAGACAGAATAGCTCCCACTGCAGAGTCCGAGGCGTCCACTTCGACAGTAAATGGCAATTCAGGATTTGGGTGTACTAACAATGGAGCAGACGTAAAAAGAGTTTTCAACTTGTCAAAAGCCTCCTGTGCCTCTGGAGACCAGAAAAATGCTTTTGTCTTTTTTGTTAGTGTAGTAATTGGTAGTATGATCCGTGAAAAGTTCTTTATAAATTTTCGGTAAAAATTTGCAAATCCTATGAAACGCTGGACGTCTTTTAAATTTCTTGGAACAGGCCAGTCCACTACAGCATTGATTTTGCCGGGATCCATGCTCAGACCTTCTGGGGAGATGATATATCCCAGAAATTGGATACTGGTTTGTTCAAACTCACATTTTTCAAGTTTAATGTAGAGATGGTTCTCCTGTAGTCGTTCCAAGACTAACTGGACGTGCCTGCGATGCTCTTCCAAGGTGTCTGAAAATATAAGAATGTCATCGAGATAAGCCACAATCGAATTGGTCCAAGAAATCTCGAAATACATCATTAATAAAATGTTGAAAGGTGGCTGGGGCATTGCTAAGGCCAAAGGTCATAACAAGAGATTCAAAATGTCCATATCTCGTTCTGAAGGCGGTCTTCCACTCATCTCCTGGGGAATCCGTATGAGGTTGTAAGCCCCTCTAAGATCCAGCTTCGTAAAGATTTTCGCAGAACGGAGTCTCTCAAATAGTTCAGGAATCAAGGGTAGCGGGTAGCGATTCTTGACAGTGATATTATTCATCTCTCTGTAGTCAATACATGGCCACAGAGTGGAGTCTTTCTTTTCAACAAAGAACAGGGGTGCCCCAGCTGGAGATGTGGAAGGTCGAATAAAGCCTTTCTCTAAATTTTCATCCAGGAACTTTCTTAATACCTTCAATTCAGGTTCGGAAAGATTGTAAATCCGTCCAAATGGAATGGTTGCTCCTGGCAGCAATTCAATGGGACAGTCATAAGGACGGTGAGGAGGTAATTGATCTGCTTTCTTCTTACTGCAGACATCAGAGAACTGCTGATATTGAGGTGGTAGTTTCTCTTCCTTCTCATGCGAAATCTCAGAGATTTGGACTTGTTGGAGAACAGGGGGTTCCTTATGACAATTATTCTTACAGTAGTCAGATGGAAAGGTGATGGTCCTTGATGCCCAGTTGATAGAAGGGTTATGGACTGAAAACCAGGGGATCCCTAGAATAACCGAAATTTCGGAGATGAAATAAGGTGGAAACTGACAGCTTCATGATGATCCGGGTCGATACAAATCTCCAGTTCGATTGTCTCATGCGTGACAGGTCCAGAAGACAAAGGTGATCCATCCACAGTTTCCATTTCAATTGGTGTGGATTTGGTTCTACTGGAAATATCATTATCACGTGTAAATTTTAAGTCCATAAAATTTCCTCCTGCTCCCGAATCCAACAGGGCAGAGCATTGTATTTTTTGGGTGCCCATTACAACCTGAATGGGGATTACAAAATGAGATGATGTGGTATGTATTTTGTCTGTTTCTGGCGTTACTGATGAGATAGTCTGCAAGATGGAATCCGACTGCTGAGAAAGGTCCGTATTGCTGGCAGACCTGTTGTTGGTAAAGGCTATAGTCCTTTTGTTAGGACAGTTGATGGCATAGTGTCCAGGGTCCCCACAATAGAGGCAGAGATGTTCTGCACGTCGCCTCTCCTTCTCCTGTGCAGAGAGTGGTCTTCGGATGACGTCGATCTGCATCGGTTCAGACACAACTTGCGTCTTTTCTTGGTGGTCTGATGCTGAAAATGAGAAGCCAGGGCTATTCCCAAGTGCTCGCAGTCTCTCCTTTCTCCTTTCAGTAAGTCTCTGATCAATCCGGATACATAGTTGAATAAAGTCCTCCAACTGGTCAGGGGTCTCAACCCTGGCAAGCTCGTCTTTCACTGGTTCTGATAACCCTCGTCGAAATTGACTTCTCTGGGCCGCTGGATTCCAGGTGGTGTCGGCCACCCAGCGACGGAACTCCGATGTATATTCCGCAACAGAGCGACGTCCTTGGCGCAAATTATGTAATTTGGTTTCTGCTGTGGCACAGCGGTTTGGGTCATCAAAAACTTGATTCATAGCTGCGATGAAAGCTTCCAGGTCATTAAGGAGGGCATAGTCCTTTTCTACATAAGGTGAAGCCCAAGCAAGAGCTTCATCCGTCAGGAGATTTATCATGAAAAAAACTTTCTTCCTCTCACTGGTAAAGGGAGCAGGTTGCATCTGGAAGTATATGCGGCATTGATTGAGGAATCCTCGGTACTGCTTGCGATCCCCACTGAACTTTGCAGGCAGCGGCAGCCGCGCATTTGATTCGGACCCTGAATTGCGCACGTCCAGTAGTTGTTTTTGTAGCTCAATTACTTCCTGTTGTATCGCCGTGAAATCAGTTTGTAACTTGGCATATTTTCCTTGAGAGTCAGTACAAAAACTTTGAAGCTCCGTAACTTGCCGCCTCAGGGTGTTCACAGCGGACTCCATTTTGGCGCGAGATTATTCTGTCAGGATCCCGTCTGGGTTGGAGCCGATGTTACTGCAAACACTAGGGAAAGCAGAGGCAGGTAGCGTAGTCAGAAGGCAGGCCGAGGTCGGTACACAGGAAAGCAGTGTTTGTAGCAGGGAAGCAGGCAAATAACGTAGTCAGGTGGCAGCCGGAGGTCGGTACACAGGAAAGGCAGTTCGGTAGCAGAGGAGCAGGCAGATAACGTAGTCAGGTGGCAGCAGGAGGTCGGTACACAGGAGAGCAGTGTTTGTAACAGCAGGAACAGCAGGAGAAAGAGCTTGACTAAAGGCTGGAAGCACAATAATCTCGCAATGACACACCCACAGGGCCAGGTTTATATAGGGTGTGTAATTGGCAATCAGAGGCCCAATCAAGAGAGCACTAGGTGTAGCTAATAAGGAAGAACAGTCAATGGTATCTGGGTTCAGCAAGGAACTTTGCAGCCAGCAGAATAGCTCAGATGGTAGAGCTGCTGGCCAGTGGACAAGAGGTACTGGGTTCGACTCCTGACATAAAGCTTCTAATGGAAATCCATTGCATTTAGATATAAACATACATTTTATGGTTGATATAACTTTTTCAGCGATTCATCAAGAGCTTTCTTAGTAATTACCACCTCATACAGCTCACTTGTGGATAACATAATTTCCGAACATGGATTGCAGGCAATTAAAGGCCTTGTTAAAAATGAATGTGTCCAGATTTCCCCAGTTGCGCAGCGGAGTGGAAAAAAAAATCCTGATTGGGACCTTAACATTTCTCGCTCTCCCATTCTTCATTAGTCACATCTGTTGCTATTGTTTCCATGGATACAATAAAAGTTAAATTGATAGCCATTCTCTCTGATATCGGACAGGTGGCACTTTTATTTCCCAGACTATAGTGCAGGGTTCTAATATAATGTATACATCACACCTACTCAATGTGGGGAGATTAATTAGAATCAATTTACTTCTGGCATGATGTCTGATTCATATCATTATTGGCTGTGAGTGATGTATGAGTTCTTTAAGGGCAATTGCATGGCTGGTGAGGGAAGGGAGGGAGCGCAGCTCCTCGGCACATCTGTCAGCCGGTGATGAGTGGTCTCCAAAGACATTGTAGATGAAAAACATAGGAGTGGCATGTGAATACTCACTATTAGTTATGAGTGTATGTGCTGGGATAAGATGTTACCAGAGCAAGCTCGGGTGCTAACGGCGGGCTTGAAAAGTTTCATCGAGTCCCTGCGGCTGCATGTCTCGCTGCTTTTCGACATCCGCAACACATGCAGGGATTACCTAACAAACAAGCAATTCCTGCGTGTATTGAGGCTGTAGAACAGCCACAAGTCCTTCTGCAGCGGGAACTCGAACATATTATTCGACCATGCCAAAGACCAAAGACACTCAGTATATATTAACATGAGGCAAAGTGTAGTTAAAGGGGTATTCCCTCTCTCCTATCCCAATTGTGTAGGTGTAGTAATAATAATAATAATAATATTAGCCAATACCTTGGGTATCCATGGTTACGTCCACCGATGAAGTGACAGTTAGCTACTTGCTAGTGGTCGTACCATAGATACCTAAGGTCTTACAATGTCTGCACATGAGTAAAGACTAGAGACATAGCGAATCATAAAAACTATAAAGCGATGCAAAAAAATTGTTTTTGCTATAAAAAAAAAAAAATTGTGTGCGTAAAAGCGCCAAAACATTAAAAAAAACAGTATAAATGTGGTATGGCTGTCATCTCAAAAAGAAATGTTTCAAATTCTGTGCTCCAAAATCCAAATGCCTTCTCCTTCTGAGCCCAAGAGTGTCGAAACCACATATAGCACCCACATGTTTTGCGTTTCTGAAGCAATGAGAGCCCGCCTAACTTATGGGCTGGGCATAAGATACTGGGCACTACAACATATTGGTGACTACACTGTACTGGGCACCAAAGTGGCACTGCCATTCTGAAAACATAACCTGTTGTGGGTCGTGAGGACTGGAGTTTGGGAAACACTGGTCTAATGCAAATCAGTCATTTTAGACATAGGGGCCAAACGCTGGCTTAAAGATGGTGAAGGAATAAAGTATAATACACTGAACAGTAAATATAGTTGTCAATCAGGCAAAAAAAGTATATTTTGGCATGAATATTTCATAAGGCAAAATTGTATTATGAACATGAATTTTCTACAGTATTATGGTTGTACTCCTTTACATAGCTATAAATTTATATTCTGGTTAGTATACTCTCCACAAGGAGTAACCTTACCCCCCAGACCCCAGTCCAGAGCCTCTCATCTAGCCAAATCAGATTTTCCTACTTTGCACTGACGAGGACCAATAGTCCGAAACACCGTGTCTGCAAATGGAGAATCTGATTTGGCTTTTATCCTAAGTCATATTACAAGACTCGTTAAAGGGTTGATTGTGACTTGTAGGATCGCTACTTCCAATAGGTGGTGCTATAGAGTACAAGTCCTCTTTGTTTGAAGAGGCAATTTGCATATTCTGGTTAGTGTAACTTTTGGGAGCAATAAGTTACTTGCTCCTCAATACTAGATCTATGTGCTCAATCTACATTTATCATTTGTATTTCACGCCTCATTACATTTTTCCAGTTCAACCATTGGGAGAAAAAGGTCATTCATTGTCTTGTTCCACAACTTTGTTTAGTCCAAATATTTTTGCAAGTGAATGAACACGGTTTGGCCATAAAGTTTACTGCGTTGATAACAGAGGAACTTTTAATTCAAAGACTGAAGGTAGAAACTGCTGCTGAGTTCCCGCATCTTCAGTAGGTTCACCTGCACATAGAACACCTTTTCTGAACTGAAATCTTTGATGCTCACGTATTCGTATATGAAGCCTTCTGTACTAAAAGAAAGCGCTGTCTGAGATCACATTGAATCCAAGACATACATTTTTCATCTAATAGGACTACAAGTTTCTGAGTTGACATTTCATATAGAAAACTTCCATCCAAAATCACGTAAAAGTGGCATGAGAGAGAAACTTTTCCTTTATTGTCAAAAAGTTAATTTCATAACATCTGAAAAAGAAGAAAATATACTGTAAAAGGATTAATACATGATTACATTATCTGAGCCAAAGTTCTCTATGTGCTGGATATCTGCCTAAAGATATCCTATATTTTTCTGTATCCAGATCCTATAAGGAAATACAGTGGGTGCGGTAAGTATTCAGACCCCTTTAAATTTTTCACTCTTTGTAAATTCAAAAAAAGTTCATTTTTTTCTCATTAATGTGCACTCTGCACCCCATCTTGACTGAAAGAACCCAAAATGTAGAAATTTATGCAAATATATTAAAAAAAAAAAACCCTGAAATCTCACATGGTCATAAGTATTCAGACCCTTTGCTCAGTATTGAGTAGAAGCACCCTTTTGAGCTAGTACAGCCATGAGTCTTCTTGGGAATGATGCAACAAGTTTTTCACACCGGGATTTGGGGATCCTCTGCCATTCTTCCTTGCAGATCCTCTCCAGTTCCATCAGGTTGGATGGTGAACGTTGGTGGACAGACATTTTAAGGTCTCTCCAGAGATGCTCAGTTGGGTTTAGGTCAGCGCTCTGGCTGGGCCAGTCAAGAATGGTCACAGAGTTGTTCTGAAGCCACTCCTTTGTTATTTTAGCTGTGTGATTAGGGTCATTGTCTTGTTGAAAGGTGAACCTTCGGCCAGGTCTGAGGTCCAGAGCACTCTGGAAGAGGTTTTTATCCAGGATATCTCTGTACTTGGCAGCATTCATGTTTCCTTCAATTGCAACCAGTCGTCCTGTCTCTGCAGCTGAAAAACACCCCCATGGCATGATGCTGCCACCACCATGTTTCACTGTTGGGATTGTATTGGGCAGGTGATGAGCAGTGCCTAGTTTTTTCCACACATACCGCTTAGAATTATCACCAAATGCTCTATCTTTGTCTCATCAGACCAGAGAATCTTATTTCTCATTGTCTGGGAGTCCTTCATGTGTTTTTCACTAAACTCAATGCGGCTTTCATATGTCTGACACTGAGGAGAGGCTTCCATCGGGCCACTCTGCCATAAAGGCCCGACTGGTAGAGGGTTGCAGTGATAGTTGACTTTGTGGAACTTTCTCCCATCTCCCTTTTGCATCTGTGGAGCTCAGCCACAGTGATCTTGGGGTTCTTCTTTACCTCTCTCACCAAGGCTCTTCTCCCACAATTGCTCAGTTTGGCTGGACTGCCAGGTCTAGGAAGACTACGGGTGGTCCCAAACTTCTTCCATTTAAGGATTATGGAGGCCACTGTGCTCTTAAAAATCTTAGGTATTGCAGAAATTCTTTTGTGACCTTTGCCAGATCTGTGCCTTGCCACAATTCTGTCTCTGAGCTCCTTAGCCAGTTCCTTTGACCTCATGATTCTCATTTGGTCTGACATGCACTGTGAGCTGTGAGGTCTTATATAGACAGGTGTGCGCCTTTACAAATCAAGTCCTATCAGTTTAATTAACCACAGCTGGACTCCAATGAAGGAGTAGAACCATCTCAAGGAGGATCACAAGGAAGTGGACAGCATGTGACATAAATATCAGTGTCTGAGCAAGGGTATGAATACTTATGACCATGTGATATTTCAGTTTTTCTTTTTTAATAAATTTTCAACTATTTCTACATTTCTGATTTTTTCAGTCAAGATGGGGTGCAGAGTGTACATTAATGAGAAAAAAATGAACTTTTTTGAATTTTCCAAATGGCTGTAGTGAAAGAGTGAAAAATGTAAAGGGGTCTGAATACTTTCTGTACCCACTGTATGTGTCTCTTTTGTTACAGACTCTAAATAATTTCTGATAGTATAATGCCACAGACATGTGAAACTCCACCCTTCGCCCACCTACAGACTTTAGGAGAGAGGACAGATGGAAGGGACGATGTGATACCCAGGATTTGTTTGTACCCTATAAACCACAAAGGGCTTATTCACACGTCAGTATTTTGCATCAGTGTTTCTGTGTGAAAACCAGGAATGGAACAAAGAACTAATGGAAATATTGAGACTTATTCTGTGTTTTGGAGACACTCCAGTTTTTTTTGTTACAAAAACTGATGAAATACTGATCAAAAATACTGATGTGTAAATTAAGAATCTCAAATTCCTAACCTCTACTTCATACTGAATAACACCTAAATTGTAAAAAAGTAAAATAAAATGTTTCTAGCATATTTACTTGCTTTGGTTCACCAGATAGTTGACAGATACGGATAGTTTGAGTTTATCTGTCCTCATGGGCAGCAAGTTGAACAGCGAATATAGGCACTGGTTAGCAAATTGAGCACATGGGCAAAAATACATAAATGAAAAAATAAAATACAATATATATACAGTACAGACCAAAAGTTTGGACACACCTTCTCATTCAATGATTTTTCTGTATTTTCATGACTATGAAAATTGTAGAATCACACTGAAGGCATCAAAACTATGAATTAACACATGTGGAATTATACATTACACTTTACAAAAAAGTGTGAACAACTGAAAATGTGTCTTATATTCTAGGTTCTTCAAAGTAGCCACCTTTTGCTTTGATTACTGCTTTGCACGCAGAAAAGGTGAACGGATGGATTCTACATGCCTGGTTCCCACCGTGAAGCATGGGAAGGAGGTGGTTGTGATGTGTGGGGTGCTTTGCTGGTGACACTGTTGGGGATTATTCAAAATTGAAGGCATATGAACCAGCATGGCTACCACAGCATCTTGCAGCGGCATGCTATTCCATCCAGTTTGCGTTTAGTTGGATCATCATTTATTTTTCAACAGGACAATGACCCCAAACACACCTCCAGGCTGTGTAAGGGCTATTTGACCAAGGTGAGTGTTGGGGTGCTACACCAGATGACCTGGCCTCCACAGTCACCAGACCTGAACCCAATCGAGATGGTTTGGGGTGAGTTGGACCGCTCACCGCTTCAATTTTGAATAAATCCACAACAGTATCACCAGCAAAGCACCCCCACACCATCACACCTCCTCCTCCATGCTTCACGGTGGGAACCAGGCATGTAGAATCCATCCGTTCACCTTTTCTGCGTGCAAAGCAGTAATCAAAGCAATAGGTGGCTACTTTGAAGAACCTAGAATATAAGACATATTTTCAGTTGTTTCACACTTTTTTGTAAAGTGTAATGTATAATTCCACATGTGTTAATTCATAGTTTTGATGCCTTCAGTGTGATTCTACAATTTTCACAGTCATGAAAATACAGAAGAATCTTTGAATGAGAAGGTGTGTCCAAACTTTTGGTCTGTACTGTATGTATATATATATATATATATATACAGTGTATGTATATAGGCATAAAAAATAAAATAGACTATATATATATATATATATATATATATATATATATGCATTAGGGAGTCTATGACTATTCTATTAAATGAAGTAGCTTCTTCACTTCCATGTACCCTCTCAGATTATTCTGTGCTAATATATGAGCATTCCTTTTACAGACCCCTTTTTATTACCCAGAGTAGAGAGCGGCTGTGAGGACTCAGCACTTATGAGTGCAGAGCACACAGTGTAGTACTTCGGTTGACCTGTGGTGGTGCTGTAGATGCAGCAGATTGGAGCAGATCCAACAGTAGGATTCCCTGCGAACACTTTTAGGGACCTTTTTAACAAAAAAAAATTGAAAAATGAAATGGTTCAAATCAATTCACAGGAGCCGGTCCAGTGTCCACTGTGCGGGAGCCCTGCGAACCGCTTCTTGCCCGATGGAGTCCTCTGCTAATCTCTTGATTGGTTGGCCAGGCGTAATGTCATCATTGCAGCATGATACACATGTGCCATCACGCCAGGCTGGATAATCTAAAGAAGAGCCTCCGATTGCTGGCAGGTAGAAGGTAGTGTGTAGGGCTCCAGTCTGACCACCACAGATGACTGGACTGGGTCCTAGGAATCGATTCTCTCTATTATTTAGTGTTTAAAAGTAGTTGATGAAAATGATTTTATTTCATGATTTCAGTTTTTGTATCTACTTTTTGTTGGATTTTTGCTTGGAAAATATAACATTTCTGGGAAGCTTTCCTTTGAGGTTGGGGAATATTTCTGAGCTAAACTACAAATCGACCTTCATTAATGAAATGAAATAGAATCCTTTTATCCACCATTGGAGGTGATTCAGTGCAGTAGTTATTTTTTTTATTTTAGTCTATAAAAAGGGGATTACAAACGAATAAAGCTCGGCTAGCTTTCTCCATTGTTATTAAGGCAAAGAGAAACAAAATATATTGATTTCTCAGAAAAAAGGCTTTTGCAGTGTTTTGATTGTAAGCCTATAGCCTCATACTGGCTGATGATATGTGACAGGTAGAATATTTCAACCGGTCTTTCATATTAGTATCTGAGAAAATTGAAAGCACAGTAGACCTTCAAGTAATACTGTAAAGCTACTCTGTGAAACTTAGACTTACTGGGCAATTTCCAAGAGATATAATATTTGACATAGACATAAGTGGACTGAAACTCTACAGCAGCAAACATTTATTTAGCAGTTTTAATAGAAATTTTGATTGTAAAGGAAAGAAACGGTCATTCACAAGAACACAAGAAAAATCATTACAAAAGTAATATAATCTATACCCCAAATAGTGTGGCATTTGGATGATCCATCCATAGGTAATCTCAAAGCTCCTTCAGCTTGTGACACTGATATCTTTACTACGGTGTAGAAATAAAGTACAACAGGTAAAAGTGATTCTAAAAATGGATTTTGTTTTTACACCCTAGGGTCCAAATTGATCAGGATGCAAAATAAATGTAAAGGGGTTCTCTGGGCATATAGTAGTGATGATCGCTCCTCAGGATAGGTGAAGGTTCCATACCAGCATCTCCAATGGTGAGCTTCTAGCTACTACGGCAGCAGTGGGATGTAACCCGTGTTTTTGGATGTACCATACATTGCCCTCAAATTAAAGGGGTTCTTCCCAAAAGAGATGCTAGAAGCTACGATTGTCCTCATACCCAAACCCAATTCTGACCCATCCCATATGAAAAATTATAGGCCGATCTCCTTGATCAACACCGACATTAAGATTTACGCCAAGGCTATAGCAAACCGATTAAATCACTCCCTCCTTAACCTAATAAATAATGATCAAATTGGATTTGTTATTAACCGGCAATCCGTCGATGGCACAAGGAGATTGATTAATCTTATAAAATTGATTAATTCTAAGAAATCTAGAGCAACTATCATCTCCCTCGATGCCGAGAAGGCATTCGACCGCCTAAATTGGGTATACTTATTTGCAACCCTTCATAAATTCGGCTTCCAATCAAGAATTCTGTCTAGCATCTCAGCCCTTTATTCCAACCCCACCGCAAAGATATACGTTAATAATCACCTGTCCCCGTCCTTTAAAATCTCCAATGGCACTAGACAGGGATGCCCACTTTCACCCCTCCTCTTTGTCCTAGCCATAGAGCCTTTGGCTCAGCTTATAAGGGATGACCCAGACATTCAAGGCATTGTAGCGGGCTCTAGAGAGTAGAAATTAGCCTTTTTGCGGACGACATAATCCTAACAGTTTCAAATCCCTCCACGTCAATTATGAAAATTCAAAGCTTGCTTTCAACTTTCTCCAAGGTATCTTACTTCAAGATAAACAAATCCAAATCGAAAATCCTGCCATTAAATCTAAACCCTTCCCTCATCAACAACATTAAACAAATAACACCCTGGTCTTGGTCATATGACTACATAACCTATCTGGGCTTGAAATTTTCTAGTTCTATCTCCTCCCTGATCCCGGTTAATTTAGCCTCTCTTCACAAATCTATTTCCAAAGACATGTCCTCATTTGGAGACAAAGGCCTCTCATGGTGGGGGAGGATTATCACTTTTAAATCCTACATCCTCCCAAAAATTCTGTATGTATTTCGATCATTGCCATTACCGATCTCAGTCCCTTACCTAACAAGTTTACAAACCCGCACCAATAACTTTATATGGGGCAATAGAAAGGCGAGGATTGCCACCAATATCCTTTATAATAACAAAAGATTTGGTGGTGCAGGCTTGCCTAACATCTCGGCATATTACCAGTCCTTTCTAATCAAACAGAGTCTATTCTGGTGGCCCCTTCCAGATCCCCCAGCTTGGTGTGAGCTGGAACGATTTCTTAATAAAAATATCCCACCTTATCACATAATCCTAGATGCAATCCTACTTAAAAAAAACACCCTCTCTTTCCCACCCCATATTTAGTGCTACGTTGGACGCCTGGAAATTACTTTCCAAACAAAAACGGGGCTCAAACAAATTTACTTTCCTTAAAAATCTCCCACTCCAATTAATTTGCACCCTTTACAATCAAGATATTGATTCCATTTGGGCAACACATGGCGTTAGAAGAGTTAAAGACCTTTATAATGAAAACATCCACATCCCTTTCACCCTAATAAAAGAGAGATTCAATGTCTCATCTTCTTCATTCTGTCAGTACATTATACTTAAAGACCTAATTGAAAAATTTCTTTCAACCAAGCCAAACTTATCAGAACCTGCAGCTAACCTCATAATCAACATAAACCATAATATTTTTTGGAGCACCTCATATATATACATGTGGTTAAATAAAAGCCAAGTGTTTGTCAGATCCCATAATCTGCTGAGATGGGAGAAAGAACTTCATATAGCCCCAGAGTCAGCAGATTGGGAACAGGCTTGCTCCATTTCCTATGCCGCCACTATCTCCATGTCTCTTCAGGAGGCCCATCACAAAATGTTGACTAGATGGTACTACAGGTCCTTCTCAAAAAATTAGCATATAGTGCAAAATTTCATTATTTTCCATAATGTAATGATTACAATTAAACTTTCATATATTTTAGAATCATTACACACCAACTGAAATTTGTCAGGTCTTTTATTGTTTTAATACTGATGATTTTGGCATACAACTCCTGATAACCAAAAAAACCTGTCTCAAAAAATTAGCATATCAAGAAAAGGTTCTCTAAACGACCTATTACCCTAATCTTCTGAATCAACTAATTAACTCTAAACACATGCAAAAGATTCCTGAGGCTTTTAAAAACTCCCTGCCTGGTTCATTACTCAAAACCCCCATCATGGGTAAAGGGTATGCCACACTGAACAATATCGCTAACGGGATCGCTAAAAAACGTCACTATTTAGCGATCCCGTTAGCGATGTTGTTCAGTGCGGCAGCTTCCAGCGACGAGCTTCCTGCTGTGATCTCGCTCGTCGCTGGAATCGCTCCGGACCCTATTTTCTCGTCGGCGCTCCCGCTGGGTAAGTATATATCGCTGTGTGGCACCTTTTCTTAGCGATTTAGCGGTACTTTTGTACCGCTAAAGTCGTTAAGAAGATCGCTAACGGCGATAGCGTCGTTAACTATATCGCTAAATGTGGCCGCATTTAGCGATATAGAAACAATCCCGCTAGCGATCGCATTAGTATGCGTCGTTATCGTGATCGCTAGCGGGATTGTTTAGTGTGGCAGTACCTTAAGACTAGCGACCTTAAGGTACTGCCACACTAAACAATCCCACTAGCGATCACGATAACGACGCATACTAATGCGATCGCTAGCGGGATTGTTTCTATATCGCTAAGTGCGGCCACATTTAGCGATATAGTTAACGACGCTATCGCCGTTAGCGATCTTCTTAACGACTTTAGCGGTACAAAACTACTGCTAAATCGCTAAGAAAAGGTGCCACACTAGCGATATATACTTACCCAGCGGGAGCGCCGACGAGAAAATAGGGTCCGGAACGATTCCAGCGACGAGCGAGATCACAGCAGGAAGCTCGTCGCTGGCAGATGCCGCACTGAACAACATCGCTAACGGGATCGCTAAATAGTGACGTTTTTTAGCGATCCCGTTAGCGATATTGTTCAGTGTGGCATACCCTTTACTGATGTCAAGAAGGCCATCATTGACACCCTCAAGCAAGAGGGTAAGACCCAGAAAGAAATTTCTCAACAAATAGGCTGTTCCCAGAGTGCTGTATCAAGGCACCTTAATGGGAAGTCTGTTGGAAGGAAACAATGTGGCAGAAAACGCTGTACAACGAGAAGAGGTGACCGGACCCTGAGGAAGATTGTGGAGAAGGACCGATTCCAGACCTTGGGGGACCTGAGGAAGCAGTGGACTGAGTCTGGTGTAGAAACATCCAGAGCCACCGTGCACAGGCGTGTGCAGGAAATGGGCTACAGGTGCCGCATTCCCCAGGTAAAGCCACTTTTGAACCATAAACAGCGGCAGAAGCGCCTGACCTGGGCTACAGAGAAGCAGCACTGGACTGTTGCTAAGTGGTCCCAAGTACTTTTTTCTGATGAAAGCAAATTTTGCATGTCATTCGGAAATCAAGGTGCCAGAGTCTGGAGGAAGACTGGGAGAAGGAAATGCCAAAATGCCTGAAGTCCAGTGTCAAGTACCCACAGTCAGTGATGGTGTGGGGTGCCATGTCAGCTGCTGGTGTTGGTCCACTGTGTTTCATCAAGGGCAGGGTCAATGCAGCTAGCTATCAGGAGATTTTGGAGCACTTCATGCTTCCATCGGCTGAAATGCTTTATGGAGATGAAGATTTCATTTTTCAGCACGACCTGGCACCTGCTCACAGTGCCAAAACCACTGGTAAATGGTTTACTGACCATGGTATTACTGTGCTCAATTGGCCTGCCAACTCTCCTGACCTGAACCCCATAGAGAATCTGTGGGATATTGTGAAGAGAAAGTTGAGAGACGCAAGACCCAACACTCTGAATGAGCTTAAGGCCGCTATCGAAGCATCCTGGGCCTCCATAACACCTCAGCAGTGTCACAGGCTGATTGCCTCCATGCCACGCCGCATTGAAGCAGTCATTTCTGCAAAAGGATTCCCGACCAAGTATTGAGTGCATAACTGAACTTTATTATTTGATGGTTTTTTTGTTTGTTTTTAAAAAACACTTTTATTTTATTGGATGGTTGAAATATGTTAATTTTTTGAGACAGGTTTTTTGGGTTATCAGGAGTTGTATGCCAAAATCATCAGTATTAAAACAATAAAAGACCTGACAAATTTCAGTTAGTGTGTAATGATTCTAAAATATATGAAAGTTTAATTGTAATCATTACATTATGGAAAATAATGAAATTTTGCACTATATGCTAATTTTTTGAGAAGGACCTGTATACTCCAGCTAGACTTTCCAAGATAAATCCGGAAAATCTGTCAACTTGCTGGAGGGGATGCGGCCAATATGGTAACTTACTTCATATATTCTGGAACTGCCCTCTAATCAAACCCCTTTGGAATGACATATCAGCCTTAATCAATTCACTACTTCCCAAACCCATTACTCTGTCACCTCAACTAGCCCTCTTATCATTAAACTCAGACGACATTGAGCATTTCTCTATTCCTTTAGTGATCCACATCTTACTAGTCACTAAAAACTCTATTGCCTTTAATTGGAAAAGACCAGATCCTCCCAAAATCCAAGACATTATCGAAAAAATTACCCTCCATAAAGCTTTCGAACAAAAAATAGCTCAGGTGAATAATAAGTTTGACAAATATACCAGAAAATGGTCCAGATGGATTACTCTATTTCCTTAATGCTTACCAAAGGTATTATACAGCATTACCTTACTCTGTTCTTTTTTTTAATTTTTTTTTTTTTATCTATTTGTATTCAATGCCTTTGTTGATATTGAGTTATTGAGATGTTTGTAAAAGTTAACTTGTTGCTTTCTACCCTATGGGTTTCAAGTACCACATGGTCCCTTTTTCCCTTTCTGTCTTTCCCTCCCTGCCCCTTCCCTTCTTTATCTTCCCTTCCCATTGTTATATAAAACCCTAATAAAAGTTTTTGGAAAACAAATTAAAGGGGTTCTGTCAGCTCTCTGGTTTGAAAGTTATCTCCTATCCAAAGGATAAGGGTAACTTTCTGAATGCTGGGAGTCAGGCCCCCTCTAATCCTGAGAACAGGAGCTTTGGCTCAATGGGGCAAACTTTGATCATTCAGACTGCCTGTCCATTCATTCTAATAGGAACCCCATAGATCGGTCGAGTGCTGCGCTCAGTAATTTTCGGCGCTCCCAGTAAGAATGAATGTAGCAGTAGTGTGCATGATTGACCTCTACTCCATTCAGCTGGGACTCTGAAGAGCCCCCATTTTCTGGATCGATGGGGATGGTAGGACCCCTAACGATCGGAAAAATATCTACTATCCTGTGCATAGGGGATAACATTTAAACTTGAGAGCATCCTTTACGGGCACCATACAATAAGCTGTTTGGCAGTATAAGAACTGTTTATAAGCTGAGATCTATGCATAAAAGTCATCCATTCAATGAGCTGTTTAGCACTATAGATTTATAAAAGGACCTCCTTTTAAGAACTCTATTACTATTAATCTTATGAGCGTTCTCTGTAGATTTGGTATTGATGACATATTTGATGACCTATCCTGTGCAGCTCCTTTCTCCGTGTAGCTGCCACTGCCCAGTACTGCAGAGCACCTATTTAAAAGCAGCCACTGCAGTACTTGGCCGAGACTACTACACACTTCTACAGTCATGGCCAAAAGTTTTGAGAATGACACAAATATTATATTTTCACATGATCTGCTGCCCTCTGATTTTTATGTGTGTTTGACAGATGTTTTTATCACAGACAGAAATATAATTGCAAACATATGAGTAACAAAAGCTTATATTGACAGTTAGAATGAGTTAATGCAGCAAGTCAATATTTGCAGTGTTGACCCTTCTTCTTCAGGACCTCTGCAATTCTCCCTGGCATGCTCTCAATCAACTTCTGGACCAAATCCTGACTGATAGCAGTCCATTCTTGCACAATCAATGCTTTCATTTTGTCAGAATTTTTAGGTTTTTGTTTGTCCACCCGTCTCTTGATGATTGACCACAAGTTCTCAATGGGATTAAGATCTGGGGAGTTTCCAGGCCATGGACCCAAAATCTCTATGTTTTGTTCCCTGAGCCATTTAGTTATCACCTTTGCTTTATGGCACGGTGCTCCATCATGCTGGAAAAGGCATTGTTGATCGCCAAACTGCTCTTGGAGGGTTGGGATAAGTTGCTCTTGGAGGACATTCTGGTACCATTCTTTATTCATGACTGTGTTTTTAGGCAAGACTGTGAGAGAGCCTATTCCCTTGGCTGAGAAGCAACCCCACACATGAATGGTTTCAGGATGCTTAACAGTTGGCATGAGACAAGACTGGTGGTAGCGCTCACCTTGTCTTCTCCGAATGAGGCGTTTTCCTGATGTCCCAAACAATCGAAAAGGGGATTCATCAGAGAAAATAACTTTACCCCAGTCCTCAGCAGTACACTGCCTGTACCTTTTGCAGAATATCAGTCTGTCCATGATGTTTTTTCTGGAGAGAAGTGGCTTCTTTGCTGCCCTCCTTGAGACCAGGCCTTGCTCCAAGAGTCTCCGCCTCACAGTGCGTGCAGATGCACTCACACCTGCCTGCTGCCATTCCTGAGCAAGCTCTGCACTGCTGGTAGCCCAATCCCGCAGCTGAAACACTTTTAAGAGACGGTCCTGGTTCTTGCTGGTCTTTCTTGGGCGCCCTGGAGCCTTTTTGGCAACAATGGAACCTCTCTCCTTGAAGTTCTTGATGATGCGATAGATTGTTGACTGAGGTGCAATCTTTCTAGCTGCGATACTCTTCCTTGTTAGGCCATTTTTGTGCATTGCAATGATGACTGCACGTGTTTCTTTAGAGATAACCATGGTTAACAGAAGAGAAACAATGATGCCAAGCACCAGCCTCCTTTTAAAGTGTCCAGTGGTCATTCTTTCTTAATCATGACAGATTGATCTCCAGCCATGTCCTCATCAACACCCACACCTGTGTTAATGGAGCAATCACTGAAAAGAGGTTAGCTAGTCCTTTTAAGGCAGGGCTGCAATGATGTTGAAATGTGTTTTGGGGGATAAAGTTCATTTTCTAGCCAAATATTGACTTTGAAAGTAATTGCTGTTAAGCTGATCACTCTTTATAACATTCTGGAGTATATGCAAATTGCCATTAGAAAAAGTGAAGCAGTAGACTTTGTAAAAATTTATATTTGTGTCATTCTCAAAACTTTTGGCCATGACTGTAGTTTGAGTACAGCCTTGATGAATGCCTAGAAAGTTATACAGCAAGTCAAATACGTCTTGTAGATCTTTGCTGACAGCCGGTAAGGGCAGTGCTTACAGTCAGAGCTATACAGTTGTCTGTATGAACAAGCCACATTTATCCGGTACATGTTTTGCTTAGTTCCGATTATTGCTTTATCACTTCCTAACTCATATAAGTTACCTTAAATTTCCCTTGGCCATATCATTACGCAATGTCCCACGTTATTGCGGTTAAAAAAGGATTAATACAAATTAACATCACAGTCAATTAATACACTACTCAGCGGTTACTAAATGATAGTAAAATGAGTAAATGAGTAGTGTATTAAATAGTCTTTGCTTAAGAGCGTAGCTAAGTTTGGTTTATTCTGCTATTTTTTTAACTTTTTAGAAGCAGTAAATGTAGAGTAGACAAAAATAAAAATTTGTAAGGATTTAGCGATTTGTACCCCTGTAGAAGAGACATGATAGCTCAGGGCCATGATGATGGCTCAGGGACATGATAGCTCAGGGCCATGATGATGGCTCAGGGACATGATGATGGCTCAGGGACAAGGCAATGGCTAAAGGACATGACGATGGCTCAGGGACATGACAATGGCTAAGAGACTTGATGGCTAAGGGACATAATGATGGCTCAGTGACATGGCAATGGCTAAAGGACATGACGATGACTAAGGGACATGACGAAGGCTCAGGTACATGATGGTGGATCAGGGACCTGATGATGACTCAGGGACCTGATGATGGCTCAGGGACATGACGATGGCTAAGGGACATGATGGCTCAGGGACATGGCGATGGCTAAAGTACATGATGGCTCAGGGACATGATGGCATAGGGACATGATGTTGGCTCAGGGACATGATGATGGCTTAGGGACATGATGTTGGCTCAGGGACATGATGATGTCTCAGGGACATGACGTTGGCTCAGGGGCATGACGTTGGCTCAGGGACATGATGTTGGCTCAGGGACATGATGTTGGCTCAGGGACATGATGATGTCTCAGGGACATGACGTTGGCTCAGGGACATGATGTTGGCTAGGGACATGATCTGGCTCAGGGACACGACGATGGCCCAGGGACATGACGATGAGCTCAGGTAACACGATGGCTAAGGGACTGATGTCTGATTGTCAACATAGTTCCTCAGGATCTACTTGTGTAGGTCTGCTTGATACATAAATGGTTTCCAAGCTTTGAGAGTCTCAAGCACAAAGTACTAACAGTGCAGCTGCTTGTCTCTCCTGTAACATTAACAACCTTTACAAGGAGCACAAGCGAGTGTCGGCATCTGGACAAAATCCCGAGCATATGCTTCCAATGAAGGATTATTTGCCGTGCTTTTTACGTAGCATTGTTACATGGAACATCCTATGTTCCATGTGTAAATCAAAGGAATGTTACAAGAGCAACTGTTATTTGTGGCTTCATTTCCTCTCAATCATTTTTATTACCAGCAGTGAAGGTAGTTTTACTTCAGTGAGGACTGGTTTGTTCATAAATCAGAGGTTGTGACGTCTACTGTTCTCTGAGTTGAGGTTTGGACCTGAGGAATGGGGTTAGTGCTTTGTATCGACTTTATAAAAGTTAAAACTGCTTTTGGTGCATGTAGCACTCTAAGGAATTATTCATAATTCTTCGCTTTTGGCTCTTTTTTTTTCTACGCATGTCAATGAGGAAACTATGCAGCATGTCAATGATGAAAAATGCAAGAAAAATGCATAAAAAAGGAAAAACACGTAAAAAACGCTTGTACTTTACGCAGTGTTTTTACTGGCAACACTGATTTTTTTTTTTTAATTGATTTTTTTTTTGCTGCAGAAAATAATGCTGCAAATACTAAAAGTGTGCACATTCCCTAATGTGTCCAAAAACTGTCTTGATTATCTCCCTCTGTAAGTTACCATAAACTCTTTTTGAGTGTACGTTTCGTTTTCATTTTCAGTCTGCCAGCACTATAGGTGCTGGAACTTTCCTTCTATTACCAGCATTCATTGCACCATCAATTGTCCAACATCTTTCCTACTTCAAACTAAAAGCCCACCTCTCTGCTGGGCACGTGTGCAGTTTGACATACGTGAGAGGATGAGCAGAGAGACAAACATTAGAATGGTTTTCATTTAATAACAGGCAGGTACCTTTTAGTAATTTGTATAAGGGAAGATCATTTTTAAGTAATGTGATTTGCAGATTGTCTATGTATAACATTATCTATCAAATAAGATCAAGTTGTATAAAAATGCAAGGACCATTTAAAGGGATTATTTTAGCAAATATTTAAAAAATCTTCCTGTGAATATGCATACAGTAATGACAGCCTTTGTTGTAATCCAAATCTTCATTCACAATTCTGACATTTTTCAGAATTCCTTCTTTTGTTTTGTCAGGGCCTGCCTATACTATATTCTGATGTTGGGAAACCATAGCTTGGCACAAAAATTTGGGGAGAGTCTAAGGAAAGGTCATACTTTTTCCAATGGAAACTAGCAGAATTGTGAATGCAGCTCTGGGATATAAAACAATCTATTAGTCAAGGTCTCTGCAAAAAAAAAAAATTTAAAGTTTATTATATTTTTATGTAGATTATATAAAATGGTTTAACATTGCACTTTTCTGGAAATAGCTGATTTTGTCCAAGGTAAGGCCTGAGATCATTTACACAGAGTGGTGTCAAGGTGCTGATACATTGGTAGAACCATTGAACTACATACTCATACTGAACCACTGATTGAACACAGTGTTAAACAGTGAGGACCAACCTACTGTCAATGGGACTGTAAAAAAAAAAAAAGTGTAACCGTCGATTTAATTTTTATTTCATAAATCAGTAATACACATGAAAATAAGAAACTTTGGAATATATCGTATCAGAAAAATCTGCTTCTTTCTCTGACAGAATTGATCAGTCATTATCAAAATTCACAATTCAGAGGTAACATCTGTATTCAGTGAAGACAAACTTTCTATTACTGATATAGTTGATAGCAGTTGGTGCTGATAAGATTCTATGTAGATGGGAGGGGGAGGAGGAGGGAGGAGCTCTGCTTCTAGCTCCTCCCATCTGCAAGAAGCAGATTTCTCTGATAAGGTATATAACAAAGTTTCTTACATTCACGTGTACTATTGACTTATGAAATAGAAATTAAAACAACGGTTACTCTTTAAGTTGCCAAGATTAGTTTTCGGTAAGTTTTTTGACGCTGCACATTTCCTTTGAGCAAAATAAACCGTTCCAGCAAAATGCTTGGGATTTCTAGAAATCTCACGCCCATTGTGCTTTTTTTTTAATCAGTGTACTGTAAACTGACCTGCGGTGTGCGTTTGAAATGCTCAACATGTCAAGTTCTTTTGCTGGTACGTGTGGATTTTCTCCACAGACTTGCATTGGATGTGGAGAATCCGCAGGTAAAAATGTAGCGGAAGTGAGCTACAAACGCACGTCATCCGCACATAACTGTATCAATAAAGTTTTGTCAAAGTGCTGCGGAATATGTTGGCGCTATAGAAATAAAATTATTATTATTATTATTATTATTTTTAATTATTATTATTATGAAAGTGAAATACCAGGAAGTATCAAAAACAAAGCAGCTTTATTTAAAATATGACATAGTAAAAAAAGACAAAAATGGTCGCATGGAAAATGAAATAAAAACACGTAGGTATGCCAATTATATAATGCAGAAATGCTGTGTAAATTAAAACATTAAAACCTCACCAAATATCATTGTGGGAACATTGCCTTGCCTTCCATTTCCAGGAGGAATAAAAAAAGGAACAGTACAATGTAATGTATTTTATTAAAACCCAAGAGGTGCAAATTTATTTTTGCTGAATATCATTGGATTTGATGCTGGAATCCACACGTGCCAAATAACTGTAACATAACTCAAATATAGTGAAAATATACTGTATTATATATGCTCTGTAATTTTGTGATCAGTACCTAAAAGGTGTAAAAAAATGTAATATTCTGGCTTTTATGAGCCTTTTTTTTTAATAAATCTCATCAGTAAACATATATGATCAGCCTTCTATATTGGTGCTCTGTGTGAATGTATTGTGCTATGGTGAACCTATTTTGAACCAGTGATCCATGTCCTGACATAATATTGGTCTGTCATCGTTGCCTCACAATAGGCCACGTTATTTTGCCTGGTGATAAATTCTATCTGTTCGTTTTGATAAATGATACGTGTTATGGTGTCGTGATTGCGTCTTGTAGCCTATGGGCCGGAATCTCTGATACTGGAAAATGACGTCAAAAATAGGCCAGCCCTCCCCACCTTACTGGGCCCAGTCACATGGAAATAAATCAGGGGAAGGGTTACCTGAAGGACTTTCACGAACATCTCTGGATTTATCTGTCTAACCAGCCTGATGTGCCGAAAATACTGCCGCCGATCACATGACTTACCATTATTGATGGAAATAGCTGGATGAAGCCCTTTGCTCTTTATATTCTGTAGTGAATGTATGAAGGTAATGATATTTTAATTAGTGTACACTGAAATAGAATCAGATTGATAATTGCAAATCTGCATTTTTTTGGCTGTGCGGCTGCACCATTCCTGATGTAATTTGATGTCTTATGTCATGGCTTATGCTTTCTTTCATTCTGTGGGTAACAAGATGAACTTCGACAGTAATATAGTTATACCAAACAGCAAAACAAAAAAGTCCGAAATCAGGCGCAATATGGCTGCTTTACTAGTCTATAACCGACAAAACCTGACATAGAAACAAAATGAGCCAATACTCTGTTATAAGTACCGAAAACGTAATAGTGCATGAAAATAACACAGGTACTTAGTAAACACTGTTTTTGATTTTAAAAAATCGTAGAAGTCTTCCCGCCATGTCAAGGTGTTCCCAAATTTAGATGGTCCTTGCTATTGTTACTTTACTATGTCTGAACCTCTTACCACCCTTATATGAAAATTATAACATGACCAACTCCTATCAAGTGACAAGTTCATGTTCCATTATATAATAACAACCTATAGTGCTGATGTGCTTCTGTGTAGGATCTGGGTCAGTCTCTTTTACTGTCTTTGTTAGGAATTTATGTCTGAAACCAAGAAAAATGGAATTCCGAGAACCCCAACATAGTTATTGGTTATAATGAAGCAAGTGGAGTCCAAAGTCTGCAACTTTGAATGCCATTGAACTTTTTTTTTCAGTGGTGATCGTCTTTTATGCGGGTTACAGTAATGCAGTAGACTACGGTACTGTGTCTAGTATAAAAGATGAGCACTGCCAAGGAAAAGAAGGCTCAAGTAAGTCCAAAGTAGCAGACTTGCCTTACTAAAATTTGTTAACTTCATTTAGGTTCTTTCAAAATTCCATCTTCCTGGGCTTCAGACCGGAGCCCCTAATGGAAACCTGAACCGAAGTGGGAAATTAGACTCAAATGAAACCACTAGGTTTACTGTGCATGGTTGTGACTGCTAACATTGCACCAACAATTTTTCCATATGGTCTTTGGGTAATGATGATTTGTAAGGACTGAGTTCACACAGCAAAATTTGTTACATAAGTGAAACATTGTATTAAAGTTTATGGCAAGCCATTTTGCAGATTTAGGCAAGTAATACAAGATGCGGAGTCATCTCTAACTTTTTTAGGTTTCAAAGATCATATTTTTATTGAATGAATACAGCCCAAATAATAACAACATAAAACATGTTGTTTTTGCATTGATATCATGTACTAAAATACTCCCTGGAAATTAAAATCGACCATTTTTCTTTGTGTTTGTAGGACCCCAAGCTGAAAGAGCAGTTGGAAGTTGGAAACTTCGGAGGTCGATTAGAATATCGAATGTTCACCATTGTGTATGGACCAGATCTGGTTAACATTTCATATCTCAATTTGGTAGCATTTCAAGAAGAAATTGCCAAGGTAGGTTGTCATTACTATTGGTTTCACATGTTTTTATTGACTGTAGAATATCACTTTTATGGTCAATTGAATATAGACTTAAAGTTATTGATTTATATTTAACTCATCTTGACCTCTTCTATTCTTAAAAGCATATATTCTATTAGCACAGTGCATGCAACGAGTTTATGAAGATAAAAGGATGTGTTTTAAAGTAAATGGATGGGTTTAGGACTCATCTAATATTGTAAGGCTCTGTTTATATATTCGGTCAGATTTACTGTTGTAAACACATCTCAACTTTGTTGTAAATGTAAACTTTGTAAGACATCTTATCATAGAAATCTGCTTCTTTCTCCTCCAGGACTGATTTCTCACTCTGTAAACTGTGTATTCAATAGTAAAATCTGTTTCCAGTGAATGCAGATTTTCCCAGTTCTGAGATAGGAGATGAAAGTTGCTGCTTAAATGAAGTTTAAATTGTAGCTGTAATTTCAGATAAACTTGCAGCAGAATATCTGTGTCATTTCAGGTGAACTTGCAGAAGAATGTGTCATTTCAGGTGAACTTGCAGCGGAATGTCTGTGTCATTTCAAGTAAACTTGCAGCAGAATATCTGTGTCATTTCAGGCAAGTTGCAGCAGAATGTCTGTCATTTCAGGTGAACTTGCATCAGAATGTCTGTGTCATTTCAAGTGAACTTGCATCAGAGTGTCTGTGTCATGTCAAGTTAACTTGCAGCAGAATGTCTGTGTCATTTCAGCCGAACTTGCAGCAGAATGTCTGTGTCATTTCAGCCGAACTTGCAGCAGAATGTCTGTGTCATTTCAGGTGAACTTGCAGCAGAATATCTGTTTTATTTCAAGTGAACTTGCATCAGAGTGTCTGTGTCATATCAAGTGAACTTGCAGCAGAATATCTGTGTCATTTCAGGGGAACTTGCAGCAGATTGTCTGTGTCATTTCAAGTGAACTTGCAGCAGAATGTCTGTGTCATTTCAGCCGAACTTGCAGCAGAATGTCTGTGTCATTTCAGGTGAACTTGCATCAGAATGTCTGTGTCATTTCAGGTGAACTTGCATCAGAATATCTGTGTCATTTTGGGTGAACTTGCAGCGGAATGTCTGTTCATTTCAGGTGAACTTGCAGCAGAATATCTGTGTCATTTCAGGTGAACTTGCATCAGAATGTCTGTGTCATTTCAAGTAAACTTGCATCAATGAAAATTCTGTCTGTTTCAATTTCAATTGTACACGTGCTTGCAGCAGATATGTACCTTGTGTCTGTATTTCAAGATTGAACTGCATTGCATTCAGAGATGTCTGTATTCATATCAACTGTGAACTTGCAGCAGAATATTCATGTTGTCAGTTTTATCTACAAGTGAACTTGCCAGAATCTGTGTATTGTCCGTGTCTGTCATTTCAAGTGAACTTGCAGCAGAATGTCTGTGTCATTTCAGCTGAACTTGCAGCAGAATGTCTGTGTCATTTCAGGTGAACTTGCATCAGAATGTCTGTGTCATTTCAGGTGAACTTGCATCAGAATATCTGTGTCATTTCAGGTGAACTTGTAGCGGAATGTCTGTGTCATTTCAGGTGAACTTGCCGCAGAATGTCTGTGTCATTTCAGGTGAACTTGCAGCAGAATGTCTGTGTAATTTCAAGTGAACTTGCATCAGAGTGTCTGTGTCATTTCAAGTGAACTTGCAGCTGAATGTCTGTCATTTCAGGTGAACTTGCAACAGGATGTCTGTGTCATTTCAGGTGAACTTGCAGCAGAATGTCTGTCATTTCAGGGGAACTTGAAGCAGAATGTCTGTGTCTGCCTCTGGCTCCTCCCTCCTTCTCCCCTCTCTATAGAATCTTATTAGCATCAACTCTCATCTCCGCAATGGGATTTACCACTGAACACATTTTTATGCCCAAAAAAAGACAAAATTACTTTAGGAGTGATAGCTTTATTGACAAACCAGAAAAATTATATTAGCAAGTTTCAGAGCACAGAGGCTCCTTCATCAGGAAGAAGCCCCTGTGCTCTGAAACCTTGCTTGTATAATTTTTCTGGTTAGCCAATAATGGTATCACACTTAGAGCAATTTTGTCTTTTTTGGGGTAAAAAAAAGTATTTACATTAACTTTGGCTAACAGGTACCACAATATAACTTATTTTGTACATCACCACTGAATACAAGTTTACAGAGTGAAAAATCCATCCAGGAGCAAAAAGAAACAGATGTCTCTCATAAGATATATTACAAAGTATCATATTTTCACTTGCACTATTGATTTATTAGAAATAAATAAATAAATGACACTCTTCTGTCCCAAAAAGCTTTGTTATGTAATTACTATTATTATAGGGATTGTCCATTTTGGCTTGAAAGTTTGCAGTGACTCTATGTGACTGCAGTCTTGTGAATCCTCACATTGCGCACAGCACTCGCTGTCAGGATTCTGCAGTGCTGGTGTTTGGAGCAAGTGGTCAAGTGGCTGCAAGTGTGTGATACTCCTACATCTGGCCACATTCTGACTAGGCGTGCGTCGCCTTGCTCATTGAGTGATGCCACACACGTCTTGTCGGACTTTGTGGTAGGAAGTATGTATATTTCATTCTTGCGGTCACACAATCATCCACTCCCGACACTGGCAAATAGTGACCGTGCCCAATGTGCGTGCTTTGTAGATTCTCAAGTCTGCAGTCACACAGAGTGACTGCAGACTTTCGTTCCAAACCTGGACAACCCTTTTAATATATGGATTTTTTTTCCTTCTCAAATGATGATGAATGAACAATTATTGGAGCTTTCTCAGATAATCCAAAAAAATGACAAACGTTTACATTTATAGAAAAAAATTATTTTAGAATTTTTTTCTTATATGTACTAAGGTACGGACACCTTAGAGCTATAATCTGTTTGGCGTCTTACAATATGATGTGATTTATTAATCAAGTTATAATCCTGAGCGACTGAGTCTGACATTTACGTCTTTCTTGATGGCTCTTTCCCATGGAGACCTGCAGATTTATAGTAATTAGTCTGTCAAGAAATAACGGGCTTGTGGGAATCCTTGTTTTTCAATAACTGAGCAGATGCTCGATCAATTGTTTACATCGTCTTTTCAGAAACGCATTTTTGTGTGTAGTGTAACCTGCTGTATATTTATACAGTATATATGTGATTACTGGGACAATAACGAAATACGGCTGCTGTATTGGAATGGTGATGTCCAAAATGATGTATACAGAGGTATAAATATAGTGCACAGATCTCCTCCAGGGGACTGAATTATTGGAATACATATATCACCCCGTGTGAGGATGTAAAGTGCTTCTTGCAATTAACTTTATTTATGAAAAGCAGATAATAGTGTACAATATGTACAATAAATAGGTAATAGTGTACAATATACAGCTCTTTGTGACTAATATGCTGTCTAAATTCAGCCATGGGAGGGAATACTGCTGTCTATTAACCTTGCCCGTAACAAAGATTATGTCCGCAGGGATCCATTGTATAGAAGTGACGCTTAATTCTAATGGACCTCGAGTCAGCGTTCATAGCGTATGAGTCCCTAGGCCTTTACTTGTCTTCTATAGCATCACTGTCCCTTATTTGGTGGAGAGGCCTTTGCACCACAAAAAGTACTGGGGCACAGGGGGTCCACAACATTCATATTCCACTATAGCTATACCACTATGTATGTAAGCATATCAGGCGCATAGAAAAAAATTTAGGGTAGGACTACACTGAGATTGCGTTGTTGAATTGCAACATTGCTTGTAATGATTTCCTATGGTGTCACCTTGCGACCTTCGAACTGCCACAACTCCGGCGCAGAGTTGCAAATGTTTCCAAATAGTTTGGATTTTGTGCCGCACATGACTCACTTGCCATAGACTTGAATGTAAGCCACATACAACTCAACTTTTTTTTAGCCATTTGGTCCCTGTTTTTTAAAAAAAAACAATGTACCCCTTTCCGAAAATTATCCCTAAAATCAAAGTTCAGAGAGGCAAAATTGAGTATGCTATAAATGCCAAGAATGACATCTGCTTCACTACAGGGCGCTGTAGAGCGGAAACTGAGGACAGGGGCATGTGTTAGGACTGCAGCGTTTCGATTTGTGGTTCGCAAAAAAAAATAGCTTTCCCAACACTATTTTCCACACTGCTGAAGCATCAGAGAGCAGGTTAACATCATTTTTCATTGTCAAGTGGGCCTCACCATAATGTCCTGCAGCTATGACGTCTAGCAGATTATCATACCTTGTACAGTGGTGGTCAGTACATGGTCCATAAAAGATCAGCGGATCCCAGTGGAGCTCAGTTTGTACTGCAAATTGTTTTCGTCTCCAGAGTCACTGGGTACTTTCTTTCTCTCCTGTAGAGTATAAGCTCTTATGGTCAGTGAGATCCTCTGACTCTCCTTTATAAACATTAAAGGGATGGTCCGAAGTCCAAAGTAATTTTCCTCCTAAATTCCGATCTATTTAATAACATAATCTAAGCTATTTTCTAATACACTTGCATTAACAATTCCCTATCCTTCCTTAATGACACTAACTGATTTTCTTTTGTTTTTCACTTCCTTTTTTATAATGCTTCGTTTGACAATCCCAGTGCATGATAGGACACTCAAATGTCTTGCCATCAGGAGGCTGCGGTCACTGCCGCAGCCCCGGCCCCCTACGTGAAATAATGCGCCATCAGTGACGCTTGTTTCAGGGGCTAGTCCCTGCTCTGTCACTATGTGATGTGCAGAATGACAGTGCCGTCTCTGTTGCCGGATCGGATCAGGAGTAACGAGCCAGGCAACAGAGTGCATTGTCAGAATACCTGTCTTGCAGAGACCAGCGCTGCCCCTGCAAGTGACATCAGTGGTCTCTGTACACCAGATATTCTGACAACATTCTCTGTTACCGGCTCCTACATTGCATATCGTCACTGATGAGTGATGATGCTTCATTTCAGGAAGGTGGCAGAGGCTGTGACAGTGACCCCAGCCTGTGCCCCTGAAGTCATGCTTCGTTTGAGTATCCCATCATGCACTGGGATTCTCAAACAAAGTGTCATCAAAAATTAAGTGAAAAAGAAAAAAAAGCAGTGTAGTTAAGGAAGGATAGGGAAATTTTAATACAAAATTAAAATATAGTTTAGATTATGACACTAAATAGGGATTTAGGAGGAAATTATTTTGGACCTCAGACCACCCCTTTAAGTTCTTATGGTTAGTGGAATTCCCTCTCTCTCTCTCTCTCTCTTCTGCAGAGTAGAAACAATACCAGGTTGCATTTTTGCTACAGCTAGATTGCACTCAAATTGTGCAAAGAAAATCCTAAATAGGGAAAATAACCAACTCCATAATAAATGAGAATAAGGAGAAAAAAAAGGAGTATTGCGGTTTAAAACAGTGTATTTTTTATTAGAATTAGGTCAATCCAAAAGTATTACAAAGTACAAAAGGTAATAGTGTAGTGCACAAAGGACAGAGAGAGGACCAGCAGTGCCATTCAGCAGCCTAAACCCATTAGTGAAAAGAGGTACAAAGCAGTCAGTCAATCAAAAATGTCAGCTCATAATAAATAGTCACATAAAAAAAAAGTAGCTAGGACCAGCGCTTACCGCAGTTAGAAGGGAACTGAAGGCACCAGACTGGATCCTATAAACCCCAATGCGCGTTTTGCATACTATTTAGGTCCTTTCTCAAGGGGATGTGTATGGAAGCAATTGCCAAGGACCTTTTCTTTATCTCATAGGTGGCCAGTCAGGTGACTGATCACATGGTCTGTGTTGGCCAATGAAAACTGCTCTATTGGTGCTTGCGCACTGCGCCTACCAGGTCCTGCGCCGGCCGCAAGCATCTAACATCACCACGGGAGAACATAGTTCAAAGAGACCCTGGGCATGCGCAGGGGTTTTTTTTTTTCTTATGATCAGCAGACTCCTCTCCCTGACTCTCACCTGTAAAGTGTAAGCTCTTATGGTCTGTAGGTTCCTCTCTCTCTCTCCTATGTGGTCTGTAAGCTCTTATGGTCAGCACGTTATCTCTCTCTCTTCCCCCTCACTTGTATTTTTCGAATAATTACAATCCTTACTGTACTGAGCTTCACGCAAATTTATTCACCACAAATCTAATTTGTCAATGTCAGCGAATTCGAATTTCAAAAGATCAGCTCATCTCTAAATGTAATGTAAGTTAACTCTATTTTATGATTTATTATTAATAAGCAATGAGCAGAAAGATTTTAGGACAGCTGGATATTCTGCAGGACCAGGATTCAGTATGTCATGTAGTGAACCTGACGTCCTACAGTGTGACATACGCCATCAAAAATGATTAAGATCAGTGTCTGAAATTAGGAGGTAACATTCCAGCTTCTCATCAAATTGGTATAAGATTGTTGAATAGACAGAGCTGTCTCATGCTCAGCTCCTGAGGATTTGAAATGTGAGAGTAATGGATAAGTACCACTTAAAATTATAGTCATTGAATTTTCTCTGAGTAAAAAATCGTAAAAATAAACTGCACTTATCTCAGTAGACTTGTCCATAGTGCAGGTAATTTTCAGTGTGCTAATTTGAACTTTCCCTCTATTTAAAGGGAATCTGTCAGTAGGATCAACCCTCTAAGCCATTTATATGGGCAAAAAAGTTTTACCTTTTTATTTTCAAACATGATTCTCTATGTACAAATTTTACTATAGGATTATGTTTTCTGTTGTATTGAACCTTAAAGATATGTTCCATGTAAACACTACAGCATGGATATTTTTCCTCAAGTATTTATATAGTGATGGGCGAATTCGTGGATGTTCGGGTATGGCAGGTTAACCGAACATCTAAAAAAAAATTTTGGTTACTAGAATGGTACCTGAACCCAAACCCAAACTCGGACCCCATTCTGATGAATGGGGGCTGGAACATCTGTTGTTTGCCAAGCTTTCATCTGCGTGACAGCGTGGCAAACACAGGTTCTGATCAGTGGTGAGATAATTACGGCCGGTCAAAAAATGCAGTTCCCATGCTGTGACAGATGACAGCATGAGCCAGCAACTGTGACTGGCAGTAAAAAGGTTACCACCGATCATAGGCGTTGGCTGATGAGAGAGTACTACTCTCATCAGTGTACACCTGATGTTGCTGATAACAGCGAGAGCAGGCACCGCTGATGGGAGTACTCATCAGCTGGCGCCTGTGCGGTAAATAAATAAATAAAATGACATGAGGTCTCTTCTATTTTTGATAACCAGCGCAGGCAAAACCGACAGCTGTGGGTTGCAATCATCAGCTGTCAGCTTTATCATAGCTGGTTATCAAGAATAGAGAGGTCCCATGACATATTTTTTAATTATTTAAATAAATCATTTAAAAAATGGCATAAGGTACCCCCCATTTTTGAAAACCAGCCAAGCTAAAGCAGACAGCTGGGGGCTGGTATTCTCAGACTGGTAAGGGGTCATGGATATTGTCCCCCCCAGCCTAAAAATAGCAGCTCATAGCCACCTCAGGAAATGTGCATCTATTAGATGTTCCAACTCTGACACATTACCTGGCTCTTCCAGGTCAGGTGCGGTGGCAATTGGGATAATATCTGTGAGGTTGATGTCAGCTGTTTTATGGTCGCTGACATCAAGCCCAGAATTTAGTAATGGAGAGGTGTCTATAAGACGCCCCCATTACTAACCCCATAGTTAGATTGTAAAAAAACACAGCCAGAATAAAATCTTTTAATTGAAATAATGACAGACTCCTTTCTTTGAAATAAAAATAAAAAAGCACTATTATACTCACCTAATCCACTGTCACTTGTAAAAGATAGAAAATAGTAAACAACCATAATACTCACCTTTACACCTAATCCTCCGATGCCCATGTCCCCTGTAAAACAAGAAAATAATAAACAACCATATCCCTCCCTGTCCAACGTGAAGATCATCTATATCTGTCCCACAAAGAACCAGATGATTTGGATAGCGGTCAAATTAGTGATACGACCGCTATTTATGCCAGATGGCTCACACTGAGACAGGAGCATAATCTCGCTCCTCCTGTGTCTAGTGTCTAGCGGTGACGTGAGAAAATTCACCGGTGTTAATAGCTGAAGAACCTCGGTGACCTCACTTACGGCACCGCTCGCTGCATGAGAAAGTTGTGTCATTTTTTTTTAATTAAAGGATTTTATTTTGACTTTTTTATTTATAATCAAACTATGGGGTTAGTAATGGGGAGTCTCGTAGACGCCTCTCCATTACTAATCTCTGGGCTTGTGAAGAATGAGGGTGAAGCCTGAAATATAATTTATAGGTTTCTTTAAATAAAATAAATTTATCTCTTCCTCCTGAAAACTTGTCCGGGAGAGATATTTTGGGTTTCGGTTGAGTCTGGACATGAGCCGAGACTAAGAACCCAGATACCTGCTGAAGCTGCTGCACCACCTGAGACTGCAGATCCGTTAACTTATCTGTGAGGGTCTGAATCAGGCAAGCAAAAGCCTCTACTTGCACCATAGGTTTATCCGGAGAATGGTACGGTTGGTGATAATGCCACAACCCAACAAGCGTTGGAGCAGCGAACAGCACAATACACACACAAACGGGATGGAAAAAGGGGGTGGAAGGCTCTAACAAAAGGCTCCTCCTAAACAACCTGTACCTATCCTTAAACTCCCCTTATTGTTATGAATGTGCTGGAGATGGTTTCTGAGCAGAGGTTCCCTCTGGTGGTTGCAGACAGTACTGAACCTCACAGCGAGGAATGGCAATCTGGGATCACGGACTGTACTGATATAAGGGAGGTTCCCTCCCATGATGGTCGCCGGTGATCAATTGTTCTTGTCTCAATTGTGGTTCCTGGTTCATTTTGAAGTTGCTGGAGTCTTGCCTGCACCTGCTGCTTTCAGATAAGATGTTTTCTGCTTTTCTTTTTGTGCTTGCTTTTTTCATAGTTTTCTGCACTTTTGTGGAGGTCAGCCGGGTCCCCTCCTGGGGCCTATGCTCCTCTCAATTTATCTGTAGCCACTGTTATTTTTTCATTTTCTTTTTCCTGTTTTTTCAGTGGCTGCGGCTTTGTTTTGTTACACCAGAGATCTGATTTAGGTGGTAGAGATCGTGTGATCTCAGGTTTTTTTGGCAATCAGAAGTGCTGGCATTTTTTAGGGTTTTTGTTGGATTGCAGTCAGAATTCTTTCCTGTACTTTTCTGTCTAGACAGATTGGGCCCCAACGTTTGCTCATTCTATTTTCTGTCTTTGTCCATGCTATCTTCTTGTCTAACCGCCATTATATGTTTGGGGGCTTCCTATTTTCTTTGGGGATCTGCTCCGGGGCAGATAGCTTTCATCTTTCTGCCTTTAAGTGTAGTTATCTCTCAGGCTGTGACGAGGCGTCTAGGATAAACGTAGGAACGCTCCACGGCTACCTCTAGTTGTGTGGTTAGTTCAGGTTACTGCAATCCAATAGGTTCCAGCCTCTCTGGTATATCACCGTTTTTGCTTTTTCGCCTCAGCTACCTAAACACAACAGTATCACCGGCCCAAAACTAAAATTATAAGGTACTCACAGAAGGGAAAAATATTGTGGAAAGAAAAAAGTTGTCAGAGTTGTCAGAGATTTTTTTTTCTCTGTTGCATTTTTTCCCTTTCTCTCTGGGTGCTGAGGAGGATTTTTTTTTTCTCAATGGAGTTTGCACAGTTGTCTGGCCGTGTGGATCAGCTTGCCACTGAAGTTCGGAGTATTGCTTCCTATCTTGCTGGGTTGCCGGTTGTGGAACCTAGGATCCCCATGCCAGATTTGTTTTTGGGGGATCGGGCTAAATTTCTGAATTTCAAAAATAACTGTAAGTTGTTTTTTGCCTTGAAGCCTAAGTCCTCAGGGAACGCAGCACAGCAGGTTCAAATTGTCATCTCTCTCCTGCGCGGCGACCCTCAGGATTGGGCTTTTTCCCTGACACCTGGGGATCCTGTTTTGAATGATGTTGATGTATTTTTTCAGGCTCTGGGGTTGTTGTACGATGAACCTAATGTCACTGATCAGGCTGAGAAGACCTTGTTGGCATTAAGTCAGGGCTGTGAAGCCGCTGAACTGTACTGTCAGAAATTTTGAAAGTGGGCAGTCCTGACCAAATGGAATGATGATGCTTTGGCAGCCCTTTTTCGGAAGGGTCTGTCAGAGAATGTAAAGGACATTATGGTGGGATTCCCTGTACCCTCTGGTCTCAATGATTCTATGTCTTTGGCTATTCAAATTGACAGACGTTTGCGTGAGCGCAGAGGTATGCGTGAGATGGTGTTGCCTTGTGGGCCAGCTCCTGAGCCCATGCAGTGTGATGGAGTGACTTCTGGGGCACAGCGTCATGAATTTCGAAAGCGCAATGGGTTATGTTTCTACTGTGGTGACGCCTCTCATGCTATTTCCATCTGCCCTAAGCGGGGAAGACGTTTTGCACGCTCAGTTGTCTTGGGTCACTACCTAAATTTCAGACTAAATTTCTGTTGACTGTTACCCTGATTTGCTCCATGTCCACATTTTCGGCTCAGGCTTTTGTTGATTCAGGAGCAGCTATTAACCTGATGGATTTTGACTTTGCCAAACGTTGTGGCTTTCCCATGATACCCCTGCGGAAGTCTATTCCCCTATTGGGCATTGATTCTACCCCTTTGGCGGAGAATAAACCCCAATTTTCTACTCAGGTGATAATGAGGGTTGAACCAGATCATCAGGAGAGTTACAAATTTCTGGTGTTGCATAATCTGCATGACATTATTGTTCTGGGTTTCCCTTGGTTGCAGATTCATAATCCTGTTTTAGATTGGAAATCTGTGTCTGTGACCAGTTGGGGCTGCCAATTTGTTAATGCCAACACTCCTGTTTTTTCTGCCTTTCCCCAGTCTCAGGATGTTCCTGACTTTTTGACTGATTTTTCTGATGTGTTTAGTGAAAGTAAATCTGCATCCTTACCCCCTCACAGGAGCTACGATTGCGCTATTGAATTAGTGCCTGGTGGTAAATTTCCTAAAGGTCGCCTTTTTAATTAATCTGTACCTGAACATGATGCTATGCGATCTTATATCAAGGAGTCATTGGAGAAGGGTCTTATCAGACCATCCTCTTCACCCTTGGGTGCCGGTTTTTTCTTTGTGGCCAAAAAGGATGGTTCATTGAGGCCGTGTATTGATTATCGCCTCCTGAATAAGATCACTGCGAAATATCAATATCCGTTACCCTTGATTTCTGACCTGTTTTCCAGAGTGAGAAGTGCTAGTTGGTTTACCAAGCTTGACCTCAGGGGGGCGTATAACCTTATTCTCATTAAGCACGGGGATGAATGGAAGACGGCGTTTAATACCCCAGAGGGGCATTTTGAGTACCTAGTGATGCCCTTTGGGCTTATTAATGCCCCTTCCGTCTTCCAATCCTTCATGAATGATATTTTCAGGGATTTTGTGGATAAATTTCTGATTGTTTATTTGGATGATATCTTGATTTTTTTCCAATGACTGGGACTCTCATTTGAAACATGTTCGGACTGTGTTCCAGATTTTGAGAGAGAATGCACTGTATATGAAGGGATCAAAGAGTCTTTTTGGCGTACAGAAGGTCTCATTTCTGGGATTCATTTTGTCTCCGTCTGTTATTGAAATGGACCCGGTCAAGGTTCAGGCCATCTGTGATTGGGTTCAACCTACTTCATTGAAGGCTCTTCAGAGATTTTTGGGTTTTGCCAATTTTTATCGTAAATTTATTGGTAATTTCTCTGGTATTGTTAAACCATTGACTGATCTGACCAAAAAGGGTTCCGATGTGGTGAATTTGCCTCCTCAGGCAGTTTCTGCATTTCAGGAACTTAAGCAGAGATTCATTTCTGCTCCTGTTCTACAGCAGCCTGATGTTTCTCTGCCGTTTCAGGTGGAGGTTGATGCCTCTGAGATTGTGGCAGGTGCCGTTTTGTCCCAAAGGGATCCAGAGACCTCTAAGAGTAACCCTTGTGCCTTTTTCTCTCGAAAATTTTCTCCAACTGAACGTAATTATGACGTGGGTAATCGGGAGTTATTGGCCATGAAGTGGGCCTTTGAAGAGTGGAGACATTGGCTGGAAGGAGCCAAACATCAGGTGGTGGTCCTCACGGACAATAAGAACCTGGTTTATCTCGAATCAGCCAAGCGACTTAATCCTAGACAGGCCAGGTGGGCCTTGTTTTTCACACGTTTTAATTTTGTGGTTTCTTTTCTTCCTGGCACTAAGAATGTTAAGGCGGATGCCCTCTGAAAGGAGTTTCTTTGCGGATTCTCCTGAGTTATCTGATCCTGCTGTTATTTTGAAAGAGGGAGAGGGTGTAGTTCTTTCCGCCATCTCGCCCAATTTGAGACTGGCTCTGGAGGGGTGTCAGGAGGATAAACCTGAGCGCTGCCCAGTTGGGAAATTGTTTGTCCCAGACCAGTAGAAGAAGAGTGTGATGTCTGAGATTCATTGTTCCGCGTTGGCTGGTCATCTTGGGATTTTTGGTACCAGAGACTTGGTGAGTCGGTCCTTTTGGTGGCCTACTTTGTCTCGTGATGTCAGGGACTTTGTGCAGTCCTGTGAGACTTGCTCTCGTTCCAAGCCTTGCTCTCGCTCTAGTGGTTTGTTAATGCCATTACCTGTGCCCAAGAGGCCATGTACCCATATCTCTATGGATTTTATTTCCAACCTCCCTGTTTCTCAGAAAATGACCGTTATCTGGGTAATCTGTGATAGGTTTTCCAAGATGATACATCTTGTGTTATTACCTAAGTTACCTTCCTCCTCCGAATTGGTGCCTTTGTTCCTTCAGCACGTGGTTCGGTTACATGGCATTCCGGAGAACATTGTGTCTGACAGAGGAGTCCAGTTTGTTTCCAGATTTTGGAGGACATTTTGTTCTAAACTTGGTGTTCAATTATCTTTCTCCTCTGCATTTCATCCTCAAACCAATGGACAAACCGAGAGAACAAACCAGACCTTGGAGACTTATTTAAGATGTTTTGTGTCTGCTGATCAAGATGACTGGGTCTCTTTTTGCTTTTGGCTGAGTTTGCTCTTAATAATAGGGCTAGCTCTGCCACCTTGATGTCTCCATTTTTCTGCAATTCACCCTCGATTTTCTTCGGGACAGGCGGAGGCTTCTGTCTGTCCGGGTGTTGACTCTGTTGTGGAGCGTTTGCAGCAGATTTGGGACCAGGTGGTGGAGAGTTTGTCTCTCTCTCAAGAGAAGGCCCAACGGTTTGCCAACCGGCATAGGACTGATGGTCCTCGGTTTAAAGTGGGGACTTGGTTTGGTTGTCCTCAAGAAATATTCCTATGAGGGTTGCATTTCCAAAGTTTAAGCCTAGGTTCATTGGACCTTATAAGATCATGGAGATTCTTAATCCTTTTTCCTTCCGTTTGCTTCTTCCAGGGACATTTAAGATCCATAATGTGTTCCACAAGTCCTTATTGAAGAGGTTTGTCGAGCCAGTGGTTCCTATGGCTGCGCCTCCTGACCCTGTTTTGGTTGAGAAAATATTGGATTCTCGTTTTTCTAGACAGAAACTCCAGTATTTGGTTAAGTGGAGAGGTTATGATCAGGAGGACAATTCTTGGGTGTTTGCTTCGGACATCCATGCTAGGAGACTAATCCGTGCCTATCACCGAGCTCATCCTGATCGGCCTGGTTGCACAAGTGAGGGTTCGGTGACCCCTCCTCAAGGGGGGGTACTGTTATGAATGTGCTGGAGATGGTTTCTGAGCAGAGGTTCCCTCTGGTGGTTGCAGACAGTACTGAACCTCACAGTGAGGAATGGCAATCTGGGATCACGGACTGGACTGATATAAGGGAGGTTCCCTCCCATGATGGTCGCCGGTGATCAATTGTTCTTGTCTCAATTGTGGTTCCTGGTTCATTTTGAAGTTGCTGGAGTCTTGCCTGCACCTGCTGCTTTCAGATAAGATGTTTTCTGCTTTTCTTTTTGTGCTTGCTTTTTTCATAGTTTTCTGCACTTTTGTGGAGGTCAGCCGGGTCCCCTCCTGGGGCCTATGCTCCTCTCAATTTATCTGTAGCCACTGTTATTTTTTCATTTTCTTTTTCCTGTTTTTTCAGTGGCTGCGGCTTTGTTTTGTTACACCAGAGATCTGATTTAGGTGGTAGAGATCGTGTGATCTCAGGTTTTTTTGGCAATCAGAAGTGCTGGCATTTTTTAGGGTTTTTGTTGGATTGCAGTCAGAATTCTTTCCTGTACTTTTCTGTCTAGACAGATTGGGCCCCAACGTTTGCTCATTCTATTTTCTGTCTTTGTCCATGCTATCTTCTTGTCTAACCGCCATTATATGTTTGGGGGCTTCCTATTTTCTTTGGGGATCTGCTCCGGGGCAGATAGCTTTCATCTTTCTGCCTTTAAGTGTAGTTATCTCTCAGGCTGTGACGAGGCGTCTAGGATAAACGTAGGAACGCTCCACGGCTACCTCTAGTTGTGTGGTTAGTTCAGGTTACTGCAATCCAATAGGTTCCAGCCTCTCTGGTATATCACCGTTTTTGCTTTTTCGCCTCAGCTACCTAAACACAACAGTATCACCAGCCCAAAACTAAAATTATAAGGTACTCACAGAAGGGAAAAATATTGTGGAAAGAAAAAAGTTGTCAGAGTTGTCAGAGATTTTTTTTTCTCTGTTGCATTTTTTCCCTTTCTCTCTGGGTGCTGAGGAGGATTTTTTTTTTCTCAATGGAGTTTCCACAGTTGTCTGGCCGTGTGGATCAGCTTGCCACTGAAGTTCGGAGTATTGCTTCCTATCTTGCTGGGTTGCCGGTTGTGGAACCTAGGATCCCCATGCCAGATTTGTTTTTGGGGGATCGGGCTAAATTTCTGAATTTCAAAAATAACTGTAAGTTGTTTTTTGCCTTGAAGCCTAAGTCCTCAGGGAGCGCAGCACAGCAGGTTCAAATTGTCATCTCTCTCCTGCGCGGCGACCCTCAGGATTGGGCTTTTTCCCTGACACCTGGGGATCCTGTTTTGAATGATGTTGATGTATTTTTTCAGGCTCTGGGGTTGTTGTACGATGAACCTAATGTCACTGATCAGGCTGAGAAGACCTTGTTGGCATTAAGTCAGGGCTGTGAAGCCGCTGAACTGTACTGTCAGAAATTTTGAAAGTGGGCAGTCCTGACCAAATGGAATGATGATGCTTTGGCAGCCCTTTTTCGGAAGGGTCTGTCAGAGAATGTAAAGGACATTATGGTGGGATTCCCTGTACCCTCTGGTCTCAATGATTCTATGTCTTTGGCTATTCAAATTGACAGACGTTTGCGTGAGCGCAGAGGTATGCGTGAGATGGTGTTGCCTTGTGGGCCAGCTCCTGAGCCCATGCAGTGTGATGGAGTGACTTCTGGGGCATAGCGTCATGAATTTCGAAAGCGCAATGGGTTATGTTTCTACTGTGGTGACGCCTCTCATGCTATTTCCATCTGCCCTAAGCGGGGAAGACGTTTTGCACGCTCAGTTGTCTTGGGTCACTACCTAAATTTCAGACTAAATTTCTGTTGACTGTTACCCTGATTTGCTCCATGCTCCAGGTTTTTTTGGCAATCAGAAGTGCTGGCATTTTTTAGGGTTTTTGTTGGATTGCAGTCAGAATTCTTTCCTGTACTTTTCTGTCTAGACAGATTGGGCCCCAACGTTTGCTCATTCTATTTTCTGTTTGTGTCCGTGCTATCTTCTTGTCTAACCGCCATTATATGTTTGGGGGCTTCCTATTTTCTTTGGGGATCTGCTCCGGGGCAGATAGCTTTCATCTTTCTGCCTTTAGGTGTAGTTATCTCTCTAGCCTGTGACGAGGCGTCTAGGATCAACGTAGGAACGCTCCACGGCTACCTCTAGTTGTGTGGTTAGTTCAGGTTACTGCAATCCAATAGGTTCCAGCCTCTCTGGTGTATTACCGTTTTTGCTTTTTCTTCTCAGCTACCTAAACATAACACCTAATGCCATATGTGGGTGCTTCCCCCCGCCGCCGTTACATGCTTAGCTATCACCTCACTATACTCTGGCTAGTGCACTGGCCGGCAAGGACGCTAGCCTCACCACTCCAGATGGTATAAACACAGGGGTAGTGACAAGCACAAGACAGACAAGGTAAGGTACAGCAAACAACTTAGCTCTAGCTTCTGCTGCAAGCTCCACACAGCAGAGGATGCGGAACCAGGGCCTTAAGCTGCTGATACACAGATGGGACCAGAGAGCTCCCAACTCCACCGCTCGTCTCCAGAGAAAAACTCTATCACCAACAGTAAGTGGATGCACCAGGTGACTATTTATAGGATGGTGGGAGTAGTCACCACCCACATCAGCTGACCACCAACACAGCAGCTGGCAGCAAGGAAACTGACATTAACCTTTGCTGGCCAAAAGTAAAAACCATGTTTGAATTAATGCAGAACCAGAGCTGTCATGACTCCAAAAATGAGTCATGACAATTCTGTTTAGATACGCTGACTACGGTAAACAATAAGCACTGAACGATCTGTAAGAGAACATTCAGTGCGTATAGGCTGCAATTGTTCTCAGCAGCGCAAGTCTGTTTACACATAATGATGCTTCCCCGAGAAAGATGATTTTTTTCAGCTGTACAAAAGATCATTTCATCTGATGAATGTGTGTTTTGATCAGCAACCTGTTTACAATAACAAATTATTGTAAAACAAGTCTCTATTTGAGAGAGAGCTTGCTTCAGCAGCAACCTTCCCCCATTATTCTGTCAATAATTTAGAGAAAGTAACCACCTTTTTCAGAGGTCTAATGGGTAAAGTTAGCCCTTGTGAAGAATGACATGCCTGAAATGCAGGGAGGTTCATTACCTCCTAGACCACAGTCAGGAGCCTCTCATACAGTCAAATCAGATCTCTTCCTTTGCACTGAGGAGGGGTAAAAAAACAAAACACCATGTCTGCAAATTGAGATTCTGGTTTGGCTTTTATCCTAAGCCGTGTGGCTTGTTGAAGGGTCAATATTGACTTATAGGAATGCTACTTCCAATAGGTGGCACTAGAGTTCTAGTCCTCTTCCTCTCTGAAGAAGCAATTTGCATTTTTCATTTCCCAGAGGAGCATTGCATAGCTTATAAGTCTACATACACTGGCATGTCAGGCATGTTACTCTTCACAAGAAAAACGTTACCCCTTAGACCCTAGTCAGAGGCCTCTCATACAGCCAAATGAGATCTCATGATTTCCACTGAGGAGAGGCAACACCCCAAAAACACGTATTTGAAAATTGAGATTCTGGTTTGGCTTTTGTATATAGCATAGTCATGTAGCAAGACTTGATAAAGGGTCGATATTGATTTTTAGGTTTGCTACTTCCAATAGGAGTACAACTACTCTTGCTCTCCGAAAAGGCAATTAGCATACCCTTTTAAGATAAACACACCTTTTTATTTAATCTTGCGCAAGATCTAGAGACAAACTGGATTTGTTTCTTGCAGAGAATCTAAATAGCTGTTTGCATTGTCTTTCCCTTTAAATGTCTATTGTAAACTCGATAACATCAGATTAACTACTCTGGAAAGGGCTGTTAAATAACTTATCTGTACGCCAACAAACATTAACGAAGACTCAGTCACCGTGCCAAGTTTTCAGCTGATTATTCAATTCATTGCCCCTGTTTACATTGTGAATTTCACATATTTGTTATGGTAAATCTTTGCTGTTTAGCTTGTAAATTGCCTGTGTAGGAAATTGAAACTCTTGCACTAAGCTCTTCTGGTTGATGATAAATGTCTTCCTACACGACAGCCCGGCTTCTGTTCTACGGTACCTGGCTGTCTTCTCCAGGCTCGTGTTATTAGGACTCGGGCTGTCTGCAGTCCTTATGAGCGTCAGTATTGAGGAGGACATAAATTTGAATTACTGAATCCGTTAGGAGAAAATAGAGACATAATTTGTGTCTTTCTCATTATTAAAATGACTTCTTTCTTGGAATTGCATTTCTAGGCTGGAAGATGGAAGGTCTAATAAACAGGGTGAGAAATATTCTGTTTGGAAATTTGAGCTCTAATTTGGTATAATAAATCCCCATCTTTCCTTTTCAATCTAGATTAGCTTGTGTGAACATTAGTTTGGTGCATGGCGAACGGCTAATCCATCTATTAACAATGTATCACATGCAATTACTTCCTTTCTTTTACTAAAGAGCAGATTCTGCTCAGACTCTAATGTGAAACTGTTCCAGCACAGGACATCTCCAGATTTCCCAGCTCACTTTTACTAACACACGAATTCGGTTTAGGATGAGCAATTTTTACAATCACATACAGATGTAGCAGAACTGATGGGCTTAAATGTGCAGAACAACAGCTAAACTGGCCATTTATTATCTCTGTGTTTACCTGTTTCCAGTAAGACATCTATAACATTCACAGATATGGTATGAAGGGTTATGCCGATAGCGCAGGACAGAATCTGAAAATCTCCTTCATAGTTTTCAGTTTAATAATGATATACTGCAGATCTCTGCACAATGGGGGATCAGAAGCCCCACAGAGGAAGGAACTGCACCAAAATTCATTATAAAGAGTAACCGTCTTTTTAATTTTTATTTCATAAATCAATAGTACTTATGTAAATAAAAAACTTTGTAATATATATTATCAGAGAAATCTGCTTTTTCCCCTCCTGGGCTGATGATTCATTTTCAAAAGTCTCAATTCATGGGTAAATATGCATTCTGTAAATACAGGTTTTTACATTACTAAGACAGGAGATGACAGTTGTAACTGATGAGATTCTATCTCAAGTATTTAAAAATCTAGTGAATCGCACATGGTACCAGGGTTATGGGATACTCGGCACCGAGCCCATGGAAGTCTATGGGGGATGTCACTGGCAGCAGAGCTCGGTCCGTGGCCCTGGGCGCTCATACAATGGGGGGAATATTTACAGGGGATTGTAGTAATAGTTTGTGACGCCACCTGTGGTTTCTGATCAGGGTGACCAGCGCTGCAGGGTGAATCCTCTGAGGGTTGGGGCAGCCAGGTGTTAAGTCTCCCACAGGCGAGACTGGATGGATCCCTCAGGGTGAAATGGCGATGCAGGATGCAGATAATAAGTCAGTCACACACAAGTTGTTCTCTTTCCATACCTTTACTGGTGATGGTGGCAGGTATGTCCCGGGAAGCTGCTCAGGGTGGAGTATGTACATCCAGGTAACTGCTGAGTAGGTTTAAGGCCTCCTTTCCCTTAAAGTGTATGAGTCCAAACCTGCGTGAAGTCAGATTTAACTCTGAATAGCATAGCTTCGCCCGGCCAACATTGTGGTGGAAGTCTTCTTTTGGCAAGAACTAAGCCTATATCTGCAGTGCACTGCCAGACTCCTGTTCTGCCTGACCCCGGTTACGTATCGGCACTTAGGGCTAGCTTCTGTGACTTGAAGTCCAGCAAGGATTCCGGTGTTTCTCTCACTAGCCGTAAAGGTTCTAGCAATACCTCGGACCCCGGTGTCCGGTTAGTCGAGTGAAGGTGATCTGTCACCGAAGTCACTCCTTTCTTGAGTCACCACTCGCCCGTCGCCCTACTCTCATCCTTAACATAAGCACAGGGCAGCAGTAGGTTCTGTCATTAGCTTTCTTCCTTCTTTCCAAGCTCGCTGACTGATTCTCAGTTAACTCGATGTTCTGCCAACTGTAGTCCCCTTCCTTCTTTTCCTTCAAAGACTCTGTCCAGAGCAGCTCTCAGGACGTTCCGTCAGACTGAATACACGCTTGCTCCGAGAGTCACTTTCCACATTCCTTAGGGAACTAACAGTCTAGATGATCTGAGGTATCAGCTTGCAATCTTTCCTTCTCTGTCTCGTCTCTGTCTCTCCTCTCTCTAGCTCAGACTGAGCTCTGACAGGAATCCTCTCACTCCGATGTCCTGAGGAGATCTCATCTGTCCCTCACAGCTTGTCTGAGGTAACTGCCGTTCTGATCTCTTCTCTGAGGTAAAACCAACAACTAGAATGGCTGACTGGCTAGAATGCCTACTGCTGCATTTCTCCACACCCCTAAATACCTGAATCTAAGGGGCTCCCTCTGGTGGCTCCTGGGGAAGTGTGAGATGTGAATGAATATCAGGTTCTGCAATTACCTTTCAGTACATACTCCTGGAACATGTGTACCAAGCGCAGCTGGGCCACACACTAGCAATTGCCATCTCCTATATCAGTAAGGTAAAGATCTGTATTCAATGAAGACAGATTTAATCCAAGAATTGAGACTTTTGAAATGAAAGATCAATCCAGGAGGAGAAGGAAGCAGATTTCACTGATAAGATATATTACAAAGCTTCTTATTTTCTCGTGTTGTATTGATATAGGCAATAAAAATTAAAAACGACAGTCATGATCTAGTTACATAGGGTGGGCTGCAGTTCCCTTCAACGCTGAGGCTGGGAGCACAAGACGAAAGAGATGGTCCTTGTATTAAAGGGATGATAATATAGAACATACTCACTAAAAAGTGAGTAGTCCTACACAGTTAAAGGCAACTTTAGGCTGCTGTGGGGACAAATGTTATTTCATGAGAACTTGCTGCAGAATGTCTGTCTGCCTCTAGTTTCTCCCTCTTTTCCCCTCCCAGCAGAATTTCTGTCTGCGATTAGTTGTTCCCTTTTCCTCTTCTTTTCCCTATCCATAAAATCTAACAAGCAGCAGATTGTCAGTGTCTGCCTCTAGCTCCGTTCCTCTTTTCCCCTCCTCTCGCCATAGAATCTCATGAGCAGCAGAATTTCTGTGCCTGCGATTAGCTCCTCCCTCTTCCCTCTCCTTAAAATCTAGTGAGCAGAAGAATGTCAATATCTGCCTCTATTTCTTTCCTCTTTTACCCTCCTCTCTAATCCTCTCTCCATAGAATGTTATGAGCAGGAGAATTTCTGTATCTGCCATTAGTTCCTCCTTCTTCTTCCCTCCCATCTCCATAGATTCTAACGAGCAGCAGAATGTCAGTGTCTGCCTCCGTTTTTCCCCCTCATTTCTCCATAGAATCTAATGAGCATCAGAATTTCTGTGTCTGTGATTAGTTTCTCCCTCTTCCTCTCCCCTTCCCGCTCCATAGAATCGTATGAGCAACAACTGTCATCTCATCTCTGCAATGGTAAAATCTGTCTTCACTGAACACAAATTTTGCCCATGAATTAAGAGTGAGTGATCAGTCCAAGAGGAGAAAAAAAAAAGCAGATTTCTCTGATATATTGCAAAGATTCTTAGTTTCACTTGTACTATTGATGAAAAAAAACTTTGGTTGCTTTGAAAAGATACTGTTTTACCAACCATAATGTATACAAATTAGCAACTTTATTAATTGCTCATAAAAAAAATTATCTAAAAGCAATACAATCGTACAAATATTGCTACAATCCCATAATAAGTACACCAAATATTATCCCAAATACAGGGGGACAAAGCAAAAAAAGTAGTATTAAAGCGAAGGAAAAGCTTTACACACGGCCTTATCGTAAATAATGATCATAATCTTTATTGGAAAAACATTAAAATCGACAAAAACATAGGGTAGTTGCCACACGTACAGAAAAAAGGTGGGTATGTCCGGGACTATTAACCTCATACACATAGAAACATATATATGAGTATACCTAAGAATAGTTTTTATCCTATTATGCGCATACAGAGTAAAACATATAATGCAATAAATTCATTAATTATCATTTCAAATTATACTGACAAAAAATTTTGCTTGGTGCACACGAGAGCACATACACTAGAATATAAGAAGATCCAAGTTATTAATAAGCAAAGTTGCTATAAATATATAATGTGCAAGAAATGTTCTTCCAGTCACACAAAACAGGTGTGATTATATATCAAAGTCCAGTAACACATATTACTATGTCAATGATGATAACAACCACAAAGATCATCATTGAATATACATAAGCATACAATGGTATAGTTACCTCGAGGATACAGCCCGGGGGACCCACCACACCCGACGCATGTTTCGCTATGAAAGAAAGAAGGAGAATTGCCTGGGGACCTGTGTGACGTGCGCATACCCTTGTAGCGGCTGACGAGGAAGGAGGAGGCGTGCGAGTCGGTGTCCCTCCTGGGGGAGAGGGGCACCGTTCAGGGACACAGGCGCTACACAAGGACATTTTAGTTTGTGACATTGCTCTTAAATCAACTATGTATCAGATTATGAACTTAAAAAGAGAGGTTTTATTGCTGTGAAGACAGCTTCAAGGTGGCCAAGAAAGTCATGCAAGTGCCAGGATAGTCTCATAGATGGTTCGTCTACGGAATTGGTTCAACACCAGAGCAGAGCTTGCTCAGAAATGGTAGCAGACAGATGTCGTTACATATGCACATACAGTGAGGTGAATGCTTTTGGGAGCTAGGCTGGTATTAAGAAAAGCAGCAAAGAAGCCACTTCTCTCCAAGAAAAATATCAAGGACAGATAGACTTTCTGTAGGAAATACAGGGATTGGACTGTAGCTGAGTGGGGTGAATTTTTTTTCTCTGATGAAGCTCCATTTTGATTGGTTAGGACATCTGGAAGAATGTTTGCCCAGAAAAAAGGTGAGCGCTACCATGAGTCTTGTGTTATGCCAATAGTAAAGCATTCATGTGTGGTGGCTTTTCATCCCTGGTGTGGGTTCACTCGCAATTTTGCCTAAGAACACTGCCATTAATAAAGAATGGGATCTCATTATTCTCCAAGAGCAACTTATCCCAATGATCCAGGAACAATTTGGTGATGAACAATGTTTTTTTCCAGCATGATGAAGACCATGTCACAAGGCAAAAGTGATAGCTAAATGGCTCAGTGAATAAAACATTGAAATTTTGGGTCCATGGCCAGGAAAAACCCAATGTCTCAATCCCATTGAGAACATGTGGTCAATCTTCAAAACGCAGGTAGACAAGCAAAAGCACAGAGATTTTGATAAACTCCAAGTGCTGTTTAGGCAAGAATGGGAGACCATCAGTCAGGATTTGGCCCAGAAGCTGATATCCAGCTGCCAGGGAAAATTGTAGAAGTCTTGAAAAATAATGGTAAACACTAGAGTTGAGCGATACTTTCCGATATCCTAAAGTATCGGAATCGTAATGGTATCGCCGATATCACTAAAATATCGGCGATACCCGATACCGATACCGGAAGTCCCATGTAAGTCTATGGGAACAAAATATCGAAATTAAAAAAAAACCATTCTTGTCTTGTTGGTTAATTGTACATGAAGGAAAACAAGAAAGAGTAATGTAGAATGTATTGGGGGAGGTTGAGGAGACATTAAAGGCATAGATGTTTGACCCAATCCAATGGAATAGCATTATTTATTTTTTTTTAGGAAATACGTTCGGATTGACGAACAAATTGACAATGTTCTTAACCTTTTTTCTATTTTGTCAAATATGTCTGTTTCACAACTTCCATGGTCTTCACCTTTTTAACTTTTCACACACTTTCTCCTTCATAATTTTCAGCAGCATCATCTTTCTCATCAAATTATTCTTCATCTTCACCTTCTTAATCTTCTAAAACTTCTTGCTATTCATCTTTTTGTTAACATTACTTATATTGTTCTTATTAAACAGTTATTATTCTTCATATTCTACTTCTTCATCTTCTTCCTATTCATCCTTTTCATCATATTCTTATTTGTGACAGACATTCCTGTACTTGTAATCTGTAAAACTCTGAATTTTCATCCTTCCGTTCTTGCTGTCACAAAAGATTTTAATTACAACAGTATTTGTCCGCGTTCAGTTTAGCCTGCAGCAGCATCAGGCATTTTCCAGGGGCACCACGAGGAGGAACGGACTCACCCCCATACACTGCTTAGTCTTCTTCTGCTTAGAATTTAGAGCATATATTTTGCTCTTCATTTTGGTCTTATACTTAATGTTCTTCTGCTTTTTGATCTTCTGCTTATTGTTCTTCTGTCTCTTGTTCTGTATCTTGTAGTTTGTCTTAACCTTCTTTGTCCTGTTGGTGATGGTACAAAAGCCAATGGAAGTAACGAGGACCAGCTGACTGTGCTGGAACCCGGAGGGTCAGCAGAAGGAAAAGAGCCAATGGCACAACCGAGGACCAGCTGACGTTACTGGGACACGGTTACTAAGCAGGAGGTACCTGTGCTCCAAAGCACTACCAAGGACCAGCAGACGTTGCTGGAACTCGGATACCGACATGGAGGCACCTAGGCCAAAGGCACTGCGGAGAACCAGCTGATGGTACTGGAACCCGGATGAGTAGCAGAAGGTACAAGAGCCAATGAAAGTAACGAGGACCAGCTGACTGTGCTGGAACCCGGAGGGTCAGCAGAAGGAAAAGAGCCAATGGCACAACCGAGGACCAGCTGACGTTACTGGGACACGGTTACTAAGCAGGAGGTACCTTTTCTCCAAAGCACTACCAAGGACCAGCAGACGTTGCTGGAACTCGGATACCGACATGGAGGCACCTACGCCAAAGGCACTGCGGAGAACCAGCTGACGGTACTGGAACCCGGATGGGTAGCAGAAGGTACCCATGGAAATTAAAGTTGAGGCAGCAGGACTGTTTGCTGTTCACACAGCAGGGGAACAGCTGACATTACTGAACCCCAGTAACACAGGAGCAAGTGTAGACTGTGCTAACAGCACTTCCGAGAAACAACTGGCGGTGTTGTAACCCAGGGATGAGAACAGAACATGGTGGAGGCAGCAGGACTTTTTGCCGTTCACACAGCAGGGGAACAGCTGACATTACTGAACCCCAGTAACACGGGAGCAAGTGTTAACTGTGCTAACAGCACTTCCGAGAAACAACTGGCGGTGTTGTAACCCAGGGATGAGAAGAGAACATGGTGGAGGCAGCAGGACTTTTTGCCGTTCACACAGCAGGGGAACAGCTGACATTACTGAACCCCAGTAACACAGGAGCAAGTGTAGACTGTGCTAACAGCACTTCCGAGAAACAACTGGCGGTGTTGTAACCCAGGGATGAGAACAGAACATGGTGGAGGCAGCAGGACTTTTTGCCGTTCACACAGCAGGGGAACAGCTGACATTACTGAACCCCAGTAACACGGGAGCAAGTGTTAACTGTGCTAACAGCACTTCCGAGAAACAACTGGCGGTGTTGTAACCCAGGGTCAAGGAGGGTGTAGGCATAAAATATTGAGTTATTGCCTTGTTACGTGGCCATTGCAAATGTATGTACTTCAAACAAGAATAAATGAAGTTTTACTACAACAATAAAATGATAAATTTCAATTACAAGAATAGAAAAATATTTATACTTGACAGTCCTCTGTGGTTGATAACGTTTAATGGCTAACTGAAAATATGGTAACAAATTCAAAGCTTTCGAGACTACTCAGGTGTCTTCATCAGGCTAAGAGTAAAGCCAAAAATGAAGAATCACATATTTCTACACACAACAGGACACAGGAATAGCTAAGACAAGTGAGGGAGGGACAAGTGAGGGGAGACCGGCAACAAAAAGGAGAACAACGATGAATTATCAGCGCCACACAATCACAGATAAATTAATGAATTTAGCTGTGGCAAAAGACTTTTGTATGCCCGCCCGGTCATAGCATCATGGATATGGAATTACTGTTATTAAAATATAACTTCAAATATGAGAAACGTACAAAGGTTTCAGAATATAAGCTCATCATGACCTTTGACACTGTTAGTGATGGAATGAATAGATCACATGGATTTATGTCATTCTATATCAATTAAGGAATCTGCGTCTATGCCCTTCCAGGGTCATGAAAACCCCAAAAAATACGCCAATGAGAGGGCAATCAAACTTTCTATCCTTATCTAGGAACTGTTTGAATATTTATGTTCATCCCTGTGAGATAATGACAGTTCTGATACACGTCACTTACTTGTCTTACCTATTGCAATATTCCTGTGTCCTGTTGTGTATAGAAATATGTGATGCTTAATTTTTTTAGTTAGTCTTTCCCTGATGAAGAGACGTGAGTAGCCTTGAAAGCTTGCAATTTGTTTCCATCTTTTCAGTTATCCATAAAAAGGTATGAACCACTGCTGACTCTGAAGTCTAAATATTTTTCTATCTACTGGCTAACACGGTACAAAGATACACATGTTTTCTAATTTCAAGAAGGAAAAATAAAGAAAATACAAATCTAAACGCATATATGCACATGCCAAAAATAAATGGAACAACACAACACCCAAAAAATTGGTAACAAAATATAGTGTTGTAAATTTAAGAATAAAAGTACATTTTTTTTTTTATGAATAATGCTTAAGGAACGCAATGTTAAACTATAACATAGTGAAGACAATGGATTTTGTAATAGTCACTCATCATCATCATCGCAAATTTTATGTGACAGTCACAGACAATTTAATTATTTAAGTTCATAAAATCGTAACTTTCTATAGCATGTATGACATGTCCAGCATGGACTCATCAATGTGATTGATGACACAATAATGTACAATAAAAAATAACCATTTAAAAAAACATTAGGCATTGTTTGTCACAATTTAAGTGTGTGCCTGCAAGTGTAGGTGAAACAAAGGCTACGGATAGCAAAGGTATATTCTATGTCTGTATCACACAGTGGACAGCCTCTGATGGGTAATGCCGATGTTATACTGTACGTCAATAAAGTCTGCGGCTGAAATCATGCATTTTTTGCTTGTAGAGTGTTGAAGAGGGTAAAAGAATGTCTGTTTGCGCAAAGCTTTATCCGTCAACACTACCTTCCTACTGTCACGCGTAGGGTAGGGTAGCGTGTGGCAATTAGCTGACTATCAAATGTGAGGTTAGGCTGCGTTATTGCGCACTAGGGACGCCAAAAAAAATACAGCAGTAATAATTTAATGTGTAATACTACACCTATGACAAACCAAAAAATTACGTTCCCTCTTTAACAATGTACAAGACTAACAAGCCTAATGGTTGACGCTGACTTAATTGAGATACAGTATTACATCAACATTGTCCATGAGTAACTATGCACTGTGATACCTATATACCAGTATTAATTTATATCTCTTGTGGTTGTTTCAACAGCACTTGCAGGTATAAGTACCTATTGTCAGTATGCATGATGCACTTTCTAGATGTAATAATTTATTATTGGACATTATTACCATGTTTACATGCTGGCCATTTCATATATGGTGTTTGAAGTTACAGTTGGCATCAGTATGTGTATTTTATAATGTCTGTCATAAATAAAACTCGTCATGATGATGATGAGGATGTAATGATTCGTACATCCATTGAGTGCATTATCTTACAGGTACAGATAAAGTTCCTTTAAAAGCATTAATTCATAAGTCTGAAATGTACTTTTATGCATTAATTTAAAATGTGAAGAGTAGACTATGTTTTATTTTTTGTTACCATTTCTAATAGACATGTGCAGATATGCGCTGTGATGACAAATTATTATTTGTCCATATTTTTCTTAAAAATTTATCATTCTAGGCCTGCAAAACTTCACAATTTCATGTTTTCAGCATAACAAGCAGGGTGACGGCTCTTCCCTATTTGGAGCATGTTGGTCATGTGTTTTTCTGTCCATGTGTCGGGAACAGGACACTTCTTGCCGTTGACACAGCAGGGGAACAGCTGGCGTTACTGAACCCCACTAACAGTAGAGCTTGTGTTTTGTTCTGTGGACACGACACTTCTGAGCAGCAACTGGCAGTGTTGGAGCCCAGGGAGTAGAGTTCAGGTGGTAGAAAGATGAACATAACAGGAGACATGGATAACGTTGCGAACCAGTTATTTAATCTGAAAACGGACAGAGAAATTCTGGCGAGATCCATGCCTTGTTCATTTTCAGAAAAGTAAGCCGGTCTACATTATCGGAGGATAGTCGCATGCGACGGTCTGTTAGTACACCACCTGCAGCACTAAAGACGCGCTCCGATAATACACTGGCAGCAGGGCAAGCCAGCACCTCCAATGCATACTGGCTAAGCTCTGGCCATGTATCCAGCTTAGAGACCCAAAACTTGAATGGGGAAGAGCCATCTGGGAGTACACTGAGAGGCAAAGCCAAGTAGTCTGTCACCATCTGACGGATACGTTGCCTCCCGCTGACTGGAGCCCTCTCGGATGGTGTAGACATTTGTGGCGCTGCCACAAAACTTTGCCACATTTTGAACATACTGGTCTTTCCCTGTGCAGAGGCACTGCGTGTGCTCCCTCTTGTTGCAGAGCTCTCTACACTGCCTCGACGCACAGAGCTGCTTTGTAAAGCAGTAGCAGCAGCAGTGCTCTCGGCAGTAAGGTAGAACATTAGGGATTGCACCAGTGTGTCTTGGTACTCCCGCATTTTACGCTCCCGGTTCAACGGTGTGATGAGGCTTTTGACGTTGTCCCGGTAGCGAGGGTCTAGGAGGGTGTACACCCAATAATCAGACGTCGTGAGAATGTGGGCGATGCGGCGGTCGTTTCTTAGGCACTGCAGCATGAAATCAACCATGTGCTGCAGACTCCCAACTGGCAAAGAAACGCTGTCCTCTGCAAGAGGCGTTATCTCTGCCTGCTCTGCATCACCCCACCCTCGCTCTACATACTGACTAGAGCGTTGTGTACCTCCCTCTGGAGCGATGTCTTCCTCCTCCATTGACTCCTCCTCCTCATCCTCCTCACAAAGTGAGCCCTGCCCAGCCCTTTGTGAGGAACCACGTTGCGCTGACTTTCCAGAAGGTGATGGAATTTGTGACTCCTCATCCTCCACCTCTTCCAAAACCTCATCCCTTATTGCTTGCAGTGTTTTTTGAAGCAGGCAGATAAGGGGGACAGTCAGGCTGACTAGTGCATCATCTGCACTCGCCATCCGCGTTGACTCATCAAACGCACGCAAAACGTGGCACATGTCCTTCATAGTGGCCCACTCATTAATGGTGAAGTGTGGACGGCGCAAATTGCGTGTTGATTGCGCCTGATGCAGCTGATACTCCATAACTGCTGGCTGCTGCTCACACAACCGCTCCAACATATGTAACGTTGAATTCCACCTGGTGGATACGTCACATATGATGCGATGTTCAGGAAGGCGCAATCTGCGTTGCAGAGCTGCAATGCGCGATCTGGCCATGCTGGAACGTCGCAAGTGAGCGCACTCTAGGCGGACCTTGTGCAGCAGTGCATCAAGATCCGGATAGTCCCTCAAAAAACTCTGCACGACCAAGTTGAGCACATGTGCCAGACATGGTATGTGAGTGAGGTTGCCAAGGCCCAGAGCTGCCACCAGATTTCGGCCATTGTCACACACTACCAAGCCTGGCTGGAGATTCGCTGGCAAAAACCACACGTCGCTCTCCTGCTTGATGGCATTCCAGACCTCCTGCGCTGTGTGGCTTCGATTCCCCATGGGAATTAATTTCAGAACGGCCTGTTGCCGTTTGGCCACGGCTGTGCTCATATCGGTCGCATCAGGTAAGCGTCCACGGGTCCATGTGGAGGTAGACCGTGACGGCTCCTGCAGCGATGATTCTGAGGAACTGGAGTAGGAGGAGGAGTCAATGTGGACAGACTTGATTCCGGCAATCCTTGGAGTTGGCAGAACACGTACAGCGCCACTCGCAAGATCTGTACCCGGCTCCACAACATTCACCCAATGGGCAGTGAGTGAAAGGTATCGTCCCTGGCCATGGGTACTGGTCCATGCATCGGTGGTCAGGTGGACCTTGCTACTGACGGCGTTTAGTAGCGCATGTTTAATTTTTGCCTCAACATGCTTTTGCAGACCAGGGACGGCTTGCCTGCTGAAATAAAATCGGCTGGGCACATTGTATTGTGGGACTGCCAATGCCATTAATTCACGGAAACTGTCAGTCTCCACCAGCCTGAATGACAGCATTTCAAGGGACAGGAGTTTTGCAATGACAGCATTCAGAGCCTGTGCTCGTGGATGGTTTGCCGAGTATGGCCGTCTTTTATCCCATGCCTGTGCTACCGATGGCTGTTTTGTGGCCTGGGTGTGTGAGGATGACAGGGAACTTGCACCTGTGGGTGGAATAACACTGTGTCTCTGGACAACAGTGACAGAGGTTCTTCCATGGCGATCCTTTGAGGAAGCCTTACCAGCTGTGTGTGAACTGGAGGAAGAGGCTCCAACAGGAGCTGAAGATGTAGGTGCTGCTGTATGTTGGCCTACATCTCCAGTGTGTCTTTGTAACTCAACAAAGTGCTTTGACCGCACATGTTTCCACATATTTGTTGTATTAAGGTTACTGACACTTTTACCTCTTTTAATTTTTTGATTACACAGCTTGCATTTGACATAGCAAATATCATCTGCAACTGTATCAAAAAAGGACCACGCAGAGCAAGTCCTGGGAGCGCCGGTTTGGCTGTTGTAAGAGAACTGCTCCGAACGGGTGCCAAACTGGAGGCTACAGGCAAGCGAGTCTGCAGCCTACCTCTCCCTACTGTTTGGACCGTTGGGGCAATCTCTTCCTCAGAGCTGCTCCCACCACCTTCCTGTTCCTCACGCCATGTTGGGTCTTGGACCTCATCATCTCCACCACTACCCTCTTCCAACACCTGCTGTTGTTGGGTGGTCTGGCCAGCACCATGCTCAACAGAAACTGGCAACTGAGTCTCATCATCATCAGATGCGTTCTGCGGTGTGCTGACCATCGGCACTGGCTCACCCGCCTCTTCAGATTCAGAGAGACACAGCTGTTGCGCATCACTGCATACTGCCTCTTCTTCACATTCCAGAATGCTGCTTGGCTGGGCCCCTGTTTCCAAGCCAACAGATTCTGAGAACAGAAGCAGAGACTCAGCTGGCTCCTGTACAGAGCTCTCTGACTGCCTGGGCAATTTGGCAGGCGGTGAAGAGACTGATGGTTGTTCAACAGTGCTGTGGTCCTGAGAGGAGGTGGAAGGTATTGAAGTCGATGCATTGGCTGCCATCCAACCAACAACGGCTTCAATTTGTTCTTCACGCAGCAGGGGGGTACGCTGAGCTCCTACAAAAGTGCGCATAAAGGAACGCTCACGGGGAAAACTGGTGGATGCTGTGTCACTGGGTGCGGCAGCAGCCACAGAATCCCCACGTCCTCTCCCTGCTGCAAATCCACGGCCTCGACCACGACCACGTGCCTTACTCACTGACTTCTTCATCTTGGTAGATTGATAAAGAAAGTCAGAAAAGTTAAGGCCTAAGTGTGGTTATTCCTCACAGACTACAGTGAACCCTGCAGACAACTGTTCAGTATCTGTGAAAGGCCCCTTTGTGTAGTTCTATAGTGTTTGCAACCAATGTATTGTATACGGATGGAAGCGCGTCACACTAATAGATTATATTTTTTTCCACTAAAATGGAGCAGCACCAATTAGAGAAAAATGTGAAGGATGAGACAGTGACACACGCTCAGCAGACTACAACCGGCAGTGGTTGAAGTACAAACTGGAGCGTAATCTGCACTCACAAAATGAAAAGCTCACAGACTACAGTGAACACTGAAACACAACTATTCACTATCTGTGAAAAGCTCCTTTGTGTAGTTCTATAGTGTTTGCAACCAATGTATTGTATACGGATGGAAGCGCGTCACACTAATAGATTAGTTTTTTTTCCACTAAAATGGAGCAGCACCAATTAGAGAAAAATGTGAAGGATGAGACAGTGACACACGCTCAGCAGACTACAACCGGCAGTGGTTGAAGTACAAACTGGAGCGTAATCTGCACTCACAAAATGAAAAGCTCACAGACTACAGTGAACACTGAAACACAACTATTCACTATCTGTGAAAAGCTCCTTTGTGTAGTTCTATAGTGTTTGCAACCAATGTATTGTATACGGATGGAAGCGCGTCACACTAATAGATTAGTTTTTTTTCCACTAAAATGGAGCAGCACCAATTAGAGAAAAATGTGAAGGATGAGGCAGTGACACACGCTCAGCAGACTACAACCGGCAGTGGTTGAAGTACAAACTGGAGCGTAATCTGCACTCACAAAATGAAAAGCTCACAGACTACAGTGAACACTGAAACACAACTATTCACTATCTGTGAAAAGCTCCTTTGTGTAGTTCTATAGTGTTTGCAACCAATGTATTGTATACGGATGGAAGCGCGTCACACTAATAGATTAGTTTTTTTTCCACTAAAATGGAGCAGCACCAATTAGAGAAAAATGTGAAGGATGAGGCAGTGACACACGCTCAGCAGACTACAACCGGCAGTGGTTGAAGTACAAACTGGAGCGTAATCTGCACTCACAAAATGAAAAGCTCACAGAATACAGTGAACACTGAAACACAACTATTCACTATCTGTGAAAAGCTCCTTTGTGTAGTTCTATAGTGTTTGCAACCAATGTATTGTATACGGATGGAAGCGCGTCACACTAATAGATTAGTTTTTTTTCCACTAAAATGGAGCAGCACCAATTAGAGAAAAATGTGAAGGATGAGGCAGTGACACACGCTCAGCAGACTACAACCGGCAGTGGTTGAAGTACAAACTGGAGCGTAATCTGCACTCACAAAATGAAAAGCTCACAGAATACAGTGAACACTGAAACACAACTATTCACTATCTGTGAAAAGCTCCTTTGTGTAGTTCTATAGTGTTTGCAACCAATGTATTGTATACGGATGGAAGCGCGTCACACTAATAGATTAGATTTTTTTCCACTAAAATGGAGCAGCACCAATTAGAGAAAAATGTGAAGGATGAGGCAGTGACACACGCTCAGCAGACTACAACCGGCAGTGGTTGAAGAACTAACTGGAGCGTGATCTGCACTCAAAAAATCAAAACCTCACAGACTGCAGTGAACACTGAAACACAACTATTCACTATCTGTGAAAAGCTCCTTTGTGTAGTTCTATAGTGTTTGCAACCAATGTATTGTATACGGATGGAAGCACGTCACACTAATAGATTTGATTTTTTTCTAATATAATGGAGCTGCACCAATTCCACTAAATAAAATAAAAAAAAAGAGTCAGTGACACGTGCAGATGCCTACAAACAGCGGTGGATGCAGAGCAAACTGCAGCGTCACCTGCACTGTCACACACACACCTTGCACAGAGCTGTTAAAACAACACTGGCAAAATGAAGCTTTACACAGCGGTTGGTAAACTAGCCTGCCTCAAGCACAGTAGTACACAAAATCGCAATATGTAACTGTCCCTCAGAGTTAGCAGAGTAGCGTTCTGTCCCTTACTGAGTTCACAGCACAGTGACGCTAAAATGGCGGCGGCGCCTTTTATAGTGCATTCTGACATCATTTCAGCAGCCAATCACAGCCATGCCATTAGTTAAGATGACCGCAGCATTACAGGATGTGCCCACACTTCGTAGGATTCCTCATTGGCTGACTAAAATCACATTGCCTCTCAAAGAATTATGGGAACTTCCGATTCCGGTATACGATATGGAAAAAGTATCGGAATTAAGTATCGGAATTCCGATAACGCGAATATCGGCCGATACCCGATACTTGCGGTATCGGAATGCTCAACACTAGTAAACACTGTAAATATTAAATCTTTACATAAACTTGATGTATTAATCTATTAAGGCTTAAAAACCTATGAAATTGCTTAGATTTGTACGTCGGCAATCACAGAAGCATTCGACTAAAGGAACAAAAAGTAATGAAGCAGAAAACTTTTTGAAAAACAAAATTTGTGTCTGAAAACTTTTGTCCATAAATGTACAATGTTTTTGCATCGATTGTTAAAGTAACTACACCAGCCTCGTCAGGTTTTTGAGATCTGGTTAATAATGTATGCCGTTTGCGTTGAGCAATATGATGAGAGATCCTCTTTGAGAATATTTGTGTTGTCTCACAGGTAAGAGGAGCATCCTAACATCATGTTTACATCTCTGTTTTCTCCTTCCCATGCAACATAAAAATATTTGCTTGGCTACACAGACAGATCAAACTAAACATCTTATGGCTCTTGTACTTCAGCTAAAGCATGTTTATTTTATTTCTACTTAGGAGTGGACAGATGAGATTTTCAGTCTGGCAACAAATTTGCTGGCACAGAACATGTCCCGGGATGCATTTCTGGAAAAAGCGTAAGTAGTTTCAATATTTATTGCAAGCAGTGCTGCTACTTTCCAAGCTAATTTCCATGTTCTTACATTAGATAATTTATACTCTATTGTTTATCCTTAAATAAGATGTTACTTGTGTAAACATCACTTTTCCTCCTGGAAGTATCTGGGAGTATGACGAGTTTCAGACAGGCAGCAAGTCAGAATGTAGCCAGAAATATAGAGCTTTTGTAAAGACTTAATTACATTTTCTAATCCTAGAACATAGAAGTACTGTTTTCATGTTGTTTTGGACATAGAAAGAGAAGTAACCGAATGTTTTTAAGTAAATTCAGAAGTTGAGGAGATGGTCAACAGTTGAAAATATAGAGTGATACGTTCCTTATGGTAATACTTTACAGACTGATTCAGTGCATGCTTTCATTCTTGTAAATTGTGGCTAGTTTGACATATTACATGTGCTGTGATAAAAAACTACTTTTTCATTATCACCCACACTTTGTCGCTCAAGACTGTAACATACTTTATGGAACTAGCACATGTAGACAGTGTAGAGGAATCATCCTTATTCTCATTTGCACATGGAAACATGAGAAGCAATGAAATGAAACTGAGAGAAGATACAGATTAGATATTAGAAAAAACTTTTTTACAGTGAGGTTGATCAATGAGTGGAACAGGCTGCAACCAGAGGTGGTGAGTTCTCCTTCAATGGAAGTCTTCAAACAGAGGCTGGACAGACATTTGTCTGAGATGGTTTAGTGAATCCTGCACTGAGCAGGAGGTTGGACACGATGACCCTGGAGGTCCTGTCCAACTCTAACTCATAAAATGTTAGAGCAGCACTTCTAATCCAAGTCCCCTGCCCCCGCTCTTATATTTACCAACCGCCACCTTCACCTTCATCTTCTTGACCACTCCCATCAGTCTCCAGCAGTTTGTGACCTGCCAGAATGCTCCAGTGATTACTAGGTGATCCAGAGGTCACTTTTCAATGCATGTGTATGAGAGCTGACTGCCATCCAGTCAGAAATTGCTGTTAAAACAAAGCGCCACAGGTCCTGAGCAGCACCAGTAGAAGACGAAGACTGCGATCGGTAAGTATAATACTATGTTCAGGGAGCTTAGATAAGAAGCATCACTCCAGTGCTGGAAAAAAAAGGAATTCGGGAGTGATCCTTTAAGCAGGAATGTATATGGAGTATCCAATAACCAATTAAACATTATGTGCAGCATAAAGGGGTAGCTTTTGATGTCTCTCTAATATACAGTTAGGTCCATAAATATTTGGACAGAGACAACATTTATCTAATTTTGGTTCTAGACATTACCACAATGAATTTGAAACAAAACAAATCAGATGCAGTTGAAGTTCAGACTTTCAGCTTTCATTTGAGGGTATCCACATTAAAATTGGATGAAGGGTTTAGGAGTTTCAGCTCCTTAACATGTGCCACCCTGTTTTTAAAGGGACCAAAAGTAATTGGACAAATGACTCCAAGGCTATTTCATAGACAGGTGTGGGCAATCCATTTGTTATGTCATTCTCAATTAAGCAGATGAAAGGGCCGGAGTTGATTTGAGGTGTGGTGTTTGCATTTGGAAGGTTTTGCTGTGAAGGAAACATGTGGTCACAGGAGCTCTCCATGCAGGTGAAACAAGCCATCCTTAAGCTGCAAGAACAGAAAAAAACCCATCCAAGAAATTGCTACAACATTAGAAGTGGCAAAATCTACAATTTGGTACATCCTGAAAAGAAAGAAAGCACTGGTGAACTCATCAATCCAAAAAGACCTGGGAGCCCACGGAAGACAACAGTGGTGGATGATCGCCGCATACTTTCTTTGGTGAAGAAGAACCCGTTCACAACATCAACTGAAGTCCAGAACACTCTCAGTGAAGTAGGTGTATCTGTCTCTAAGTCAACAGTAAAGAGAAGACTCCATGAAAGTAAATACAAAGGGTTCACATCTAGATGCAAACCATTCATCAATTCCAAAAATAGACAGGCCAGAGTTAAATTTGCTGAAAAACACCTCCAGAAGCCAGCTCAGTTCTGGAAAAGTATTCTATGGACAGATGAGACAAAGATCAACCTGTACCAGAATGATGGGAAGCCAAAAGTTTGGAGAAGAAAGGGAACGGCACATGATCCAAGGCACACCACATCCTCTGTAAAACATGGTGGAGGCAACGTGATGGCATGGCCATGCATGGCTTTCAATGGCACTGGGTCACTTGTGTTTATTGATGACATAACAGCAGACAAGAGTAGCCGGATGAATTCTGAAGTGTACCGGGATATACTTTCAGCCCAGATTCAGCCAAATGCTGCAAACTTGATTGGACGGCGCTTCATAGTACAGATGGATAATGACCCCAAGCATACAGCCAAAGCTACACAGGAGTTCATGAGTGCAAAAAAGTGGAACATTCTTCAATGGCCAAGTCAATCACCAGATCTTAACCCAATTGAGCATGCATTTCACTTGCTCAAATCCAGACTTAAGAGGGAAAGACCCACAAACAAGCAAGACCTGAAGGCTGCGGCTGTAAAGGCCTGGCAAAGCATTAAGAAGGAGGAAACCCAGCGTTTGGTGATGTCCATGGGTTCCAGACTTAAGGCAGTGATTGCCTCCAAAGGATTCGCCACAAAATTTTGAAAATAAAAATATTTTGTTTGGGTTATGTTTATTTGTCCAATTACTTTTGACCTCCTAAAATGTGGAGTGTTTGTAAAGAAATGTGTACAATTCCTACATTTTCTAACACATATTTTTGTTTTAACCCTTCAAATTAAACGTTACAATCTGCACTTGAATTCTGTTGTAGAGGTTTCATTTCAAATCCAATGTGGTGGCATGCAGAGCCCAACTCGCGAAAATTGTGTCACTGTCCAAATATTTCTGGCCCTGACTGTAACTATATACAGCTTAGTGACAAACTTTTTTTTTTTTTGCCAAAATATCTCCATTCTGAATATATTAGGGATCAAGGGTCCAAGGGAGACAGAATCTAAAAATAAAAACCAGAAAATTTAATTAAAATAAATTGCATTTTATTTTATGAAAGAAGTATTTGGTCACCAGCCAGCAAGAATTTTGGCTCTCACAGACCTTTAGGTTTTCTTTAAGAAGCTCTCCTACTCTGCACTCATTACCTGTACTAATTGCACCTGTTCGAACTCATTACCTGTATAAAAGACACCTGTCCACACAATCAATCACACTCCATCCTCTCCACCATGGTCAAGATGGAAGAGCTGTTTAAGGACACCAAGTACAAAATTGTAAACCTGCATAAAGCTGGGATGGGATGGGCTAAAGGACAATAGCTTAATGAGAAGGCAACCACTTTTTGCACAATGATTAGAAAATGGAAGAAACACAAGATGACTCTCAATCTTCCTTGGTCTGGGGCTCCATTCTAGATCTGGTATAAGGATAATTCTGAGTAAGGTCAGGCATCAGCCCAGAACTACATGGGAGGATCTGGTCAATGACCTGAAGGGAGCTGGGACCACAGTCTCAAACATTATCGCTAGTAACAGACTACACCATCATGGATTAAAATCTTGCAGGGTATATTAGGTTCCCTTACTCACACCAACACATGTCCAGGTCTATTTGAAGTTCTCCAATCAAATGACCATCTGGATGATCCAGAGGAGGCATGCGAGATGGGCATGTTGGCAAATGAGACTGAAATAGTACTTATTGGTATCAACTCCACTTGTTGTGTTTGGAGGAAGAAGAAAGATGAGTACAACCCCAAAAACACACTTCCAACCATGAAGTATTGTGGGGGAAACATCATGCTTTGTGGGAGCTTTTCTGCAAAGGGGATAGGACAACTGCATTGTATTGAAGGGAGGATGGAAGGGGTCATGCAGGGCCGGCGTCAGCACCCAGCACACCCGGGCAAGTGCCGGGGCCCTGAGCAGGCGGGGGGGGGCCCACTCGCAGTCTGGCACCCCCGCGCCCGTTAGCGGAGGAGAGCGGTGTCAGCGCCGCCACTGGGCCCCCCCCGCTTGCTCAGGGCCCCGGCATCAGCTGGCACAATACTTACCTCTCCCGTGCCTCCGCTGCCGCAGCTCCGGGCTCCAGGGGGCGCCGGCGCTTCCTCTCACAGCAGCGCCGCTGAATGACGTCATCATTCAGCGGCCGGCTGTGGCAGAAAGCGCAGGGACGCCGGACAGGTAAGACGTGTGTGTGTGTGTCTGTGTGTATGTAGTGCGGTGCTTTGTGTGTGTGTGTGTGTGTATGTGTGTGTATGTATGTGAGAGAGTGCTTGTGTGCTGTCTGTGTGTGATGATGGGCAGGCATTGATGATGATGGAGAGGAGATGATGATGGGCAGGCATTGCTGATAATGGGGAGGCATTGATGATGATGGGGAGAAGATGATGATAATGGGCAGGCATTGATGATAATGGGCAGGCATTGATGATGGGGAGAAGATGATGATGGGGAGGAGATGATGATGATGGGCAGGCATTGATGATAATGGGGAGGCCATGATGATGATGGGGAGGCAATGATGATGATAAGGAGGCAATGATGATGATGATGATGGGGAGGTAATCATGATGATAATGGGGAGTCTTTCCACAGCGCCCTTTCCTGAGCCGTAACAGTGCAGAACGCAGTACAGCGCAGAGGAGAGCTCCATATTTTGTATGGAGCATTATATGGGGACCAGTATCCTGTATGGAGCATTATATGGGGACCAGTATCCTGTATGGAGCATTATATTGGGTCCAGTATTCTGTATGGAGCATTATTTTGGGTCCAGTAATCTGTATGGAGCATTATATGGGGGGTGACATCCTGCATGGGGTATTATATGGGTGATGAGGGGGAGACTGTGGTGCCCATAATATTGTATGGAGGACTGTACTGTCCAGTCTGTACTGTGCGCTGTGAGGATTTTGCGGTTTTTGAGCTATTGTACAATTTACAATAGGCATCAGTCATGTAATGGAAGAAGAGAAGTATTTGGCATTGTACTGTACCCATATTTCTCTGCTGTATCTGTGCATCATGAATCGTGGTCTGTGTTAAAGGGGCCCACTGAGGCTCTTTCGCCCGGGGCCCATAAAAACCTGGAGCCGGCCCTGGGGTCATGTATCGCGAGATTTTGACCAACAGCCTTATTCCCTCAATAAGAGCATTGAAGATGGGCCAGTGCTGGGTCTTCCAACATGACAATGACCCGAAACCCACAGCCAAGGTAAATAAGGAGATGCTCCGTAAGGCTATGGTTCCACGGTCCGGAACCATAGCGCTTTTGACGGAGCGGAAATTCCGCTCCGTCTAAGCCCCCCCCTTTCTGACGCGCGATATTTCCGGAGGTGTTCAGGACACCTCCGGAACACCTCCGGAAAGAACGCAGGGCTACATAGCCTGTGTAATATTCTGTTGCGGCGACGCACCGTCGCCGCAATACGCGAGGACATGCTGCGGTCTAAAAAGACGCGCCGCATGTCCGTTTACGCAGGTTTGCCACCTGCGTATTGTTACGCATAGTGGAGACGGGATTTCTTGAAATCCCCTCCACTATGCTGTAACATCTGGACGCTGCGTGTTTGGCGCTGCGCCAGCGCACAGCGCCAAACACGCAGCGTTTCCTGACCGTGGAAACTCACCTAAGAGTATGTCAAGGTCTGGAGTGGCCTAGCCAGTCTCCAGACCTGAATCCAATAATACATTTTGGAGGGAGGTGAAATTCAATGTTGCCCAGCGACTGTCCAAAGTATGAAAGATCTGGAGAAGATCTGTGTGGAGGAGTGGGCCAAAATCCCTGCTGCAGTGTGTGCAAACTTGGGAAAGAACTACAGGAAATGTCTGACCTCTGTAATTACAAATAAGGTTTCTGTACCAAATATTAAGATATGCTTATCTATTGTATCAAATACTTATTTCAACTTGCAAAATCGGCAACGTATCAAATACTTATTTTCCCCACTGTGTATATATATAGGCAAGCCATCAAAGGATATTTTTTGTTAAAGGGAATAATACTTAATAAGAAAAAAATTCTAATGTAGTCAAAAATGTTTGTAGACAATGAGCCTATTTACATCGGACAATAACTGGAGAACCCAACTATTAGCCAGTCTAAACAAGTACGATGATTTTTAAGCAAGCACATTGTCCTGTGTGAATAGGTGATGTGTTGCTGATAGCATGATATCTTATGCGCACAGAATGATCGTATTAACAATCTTTCGGTGCAAATGGGATTGTGGTCTAAACTGGCCATTTTATGATCAGTGATCATTTTATGTGTAGCCGAGTGGCAGTCACTTAAACGCAATCTCAAGGAACAAAATGGAATGTTGACCCTTCCCTAGAGACCAGGGACAGACATGAGATTCAGACAAAGACTTATCCCTGTTAATAATGTTGCTACATCCAGGGGTGGGATTCAAATTTTTAACAACAGGTTCTGTGTTTGTGCATCAGAAAACCACACCCATTTTTCAGCCACATCCATTTTTAAACCACACCCATTTTTAAAGCCACACCCATTTACACACACCTTTTCCTCAAACATATACAAGTAGGGCGCAAAAAAAATAATGAAAAGCAAATCTGCAGCACGTCACCGTCACAAGAACATTATATTGCCGTCTGATTTCAAGGTAGCTCGCGACTTGCAACCAAAACTCCAAGCTTGGCTTTGTAATAGTTATGTCTAGTGTTGAGCGATACGATAATGTAAATATCGGCTATCGGCCGATATTAGCTCTATCGGCCTTTCGATAATTCGTTTCGATATTTTCGTCTTATCGAATACCGGAATCGGATTTGTCACTGTCACTGTGAGTGTCCGTCGGTCGGGTCTGTCAGAGTCAGCGGAACTTACCTGCAGAAGATCTCCGGCGGTCACGCCTGGACTGCTTCATGGCCGCCATCATCTTCCCCTGCGGTCACTGCAGTTTCCTCGCGATAACTGCAGTGACTGCTGGTAATCCCGGCCGTAAAGCAGTCAGTCCGATGACGTCACCCGTGGAAGCAGGTAATCAGCTGTGCTGCGCCGGGATGACAGGCTCTGCCTGTCATTCTGATGTAGCAGAGCTGGATCGTCTGGACACTCGTTACTATGACTGCGTCGGTCAGGTGGTATACTTTTTTTTTTTTTTTTTCATTTTTTTACAGGAGATCGATGGCGTCGCAAGATGAGACTGTAAGGCTAAGTGCACACGATCAGGAATAATTGCGTTTTTTTTCGCGGTTTTTCGCGGTTTTCCGCGTAAAAACGCGATAAAAACGCAAGCATTAAGCATCCATACATGTTAATTGATTTCCGCATGTTTTGGCCACATGTTGCGTTTTTTTTTCCGCGAAAAAAACCTTTGCGGAAAAAATAGCAACATGTTCATTAATTTAGCGTAACCGCGGTGATTCCGCCGCCATAGGAATGCATTGAACCGCTTACTTCCGCATGTGGCTATGCCCACTATGCGCAATGTAAGCGTTCATGTGCGGATGGTACCCAGGTCTGGGCAAGAGACTCTCCTCCAGCCCTGGGTACCATATCCCTGGTAAAACAATAATTAAAATAAAAAATAATGATATTCTCACCTTCCGGCGGCCCCGCAGCCTTCCCGCGCCCCGCAGCCTCCCGCCTTCAGCGACGCTCCCGCAACTTCCGGTCCCAAGAGTCCTTTGCGAGAATCACCCAGATGGCATAGCGGTCTCGCGAGATGCTCGTCATCGTGTGATTTGTTCCAAAGCACTCCTGGGACCGGAAAGTTGCGGGAGCGTCGCTGAAGGCGGGAAGGCTGCGGGGGCCGCCGAAGGTGAGAATATCATTATTTTATTTTTTTTTTATTTTTACATTAGATCTTTTACTATTGATGCGACATAGGTCGGCATCAATAGTAAAAAGTTGGTCACACTTGTCAAACACTATGTTTGACTCGTGTGACCAACCTGTCAATCAGTTTTCCAAGCGATGCTACAGATCGCTAGGAAAACGCTAAGCATTCTGCAAGCTAATTACGCTTGCAAAACGCTATTATTCTGGCGGGAATCAGCATAAAAAAACGTGCGTATTTCCTCTGAGAAGTGCGGGATTGCCGCGGAAATTTCCGCGCAATTCCGCAACGTGTGAATTAGCCTAATAAAAGTAATGAAAACTGTGTTTTTTTTTTTTATTAAATTAAAAAACTTTTATGAACATTCACCCGTCCGGGTACATAAACAATTTAACTATTTACATACAGTGACCCTGTCCGGGTTATTTATAATTCTTTGGCAGGGGTGTTCCAGGTACCACCTGGTACTCTTCTGATGCTTGCCAAACATCCGAGGCACCAAGGACCACCAGGACCTGATGACGTCGTGTGGCCTGTACAGTCAAGTCGTGACCCGCTATCTGGGTCTGTGTGGCCACCTCTTTCATCTCCCTCCGGGTCTGGAGCCCTATGTCACGGACTGTACGAACCCCAGGGGGCCTAACAGGCGCCGGGTACGGGCCAGCTATACTTATCATGTCCATAGCTAGGGCTGCTGAGGAGACCACTGAGGGAGATTTACGGCGTGGGGTGGGCACTTTTGCAGAGGCCTGGATGTGGGAGGCTGAAGGCTCCGAGGGTCTCACAGGTTCCTGACACTCTGGGGAGTAGGGGTCGCACCTGGTAACATTTAGGGCGTACCATCCATTGTAACCCCAGTGTCGGGTGTAAGTCACCAAGTCTCCTGGCAACAGGTCCCTCCCCGGGTGTCCTTCTGGGAGGTGAGCCTCCACGTCCCACCGGTTCACAAAAACTTCTAAATAAAGTCCAGGCTCCTGGATGAAGCCCCAACCACCTTTCAATTTAAAGTTCCGTACTGCACCCTTACGCCGCGGCTCCCTCAGGGTTCCTTTATCTTTTCTCATCCGGTCCTTATCTGCCCGGTCCTTCTCCAGCTGACGTTGGCAAAGTTTTTGGGATTCTCGCTGCTCCCTTTGTCGCTCTGCTTCCTTCTCCCAACGTCTCCACTCTTCCTCCTGACGCCGGTTGAAATTCTCCTCCACCAGCAGCTCCATGTCTCCACCATCAATCTGCAGCTTACAGTGTCCGGTTTGTGGCAGCTCTCCTGGCGCCCCCCAGTCCTGGCGGCGCTCACCTGCGGAGGAAGCAGCCGGCTCTGGAACAGATGACAGTCGGGGCTCCGGTACAGGCAGGTAGTGCTCTGGTGCCTGCGCGGCCTCCTCCATGAGGACGGGTGTCGCTTCTTCTGTCTCAGCGACGGGGGCAGACAGCGGGATCTGGGTGCTGCCGGTGCAGCGTTTTTTGCACGAACGGGTGCCTCCACTGCGACAACGTCAACCGGATCACATTGCAAGGGCTGGGATGCCCGCACGGACTCCTCTACTAGAACGGGTGCCTCACCTTCCGGTACAGACACTTCAGGTAAGAGGGATTGGCGCCGCTCCAAGTTTAGTTTTAGGGCACGCCAGCTGGCTTCCATCCTGGCGACCTCCTCCCGGTGCCGGGCCAGGCCTCTTAGGGTATCCTCCGCTTCTTGCAGCGTAGGAGGGTTTCCAGGCCGGGTGCCCAACGGTGGTTCCGTGGCGATCGGGTCGCTTCCGTGGGGGGAGAGCTCTGACTGCTCCATCCCTTCACACTTCTGCTCGTGTCCATTAGCCATCTCTGCCAAGTCACATGTGTCATTAGCATCTGGAGAGGGCCCCTCTTTTGTAGTGAGGCGGGACCTTCGTGTTAGTTTCCGCACACTGAGGAGGATGAGGAGGCGGAACTCAAGAGCTGTGTGGCACGATCTTACATTGCAGTACCATTTAGAGCCATCGTTTTCGCGTCACTGAGTGAGTGTGTACACCCATGAAGAGCACGCCCTTCTTCTTCACCAGTGCCTCGTCGTGACGCAGATATGGCGGAAAAATGGCAAATACATTCTCTGATGATTTTAGCAATTCTCAAGCACAAAACCAGTTCAATTCAGGCACACAGGACTCGCTTATAGCGAGCTACAGAATCCTGTTCGTGACGCCCAAGTTGAGTTGCACAGAGCCAGAGGTTTTTTGGGGTACTCGGCACCGAGCCCGTCGACTTCTATGGGTATGTCACGGCTTTACCCGGCAATTGAATCAGAGTCTATTTTACTATGTAGAAGTGTATAAACTATAAATATATGTATATATATATATGTCACAATGACATGTGTATATATATATATATATATGTATTCTATGTGTGTATATTTAGTGTTTACAAGGAAATAAAGGTTTTTTTTAGTTGCGATATTTTGTTCCCATAGACTTACATTGGACTTCCGGTATCGAAATCGGATATCGACGATATTTAGTGCTATCGGCGATACAATTTCGATACGATATTTTTAGATATCGAGCACTATCGCTCAACACTAGTTATGTCGTGTCGCGTGCCCGAGCCGAGCGTCACCACACGGGCAATCATCTGAGGCCATGCCATGACGTCATGTGCCGTGCAGCCCCTGGCCTATTCACCGAGCGGCCCCCGGCTTATTCACCGAGCACCATAGGGCAGATTTAACACTTTGTGAGACTAATGTCAGTCATTTGTCTCCAATATCGGACTTCCCGGGCCAGGCCAGATATTGGCAGCAGACATGGGCTCTTCTGTCACCTGGGGGTCACATACTTTGCCGATAATATAAGTGGTGGCTCTGTGACTGATGCCTGGAAAGCAGGAACATTTCAGGGTGAATTTCTGATCTTTTTGGCACAGAATTTACATCGGCTCCTCCACTAATGTAAACATAGGCCCAGAAGAGGGAATATGGCCTGGTCTGGTGGCTGTGGACACATAACACAGGGCCACTACTAACAGGCCCTCAGGGCTCAGCACCATTGGACATAGCAGGCAGGATATAGCATGCTGACCCATAGAACTGGTGGTGCAGAGGGCTGCTGTGATATATGGGGCTAGGGGTGCACTTCTCACTACTACTTACCTTACTGACGCCAAGTTCCACAGCGGCGCGCTGCGCAGCTCAGCGTCACACTGGTAGGCTGCAGGCGGCGTGCGTGTAGTAGCTGAGCGCCTGTGCCTGCCTCGTGACTGTCTGTGATGGAGTACACAGGGGTGGGATTCAGCCAGTTCTCCCCGGTTCGATGGAACCCCTTTTTAAAAAAGCTGCCGGTTCCCGAACTCCGGTTCCCGAACTGGGGAGATTCACAGCTGCGATCCGGTACTATGTTGCACTCGGGAGTTGGGCTCTGCAGCCTTCCTAGCCTGCACAGTGCGCCCAGGCAGCCGGAATCCGGATACCGCGCACTGATACAGGCGCACACAGCACACCCCGCCGGGCCCTGGCCCCCGCGCACTGATGCCTGCGGCAATTGGGTACGTATGCTGCTCACGGCCTCATATAGGATTTAGGGGCTGCAGGCACTACACAGACTCACACCGAGCTCTTATGGTTTCCTAATGTGTCAGTGAGGAATATTGTGTCCGTGCTTATTGGAGAATCAGTCAGAAAAAACAAACAGTGAGGTGGGCAATGGCGACTGTGCTGCCCCTACCACAAGGTGACCAGGACAGGGCACACAATGCCCATAGCCAGCTCTGTTAGGAGGGCGCCATAGCGGGAGGTAACCCGCGTGCCTTGTGCCCACAGAACCGCTCTGGGAGCCTGTGGGACAGGAAGACATTAGCAGGCACCCTGAGATTGTGTCATGAGTGACTGCACACCGGCGACTGCAGCCGCTGCCTGGTAACCAGCACCGGGGAGAGCAGCAGATCACGGACCGCTCGCACCAATCACACGGGGACTCACATCCTCTAATGAGCGGGGCGCTTGCAGCTCTGCCTGGTGCGGCTCTTGTGAGTGGATGGAGTACGTACCCAATTGCTGCAGGTATCAGTGCGTGGGGGCCAGGGCCCGGCGGGGTGTGCTGTGTGCGCCTGTATCAGTGCGCGGTATCCGGATTCCGGCTGCCTGGGCGCACTGTGCAGGCTAGGAAGGCTGCAGAGCCCGACTCGGAGGGGAACATAGTACCGGATCGCAGCTGTGAATCTCCTCGGTTCGGGGAACCGGCAGCTTTTTTAACAAGCGGTTCCATCGAACCGGGGAGAACCGGCTGAATCCCACCCCTGTGTGACACTAGGGCACAGGATGGGTATGTGTGATACTGGGGCACAGGATGGGAATGTGTGATACTAGGGCACAGGATGGGTATGTGTGATACTGGGGCACAGGATGGGTATGTGTGATACTGGGGCACAGGATGGGAATGTGTGATACTAGGGCACAGGATGGGTATGTGTGATACTGGGGCACAGGATGGGTATGTGTGATACTAGGGCACAGGATGGGTATGTGTGATACTGGGGCACAGGATGGGTATGTGTGATACTGGGGCACAGGATGGGAATGTGTGACACTAGGGCACAGGATGTGTATGTGTGATACTGGGGCACAGGATGGGTATGTGTGATACTGGGGCACAGGATGGGAATGTGTGACACTAGGGCACAGGATGTGTATGTGTGATACTGGGGCACAGGATGGGTATGTGTGATACTGGGGCACAGGATGGGTATGTGTGATACTGGGGCACAGGATGGGAATGTGTGATACTAGGGCACAGGATGGGTATGTGTGATACTAGGGCACAGGATGGGTATGTGTGATACTGGGGCACAGGATGGGTATGTGTGACACTAGGGCGCAGGATGGGTATGTGTGACACTAGGGCGCAGGATGGGTATGTGTGACACTAGGGCGCAGGATGGGTATGTGTGATACTAGACACTGGGGCACAGGATGGGTATGTGTGATACTAGGGCACAGGATGGGTATGTGTGATACTGGGGCACAGGATGGGTATGTGTGATACTGGGGCACAGGATGGGAATGTGTGACACTAGGGCACAGGATGTGTATGTGTGATACTGGGGCACAGGATGGGTATGTGTGATACTGGGGCACAGGATGGGAATGTGTGATACTAGACACTGGGGCACATATATGAGCCGTGTTATACACGGGGCAAACATTTGCTTATTACCCCGGATGAATGGGCTCTGTGTTATTAGGGTGATTGCTCGCTGTTATCAGCCACATCTGGCGCCACCCCCCGCACCGCTCGGGCACTGCAGGCGCCTCCAGCACTAGGCCCAGGAGCAGCACAACACGATCACAGTGTCCCCAGCTGCCACCGTATACCCACCATGGAAGAGGAAGGTGAAGATGTGCTGCCCCGGCTGTGCCACGCCATGGCGCTGTCAAAGCTGCCGTGCACCGTTTTCACCCATCCCGTGTGCGGAAGAAGCGATCCCACGGCCAGCAGCAGCCCGAGCATCTCCTCCCATGTACTCACATCCTCTAATGAGCGGGGCGCTTGCAGCTCTGCCTGATGCGGCTCTTGTGAGTGGATGGAGAGGAGTATGTACCCAATTGCAGCAGGTATCAGTGCGCGGGGGCCAGGGCCCGGCGGGGTGTGCTGTGTGCGCCTGTATCAGTGCACGGTATCCGGATTCCGGCTGCCTGGGCGCACTGTGCAGGCTAGGAAGGCTGCAGAGCCCGACTCAGAGGGGAACATAGTACCGGATCGCAGCTGTGAATCTCCCCGGTTCGGGGAACCGGCAGCTTTTTTAACAAGCGGTTCCATCGAACCGGGGAGAACCGGCTGAATCCCACCCCTGGCTACATCCTTTATGTAGACCTTCAACAGTGCATCAGCATTGTCATTTCGAGATAACGAGATGACTCTGTTAATTCTGTGCCAGTTAACGCAATAAAGCAGACAAGCAAGCTTCAGGAAACAGGAAGTGTTAACCATATTGTTTGTGCTCTAGTGGCCAGTGTCATACACTCCCTGACAGAAGTTATGTCGCTTATCCATGTTATGTAAATAAAAGCTTATAACCTGACATTAAATTCATCCATTGGTTGCATAAATTATTCTTTTGAAAGCTGAAACCCTCCGAAATGTGGTTTAGGTTAAGAAAATAAATTGGCATCAATGCCGAAATATTGATCATTTAATGGACACAGAATGGTCAGATTTTGGCAAGACGAAAGTTTTGTCACCCACAGAAAGTAATGTGATATTCAAACAATTAACTTAAAATACAAATATATGTTGCATAACATTGGTGAATGTAGTTGTGGTGCTATTAGAGTCATATTTTATATTTTGTGTGACTTCCATGAGCTTGAAGGACTGCATCCATAAGGTTCAACAATGATTCATACAATTAATGAAGTCATCAGGAATAGCTGTTACACCCGGTCCCAGCGCTGGCCCTGCACTCCGCTCTGCTCACTCACCTGTCCCATCTGTTCCTCGGCGTCCTGTGTCCTCTCCCACTTCCTGGCACGCTGCTGGCAGGCCTCCAGATAGTCTGCTTAGGACGCGAGGCCGCGCCCACCGTCTCTCTTAAAGGGGCAGCGTGCATTTTTTGAAATAGCTAATTAACCAATGGCTGCGCACTCAGTACTATATCTGGTCACTCCACCATTAGGGGAGTGCCGGAGCAACGTGTTCTATCATTGCTACATCCGGTTCTGTTCCTGATCTGTATGCGCTGCGTCTGCAGTCTCTGTGCTTCGCTGATACTGTTTGTCTCCTCAGATCATTGCTAACCTGTATCTGGCTATCTTGGACTATCTCGGCTATTACTGGCGCAAGTGTCAACCCGTTCTGCCATCAGCCATCCGTACCCGTGGACCGTGACAAGGTCACTGAAGCCAGCCTTCTACCATCCGTTCTGGACCAGGACCTTACCCTTCTCTGTGAAGAACTTTCCACGGACTCTGTAAATACCTGTTACCCTTTTGGAACCTCTGGGACAGCTGCCACGTGTCCGGGGTCTAACTGGAGGTAGCACCTGTGTCCTCGGGATTCCATTCTGGTCCTGTTCGAGGGGCCTTACTACGGGTACCCGGTGCTCACTAGTTACGCCCCCTTCGGAGCCCCCCGGACTGCGGTCTCGAGGTTCCACATTAAAAAATAAAAACGAATGTGAACTTCACCACCTCTGCCTCCGCTTCCATTCGTTACAGATTGCTCCGGCCATGGAACCCGCTGGATCCCAGAGATCTCCGACCACGAATCTGTGCCAGGAGGTGACCCGTTTGGGAGTTCAACAGGACAAGATCACGACTTATCTACGCAGCTTGTCTACCCGCATGGATTCCTTAGGGTCCTCGTCTGCACCTGACTCTTCTATCAATAATCAGGTACCAGTTCCCATGGCTAGTCAAGGTCCCCGTCTGGCGACTCCTACCCGTTTCCAGGGTGACCCTACTCTGTGTCGGGGTTTCCTCAATCAGTGCACTCTACACTTCGAAATCTTGGGGCATATGTTTGCTTCTGACCGAGCCAAGGTGGGCTTCATCATGTCACACCTGGGAGGAGAGGCCCTCGCCTGGCTAAACCCGCTATGGGAGAGAGGGGATCCGCTGGTTAACGATCTTCAATCTTTCCTAGAGGCTTTTCGCAAAACTTTCGATGAACCTGGTCACACCACTTCGACTGCCTCAGCTCTGCTCCGCCTGCGCCAAGGTACTCTCACGGTAGCTCAGTATGCTGTTAAATTACGCACCCTCTCGTCTGAATTATCGTGGAACAATGAGGCCCTGGTTGCTAATTTCTGGGAAGGCCTATCCGGAAGAATCAAGGATGAGCTGGCGGGACGGGACAGACCTACCCTCTTGGAAGAGCTAATATCCTTGGCAACCCGAATTGACTTGCGTTTTCAGGAGCGCACCATGGAGATCAAGCGGGACAAAAGGTCCTATCACCTGGACTCTAGTTTGTACAAAACAGATACTTCGCCCTCCGCCTCTGAGGCCATGGAGGTGGACCATGTAAGTTTGGCCACCCGCCGCCGGGAGGCACGTCGCAAGGAGGGAAGTTGTTACTACTGCGGTAGTTCTGAACATTTGATCCATTTCTGTCCTAAAAAGTCGGGAAACTCCAGTGCCTAGGTCCGGTAGGAGGGGCCAACCTAGGTAGAGAACAGTCCTCTCCCTCTTTACACATCTCAGTCTCCGTGTCCTATAGAGCAATAAAATTCTCCGAACATTGTCTATTGGATTCTGGAGCTGCAGGGAACTTCATCCAGCAGGCGGTGGTGGATCATTACCGCTTACCAGTCCAGCGTCTTCCTGATCCGTTACAGGTGTCCGCCGTGGATGGCAAACCGCTGACCGAGCCCGTCCAGTTTCAAACCGAGTTGGTGGAACTCCGGGTAGGTCTAATGCATACTGAACAAATGCGATTTTATGTATATCCCAGTTTATCCCATCCCATGCTTTTAGGTTTACCTTGGCTCCAGATGCATGAACCAGTCCTTAATTGGAAAACTGGAGAAGTTCTGCGTGGGGAGATACCTGCATGAATCGTTGCTTAACCCGGATTCAACCTGTTTCGCCTCTAGTCCAGCCTGATACCCTGCCAGGGTTGCCTGCTGCCTATTGGTCCTTCTCTGACGTCTTTGGGAAAAAGGAGGCTGAGAGACTACCTCCACACAGGTCGTATGACTGTCAGATAGAGCTTCTTCCTGGAGCATCTCCTCCTCGCGGGAGAGTTTATCCCCTTTCACAGGCAGAGACTCAGGCCATGTCGGACTACATCCAAGAGAATCTGGCTAGAGGATTTATCCGAAAGTCATCGTCACCGGCAGGAGCTGGATTCTTCTTTGTGAAGAAAAAGGATGGATCCTTGCGGCCCTGCATTGACTATCGGGGTTTAAATCAAATCACGGTAAAAAACAGGTATCCATTACCTCTTATTTCAGAGCTGTTTGATCGTCTCCGAGGGGCCAAGATCTTCACCAAATTGGACCTCAGAGGGGCCTACAACCTGATCCGAGTCAGAGAGGGGGACGAATGGAAAACAGCCTTCAACACCCGTGACAGCCACTATGAATACCTGGTAATGCCATTCGGCCTGAGCAATGCACCTGCGGTCTTTCAGGAATTTGTTAATGACATTTTCAGGGACTTGCTCTATACTTGTGTCTTGGTTTACCTGGACGATATTTTGATTTTTTCTGCTGACTTGACGTCACACCGGAGGCAAGTACGCATGGTCTTACAAAGACTGAGAGAGAACAGGCTATATGCCAAATATGAGAAATGCCTCTTTGAGCAGTCTTCTTTGCCTTTCCCTGGGTACATTGTATCTTCCACAGGATTAAAGATGGATCCGGAGAAGTTGTCTGCAGTTCTCAACTGGCCTCGTCCGTCTGGGCTAAAAGCCATACAAAGGTTCCTCAGGTTCGCCAATTACTACCGGCAATTTATTCCACACTTTTCCACCCGAGTGGCTCCAATCACAGCCTTAACCCGGAAAGGCGTAAACTCTAAGGAGTGGTCCTCCGAGGCAGAAGAGGCCTTTGTTTCTCTCAAAAAAGCCTTCGCTTCCGCACCTGTTCTCCATCGTCCTAATTCATGTGAGCAATTTTTTCTTGAGGTTGATGCTTCTTCCATAGGTGCAGGAGCAGTTCTGACCCAGAAGTCGTCTACCGGGCGGATGATCTCGTGTGGTTTTTTTTCCAAGGTTTTTTCTCCTGCAGAAAAGAACTACTCTGTCGGTGATCGTGAACTGTTGGCCATCAAATTGGCTCTGCAAGAATGGAGACATCTTCTTGAAGGAGCTCATCACCAGGTAATCATATTCACCGACCATAAAAACCTTGCCTATCTCCAATCTGCTTTAAGACTGAATCCACGTCAGGCCCGTTGGGCATTATTTTTTGCCCGTTTCAATTTTGTACTTCATTTCCGCCCAGCTGACAAGAACATCAAGGCAGATGCACTCTCTAGAGCCTTCTTGCCTCCTGAACTGGAGGAGGAACCTCAGCACATTATTGAACCTTCTAAGTTGGTCTCCGTTGCCTCCACTGATCTGGCCCGGCTTCCTCCTGGGAAGACTTTCGTGTCCGCTTCTGATCGTACTCGTGTTCTGCGCTGGGGTCATTCTTCTAAGTTGGCTGGCCATGCTGGTCAGAAAAAGACGCAGCAACTCATCTCTCGTTATTACTGGTGGTCTACCATGGGCAAGGATATCCAGGAGTTCGTCGCAGCCTGTCCTTCATGTGCCCGTAACAAAACTGTTAAACATCTTCCAGCCGGCAGGCTTCTGCCTCTTCCGATTCCGTCCGCTCCCTGGCAGCACATCGCGATGGATTTCATCACGGATCTTCCCATTTCTTCTGGCTGCTCAGTGGTATGGGTTGTGGTGGATCGCTTCTCTAAAATGGCTCACTTCGTTCCGCTATCTGGTCTCCCGTCTGCTCCAGAACTGGCCGCTCACTTCATTCAGCACATCTTCCGTCTACATGGATTTCCTCTCCACATCGTGTCCGACAGGGGCGTCCAGTTCACCTCTAAGTTCTGGAGAGGACTCTGTAAAATGGTAAAAATTGAACTAGATTTTTCTTCTGCATATCATCCCCAGTCTAATGGGCAAGTGGAGAGGATCAATCAAATCCTGGCTGGATACCTGCGTCACTTCGTCAACGCTCATCATAATGACTGGGTAGAATTACTGCCCTGGGCGGAATTCTCCTACAACAACCAAGTAAGTGAATCTTCTGGAAAGTCTCCCTTTCAGATTGTGTTTGGACTGCAACCCGGAATTCCTCTTCCTGTCTCGGGATTGTCTGATGTTCCGGCAGTCGATACCTTGTCTAAGAATTTCTCGGACATTTGGAGAGAGACCAGGTCGGCTTTGGAGAAAGCTTCTCAACGTATGAAAACGCATGCGGACAAAAGACGTTTGGAGGCTCCCATCTTTCGTCCAGGAGACAAGGTATGGCTCTCCTCCAAGTACATCCGTCTGAAGTTACCATCGTACAAATTGGGTCCCCGTTTCATTGGTCCCTTTGAAGTCTTGAGACAAATCAACCCGGTCTCTTATAAACTGAAATTGCCTAATTCTCTAAGAGTACCTAACTCCTTTCATGTCTCCCTCCTCAAACCAGTAGTCTTGAGCTCCTTCTTTAAGGACCCGGGTACCACTCCTGATCCGGTCTCTGAGGATGATGTTTTTGAGGTAAAACATATCTTGGCCTCTAAGAGAGTAAGAGGTAGGATCTATTACCTGGTGGACTAGAAGGGTTTTGGTCCTGACTCCTGAGGAGAGGTCTTGGGAGCCTAAAGAGAACATCCAGGCCCCTCTTCTTCTTAAAAGATTTCACACAGGCTTGAAAAAGAGGGGGAGTAAAGAGGGGGATACTGTTACACCCGGTCCCAGCGCTGGCCCTGCACTCCGCTCTGCTCACTCACATGTCCCATCTGTTCCTCGGCGTCCTGTGTCCTCTCCCACTTCCTGGCACGCTGCTGGCAGGCCTCCAGATAGTCTGCTTAGGACGCGAGGCCGCGCCCACCGTCTCTCTTAAAGGGGCAGCGTGCATTTTTTGAAATAGCTAATTAACCAATGGCTGCGTACTCAGTACTATATCTGGTCACTCCACCATTAGGGGAGTGCCGGAGCAACGTGTTCTATCATTGCTACATCCGGTTCTGTTCCTGATCTGTATGCGCTGCGTCTGCAGTCTCTGTGCTTCGCTGATACTGTTTGTCTCCTCAGATCATTGCTAACCTGTATCTGGCTATCTTGGACTATCTCGGCTATTACTGGCGCAAGTGTCAACCCGTTCCGCCATCAGCCATCCATACCCGTGGACCGTGACAAGGTCACTGAAGCCAGCCTTCTACCATCCGTTCTGGACCAGGACCTTACCCTTCTCTGTGAAGAACTTTCCACGGACTCTGTAAATACCTGTTACCCTTTTGGTCCCTCTGGGACAGCTGCCACGTGTCCGGGGTCTAACTGGAGGTAGCACCTGTGTCCTCCGGGTATTCCATTCTGGTCCTGTTCGAGGGGCCTTACTACGGGTACCCGGGGCTCACTAGTTACGCCCCCTTCGGAGCCCCCCAGACCGCGGTCTCGAGGTTCCACATTAAAAAATAAAAACGAATGTGAACTTAACCACCTCTGCCTCCGCTTCCATTCGTTACAATAGCAAAGAATGCAGTCTTACATGCCTCCCAGAGTTCATCTAGATTCTTTGGTTTTGTCTTCCAAGCTTCCTCTTTCTTTCTACCCCAAACATGCTCAATGATGTTCATGTCTGGTGACTGGACTGGCCAGTCCTTGAGCACCTTGATCTTTTTTGCCTGGAGGAACTTTGGTGTAGAGATGGATGTATGAGATGGAGCTTCATCCTGCTGCAGAATTTGACCCCATTTATGATTTGGAATATAAGAGGTAGCTAATACTTCTTGATATTATTGGCTATTGATATTGCCTTCCACCATGCAAATGTTTCGCACACCCCCATACTGAATGTAACACCAGACCATGATCTTTCCACCACCAAATTTAACTGTTTTCTGGGTGTATTTTGGATCCATACGGGCTCCAGTAGGTCTCCTGCAGTATTTGCGGCGGCTGTGGTGTAATTCTACTGAAGATTCATCAGAGAAATCCACCTTCTGCCACTTTTCCAGCGTCCATCTATTTAGCAGGCTGTGGGACTTTACAAATGCCTCACGGTTTTTTATTTGCCTTTTATTTAGTGCTGGCTTCTGGGCACTGATTCGACCATGGAGGCCATTTCGAGACAAAATTCTACAAACTGTTCTAGTTGACACAGGGACTTGAGGTGACCAGGCCTGTTGGAGCTCTGGTGCAGTGGAAGAGGGGCTTGCTTTGGATTTTCTAACCAACAAACATTCCTCCTGAGCAGTTGTCTTGCGGGGTCTGACAGACCTGGGCTTGTCAAACACATCTCCAGTCTCTTCAAATCTTTTTTTTTAATTCTATGTACTTGACGCTGAGACACATTAAAGGTGCCAGCCACCTCTGCAGTGGATCTGGTCTTCAGCCTCTTGATAATCCAGGCTTTGCTCGCAAGGTGGATTTTTGGCATGTTGTCAGAGCTCAATTTGCAGTTTAAGTGAATGTCTGGGGTGCTGGTTTTCTTTTTATACACACCTACTAATTAACCGATCATTTACTGAGCACAGGTGAGGATGTAAACTAGGATTGGGTGCATTATATTACCAGGCGACAAAACTTTTGTCTTGCCAAAATCTGACCATTCTGTGTTCATTAAATGATCAATATTTCTGCATTGATGACAATTTATTTTCTTAACCTAAATCACATTTAGGAGGGTTTCAGCTTTCAAAAGAATAATTTATACAACCAATGGATGAATTTAACGTCAGGTTATAAGCTTTTATTTACATAACATGGATAAGCGACATAACTTTTGTCAGGGAGTGTACACAAAACTGACAGCACAGCATGTCCCTGCATGCTATAGAGTAGCTGAACAATCACTCACTGTGTTCCAAGGGCCTTGTAAATGTCAAAATCGTCACACCGACACTTTAGTGATCACAGTCTGTACAGGAAGTGATGATGTGCGACCCATCAGTCACCTGACCCCTCCAGCCAACCAATAGCCTAAGCAATAGCATATTAAAGTTAAGGCTATTGATTGGCTACAGCTGTCAGGTGACTGATGAATAGTGTGTCATCCCACCTAAAATTATATTGCCATTGCATCAAATCAGTTGCCTTAGGTGTCAGGTGACTGATGAAAGGGATCATCGCCTCCAGTCCTTGAACCGCTAAGGTATTTAAGTAAGTCTATATTTCTTTATTTTATGAGATACTCTTACTAGAGTTGAGTGAAACAGATCGGTCAGATTCAAAAGTCGCTGACTTTCGCCAAAGTCGGGTTTCTTTGGCCGAAACCCGACCATAGCATACAGTCAGCCATGCGGTCGTCGACCCGAGGCGCCAAGTCGGTTTTCCCATAATGCTTGCAGGCACCTTTTTTCAGCCAATGAGCAAGGATGTACACTGTGGGCAACGAGATGACATGGGCAGCAACCACCACCATCTTAGAGAAGGGCATTGCAGTGATTGGCTTGCTTTGGAGGGCGTCATAGTGTCTATAAAAGCCCTCACCGCCGACCTCCATTTTACTTCTGCCGATATTAACAGTAGGGAGAGGTTGCTGATGCTGTATATCAGTAGGGAGAGAGTTAGGGCAGGAAAGAGAAGTTCTTCTGTGCTTGTGCTGATAGCAATTGTGCTGTACAGTTAGTGTGCAGTGACAGGGGAGGATTTTCTTGTGTGCAGCAGCGCTGGTTATTAGGCTGCCTGATAGCTGTATTGCTGTGTGTACACTGCTGTGCAGACTGCTTTTTACACAGCACTATTTTTTTATTATTATTATTATTATTAATATTTATTTCTATAGCACCATTGATTCCATGGTGCTGTACATGAGAAGGGGTTACATACAAATTACAGGTATCACTTACAGTAAACAAACTAACAATGACAGACTGATACAGAGGGGAGAGGACCCTGCCCTTTCGGGCTTACATTCTACAGGATTGTGAGGCAGGAGACAGTAGGTCGGGGGGTTGCAGCAGTTCCGATGTTGGTTGAGGCAATAACTCCGGTAGTGGTGAGGAGGCAGCAGGGTCATTGCAGGCTGTAGGCTTTCCTGAAGAGATGGGTTTTCAGGTTCCGTCTGAAGGATCTGAATGAGTTTGATAGTCGGATGTGTTGGGGCAAAGAATTCCAGAGGATGGGGGATATTCGGGAGAAGTCTTGGAGGCGGTTGGGTGAGGAGCGAATAAGTGTGGAGGAGAGAAGGATGTCTTGGGAGGATCGGAGATTACGTGAGGGAAGATATCGGGAGATTAGTTCAGAGATATATGGAGGAGACAGATTATAGATGGCCTTGTAGGTCAGTATTAGTAATTTGAACTGGATACGCTGAGGGAATGGGAGCCAGTGAAGAGATTTGCAGAGGGGAGAAGCGGAGGAGTAGCGAGGAGAGAGGTGAATTAGTCGTGCAGCAGAGTTAAGGATGGACTGGAGAGGTGCGAGGGTGTTAGCAGGGAGGCCAGAGAAAAGGGTGTTGCAGTAGTCGAGGCGGGAGATGATGAGGGCGTGCACAATCATTTTAGTAGATTGAGGGTTGAGGAAAGGACGGATTCTTGAAATATTTTTGAGCTGGAGGCGACAGGAGGTAGAAAGAGCTTGGATGTGCGGTTTGAAGGACAGGGCAGAGTCAAGGGTTACTCCGAGGCAGCGGACTTCTGGTACGGGGGAAAGCGTGATGTCGTTAATTGTGGTAGATAGGTCAGGTAAGGAAGATCTGTGGGATGGGGGAAAGATTATGAGTTCAGATTTGTCCACATTGAGTTTGAGGAAGCGGGAGGAGAAGAAGGAGGATATGGCTGATAGACACTCCGGGATTCTGGATAGCAGAGAAGTGATGTCTGGGCCAGAGAGGTAGATCTGAGTGTCATCAGCGTAAAGGTGGTACTGGAATCCGTGGGACTTTGAGTTGCCCCAGGCCAAGTGTATAGATTGAGAAGAGTAGGGGTCCTAGAACAGAGCCTTGGGGAACTCCAACAGAGAGAGGGTGGGACGAGGAGGTAGTGTGGGAGTGGGAGACGCTGAATGTGCGGTTGGAAAGGTATGAGGAGATCCAAGATAGGGCGAGGTCTTTGACGCCAAAGGAGGAAAGAATCTGTAGTAGAAGGCAGTGGTCAACTGTGTCAAAAGCAGAGGACAGGTCAAGAAGCAGGAGTATAGAGTATTGTCCGTTTGCTTTGGCTGTAAGTAGGTCATTAGTAATTTTGGTCAGGGCTGTCTCAGTGGAGTGATGGGGGCGGAAACCAGATTGTAGAGTGTCAAAGAGCAAGTTAGAAGAGAAGTGGTAGGAAAGCTCAGCGTGGACATGCAGCTCCAGGAGTTTGGAAGCGAATGGGAGCAGCGATATTGGGCGATAGCTGGACATAGCGGTTGGGTCGAGGGTTGGCTTTTTAAGGATAGGCGTGATTGTGGCATGCTTGAAAGCAGAAGGGAAGGTACCGGAAGTTGGTGATAGGTTGAAGAGGTGGGTTAGGGATGGAATAATAGTGGTGGTGAGGTTGGGGAGGAGGTGGGTTGGGATGGGGTCAAGTGCACAGGTTGTGAGGTGCGATTTGGAGAGAAGACAATTAAGCTCCCCTTCAGTTATTTGGAGAGGGAGGTTATGGGGTTAGGGCATTGGTCTGGTATACAAAGTGGTTGAGGTGGTTGAACAATGAAGACTTGCCTTGTTTGGTCGATCTTATTTTTGAAGTGTGTGGCAAAGTCCTCAGCAGAGATGAGGGAGGTAGGAGGGGGCAGTGGTGGGCGGAGGAGGGAGTTAAAAGTTTTGAATAACTGTTTGGGGTTGTAGGATAGGGAAGATACGAGGGTTGTGAAGTAGGCCTGTTTAGCAGAGGTGAGGGCAGATTTGAAAGAGAGTGTTGCTTGTTTGAATGCAGTGAAGTCGTCTTGCGAATTTGTTTTTTTCCAGCGCCGCTCTGTAATCCTGGACACTTGCCGGAGCTTTTTAGTGGTGTTATTGTGCCAGGGTTGTCTGTTGGTACGTCGCACTCTGCCATGAACGAGAGGGGCGACCGTGTCAATAGCCAATGTGAGAGTGGCATTGTAGAAAGCAGTGGCACTGTCTGTATCGTGGAGTGAGGATATTGATGCCAGTGAAAGAATAGAGTCAGAGAGTGTGTGGATGTCTAGGTGTGCAAGGTGTCTGCGGGGGTGCACGTGTTGCTGGACATGGGTGACAGGAGAGGAGGACAGGGATGAGAAAGTGAGTAGATGGTGGTCGGATAGAGGGAGAGGGGAGGTGGTTGAAGTTAGATAGAGAGCAGAGGCGGGTGAAGACCAAGTCTAATGTATGACCATCCGTGTGGGTGGCTGAGGAGGACCACTGAGTAAGTCCAAAGGATGAAGTAAGGGACAGAAGTTTGGAGGCTGCTGACTGAAGGGTATCAGTGGGGATGTTGAAGTCACCCATGATGATGGTGGGGATGTCAGTGGAGAGAAAGTGAAGAAGCCAGGTAGTGAATTGGTCGATGAAGGCAGTGGTCGGGCCTGGAGGTCGGTATATGACGGCCACTTGGAGGTTGGAGGGAGAGTAGATGCGGACAGAGTGGACTTCAAAGGAAGGGAGGATTAGGGAGGGAAGAGGTGGGATTGTGTTAAAGTTGCAGTTAGAGGAAAGGAGAACACCCACTCCTCCACCATGTCTGTTTCCAGGGCGAGGAGTGTGGGTGAATTGGAGGCCACCGTAACACAGCGCAGCAGGGGAGGCGGTGTCAGAGGGTGTCAGCCATGTTTCTGTGAGGGCGAGGAAAGCAAGATTGCGAGAGAGAAAGAGGTCATGAATCACATGAAGCTTATTGCAGATGGAGCGGGCATTCCAGAGTGCTCCAGAGAGAGGGAGCAGGGGGGTGGGTGTCAATGGCACAGGTTTTACGTTGGAAAGATTGCGGTAGTTCCTATTAGATAGGGAGCGGTAGGAAGGAGTACTAATGGTGGGTATGAACTGTGGAGGTCCAGGATTGGGAGATATGTCACCAGCAGTGAGGAGGAGCAGAGAAAGGGAGAGCAGGTGGGAGAAGGAGAGAGGGAAGCTTGTTTTGTGTTTTATTAGGACAGATTTGAGGTTGAGGAGCAGGTCAGCAGAGGAGGATAGGTGGGGAGGAAGGAGGTAAGGGGAGATGATTATTTGATTAGAGGGTGCTGGGGTTTGGGCATAGCGAAGGGAGAGAGAGGATTAAAGGAGCAAACACTGTGAAGGCATATGTAAACATGGTGAAAGAGTAAGATGGGTAATTAGAAAAGCCAGGTACAAGTAATTAGAAGTGCTTACTCAGCAGACATACCCAAAAGAGACATAGTGTGGGGTCCTGACTCCTGCCGTGACTAACTGCCGTTAAAATAACTGCAGCTTCTCTGTACTTTTGCTGCATTGGTACTTCTGCTGCAGTTGCGTGCCTGACCCCACAAGCGTGCCCCCCTTAGACTGCTACTGAATATATAGGACTGAGTAGAGGATCAGGTGGGAGGAGTTATGGTAGCTGCTTTGGGATAAATTAGCAGCTGCCCAGCACACCAGGGGAGGATAGACAATCAAAGGCACAGGGCCTGGCTGCATCCATATGCTGGTAACACCTTGCACCTGATAGCATCTCTACTGGCCCCAGCATGGCTATACAGCAGTAAGTATTGAATACAATGCAACAAATTAATTTAGCAAACATTCAGCAGCCACTGTTATATACCATTTAAAGGAAAAGTTGAACAGTAGTAAGTCAGATCCCAGCAAGCAGAGGTTGTAGAGATTGTACCATTTAAAGGAAAAGTTGAATAGTAGTCAGATCCCAGCAAGCAGAGGTTGTAGAGATTGTACCATTTAAAGGAAAAGTTGAATAGTAGTCAGATCCCAGCAAGCAGAGGTTGTAGAGATTGTACCATTTAAAGGAAAAGTTGAACAGTAGTAAGTCAGATCCCAGCAAGCAGAGGTTGTAGAGATTGTACCATTTAAAGGAAAAGTTGAACAGTAGTAAGTCAGATCCCAGCAAGCAGAGGTTGTAGAGATTGTACCATTTAAAGGAAAAGTTGAACAGTAGTAAGTCAGATCCCAGCAAGCAGAGGTTGTAGAGATTGTACCATTTAAAGGAAAAGTTGAACAGTAGTAAGTCAGATCCCAGCAAGCAGAGGTTGTAGAGATTGTACCATTTAAAGGAAAAGTTGAACAGTAGTAAGTCAGATCCCAGCAAGCAGAGGTTGTAGAGATTGTACCATTTAAAGGAAAAGTTGAACAGTAGTAAGTCAGATCCCAGCAAGCAGAGGTTGTAGAGATTGTACCATTTAAAGGAAAAGTTGAACAGTAGTAAGTCAGATCCCAGCAAGCAGAGGTTGTAGAGATTGTACCCATTTAAAGGAAAAGTTGAACAGTAGTAAGTCAGATCCCAGCAAGCAGAGGTTGTAGAGATTGTACCATTTAAAGGAAAAGTTGAACAGTAGTAAGTCAGATCCCAGCAAGCAGAGGTTGTAGAGATTGTACCATTTAAAGGAAAAGTTGAACAGTAGTAAGTCAGATCCCAGCAAGCAGAGGTTGTAGAGATTGTACCATTTAAAGGAAAAGTTGAATAGTAGTCAGATCCCAGCAAGCAGAGGTTGTAGAGATTGTACCATTTAAAGGAAAAGTTGAACAGTAGTAAGTCAGATCCCAGCAAGCAGAGGTTGTAGAGATTGTACCATTTAAAGGAAAAGTTGAACAGTAGTAAGTCAGATCCCAGCAAGCAGAGGTTGTAGAGATTGTACCATTTAAAGGAAAAGTTGAACAGTAGTAAGTCAGATCCCAGCAAGCAGAGGTTGTAGAGATTGTACCATTTAAAGGAAAAGTTGAACAGTAGTAAGTCAGATCCCAGCAAGCAGAGGTTGTAGAGATTGTACCATTTAAAGGAAAAGTTGAACAGTAGTAAGTCAGATCCCAGCAAGCAGAGGTTGTAGAGATTGTACCATTTAAAGGAAAAGTTGAACAGTAGTAAGTCAGATCCAGCAAGCAGAGGTTGTAGAGATTGTACCATTTAAAGGAAAAGTTGAACAGTAGTAAGTCAGATCCCAGCAAGCAGAGGTTGTAGAGATTGTACCATTTAAAGGAAAAGTTGAACAGTAGTAAGTCAGATCCCAGCAAGCAGAGGTTGTAGAGATTGTACCATTTAAAGGAAAAGTTGAATAGTAGTCAGATCCCAGCAAGCAGAGGTTGTAGAGATTGTACCATTTAAAGGAAAAGTTGAATAGTAGTCAGATCCCAGCAAGCAGAGGTTGTAGAGATTGTACCATTTAAAGGAAAAGTTGAACAGTAGTAAGTCAGATCCCAGCAAGCAGAGGTTGTAGAGTATGTACCATTTAAAGGAAAAGTTGAATAGTAGTCAGATCCCAGCAAGCAGAGGTTGTAGAGATTGTACCATTTAAAGGAAAAGTTGAATAGTAGTCAGATCCCAGCAAGCAGAGGTTGTAGAGATTGTACCATTTAAAGGAAAAGTTGAACAGTAGTAAGTCAGATCCCAGCAAGCAGAGGTTGTAGAGATTGTACCATTTAAAGGAAAAGTTGAATAGTAGTCAGATCCCAGCAAGCAGAGGTTGTAGAGATTGTACCATTTAAAGGAAAAGTTGAACAGTAGTAAGTCAGATCCCAGCAAGCAGAGGTTGTAGAGATTGTACCATTTAAAGGAAAAGTTGAACAGTAGTAAGTCAGATCCCAGCAAGCAGAGGTTGTAGAGATTGTACCATTTAAAGGAAAAGTTGAACAGTAGTAAGTCAGATCCCAGCAAGCAGAGGTTGTAGAGATTGTACCATTTAAAGGAAAAGTTGAATAGTAGTCAGATCCCAGCAAGCAGAGGTTGTAGAGATTGTACCATTTAAAGGAAAAGTTGAATAGTAGTCAGATCCCAGCAAGCAGAGGTTGTAGAGATTGTACCATTTAAAGGAAAAGTTGAATAGTAGTCAGATCCCAGCAAGCAGAGGTTGTAGAGATTGTACCATTTAAAGGAAAAGTTGAACAGTAGTAAGTCAGATCCCAGCAAGCAGAGGTTGTAGAGATTGTACCATTTAAAGGAAAAGTTGAACAGTAGTAAGTCAGATCCCAGCAAGCAGAGGTTGTAGAGATTGTACCATTTAAAGGAAAAGTTGAATAGTAGTCAGATCCCAGCAAGCAGAGGTTGTAGAGATTGTACCATTTAAAGGAAAAGTTGAACAGTAGTAAGTCAGATCCCAGCAAGCAGAGGTTGTAGAGATTGTACCATTTAAAGGAAAAGTTGAATAGTAGTCAGATCCCAGCAAGCAGAGGTAATACTTTGATTCTTTTTTTCTGCACACTTAACGACCGTTCATTTTTTCCCACACCGTATAGAGCTGGTTGCTCCTCACACACTACCGTGTACCGGCTGGTATCACGGACAAATACATGCTGACTATCTGTGTGTGACTCCGGAAATATATACGGAGATTGCAATTTTCCCATACACCGTATACATCTGTCCGCTTCTAATACAGTACCGTACATCTGCTCTTAGCATTACGGTGAAATCCGGTGAAATCCATACTTAGTGAGCGTCTGTGCCTGACTCTGTAAATATATACGGAGATTTACAATTTTCCCCTACACCGTATACAGCTGTACGCTTCTGAGACAGTACCGTATATCTGCTCTTTGTATTACGGTCAAATCCATACTGAGTGAGCGTCTGTGTGTGACTCCGGAAATATATACGTACATTGCAATTTTCCACTACACAATATACAGCTGTACGCTTGAGACCGTACCATATATCTGCTCTTTGTATTACGGTCAAATCCATACTGATTGAGCGTCTGTGTGTGACTCCGGAAATATATACGGAGATTTAAATTTTCCCCTATTCCATATACAGCTGTACGCTCCTCATACAGTACCATATATCTTCTGGTATTTTTGGTACATTTTCCCAAACAAGAGGAAGTATGGTGGAAGAGGCTGTGGACGTGGGCGGGGGGGCAGCTGGGAATGATGGTGGTGGTGGTGCATCTGCAGGTAGCACCAAAAGCCCAATAGCACCTAAGGCAGGAGGTGTTGAGCCTGCGTCGTCTGGCTCCAGAAGGCCTGGAAGACTCCCTTTTCTGGGAGTAGGTAAACCACTTTTAAAGCCGGAGCATCAGGAACAGGTTTTGGCTTATATTGCCGAAACAGCCTCCAGCTCTATCGCCTCCTCTTCTGAAGTTTGTAAAAATGCAAGCACTGAGTCGTCAGTGCACGCTCCTGGTCAGGAACAACACCTTTCCTTGTGTCCTTCACCCCCACCAAAAGTGAAGGATTCGGCAGGCCACACTTCAGATTACTCCATGGAGCTCTTTTCACATACCATGCCTGGGTTATCAAGTCAAATCCTGAATTCCCCAGTCCAAGATGAATATGACATAGAGTTCACTGATGCACAGCCAATGCTATCTGATTCTGCTGGTACATTCACCCAGAGCACTACATTGCCCTCACAGTCTACTGAGCCAGAATCTGACCCTGATGAAACTCAGGTGTCCCTTCCCGCATACTCTCAACACCTTACACGGTGACACAGAGGAAGGTGCAGATGAAATTGAAGAGGAGGTGATGGATGACCCAGTTGTTGACCGGATTGGCATCCATTGAGGGAAGAGGGAGCCGCTGGCAATATCTCAGAAGAGGAGGAGGATCCGCGGCAGGCATCGACATCGCAGCTGCAGTTATCTGGCAGGCCCAAAGCAGTCCAAAAACGTGTTAAAAAAAACAAAAAGAGTTGCAGGACAGCTTAGCCAGAGGGTCAAATTAGCACAGCGTGCAAGCCCTAAAAATTTATCCCATAGTAGGAAGAGTGCAGTGTGGCACTTTTTTGACCAAAATCCTATTGATGAGGCAAAGGTTATCTGTAAGAAGTGCGGAAGGACCTTTACCTGAGGGAAAAATATCCGACAATTGAATACCAGTTGCATGCTTAGACATTTAAACACCATGCACTTGCAAGTGTGGATGGACTACAAAACCTCACTGGCTTTGAATGTCTACATTGCCAAACTGATCTCATTAGAGATGATGCCCTTCCGTTTGGTTGAAAGCTCAGCGTTCCGAGAGCTCATGGCCTATGCTGTCCCACACTATGACCTACCCAGTCGGCACTTCTTTTCTAGAAAAGCCATCCCTGCCCTCCACCTGCATGTGAAAGACCACATTGTCCATGCACTCAAACAATCAGTGAGTGGAAAGGTGCACCTCACAACATATGCATGGGCCAGTAGGCATGGCAAGGGCGCACTGGGTTAATGTGGTGGATGCAGGGTCCACAGGGGACAGCGGCGGTGGGACAGTGCTGCCTAGCCCACAGTATAGGCAACAGTTGGCTGTAGGCGTTCGACCATCGTCCTCCTCCTCCAGAAGCAAAAGCTCGTCGACAGAGCGCAGTCGCACGAGCACTCCATCCTCAGCTGCCAGTGTTGCACACGAGGTGTCCCACTATCGATCAGCTAGTGGTAAGCGTCAGCAGGCTGTTGTAAAGATGATGTCTTTGGGCGACAACAGACACACCGCGGAGGTGCTGGCCGACTACTTGCAGCGAAAAACTGAGTCATGGCAGTCTACATCTTGAGCCAGGCAAGGTAGTCAGTGATAACGGCCATAATTTTGTGGTGGACATAGCCCTGGCAAAACTCAGACACATACCTTGTCTGACTCACACCTCGAACCTGGTGGTGCAGTGCTTCATAAATAATTATCCAGAGTTACCACCCTGCTCCATAAGGTGCAAAGACTGTGCTTGCACATCTGTCGCTCGTCCGTAGACTCCAGTCGTATGCAGAGGTTGCAGCGATCGCTCCACCTCCCCAAGCACCGCCTAATCATAGACGTTGCAACAAGGTGGAACTCCACCATGCACATGGTTGAGAGGCTGTGCGAACAGAGGCAGGCTGTAATGCATTTGTGGGAGGATCCACGGGCAGACAGTTTGAGGGTGGACATGGAGTTGTCGGGTGTGCAGTGATCAAAGCTGAAAGACCTCTGTAAAGTCCTTCAGTGTTTTGAGGAATGCACACGGCTGGTAAGTGCAGACGACGCCATCATAAGCATGAGCATCCCACTTATGCGTCTGCTCATGCAAACTTTGATGCACATTAAGGATTAGGCGTCTGCAGCGGAGGAGGAGGGAAGCCTTCATGACAGTCAGGCATTGTCTGCTCAGGGAACTGTCCTGGACGAGGTGGAGGAAGAAGAGGAAGAGGATGAGGATGAGGGGAATGATTATTTTGGGGAGGGTGATGCTTCTCAGGGGGCAAGAGAAAATATTGGCTTGCCAAGGTCAGGTACAGGGTTTGTGCGTGAATGGAGGGATGTGGATTTGGCAGAAAGTGCTCCTCCACCCACCACTGGCAGTGCATCATTGAGACCTGGAACATTGGCCCACATTATGTCTTGCGGATCCTAAAAAGGGACCCCCGAATTGCCAAAATTATGAAGGATGACGACTACTGGTTGGCCAGCATCCTTGATCCACGCTATAAAGGCAAATTACAGAACATCATGCCACAGGAGAACCTAGAGCTAATATTGGCAAACAAACAAGCAACTCTGGTAAACCGTTTGTTAGAGGCATTCCCAGCACACAGCAGCGGTGCAGGTTCTACCACGAGCTGTGCTGGGCCAAATGGAAGAGGTGTTGGTGGTGCACACAGCCAAGTAGCGTTGGAGACAGGGGTTTCATGACCATGTTGTGGACTGATTTCTCGAGTAACGCTCACACGACTGGTAAAACTGAATTGATTGCAACAGACAGGAGACAACAGTTGTCAAAATTACCTCTCCTCCCCTATCGATGTTCTCCCTCACAGTTCATTCCCCTTTGAGTACTGGGTCTGTAAACTGGACACCTGGCCTGAATTGGCACAATATGCCTTACAGGAGCTCGCTTGCCCTGCTGGTAGTGTGCTATCAGAAAGAGTCTTCAGTGCTGCTGGATCAATCTTGACAGAAAGAAGGACACGGCTGTCGACCCAAAATGTAGGTGATCTCACCTTCATTAAAATGAACCATGCCTGGGTTTCAAAGGATTTTGTACCACCTTTCCCTGATGACACATAGGTTGCCAGAAAAATGGCTCGCTTTGTCCTCCTCTTTCTCCGACTTCTCCAATTCCTCCTTTTGCAGCTGCTGAACATCCAGCCTACACCTCAACATATTCCACTTTTTCCATCTCCCTAACTGGGCTGTCCCCCCCCCCCCCAGGGCCGGTGTCAGCACGTTGCGCACCCGGGCAAGTGCCGGAGCCTTGAGCAGGTAGGGGGGGGGGGCCCACGCGCCATCAGAGACACCGGCGTACTATGAGGGGTCAGGGCCCCAGCACTTGCAATACTTACCTCTCCCTGCTCCACCGCTGTGACATCTTCCGCGTTTCCTGACAGTGACATTCAGGTCAGAGAGTGCGATGACGTCACGTCTGTGCGCCCTCTGCCTGAACAGTCACAGTGCAGAGAGCTGGAGATGGCGACGCTGAGGAGTCCAGAGTAGAGCAGTGCCCAGCGAGGAGAGGTATTTCATTTTTTTTAATAGTTGGAGCAATATATGGGGAGCATTATACACTGGAGAATTATATATGGGGCCCATTATACACTGGAGCATCATCCATGGGGCACATTATATACTGGAGCATCATATGGGGCCCATTATATATGGTGCATTATATGAGGCACATTATACAGGTCCTTCTCAAAAAATTAGCATATAGTGCTAAATTTCATTATTTTCCATAATGTAATGATTAAAATTAAACTTTCATATATTTAGATTCATTACACACCAACTGAAATTTTTCAGGTCTTTTATTGTTTTAATACTGATGATTTTGGCATACAGCTCATGAAAACCCAAAAATCCTGTCTCAAAAAATTAGCATATCAAGAAAAGGTTCTCTAAACGAGCTATTACCCTAATCTTCTGAATCAACTAATTAACTCTAAACACATGCAAAAGATTCCTGAGGCTTTTAAAAACTCCCTGCCTGGTTCATTACTCAAAACCGCCATCATAGGTAAGACTGCCGACCTGACTGATGTCCAGAAGGCCATCATTGACACCCTCAAGCAAGAGGGTAAGACCCAGAAAGAAATTTCTGAACAAATAGGCTATTCCCAGAGTGCTGTATCAAGGCACCTCAATGGGAAGTCTGTTGGAAGGAAACAATGTGGCAGAAAACGCTGTACAACGAGAAGAGGTGACCGGACCCTGAGGAAGATTGTGGAGAAGGACCGATTCCAGACCTTGGGGTTCCTGCGGAAGCAGTGGACTGAGTCTGGTGTAGAAACATCCAGAGCCACCGTGCACAGGCGTGTGCAGGAAATGGGCTACAGGTGCCGCATTCCCCAGGTAAAGCCACTTTTGAACCAGAAACAGAGAAGCAGCACTGGGCTACAGAGAAGCAGCACTGGACTGTTGCTAAGTGGTCCCAAGTACTTTTTTCTGATGAAAGCAAATTTTGCATGTCATTCAGAAATCAAGGTGCCAGAGTCTGGAGGAAGACTGGGGAGAAGGAAATGCCAAAATGCCTCAAGTCCAGTGTCAAGTACCCACAGTCAGTGATGGTGTGGGGTGCCATGTCAGCTGCTGGTGTTGGTCAACTGTGTTTCATCAAGGGCAGGGTCAATGCAGCTAGCTATAGGAGATTTTGGAGCACTTCATGCTTCCATCGGCTGAAATGCTTTATGGAGATGAAGATTTCATTTTTCAGCACAACCTGGCACCTGCTCACAGTGCCAAAACCACTGGTAAATGGTTTACTGACCATGGTATTACTGTGCTCAATTGGCCTGCCAACTCTCCTGACCTGAACCCCATAGAGAATCTGTGGGATATTGTGAAGAGAAAGTTGAGAGACGCAAGACCCAACACTCTGGATGAGCTTAAGGCCGCTATCGAAGCATCCTGGGCCTCCATACACCTCAGCAGTGCCACAGGCTGATTGCCTCCATGCCACGCCGCATTGAAGCAGTCATTTCTGCAAAAGGATTCCCGACCAAGTATTGAGTGCATAACTGAACATTATTATTTGTTGTTTTTTTTTTTTTATTTTGTTTTAAACACTTTTATTTTATTGGACGGATGAAATATGCTAATTTTTTGAGACAGGATTTTTGGGTTTTCATGAGCTGTATACCAAAATCATCGGTATTAAAACAATAAAAGACCTAAAAAATTTCAGTTGGTGTGTAATGAATCTAAAATATATGAAAGTTTAATTTTAATCATTACATTATGGAAAATAATGAAATTTAGCACTATATGCTAATTTTTTGAGAAGGACCTGTATATCGAGCATCACATGGAGACCATTATATATGGATCATTATATATGGGGACCATTATATTTGGAGCATTATATGGGGCTCATCACACACTGGAGCATCATATATGGGGCCCATCATATACTAGAGCATCATATGGGGTTCATTATTTATGGGGCATCATGTAGGGCCCTTTATATATGGAGCACATATGGGGCCTATTCTGTATGGAGCATTATATGGAGCCCATTATTCTGTATAGAGCAATATAAGGGGCTCATTATTCTTTATAGAGCAATATATGGAGCTCATTATTCTGTATGGCGCACTATGTGGTGCCCATAATACTGTATGGAGGAATATACTGTCCGTTTTTTGAGCTATTGTAGAATTTAAAATAGATATCACTCATGTAATGTAAGAAGTGAAGTATTTGTCATTGTACTATACCTATACTTCTGTGCCGTATCGGAGCATCATGAATTGTGGTATGTGTTAAAGGGGCCCACTGAGACTCTTTGGCCTGGGGCCCACGAAAACCTGGAGCCAGCCCTGCCCCCCCACAACTTTAGCCAAATAACCCCCAGTTTTCAATGCGTTACTATTTTTATAAAGTAAATTAAGGTTGACAAGCTTAAGTAATAAGAATTGATGTAGTTGGCATTGAAATGGGCACTGTAGGTGTGTTTACTGTCCTCCACTCCCTGCCGACTTTTATTCCCCACTGACTTGCATTGGGGTCGGATTTTCGACTCCGACACAACCTTTTCCGTTAGTCTGCCGACTTCGTTCGACTCGACTTTTGAGAAAGTCGGGTTTCACGAAACCCGACTCGACCCTAAAAAAGGCAAAGTCGCTCATCTCTAAGGCTAAGTGCACACGTTCAGGAATGTTTGCAGAATATTCCTGAGCAAAACCGGACTTTTTGCGCGTTTTTGGTGCGTTTTTTTTGCGCGGATTTGACGCGTTTTTACCGCGATTTTCCCTGAACTTTCTAGGTCAATAATATAGCGGGAAAAACGCTAGAATTCCGCAAAATTAATGGATATGTTGCTAGATTTTCCGCGACGCGTTTTTTTTGCGGAAAAAAACGCACCATGTGCACAAAAATTGCGGAATTCATTCTAAATGATAGGATGCTTAATTCATGCATTTTTGACGCGTTTTTCCCACGAAAAAAAAGCAAATAATCCTGAACGTGTGCACTTAGTCTAACTCTTAGGCTAAGTGCACACGTTCAGGAATGTTTGCAGAATATTCCTGAGCAAAAACTGACTTTTTTCGTTTTTTGGTGCGTTTTTTGCGCAGATTTGACGCGTTTTTACCGCGATTTTTCCCTGAACTTTCTAGGTCAATAATATAGCGGGAAAAACGCTAGAATTCCACGAAATTAATGAACATGTTGCTAAATTTTCCGCGATGCGTTTTTTTCCGTGAAAAAAACGCACCATGTGCACAAAAATTGCGGAATTCATTCTAAATGATAGGATGCTTAATCCATGCGATTTTGACGCATTTTTTCCCACGAAAAAATGTGAAAAAAACGCAAATAATCCTGAACGTGTGCACTTAGCCTAACCAATGCCAAATTTTGAAGAATCTCAAAACAACTCTTTACAGCAATTTTTCCTTTGTGTAGTACCAAAAGTAGTAGCAATGTATGGTCAAAAGGGCAGTAAAAAGTAGCAAAAAAAATATAAAACCACTTTTTAGGCTTCAGTATAAGGTGAGTACATGGAAGTATAAATTACAGCAGTAAAAATGTATATCTTTGTACCGTATCAGTGGTATCAACCACTGAGGACTCTCAACTCTAAATATTTTTCTAGCAGTAAAAATGTCAATTCTATTATTTGTCTTCTCAGGAAAGGCTTTGCACAAAGTCCTAGAAATACGTAGACAGCTGAGAAGACGTATTGTCAACATTCCGGAGAAAGAAATCCTTCCCTTATTTATAACCTGGAGCTTTTATAATAAATAATCAGCAAGTTCCCTAAGTGTTCAGAAAGTGCACATGACATAAAAGTGACACAAAGTACAATTTGGGTAATATCAAGCCTTCATTTGGTGTGAGGGAAGATCCTGTTTAGGATTAGAACTTGCCAAGTAACTTTCGGCCCTTTTAGCTATCTGTGTACATAGAGACCTACAGGTGCTTAAATGAATAAATTAGCAAAGGATAAAAGGTCTTTTGGTCTATTCTGCCAAAGGAAATGGAAAATCTCATTGGGAAATAATAAAAGTAAAATTCTAAGAAAACATATTAGTCATCCTTAGGGCTCATTCAGACAAGCGTATTATAAGGACATAAGCTTTCAGAGAAAAAAAATCGGACAGCACACGGGCCAGTGTAGCTTATTTGAGTTGTTCAGAACATAGTCCTTTCACACAGTCTGAGTATACGTGTGAAAAAAATCACGACATGCACTATTCACTTCTTTATCTTGGATGAAATTCGCCTATACATGTCTTTGGGTGCGCAAAAAAATAGAATCGGTTCCCGTAGTGCATCCAATTTTTATGAATACACTGGCATCTATAAATGGCATTTCATCATGTACTTTTGATATATAAATCTGGATATCACAAGAACATCTATGCCTGTGTTGTGAGCCAATATATCGTCTAGCGGCCCTGTAGAAAGCTACAGAACCTAGAATCAGAGGGAGTGTTTCACCTTTTGGAGGCTGCCATTAAAGTCCGACAGGTCTGGCAATGTTCCTTTGGAACACGGGTATGGAAATTAATAGTCGCAGGAAGAAAAGTTAACATGCCTTTCCACATGAGTAAGGATATTACTCTAATCATAGTATGCTCCAAAAGAAAAATGCACCCATCCGCAGAAGCTGCTTTGTGTTTTATCAGTGCAGAACAGGGATACTGGTTGGCGGAGCGAGAGGCTTCTGCGTTCGTTTTTTGAGTGTTACTTCTCCTTATAGATACCACTTGGTATAGAGAGACTTACAGGTGGGAAATGCACCTTGCTTAAAAAATGGTTTCCATTGAAAATTTCCTAGCCTACAGTGGCATGTAAAAGTGTGGGCACCCCTGGTCAAAGTTACTTTTATTGTGAACAGTTAATCAAGTTGAAGATGAAATGATCTCTAAAAGGCCTAATGTTAAAGATGACACATTTGCTTTGTATTTTAGGCAACAAAAAAATATATTGTAATTTTTTTTTCATTTACAAAAAAGGAAATGGGCCGATGTCAGTTTGGGCACCCTCAGAAATTTGTGTGCTCAGATAACTTTGACCAAGGTTTCAGACCTTACCTAGCCTGTTAAGCTTATGGTTTCTTCACTATCCTCATTAGGAAAAGCCAGGTGATGCAAATTTCCCAGCTTTATAAATAACCAGCCTCCTCTAACCTTGTTCCAAAAAACAGCAGCCATGGGTTCTTCTAAACAGCTGCTTAGCACTCTGAAGATGAAAATGTTGGAGGCCCACAAAACAGGGGAATTCTGTAATGATATGGCAAAGCGTTTTCAAGTTGCCCTTTCCTATTCTCAAAATGTAATTAAGAAATGGCAGTTAACAGGAACAGTGGAGGTCGAGATAATGTCTGGAAAACCAAATAACATTTTAGTGAGAGCTGCTTGACTGCAAGAGACCTTCAGAAAGATTTAGTAGACTTTAGAGTTGTGGTACATTGTTCTACTGTTCAGAGACACCTGCACAAATATGGCCTTCATGGAAGAGTCATCAGAAGGAAACCTCTCCTGTGTCCTCACTATAAAATTCAGCATCAAAAGTATGCAGAAGAACATTTAAACAAGCCTGATGCATTTTGGAAGCAAGTACTGTGGAACAGTCAGGTTAAAATAGAACTCTTTAGTCACAATGATCAAAGGCATGTGTAGAGAAAAAAGTGCACAGAATTCAAGGAAAAGAATATCTCCCCAACCATTAAGCATGGGGGTGGATCACTCATGCTTTGGTGTTGTGTTGCAGGCAGCTAATTGCATGGGGAACATTTCATGAGTAGAGAAAATAATGGATTTCAACAAATTCTTGATGCAAACATAACACCATCTCTAAAAAAGCTGAAGTTGAAAAGAAGATGGATTCTGCAAATGGAATAGTGATCCTAAACACACATCAAAATCTACAATAGACACCTCAAAGGCGCAAGCTGAAGGTTTTACAATGGCCCTCAGTCCCCTGATCTGAATATCATTGAAAATTTGTGGCCAGACCTCAGAATAGCAGTACATGCAAGACGACCCAGGAATCTCACAGAACTGGAAGAATGTTCCAAGGAAGAATGGATGAGAATCCTTCAAACAAGAATTGAAAGGCTCTTGGCTGACTACAAAAAGCATTTAGAAGCTGTGATACTATCAAGGGGGTGCTACTAGGTACTAACCATGCAGGGTGTCCACATTTTTGCATTGGCCAATTTTCCTTTTTGTAATTTTTAAAATGTAAAAGATGAAAAAAATATATATATTTTTGCCTTAAATACAAAGGAAATGTGTCATCTTTAATAACTATTAGAGATCATTTCATCTTCAACTTGCTTAACTGTTCACAATAACAGTAATTTTGACCAGGGTTGCCCAAACTTTTACATGCCACTACATAAGGATTTGTCTTTCTTTTCACAACAATCCTGTGTGAGGAAACTGGCTGCAGAAGGAGCCTCTCCCCACTGGTCTGTCAGAAGTAGGAGACTAGAATAATAACCCATTGTTACGCCCAACCATGGCGCATGTGGATTTGTGGACTTACTGTGCCACAGGTGCTTTCCCTACCCAGGAAAGGCATATCTAAGCCTCTACCTTGGTGTTTACTGGAGCCTCTAGTGGTGAAGTCAGGCTTGTGCGGCAGGTAGCCTCCTGGCATCACTCCTGGACAGAGCTGACACTGATTAGGGCTAGATTTCTGTTAAGACTAGTAAGTTCTGGCATCTCTACTGAACAGTTACTGGCATGGATTCGGGCTCTGTTCAGACACGCCGCTCTAGAATACTGGATCAGGGTTTGGCCGCACATGGGATGAGGTTCAGGCTCTGGCCGCTCTGGGACCAAGGGATGAGGTTGAGTCACTGGTCGCTCCAGGACCAGGGGAAGAGGTTCAGGTACTTGAGTAATACTCGAGTATCACTGAGCACGTTCATTCATCCCTAATATGCACCTTAGTTTTCTTTCACGGGAGCAATTTTAATAACTGTTGCAGCTTTAACCAAGAATGTTCTACACTAGAAACTATGAAAATAGTGTACATTGGAATAGAGTTTTTTGTAGCTGTGTACATCCCCAAACATTAACCCCTTCCCACCTTGACAAATGATTGCTTTTGCAATTTTTGTTTCAATCTACCAAGATCCATCTTTTTTTTTTTTCATTTTTATGTTAACATAACAATATGAGAGCTTGCTTTTCTCTGTGGGATAAGTTGTAATTTTAAATGACACCATTCATTTTACCCTATAAAGTACTGAATAACGGGAAAAGTTCTAGATGTGGTAAAATGGTGAAAACACTTTCATTTGTTGAACATCATAAAAAGAAAACCTGAAGAACAGTGTCTGGTGAAAATGATCTTAGAACAATATTCTTCATGTCAGTATGATTACATCTATACCAAATTTGTATAGGAAACTGTAGAGTCCAACACTCCTATTCCAGATCATAAAAACCTTATGTTTAATTCAGGAACATGGAAAAAGTAAAAAAAAAAATCAACCTCCAGCACTGAAATCCAACAAGTTTCCATCTTGCTGCCTTAGTCATGGTTATGTTTGTTCCATGTTCCTGGAATATACAGTTTCTATGGTTGGGAATCGACCGTTTGTTATACATCCCCACACTCATGAAGCCGTGCATCTGAGAGGAAGGAGAGGATCTATTATGAAATCATCATGTTGGCAAAGCCTGAGCTTTGTCAAATTTGTATAGGGTTTGTTTTGTTAATTTTAGATCTTAGAAAAAAAAAAAAATGCTGGACAAAAAAGTTGGTTTGTGTCTCTATTTTCGGAGACCTGTGGCTGATGTTTTTATCGATATTATTTTTTGTACTTGCACTTTTTTTCTTGCTTTTTACTCATTTTGGTGGGGGTGTTGACCAAAAAACTTTTGCTGTTTCAGTCTTATTTGTTTCTTTGACGTTTACAGTACAGATTATATAATTTTATATTTTGATTGATTTTTAGTTGTTTTGGACGTGACCATACTAAATTTGTTTTTTATGTCTATTTTTAGTGGGGGGAAAAGGAAGATGATTAAAAATATAATGTCTTCTAGTTTTTTATTATTATTTATCTTACCCTTTTTAGTTCCTTTAGGGGACTTGAACCTGATTACTTGTTCCACTTATTGAGATACAACAATATTGCAGTACATACTCTCTTGCCCGCTCTTGCCGTCTACACCTAAAGAACATCTCTAGAATCCGCCCTTTTCTCACCATGGAAACAACAAAAACCCTCACTGTAGCATTGATCCACTCCCGCCTGGACTACTGCAACGCTCTATTACTTGGCCTCCCCATTACTCGACTATCCCCTCTCCAGTCCATCCTTAATGCAGCAGCCAGGGTCATCCATCTGGCTAATCGGTACTCGGACGCTCCGCTCTTCCCAGTCCTTACACTGGCTGCCCATTCATTATAGGATCCAATTCAAAGTACTGGTTCTCACCCACAAAGCTCTCCACAGTGCAGCACCCCCCTACATCTCCTCCCTCATTTCTATCTATCGCCTAACCGACTGCTGCGCTCTGCAAACGACTTTGACTAACCTCTGCACTAATCCGTACCTCCCACTCCCGACTCCAAGACTTCTCCCGCGCTGCGCCAATCCTCTGGAATGCTCTACCCCAAGAAATTAGGACTATCCACAATTTGCATGGTTTCAGGCGCTCCCTCAAAACACATTTGTTCAGAGTGGCCTATCACATTCACTAATCAAAGTCGTTCTATGTTTAAGTGTGTATGTAACATAGTTATTAAGGTTGAAGGAAGACTTTAAGTCCATCTAGTTCAACCCATATCCTATCCTAACCTGCCCTAACATGTTGATCCAGAGGAAGGCAAAAAAAACCAAGTGGCAAACAGTAAGCTTCACATTGGGGAAAAAAATTCCTTCCCGACTCCACATACGGCAATCAGACTAGCTCCCTGGATCAACGCTGTATCTAGGAAACTAGTGAATATAGCCTGTAATATTCTACTTTTCAAGAAAGGCATCCAGTCCCTTCTTAAATTTTAGTAAGGAATCACTCATTACAACATTAGACGGCAGAGAGTTCCATAGTCTCACTGCTCTTACAGTAAAGAATCTGCGTCTGTGATTATGGCTAAACCTTCTTTCCTCCAGACGTAGAGGCTGCCCCCTTTTCCCCGTCACAGGTCTAAGAGTAAAAAGATCATTAGAAAGGTCTTTGTACTGTCCCCTTATATATTTATACATTGTAATAAGATCACCCCTAAGCCTTCGTTTTTCCAAACTAAATAACCCCAAGTGTAATAACCTGTCTTGGTATTGCAGACCCCCCCAGTTCTCTAATAACCTTGGTCGCTCTTCTCTGCACCCGCTCCAGTTCAGCTATGTCTTTCTTATACCCCGGAGACCAGAACTGCACACAGTATTCTAAGTGTGGTCGCACCATTGACTTGTATAGAGGTAAAATTATGTTCTCCTCATCAGCATTTATGCCTCTTTTAATGCATCCCATTATTTTATTTGCCTTGGCAGCAGCTGCCGGACATTGGCCACTAAATGTGAGTTTGTCGTCCACCCATACACCCAGGTCTTTTTCAGTGACAGTTTTGCCCAGTGTTTTACAATTAAGCACATAATTATACATCTTATTTGTTCTACCCAAGTGCATGACCTTACATTTATCCCCATTAAAGCTCATTTTCCATTTATCAGCCCAAGCTTCTAGTTTACATAAATCCTCCTGTAATATAAAATTATCCTCCTCTGTATTTATTACCCTGCAGAGTTTAGTGTCATCTGCAAATATTGAAATACTACTCTGTATGCCCCCTACAAGGTCATTAATAAATATGTTAAAGAGAAGCTGCCCCAATACTGACCCCTGTGGTACCCCACTGCTAACCGTGACCCAGTCCGAGTGTGCTCCATTAATAACCACCCTTTGTTTTCTATCCATGAGCCAGTTCTTAACCCACTTACACATATTTTCCCCTATCCCCATTGTTCTCATTTTATGTATCAACCTTTTGTGTGGCACTGTATCAAAAGCTTTTGAGAAGTCCATGAACACCACGTCCACTGCATTCCCTTGGTCCAGTCCTGAACTTACCCCTTCATAAAAGCTTATCAGATTAGTCTGACAAGAACGGTCCCTCGTAAACCCATGCTGATACTGTGTCATGAGGTTATTCAGCTTCAGATACTCCAATATAGTATCCCTTAAAAAACCCTCCAGGATTTTACCCAGTAGATGTTAAGCTCACTGGCCTATAATTTCCAGGTTCAGTTTTTGCCCCCTTTTTGAATATTGGCACCACATTTGCTATACGCCAGTCCTGTGGTACAGACCCGTTATTATGGAATCTTTAAAGATTAAAAATAATGGTCTATCTATAACTGTACTTAATTCCTGCAGTACTCGGGGGTGTATCCCATCCGGACCCGGGGATTTGTCAACTTTAGTGATTTTTAGATGCCGCCGTACTTCCTGCTGGGTTAAGCAGGTGACATTTAATGGAGAAATTTTTTTATCTCTAATCATGTTATCTGTCATGGGATTTTCTTGTGTAAATACAGTTGAAAAAAAGTCATTTAGCATATTGGCTTTTTCCTCATCCTCATCCACCATTTCACCCAGACTATTTTTAAGGGGACCAACACTATCATTTTTTAGTTTCTTGCTATTTATGTAGTTAAAGAATATTTTGGGATTATTTTTACTTTCTCTGGCAATGAGTCTCTCTGCCTCAATCTTTGCTGTCTTGATTTGCTTTTTACAGAATTTATTCAGTCTTCTGTATTTATTTAATGCCTCTTCACTACCTACTTGCTTTAATTCCCTAAACGCTTTCTTTTTGTCCCTTATTGCGCCCCTTACAGCTCTATTTAGCCATAGTGGTTTCCTCCTAATTCTAGCATGTTTATTCCCATAGGGTATATACTGTGCACAGGTCCTATTCAGGATACTAATAAACGTCTCCCATTTTCTTTGTGTATTTTTATGTCTCAGGATATCGTCCCAGTTTATTGCACCAAGATCATCTCTCATCCGTTGGAAATTTGCCTTCCTGAAGTTTAGTGTCCTTGTAACCCCTCGACTACACATCTTATTAAAGGATACATGAAAGCTTATTATTTTGTGATCACTATTACCCAAGTGACCCCCAACCCTTATATTTGATATGCGGTCTGGCCTGTTGGATAATATTAGGTCTAGCAGTGCCCCCCCTCTTGTTGGGTCCTGAACTAGTTGTGAAAGGTAATTGTCTCTCATAGTTGCCAAAAACTTATTACCTTTGCTGGAACTGCAGGTTTCTGTTCCCCAATGTATTTCAGGGTAGTTGAAGTCCCCCATAATAATGACTTCTCCTTGAGTTGCTGCTTCATCTATTTGCTTTACGAGGATATTCTCTGTTGCTTCCATTATTTTAGGAGACTTATAACAAACCCCTATCAGTAATTTATTATTTTTCCCCCTCCCCTAATCTCCACCCACAGAGACTCTACATCTTCATTAGATTCACAGATATCACGCAGGATGGGTTTTAAGGATGATTTTACATATAAACACACACCTCCACCTCGCTTATTTTTACGGTCATTTCTAAACAGACTATAGCCCTGTAAATTAACCACCCAGTCATGGCTCTCATCCAGCCAAGTCTCAGATATCCCCACCATGTCATAATTATGTTCCAACAAAATTAATTCTAATTCCGCCATTTTGTTGGTGAGGCTTCTAGCATTAGTATACATGCACTTTATGTATCTCTCTGAACCTCTATTCTTTCTTAAATTATTAACTGTTCTAACCCCACCCCCCATGCCACCCCCACCCCCAATTTCATTATTTGTGCCCAGGTCTCTATCTGCACTGCCTTCCCCTCCTATAAAATGAATACCCTCCCCCCAGTCCCTAGTTTAAAGACTCCTCCAACCTTCTAGCCATTTTCTCCCCCAGCACAGCTGCATCCTCCCCATTGAGGTGCAGCCGTCCCTAGCATAGAACCTGTAGCCAACTGAGAAGTCAGCCCAGTTCTCCAGGAACCCAAACCCCTCCTTCCTACACCAATTCTTGAGCCACTTATTAACCTCCCTAATCTCCCGTTGCCTCTCTTGTGTGGCACGTGGTACAGGCAGTATTTCAGAAAATACCACGTTGGAGGTCCTTGCTTTAAGCTTGCAGCCTAATTCCCTGAAATCATCTTTAAGGACCTTCCACCTACCTCTAACTTTGTCATTTGTGCCAATGTGCACCATGACCGCTGGGTCCTCACCAGCCCCTCCCAGTAATCTGTCAACTCGATCAGCGATGTGTCGGACTCGAGCGCCAGGTAGGCAGCACACTGTTCGACGATCCCTGTCTTTGTGACACATTGCCCTATCTGTTCCCCTAATAATTGAGTCCCCCACTACCAGCACCTGTCTGGCCTGCCCTGCTCTCCTAATTCCCCCCTTACTGGAGCAGACACTCCCCGGCTTTCAGAGGACATGCCTGGCTGCAGCAGTGCTACCCCTGTACTGACAACCCCCTCATCTGCCAACTTTGCAAACTTATTGGGGTGTGCCAGATCAGGACTAGCCTCCCTGGCACTCTTCCCTCTACCCCGCTTTCTAACTGTCACCCAGCTTCCTACTTCAGTGTCCTGCAGCTCCACCCTAGCATCCCCCCCCTCATCTATCCCATTGGCGTCTGCTCAGTGAGCAGAAGACTCCTTTCCATATTGTCTATGGATTCAGTGTTGCCAGCTGCACATTTAGATCCAAGATTTGGGCTTCCAAATGCACAACGTGCTCACATCTCACACAGCAGTATGCACCCTCGACCGGCTGTTCAAGGACTGATACATGTGGCAAGATGTACACTGGATGGCATTGGCAATAGTGGAGCACATTTCTAATGGGGATTTCACTAGACAGCAAAGATAAGTAAAAATAAATAAAAGTATTAATAAAATATAACAGCAATTCAGTAAATCCTCCCTTGGAAACTCCCTGAATCCAAAGTCACTGATCTCAAGTCACACTTACCACCGTTCGCACTTGCGCACCGCTCACACTCAGTGAAGCAGAAGATTTAAAGAGAGATTTTTTTTTTTTTCTCCTTCAGCAGCAAATCACCCTGCTGCTCAAATGCACTTCCAAAAAGACTTGAGCCCCAGCCAGCTGGCCCTTATAGACCCTTAATTATGAACCCCCACCCTTAATTAACCCCTTGTGAATATAGCTACACCAAGATTTAAATGCAATATAGTTAACCTTTAAACCTTTAAACACACAGATAGTAAAATAAGAGATTAATCCTTTAGAGAGAAAAAATAGGTTAAAAAAGCCCCCAAAAGATAGAACAGGTAGAAAGACACTCAGCAATCCACAATTCAGCCCCTCACACCAATTCACACAGGTATTTGATTAAAGGTTTTTCAAATACTTCTTCACTGAATCTCAAGTCACACTTACCACCGTTCACACTTGCGCATCGGTCACACTCAACTCGCTCACACTCGCTGAAGCAGAAGATTTAAAGAGAGATTTTTTATTTTTTTTTTCTCCTTCAGCAGCAAATCACCCTGCTGCTCAAATGCACTTCCAAAAAAGAGTGTAGCCCATTCACTATCTCCATCCATCCCTCAATCCCTCAAGATGGCAGGACCATCATTGTAAATGCACTATTGTATATACACACACTTCGTATTTCCCCCACCTCATTGTAGATTGTAAGCTCTCACGAGCAGGGGCGGCTTATTTTGCTTTAATTATTGTATGGTTAACGTTGTTACTTATGACTTATGTTTTGAAACTGTTAAACTGTAAAGCGCTGCGGAATATGTTGGCGCTATACAAATAACGATTATTATTATTATTATTATTACATACTGTAGCTAAAAGTCTATTCTTGTATGAAGCCAAGCTTCAGGAGGCTTCCGGTCTCAATGACAACCCTTTTACTTTGTGATTGTGTCATGGAAGGCTGAGGGGCCAAGCTCCTCAATTGCTAGTCTCAGAGATAGATAGTGGCATTTAGGTGGTGAGCAACAGCGACTGGAGATTAACTTTGCTTCCAATTGTTGCCATTAGAGGTGGAAGCCAGTTGTGTAACTCAGCGGGCATTGTCTTATGTGGAATGAGTTCAGCTCCTGAGCACGCTCCATACACCCGTACCATGTTGTAATAATATATCATGTAGCAGGAAGGGGTCAAATATAAAATCTTGTTATGAAGGGGGAACAGTCACAGTGTGCAACAAGTCTTTATAACTCTGCAAAATCAAACCCAAAATCAAATTCATTATTGACGATAAGGTCAAAGTCATGAATGGCAGATTTTTTGCAATAACATATGTGACTATCATATTCATTTGAAAAAAAAAGGGTTGTGTGACACTCCTCTGAGGGTGCACAAATAAGCTTCCACTCCAATAATAATTAAAAAATTAATTTGGCTCTCCAAAAAGGTTGAGGCAAAGATAATACATTTTTATTGAATAATATATCCACTATTTGACATTTCGGCCTTTGTTGACCTTCTTCAGAACATGACACTGCTCAATGACGCAATTCTACTTGCATGGATGTGCTCTTCCTTAGCGCCATCTGTCACGGAGTGACTATCTTTGTGTGACACGACCCAACAGATGGTTGGTCAACTAACAGCACAACACTCAACGGGGATAGAATTAGGGGGAGGAAGGCCCTACCAATAGGGAATGAGGGATGGTCACCACCTGAGCTCAACCTGAGCCTGTGCCTGCACTCCCCTAATGCCCTATGCGGGTCCTTCCACCCGCTGCTGTCAGGATACCTTGTCCCTAGTTGTCCCCTATAACTGTCTCGGCTAGTGCACTGGCCGGCAAGGAGCACTAGCCTCACCTCTGCAGATAGTACACACAGGGGGAAGAGAAAGACACTAAAGGGACAAGGTAACAAAAAACACCACACTTAGCTTTCTCTGCTGCAAAGCACCGCACAACTGAATAAAGGCACCAGATAAGCAAAGTGAGTAGAAGCACCACTGCACCCAGAGAGCTCCTTATTCCAGCTTGTTCACTGTAGATTGCTCTACCACCGACAGTCAGCTGATGCATCAGGTGACCTTTTAAAGGATGGTGGGAGTGGTCACCGCCCACATCAGCTGACCCAGCAGTAATGAAATTTCACCAGTTTGCCAGCAGGGAAAAACTGACATTTAACCCCTGCTGGCTTGAGATGAAAAAAGGTTTAACTCAATGGAACCAGATCCACAAATCCAAAAATAGATTGTGACACCATCTTTATGTATGCTACATTTTTCTGTGGACATATCTTCTCGTTTCCACAAACCTTTTAGTCCACACTGAGCAGTGTCATGTTCTGAAGAAGGCCAAGAAAGGCCGAAACGTCAAATAGTGGATATATTATTCAATAAAAAATTGTTATCTTCGCATCAACCTTTTTGGAGTGCTGAATTGTCTTTTTTTTATCAAATTTGAGTTGAGCTTGCAGTAATCCATGTGCTTGTTCACATACAGTATATGGGATTATTTTTTTGTTTGTTGCATGGTGCTGTGTTGTAGTATATGGATGGATCTTCTGCAGTCCCCATTCAGACAAACAGGACAATTGCAGACATGCAGAGTTACACCCCAAATATAATTATTGGAAAAGGCATAACTTATTTTTCGATTTCTTCCGTGCCAATGCAGAAAAGTTGACATTCTTCTAGTTCTCTTCCTTGTTTTTTCATTAACTTTGCCTTTTTTCTACAATACCATAGAAAATCCTCCAACAATCTATTGTGCACTGATGTAAAACTGTCATAAAGACTTACAGGCTCCTCAGAGTGGCATAATAGACAGCGATACTGTATCACACAAGCTTGATCTCAAGGATGATGTGAATATGAAATGTGAGCAGGCGTCCGGCACTGGCAGCTTTGTGCTTTTGTGACATTCCAAGAATGACTCAACTATTTCTCTGCTACAATGAAATAGCGCATGTCTTTGTAATGCATACCCTGCCCTACTTTCAGCAAATTATTAAAAGATCGATTATGAAAAACACAAAAAAAAGATGACCCAGTCTGAAAGTATGAAGGCGTGCTCCTAAACAAATGGAGAAGTGCACGTCTTGCAATGTAGTAGAGCTAAATATGTAACTTAGCCCCGGAGGTATGTTGCTACTATCATGTACAGATGAGTCCCTCCTTGCGTTTCCTCTTGGATCTACATATGGATGAAAGGCGCAAAATTATCACTTTAAAAAATAAAAGCTTGACTTTGAGAAACTCTGTCGGGAGATGTTTTCCTATTAATGTCTATGCGTGGCCACCCAGTGGTTGTGATGTGTTTATAGTCTGTTAAAGGTGTGCTAGCATGTTATTGTATTGTATTGAATTTGTATCGAGAGACATTGGATTCTTAAGGGGATAAACTGAGATTTTTTTTACTTTTTTCTAATGGGCATAAGAACTTCGAGGTAGGTAGTAGCTACATACCTGCCTGTTGCGCCCATTGCCAATCTATGCCAGCTCTACTGATCTCTGCGGCTTCTGGTGACATCACATAGACATTGACAGAGCAACTGCTTTTCATCTGCTCTGCTTTGTTGATGGGGTGTGACTGCCAATATCATGTCGATTGACACCCGACTGCATATCTACAGAAAGCTAACTGTCAATCAGCATGATGTCTGCAGTCACACCTTGCTAACACAGCAGCCCGGAAGAGGAAGAGCTGTTCTGTTGACATAAAGCAGCACAATTGCCAGCTAGAGCGGTCCGTGATGGCTCTGAGCTAGTGCCTGGCTTAACAAACAGGTATTTAGCAGTTATAATTGTGCTCAAAAGTTTTCATACCCCAGCAGAATTTTTTCTTTCTTGGCCTTTTTTCAGAGAATATGAGTGATAACACCAAAACTTTTTCTTCACTCATGGTTAGTGGTTGGGTGAAGCCATTTATTGTCAAGCTACTGTGTTTTCTCTTTTTAAATCATAATGACAACCCAAATATCCAAATGACCCTGATCAAAAGTTTACATACCCTATTTTTTAATACTGTGTATTGCCGCCTCTAATATCAATGACAGCTTGAAGTCTTTTGTGGTAGTTGTGGATTAGGTTCTTTAATTTTCTCAGATGGTAAAGCTGCCCACTCTTCTTGGCAAAAAGCCTCCAGTTCCTGTAAATTCCTGGGCTGTCTAGCATGAACTGCGCGCTTGAGATCTCCCCAGAGTGGCTCAATGATATTGAAGTCAGGAGACTGAGATGGCCACTCCAGAACCTTCACTTTGTTCTGCTGTAGGCAATAACAGGTCAACTTGGCCTTGTGTTTTGGATAGTTGTCATGTTGGAACCTTCAAGTACGTCCTATGCACAGCTTCCGGGCTGATGATTGTAAATTTGCCTCCAGTATTTGCTGATAAAGTGCTGCATTCATCTTTCCTTCAACTTTGACCAAGTTTCCTGTGCCATTGTAGCTCACACATCCCCAAAACATCAGTAATACACCTCCGTGCTTTACAGTAGGAATGGTGTTCCTTTCATCATAGGCCTTGTTGACCTCTCTCCAAATGTAACGTTTATGGTTGTGGCCAAAAAGTTCAATTTTGTTCTCGTCATTCCAAATCACCTTGTTCCAGAAGTTTTGAGGCTTGTCTTTGTGCTGTTTTGCGTATTGTCGGCGAGATACTTTGTGGCATTTGTTCAGTAATGGCTTTCTTCTGGCGACTCAACCATGCAGACCATTTTTCTTCAAGTGCCTCTTGAAACAGCCACACCGCTAGTTTTCAGAGAGTCCAGTATTTCAGCTAATGTTATTTGTTGGGTTTTTCTTTGCATCCCAAACAATTTTGTAGGACTACCTGACCATGGTTTTGTTTTTACAGAGCTCCTGATTTTACATTTGATAATTACAGTTTTAACGCTGCTGACTGGCATTATTGATTCCTTGGATATCTTTTTGTATCCCTTTCCTGTTTTATACAGTTCAACTACCTTTTACTGTAGATCCGTTGACAATTCTTTTATTTTTCCCATGACTCACAATACAGAAACATCAGTGGCTGGATGAAAGATGCAAGAGTCTGTCTGGATCCCAGAAACTCAGCTTTTATGCACACACACTGATTACAAACAAACCGGTCACAAGTGAGGATGTTACCTTTAGTAGCTATTCAAACCCATTTGTGTCAACTTCTGTGCATGTTATCTGGCCAAAATCACCAGGGTATGTGAACTTTTTATCAGGGTCATTTGGATGTTTTGGGTTGTCATTATGATTTGAAAAGAGAAAACACAATAGTGTGACAATAAATGGCTTCACCCAACCACTAACCATGAGTGGAGAAAAAGTTTTGGTGTTATCATTCATATTCTCTGAAAAAAGGCCAAGAAAGCAAAAATTCTGCCGGGGTATGTAAACTTTTGAGCACAACTGTATCTGCCTGTCAGTTCTTAGAACCATGAGAAAAAAATAAAAATAGTCCCAGATAATCCCTTTAACAAAGTTCAAGAATAGGTAAGGGTGGACACATCTGTATGAAGAGTTGAAAGAAATAATAATAAATAATCTCTAACTGTATGAAGCAAAGCAACAACTTAAAGGGAATCAGTCACCCCATTTTTATGATATCACATAAAGAGATCACTGAATTGTGTGTCCCATAAGTAATCTATTGGTACCTATCATAGCCCCTGACACCCCAGCTTTGATATCAAAATACCTTTGTAAACTTAGTTTCTCTGTATGCAAATAGACGCCTTCGGGTCGCTCAGCAGGGCTTGTTCCGCTTCTCCACCCCCCTACTCAGCTTGCTGGACGTATCTTCATCTGTGAATATCACAGACGCCGTACTGTTTCCGCGCGTGCACGTTGAAAAGGGCCCTCGCGCATGCGCAGTATGCTTTGCCCAACAGTGGGCAAAGCATAAAATCAGTACTGAGCATTCGCCAGTGGATGACTTCCGGGGCATAGAAAGGGAAGGGAAATACCGGCGCATGTGCAGTACTGATTTTACGCTTTGCCCACTGTTGGGCAAAGCATACTGAGCACGTGCGAGGGCCCTTTTCAAAGCGCAAGCGCGGAAACACGACGTGCGCGCACTAAGAAGAAGAAAGAAGTGTGTAGGGCAAGACAAGAGGCGGTGGGGGAATGAGGACCGGACCGCATCTATTTGCATACTGAGAAACGAAGTTTACAAAGGTATTTTGACATCAAAGCTGGGGTATCAGGGGCTATTATAGGTACCAATAGATTACTTATGGGACGCACAATTCAGTGATATCTTTACCTGATATAACAAAAATGGGGTGACAGATTCCCTTTAAAGCTGGAATTCATTATTTCTATTTTAGTCATATTATCAACGTCAGGCTTGGGTGCCAAGGACCCACCTGTAACATTGACCCTGAGGTCACACTGTCCAGTAATATGCAAATATTATATTGACCTCATTCGCAAAATGACCTGTGATTCTATATACTGATAAACTATGACTAAATAAATTATGAGATGCTGCTTTTGTCTGTACATAGCGAATCAAGTGTATTATGCCAACTTCTGCTCATACAGGGAGTGGCTCTACTCCTGCACAGGGACCCACCAGGGGATTTCCTTGTTCTCCTTTGGGCCAGTCTAAGATTGTATAATATATAATGGTGGGATGTGAATTCTAATATTATCTAGCCCCAGTTGGAGCTTCACTAGTTAAACATTGTGCTACACAGATACTGTATGCGGGCAAATTTACTGTAAATTTCCATGCAAAATCCCTTGTTATTTATAGGACCAGAGCTGTATGCACATATGAATTCAATTTTTGCAGAATATTGTCATAGATATTATCACAATCGGTCTCTCTTCTTACTTTTACCATTGCAATCAAAATTATCCACCCCTGATTGCAAATTAGGTTTATTAGCAAAATTTGCAAACTTCCTGCTGTTTTGCAATAAACCAATGAAGCAAAAAAAAAATTTAAATAGCTCAACACAGCTAGTATAATAAGTGATTTCTTCCAATTCACACAAAATTAGATTTTAATGATTACTGCAGTCTCCTCGTGGGCAATGACCTCTAGTTCACTAATATCCTTGGAGAATCCAATAATGCCAAAGCTTCAACTTCCTCGCAGAAGACATGATGTTTTCTCCTAGGACTTCCTTAAACTTGATTGAATCCATCTTGCCTGCCACAAGTTGGAGGTTTCCAGCTCCAAAAGAAGAAAAGCATTACCAGAGCATCTGTTACAAACTCTGGTGTCGGGTGTCCCAGTACCAGGGGCTCCTTCCATGTCCCTAACTCTAGCCGCACCTTATTTCGCCCTATTCCCCGGATTACTTCTGATAGTGAAGATGCCAGGGCCACATACCTTGCCTTAGCTATTGAATTTGACTTCTGTCTGTACCTCTCCCCCACCCAGGGAAGAGTGGAGTAGTAGTGTACCATAATATGCCAACCAGACTAACAAAGTAATACGAACAGTACCAATCATACAAATATACACACATAAACAAAAGAGGTAAACAGCGGAGAGTGGAGCATGGGTTAAACCAAAATAGGAGAAGAAAGAGAATTATCGCGCACTCAAAACCTAGCAACAGTCACAGATAAATCCACCAAACACCTTCTCCAACAACCACCAACAACCTCCAGCCATGCAGCATAAGCAACTCTGACAATGAGTGCTAGCCAAGACCCAGTTTATATAAGAGATGGAAGTGTCTAACAGTGCACAGCTGAGAGCATAACACAGGAAAGCTTACAGAAGCTCTCAACTGAGCAGATTTAACCCTTTAATAAGAATGTGAAGTGCTTCTAATCAGTGCAGTAGTAGGAGAAATCAGACGCTGTGGTCTTCTGGCTCATCTCTGTCGTGGTAAACCCATGACAACATAGCTGAGCCACTACCATTCCTGACTGTAGGCAGGGTGTTCTTTTCAACATATACCTCATTTTTCCTCTTCCCGACATGCCGCAGATTAGTAGGCCTCAAAAATTCCAGTTTTCTTTCAGCACTCCAATGAACAAAATCCCCAAATTGCTGTGGCTTTATTATATTATTTTGAGCATATTGGAGATGACTTTTGAGTCAGTAGAGGTGTACCTCTTGGAGCTCAGGCATGGGGGGGTCTACATCTTTTAATGAGCACCTTAGGGTCCCGTCATACTCTTCAATGTCATAGCGATCCCACCAATGATACGACGTGGATGGGATCGCTGGGACATTGTTAGCTGATCGCTGGTGAGCTGTCATATGGGCAGACTCACCAGCGATCAGGACCAGCGTGCACGCTGGTATCCAATGTACACATCGGGCAACTAAGCACCGAGCGGCACCTAGTTACCCGATATGTACCCTAGATACCGGCTCTCAGCTTCTGCTGTAGAGCGCAGAGAGCCGGTATCCAATGTACATATCGGGTAACTAAGCACCGCGCAGCACCTAGTTACCTGATATGTACCCTAGATACCGGCTCTCAGCGCTCTACAGCAGAAGCTGGGAGCCGGTAACCAGGGTACATATCAGGTAACTAGGTGCCGCGCGGTGCTTAGTTACCCGATATGTACCTTAGATACCGGCTCTCAGCGCTCTACAGCAGAAGCTGGGAGCCGGTAACCAGGGTACATATCGGGTAACTAGGTGTCGCGCGGTGCTTAGTTACCCAATATGTATCAGGGGGGCTGATCGTCGCTGCGTGTCACACTAAGTGAGATCGCTGGCTAGGTCGCTGTTGCGTCACAAAATCGGTGACGCTTCAGCGATCTCGCTAGCGATCTCGCTTAGTGTGACGGGGGCTTTAATGTGCAAACAGAAACCTCAGTAACCTTAATGTATCCTTTTGCTTGTTTGTGCAAGGCAATGATCTCCTGACATTTTAGTAGCATTTCAGAGGAGATTTGAACAAATCCCATTCACACATTGCATAAAAAAACATCTGTGCAGAAATTGACCTGTTTCACAGATTTTAAAACTACAACATATCAATTTCTGCAGTGGATTTACATTGTCGATTTCACCCTTTGTAATATACAAGCTGAGCTCTACAAAGCATATAGATTTTGTTATGGATTTCTCTGCAAATTTAGTGATGAATGCACAGCATTTTTTTTCTGCCTAATTTACACAACTTTTCAGCTTAAACAGAAAATCATTTGTCTTGTCTGAGAAAGAGAAAAAAATGAGCTACAAGGAAAAAAAAACTGTATATTCGTTCCAGAGAAGTGAGAGAAAAAAACACTTCCTAGACTAGTGCTGCCCCCTCCACTGGAACCTCAGCTAGTCTGTAGAGATCAACAATTGGCGGGGGCATCACAAGAATGCCTCAGCCAATCAACAGCCAGATAAAATGTGAACAATAGCTTGACAAAATCTTTGAGTATAGATTGGAATGGATTCTGAGACCTTAATATCACCATCTTTGAACTATGGATATGGCAGAAACATTTTTTTTGGAGTGATGAATTACTCTTTCCATATGACTATTTGATGGATGAATATTAGCTTGATGTATGTCTGAAAACTAATCTCATTCCAAGTACCATATGCATATTGTCAACTATGAAGTTAGGTGGATGAGTAAGGTCTCATGCTGCTCTTCTTATTTCAGTCTCGGCATACCATGACAACCTGAAAAACTGTGAGCCAGTGTCATAACGCCTATGCAAGATGCAAACTTGGGCTTTGGAGATTCAAGTCTTAGCCTCTTAAGCAGATTTCATATTTACCGGAATGTATAGGGAAATGACAGAACCTAACAGATCCTAAAAAATTCTAAATATGAGCCATTTTTTTCCACCAAAAAAATCCGTGCCCAACCTCATTGATGCTCTTGGGGTGAATTTTTCAAATGTGTAGTGGGTTGTTATCCTCAGACACTGGAGAGTATGAGTGAACTCCAAATGGGATGAGGTTCTCGACCAACACCCATACAGTGCATGTGCCGCTCGGGTGGAATATGATATGGGCAATTCATTGATGAACACAGTGCAAAGAAATAAACCGAAATAGATAACAGATGTAGAAAGATCTAAAATATCAATGTAAGTAAAGATTTTATTGTTATTTATTTACATAAATTTAGATTAACCTGAGTATATCCTCCATATTTTATCCAAATTTGTGCAAATATTTGCATTATATAGAGAATTATCCCAAATTAGCCTCCAGTGCACAGTGCCAGTCTAAGCTGAATTGATGCCAGGATCTTCAGACTTTTACAAATGCTTTAGAAGGAAATTGAGTTTCTCAGCTCACAAACAATATATCAGGAGGAGATTAAACAAGAATGGAGAGGTTGTCCCATTACAAAGAGAGAATCTACAATGGAGATGCCTACTGTAATTACATACGCCGTCATCTGCCTGAGCCGGGCACTCCTGGGTATACAGCCCTTGCCTTGTACGCTGGAAGTCATTATGTCCAATTTGTGTATTGTCAGAGGCGAGGACACTGGAGAAGAAACATATAAGGACCAATCTTCTGTGTCTCTAAACATTTGTGTATGTGAAATATGACTTGACAGTGTTAGATATCGGTGGGAAGTGATATAACCCTTGTCCCCTAACAACCAAATATCTTGTCTACAGGAGTGTGTAGAGGATGTACTTGCTGAAAAGAAGAATTTACACTACTTTTAATTGAGCACTCTCATGGACATCCCATCACTTCTGGGTACAAAACAAAAAGCTTTAAAGAGAACCTGTCACCAGATTTTCCCCGTTTAAAGTACGGCCGCTACATTTATGTCTGCAATCCCCTTTTCAAGACACAAAATAAGACCTTTTATTGTAATCACAGATGGTGCTGTCTGGTCCGATGGGTTTTTCTGGTCTTTATCTCATTCCTCCTCTCTTCTTATGATCGCTGTCCTCCTTCCCTGCTTCAAGTGCATGACGTGTCCTATGTCATCAACACATTGTCCCCTATTGCACTCCTGTGCATGCGCGCTTTTCTTTGTCCTACCAAAGGCTCAGCAAAGTACTGTAGTGCGCAAGTGGTGGGAAAGGCCAAAGAGCGCCAATGGCCCTTAGGTAAAGTCGGTGCAGGCACACTACAGTACAGGGCAGAGAGAAGGGCACCTGCACAGGAGCAAGATTGAGGACACTGTGTGGATGATGTAGGACGTGTCATCGACATGAAGCAGAGAAGCAGGACAGAGATCGTGAGAAGAGGGTAGGCGCTGGATCAAGATGAGAGACACTCATCAGACCGGACCATGCCATCTTTGAAGTTGCTTTACACTTGATATGCTTGATCCTGAACTGCATCTTTCTTACATACCTGAGCATTAGAGAAAGAGGTTCAATAGAATCCATAATACTCCATATACAAAGGAAATAAACTACAGCTGAAGACCTGCTTACCAGCCCTCTTAGGCCACTCTCCTCCAAAAGGCATCAATCTCAACTCTGGAAACAATGTTCCAGAGAATTTGCACAGAACAGTTGGTGGTTGTCCACTACTTGGACAACACCTTCTCAGCCCATACGTTTGCCCCCCCAGTAAAATAACATTTATACTCACCTCTAGTGCCAGCACCATTCCAGTGGTGTCAGCACTGTCTGTCACTGGGCTTACGTGTTGGTCCCGGCTGTCAATCAGCAGCCACTTAACTCTCTCTTCCTTTGGATGGATCACAAACATCCAGAGGAAGTGAGAAAGCAAACAAACATATGGATTGAGAATGGGTTGTGGGATTAGTGTATATACCCGTTAACATTTGGGTCAGGGTACTCAACTCTTTCTTAACAATAATAATATTTTGGATTCAATGTTCAACCTTGCCTCCGTCATATTCAATAATCAATTTGGGAGTAATTTTTGCCTCACATATGACCATTCTTGAGTACGTCTCTCCTGCTTTGTGCACCATCGATGACCTCTCATGCTGCTCACTGGGGCTTCTTCCCAGTCTCTATCTTTCAGGTTGGATATAACTTGTTACCTCTTTGTTTATGCTACCTCTCTCCATTTGTTATGGTTTTTGTTTCCTGAAGAATAAGTGGGCTACACTTCGAAACGCGTAGAAAAACAAAAAAAAACTTTTTTTTACATTATCACCGGTATGTGATGTTTCCTCATCACCTGGCAGCGCGGGAAGAGACCACAAACTTTCCATTTTTTACATACCTCGCTCCATAGCACTTACAAAATGTTTATCCAGGGGGCTTTAAAATGTCATAGTATTTAGATCAATAACTATTATTACGCAGCAGTAAATAGAATGATGTAGAAGTCAATATTCACAAATTAACAGAGGATACAATCACGCCGTATAAGTAAGAATGAATAATCAACTTTATCGGGTGAAGCAAACATGGCAAGCCTAACCAAAAAAGTTTTATGTCTTATAAAACTATAATCTCTACAATATACCAGAATACGAGTCCAGGATGCGAAGCTGTAAGCTCAAGTATAATTGGGTTATGCAGCTCGATGATGATCAAACACACAAAAGTCTATATCTAAATGGATAGAATAAGACGAAAAGTTCAGGATTGGCCTAGTTATAGCCAGGACTTACAGAGATTTTTCAGCAGCAATTGAAAATGAGTATTTCATGCACAAAGATTTACCATTGTCTGAACTTAAGCAAAATGGGATAAAATTCTTAACCAGTGAAGTGAAAGATGATATTACGGTAAATTATAGGAAGCTGCTGCTAAAGGTGGATCAGAAAGCATCCAGTGTGAAAAATCTGCAATAACGACATATGGACGGGGTTATATAGGTAATTGTAAATGGGCCACGCATGACATTTACATTTGTTTTATGCTCGGTGGAAAACATTGCAATTGAAGTCTGATATTTGTCAATATTATAGAATTACGTTTTGCTTTTCATTACGTCTTGACTCTGCCAATTCATCTACTATCCAACATACTAATGGAAAGAAAGCATGCTATGCCAAATTTGTGATTTTATACTTTCAATATTTTTATCACAGGAAAAGTAATAAAAGAAAATCCTCTTTATATCTTTTCTCAGATACACCAAGATGAAACTTCAGGTCAATCAAGAAGGGAAAATTCCTGTTAAAAAGTAAGTGAGGACTTCTAAAGAGTAACGCTTAGGATATATTTCTGTATGAATTAGTAATGCATCTGGATGGTCTGAAACTTTGAAATACCTTATACGTCATTAATTCTCATTAAAGAGTAACCATCATTTTTCTTTTTTTTTTTGTATAAATCAATAGTACATGTGAAAATAAGAAACTTTATAAATTATCTTATTAGAGAAATTTGCTTTTTTCTCCTCCAGGACTGATCATTCATTCTCAAAATTCTCAATTCAGAGGTAAAATCTGTATTCAGTGTAGACAGAATTTCCAACTAATAAGATCGGAAATGACAGTTGGTGCTCATAACATTATATGGAGAACTACAACTGCCATTTCCAAGATATTGCAGTAGAATTTCTGTAGCTACCTCCCCTCTCCATGAAATTTTAAAGCACCAACTGTCATTTATCTCAGTAATGTAAATAATCTGTCTTCACTGAATACAGATTTTACCAATGAATTGTGAGTGAACAAAGAATCCAGGAGGAGAAAGAAGCAGATTTCTCTGATAAGATAATTTACAAAGCTGCTTATTTTTATGTGTGGTGTTGATTTATGTAATGAAAATTAAAACAATTGTAACTAGGTGTTAACCTACAGCCTCACCCCTTTGGTAATACATTATATACAGTCATGGCCAAAAGTTTTGAGAATGACACAAATATTAATTTTTACAAAGTCTACTGCTTCACTTTTTCTAATGGCAATTTGCATATACTCCAGAATGTTATAAAGAGTGATCAGCTTAACAGCAATTACTTGCAAAGTCAATATTTGGCTAGAAAATGAACTTTATCCCCCAAAACACATTTCAACATCATTGCAGCCCTGCCTTAAAAGGACCAGCTAACCTCTTTTCAGTGATTGCTCCATTAACACAGGTGTGGGTGTTGATGAGGACATGGCTGGAGATCAATCTGTCATGATTAAGTAAGAATGACACCACTGGACACTTTAAAAGGAGGCAGGTGCTTGGCATCATTGTTTCTCTTCTGTTAACCATGGTTATCTCTAAAGAAACACGTGCAGTCATCATTGCAATGCACAAAAATGGCCTAACAGGGAAGAGTATCGCAGCTAGAAAGATTGCACCTCAGTTAACAATCTATCGCATCATCAAGAACTTCAAGGAGAGAGGTTCCATTGTTGCCAAAAAGGCTTCAGGGCGCCCAAGAAAGACCAGCAAGCGCCAGGACCGTCTCTTAAAAGTGTTTCAGCTGCGGGATCGGGCTACCAGCAGTGCAGAGCTTGCTCAGGAATGGCAGCAGGCAGGTGTGAGTGCATCTGCACGCACTGTGAGGCGGAGACTCTTGGAGCAAGGCCTGGTCTCAAGGAGGGCAGCAAAGAAGCCACTTCTCTCCAGAAAAAACATCATGGACAGACTGATATTCTGCAAAAGGTACAGGCAGTGGACTGCTGATGACTGGGTAAAGTTATTTTCTCTGATGAATCCCCTTTTCGATTGTTTGGGACATCAGGAAAATGCCTCATTCGGAGAAGACAAGGTGAGCGCTACCACCAGTCTTGTCTCATGCCAACTGTTAAGCATCCTGAAACCATTCATGTGTGGGGTTGCTTCTCAGCCAAGGGAATCGTCTCTCTCACAGTCTTGCCTAAAAACACAGCCATGAATAAAGAATGGTACCAGAATGTCCTCCAAGAGCAATTTCTCCCAACCCTCCAAGAGCAGTTTGGCGATCAACAATGCCTTTTCCAGCATGATGGAGCACCTTGCCATAAAGCAAAGGTGATAACTAAATGGCTCAGGGAACAAAACATAGAGATTTGGGGTCCATGGCCTGGAAACTCCCCAGATCTTAATCCCATTGAGAACTTGTGGTCAATCATCAAGAGACGGGTGGACAAACAAAAACCTAAAAATTCTGACAAAATGAAAGCATTGATTGTGCAAGAATGGACTGCTATCAGTCAGGATTTGTTCCAGAAGTTGATTGAGAGCATGCCAGGGAGAATTGCAGAGTTCCTGAAGAAGGGTCAACACTGCAAATATTGACTTGCTGCATTAACTCATTCTAACTGTCAATATAAGCTTTTGTTACTCATATGTTTGCAATTATTATATTTCTGTCTGTGATAAAAACATCTGTCAAACACACATAAAAACCAGAGGGCAGCAGATCATGTGAAAATATAATATTTGTGTCATTCTCAAAACTTTTGGCCATGACTGTAGAAGAAATGGAAGAAGGGGAAGAAGCTGCAATTTCTTTCTCTGTGTTTCTGAGACTGAATACTGTGAGTTCTGAACAAAGAACTAGCATCAAATCAGGAGGCACATGCGTGGTACATGCATTAAAGGGCATATGTCAGTAGGATCAACCTTCCTAAGCCATCCATGTAGGTCATAGAGAGTTGAATAAAATGATACCTTAGTATCTGTAATCCAGTGTCTCATTCCAGAAAAATCCACATTTTATTATTATGTAAATGAGCTGTGTAGATCTATGGGACGGACTCAGATCTTCCTGAGAATCTGCCTCCAGAGATTATTTTACATGTTCTCCTGATCTCACTGCAGAGCTGTGTGTGATTATACCTGACACATCTGCAGGTTCTTCTCAGCTTCAGCTTCCATCTCACAGGCAGCCAGTGATGTAATACAGCAGAGCTGTGAGAGCTGCTGCAAATCTGTTTGTTATGAGACAAAGTTCAGTTCTACTGTTCTGTGTGAGTTACATATCTCACACTGGTAACTCTTACTTAAATTTAGAAGAAGCTTTGGAGATAGATCCTCAGGGAAATCATTGTCTGGCCATAGCTGTTAACAACTCATTAGCATATAACAAAAGTATATATTTATGGATGACCTACTTGCCCATATAGATAGCTTAGGAGGGACGATCCTACTGACAGATTCTCTTTAACATGTGAAAAAGAACATAAGCTAGACATTCAATATCTGAGAACACCACATCTAATATACCGTTGTGCTCAAAACTTTACATACCCTGGCAGAATTTTTGCTTTCTTGGCCTTTTTTCAGAGAATATGAATGATAACAAAACTTTTTCTCCACTCATGGTTAGTGGTTGAGTGAAGCCATTTATTGTCAAACTACTGTGTTTTCTATTTTTAAATCATAATGACAACCCAAAACATCCAAATACCCTGATCAAAAGTTCACATACCCTGGTGATTTTGGCTGGATAACATGCACAGAAGTTGACACAATTGGGTTTGAATGGCTACTAAAGGTAACATCCTCACCTGTGATCTGTTTGTTTGTAATCAGTGTGTGTGCATAAAAGCTGAATGAGTTTCTGGGATCCAGACAGACTCTTGCAAAAGAACTGTCAACGGATCTACAGGAAAAGGTAGTTGAACTGTATAAAACATGAAAGGGATACAAAAAGATATGCCATTCAACAGCATTCAGACTGATTAACAAATGGAAAATCAAATGGAAAATGGAAACTCAGTGGCTCTGTAAAAACAAAACCACGGTCAGGTATACCAAAAAAATCTTTGTCCACAACTGCCAGGAAAATTGTTCAGGATGCAAAGAAAAACCCACAAATAACATCAGCTGAAATACTGGACTCTCTGAAAACTAATGGTGTAGCTGTTTCAAGATGCACAATAAGGAGGCAGTTAAAGAAAAATGGGCTGCATGGTCGAGTTGCCAGAAGAAAGCCATTACTGTGCAAATGCCACAAAGTATCTTGCCTACAATATGCAAAACAGCACAGAGACAAGCCTCAAAACTTCTGGAACAAGGTAATTTGGAGTGGTGAGACCAAAATTGAACTTTTTGGCCACAACCATAAACGTTACATTTGGAGAGAGGTCAACAAGGCCTATGATGAAATAAACATCATTCCTACTGTAAACCATGGAGGTGGATCGCTGATGTTTTGGGGATGTGTGAGCTACAACGGAACAGGAAACTTGGTCAAAGTTGAAGGAAAAAAGTTGATGGAAAGATGAAGGCAGCACATTATCAGCAAATACAGGAGGCAAATTTGCAATCTTCAGCCCAGAAGCTGCGCATGGGACGTACTTGGATGTTCTAACTTGACAACCATCCAAAACACAAGACGAAGTTGACCTGTCATTGGCTACTGCGAAACAAAGTGAAGGTTCTGGAGTGGCAATCTCAGTCTCCTGACCTCAATATCATTGAGCCACTCTGGGGAGAGCTCTAGTGCACAGTTCATGTTTAGACAGCCCAGGAATTTACAGGAACTGGAGGCTTTTTGCCAAGAAGAGTGGGCACCTTTACCATCTGAGAAAATAAAGAACCTCATCCACAACTACCACAAAAGACTTCAAGTTGTCATTGATGTTAGAGGGGGCAATAAACGGTATTAAGAAATGGGGTATGTGAACTTTTGATCAGGGTCATTTGGATGTTTTGGGTTGTCATTATGATTTAAAAAGAGAAAACACAGTAGCTTGACAATAAATGGCTTCACACAACCACTAACCATGAGTGTAGAAAAAGTTTTGGTGTTATCATTCATCTTCTCTGAAAAGAGGCCAAGAAACTTTTGAGCAAAAGTGTACATTTACAGCTGCTTATTCTGTTATCTGGACCTCATGGACCGTATTTTTCCCTATTAGGGGATAGTATAGGGGTCTTCTACTGTTATCTATATCACTTGACCATATAGGAATCTGTCACCAGGTTTTTGCTATCCATCTTAATGCAGCATGATTTTGGGGCAAAGACCTTAAGTACAGCGATGGGATGCTTGCTGTCATTTAGGTTAAATCACTGTTTTATCTTCTGCAGATCTGGCAGCTCTCTGAATGTTGAGCTCTGTATAGCCACGCCCCGACTACTGATTGGCAGCTTTCTGCCCATATACAGTGTACACAGAAAGCTGCTATTCAGTGGTGGGAGCGGGGTTATAGATACTCATCAATATAAGGACTACATGTCAGCAGATTTCTTAGTCCTCTAGTGATAATCTCCTGCTGATAAAACAGTGATTTTTTGGAAACTTCACTGAGCAGCCCAGTAAATGATGACACATCACGGGGTTCAGGGTGTCTGCACCTACATGATGCAGCTCTTAGATTAGATTAGACCTGGTAACAGATTCCCTTTAAGAGTTGTGACTGTTTCCCAGTTACAAAGTTATTTGTTCTACATCTGTAAAATGAATTCATATTTAGATTTTTAATTATTCAGTAATCTGATTACTGTTATTCAATCCAAACATCTGCAGACCTGATGAAATGCAGACAAACCTGTCAAGTAATAGTGTAAATGAAAACAACTGTAGAAGATGACCTCTCCTTGGTGGAAAGTGCATATACAACGTAAACTGGACATAAAGAGAATGAATCAGGGTGGAAACTGCAATAATCCGCTCTGGTAGGCACGGGCCGGGCCGCAGTAATGAGGCAAACACACAGGCTTTCAGTTCCAAGTTCAGTGGTTTTAATGACTGGTTCAAAGTCCAGATAACGAAAATCAAAACAGAACATTAAAATACTCCAGATTGGAGAACCACTGGTCCCAGACTCACCCTTGTTGGGACGGCCTTAACTAAGCGGCTGCCGGCCAGCAGGGACCGCCAGGTGCTATTCCCGGGTGGTCTGAAACTTGCTTCCTGGTGCGCACTGACACACTGTAACAGAAATCACTTCCAGGCTGTCTCCAGCCAAACTCCTTCCTTCCACTTCCACACACTACAACAGCTCCTTGTTAAATAGGCCTAGTCCACACCCTCAGGTGAGGTACACATCAGCTGATCTGATCACGTGACTATGACCTCATCACATGTCCTTGTGCTCAGGGAAAATCCTGACCAAACTTCAGCCTGCTGGAAGAAATATATCTCCCTTCCAGCAAGACCCTCTTTGGTGTACCACATACCTCCCCCCTTTGTTCAACCTTATGAGGGTGGACACATGACATACAGTGAACTCTGGACAGTGCATCTGCGTTTCCCTGTAATTTGCCTGCCCAATGTTCTACTGAAAATTTGAAATTTTGCAGGTACAGAAACCACCTGGTGACTCGTGCATTCCTCTCTTTGGCTTGACTCATCCAAGTCAGAGGGGAATGATCAGTTACCAAACGAAATGTTCTCCCCAACAGATAGTAGCGCAATGACTCCAGTGCCCATTTGATGGCCAGGCACTCTCTCTACAATGCTGTACCTGGTTTCAGCTGGAGTAAGCTTCCGACTCAGGAAACTAATGGGATGCTCCTCCCCATTGACCTCCTGAGACAGCACGGCACCCAGACCTACCTCTGACGCATCAGTCTGGACAATGAATTCTCTTTTGAAGTTTGGTGTGATCAGAACTGGTGACCCACACAGTGCCCCTTTTAGCTTTACAAACGCTTCTTCAATCTGATCATTCCATCGCACCATTACTGACTTCCTCCCCTTCAGGCAGTCAGTTAATGGTGCCGACAAGGTTGCAAAATTGGAATAAACCGATGGTAATATCCCACTAACCCCAAAAACCCTTTCACGTGTTTTGTGGTGAGGGGACGGGGCCAGTTTTGGATTGCCTCCACTTTGTTTATTTGGAGTTTGAGAACTCCTCTCCCAATTACATACCCCAGGTACCGAGCTTCCTCCAGCCTTATGGAACACTTCTTTGGGTTGGCGGTTAGCCCGGCTTGTCGCAGAGAATCAATCACCGCCTGTACCTTTGCCAAGTGACTTTCCCAGTCTGTACTGTACACCACAATATCGTCCAGATAGGCCACGGCATATCGTCGATGAGGATGAAGAACAATGTCCATTAACCTCTGGAATGTCGCTGGAGCGCCATGCAACCTGAAGGGTAGGACTATATACTGGAATAGTCCCTCGGGTGTTACAAAAGCCGTTTTCTCTCTCGCCGCTTTTATTAGGGGCACCTGCCAATACCCTTTTGTGAGGTCAATGACTGAAAAATACCGGGCCTGCCCAAACTGCTCTATTAACTCATCAACCTGGGACATGGGGTAGGCGTCAAACTTAGAAATTTCATTCAATTTTCTAAAGTCATTATGGAACCTTAGTGTCCCATTCGGCTTTGGTATTAGGACTATTGGGCTGGCCCACTCACTCTGGGACTCTTTAATGACCCCTAACTGCAGCATCTTTTTTACCTCTTCCGAGATGGCTTGTCGCCGGGCCTCAGGTACCCGATAGGGCTTTAGTCGGACTTTGGCCTGCGGCTCTGTGACAATGTCATGTTGGATGAGGGAGGTACGACCAGGGAGTTCTGAGAAAACATCGGTATTTCGGCTAACAAACTCTCGTACCTCCTGAACTTATCTAGGCGACAGAGTATCTGCTATTTTGACAGCGGAGAGGACTTCTCTTGCCTCCTCCTGAGGCAAGGGAGCCTTCTCTACTGGAAATGCAGGCTGGGGCAGTCCTCACCAAGGTGGTCTCTATCTTTCCAGGGTTTGAGCAAATTTACATGGTATACCTGTTCTGGCTTTCTCCGCCCTGGTTGGTGTACCTTATAGTTTACTGGACCCACCTTCTCCATAATCTTGTAGGGTCCCTGCCACCTTGCAAGGAACTTACTGTCCACTGTAGGCACAAGTACCAACACCCGATCCCCAGGGTTAAAGGACCTTACCCGTGCCTCCCGGTTATAAACCTGCCTCTTCGACCTTTGTGCTGCTTCCATATGTCCTCGGACTAATGGTAGGACTGTCTCTATTCTCTCTTGCATTTTTGCCACGTGTTCTAGCACACTTTTGTGGGGAGTGGGTTGGTTCTCCCAGGCCTCTTTAGCTATATCGAGTAAGCCACGGGGATGTCTGCCATATAATAGTTCGAAGGGCGAGAACCCCGTGGATGCCTGGGGCACCTCCCGCACTGCAAACATCAGGTATGGCAACAAGAGATCCCAGTCCTTACCATCTTTAAAGACTGCTTTTTTCAACGTATTCTTCAGGGTCTTATTGAACCTTTCTACCAAACCGTCTGTTTGGGGATGATAGACCGATGTGCGCAACTGTTTAACACTTAATAAGTGGCAGAGTTCCTTCATGATTTTGGACATAAAGGGGTCTTCTGGTCTGTTAAGATTTCTTGAGGGATTCCCACCCGGGAGAACATACCCATGAGTTATTTTGCGATAAGTTTGGCGGAGGTGTGGCGCAGGGGAATGGCCTCAGGATACCTGGTAGTGTAATCTAGAACTACGAGGATGTGTTGGTGACCCCTTGCTGATTTATTAACAGGCCCCACCAGATCCATGGCTATTCTCTCAAACGGGACCTCTATAACTGGTAATGGCACCAAGGGACTCCGAAAATGAGGCTGCGGACTGGTTACCTGGCACACGGGACACGAGTTACAATACCGTTTAACTTCTTCATAGACCCCTAACCAGTAAAACCGTTGTAGAATTCGGTCTAGGGTTTTCTTTTGGTCCCTCCAGTACATGCGCATGCGCTAAGTCCATTACCAATCTACGATAGGACTGAGGTACCAGCAATTGCTCGACAATTTCCGCACGTATTTTCTCAACCCGTACAGCAAATCTTGGTTCAGCTCGAATCGGGGAAACACTGTAGCTGCCCTGGGTTGTTGGGGTTCCCCATTGACAACCAGTACATTTTCCCGGGCTCGAGCCAACGTAGGGTCCCGACGTTGTGCCGTACCAAAATTGTCACCTGCCACATTTAAGTCTGACAATTCTGTTCCCGGTGGCAACTCTTCCACCTCCCCAGCTAACACTTCTATAGGAGAGGGTTTTTCCTCCTCCACCGAAGGAACAGGTACTCCTACCGCCAGCACATCTTCCTCTAGGCCACCAGGTTCATGCCCGATTTCTGGAGAATGCAACCTGGTTGCCACTGGTGCTGACGATTGTTCTGTGGGAGGGGTAATTACAGGCCAAAGCACAGAAAATAACGGAAAATCTCTCCCCATTATTACATCATAATGCAAATTAACCACCACCCCCACCTCGTGGCACCTCCTCCCCGCTGGCGTGTTTATCATCACCAGGGCGGTAGGATAATGTTTGAGGTCCCCATGTATACACAACACACCCATTTTCCGACCAGTATACTCGCTGATTTGGACATGGCTGGCTCGTATTAGGGTCACGAGACTCCCTGAGTCCAGTAGAGCCACAGCAGGGTTACCCTCCACCTCCACGTTACACAAATGGTTCATACTGGCTCCCTCTGGTTTGCCCACTGCACACATGTGTTCGGCATAGTGGGACTGATAGTACCCAAAGTTTGTGTCCATGGGCTCAGTCTGGTGGGGGCAATCAGCTCTCACATGTCCTGGTTCTTGGCACCGCCAACAGATTATGGGGCCCCTTTCCTCCCCCGACCCATCCTGGGCGGCCTTCCGGGTCTCTGCTCGCCGAGCTGCGGGTGAAGGTTTGGGGAATTTACTCGGTACCTTCCGGGTAGTCTCTCCCTGTATCTCCTGGGTAGCCCGATATCTTTCAATGAGGTCTACCATCTGGAGGCCAACAGTAGGGGCTGCCTGTCTGACCCATGTTTGAAGGGTGTGCGGCAAAGTTCTCCAGAATTTATTAGTTACTATACGATCCAACATAGCGCGGGGTGACAACACCTCCGGCTGCAACCACTTTTCTACCAGGTGTACCAAGTCATAATACTGGGACCGAGCTGGCTCAGAAAGGGAAAACTTCCACTGGTGTACCCGCTGGGCCCGGACCAATACATTTACCCCATGATGTGCGAGTATCTCACCCTTGACGATCTCGTAGTCCTTCTGCTGCTCGGGGGTTAGGTCCCTATAGGCTTTCGCGGGTCCTGGAGCCAAAAACTGAGCCACGATTTCAGCCCACTGGTCCCGGGGTAGTCTCTCACTCTCAGCCAAGCCTTCAAACAGCTCCAGGTACAACTCGACGTCATCTGATTGCTCCATTTTTGGAATCGCTGTACTCATCGCTTTCCGGACATCCTGGCGTCCCGGGCCAGCACCTGCTGTCTGCGGCGCTGTAAGGTGCTGCATCAATAGAGTGTTGGTTTCCTGTTGCTGCTGATTAAATATTTGCTGCTGCATAGCCTACTGTTGCAGCTGCGTAGCCTGCTGCTGCTGTCGCATGGCCTCCACAAGCATCTTTACCATGCTCTCCATCTCCAGACAGTTCTCTACCGGGTTTTGCGTTACTTTTTTCACCCAGGACATCTACTGTCATGCAGAGGAAAAAAAAACCCACAGCTTGACCTCACTGCGTGTGCCCGCATTCAATCCACCAACTGTAGTAATCCACTCTGGTAGGCATGGGCTGGGCCGCAGTAATGCGGCAAACACACAGGCTTTCAGTTCCAAGTTCAGTGGTTTTAATGACGGGTTCAAAGTCCAGATAACAAAAATCAAAACAGAACATAACATACTCCAGATTGGAGAACCACTGGTCCCAGACTCACCCTTGTTGGGACGGGCTTAACTAAGTGGCTGCCGGCCAGCAGGGACCGCCAGGTGCTATTCCCGAGTGGTCTGAAACTTGCTTCCTGGTGCGCACTGACACACTGTAACAGAAATCACTCTTCCAGGCTGTCTCCAGCCAAACTCCTTCCTTCCACTTACAACAGCTCCTTGTTAAATAGGCCTAGTCCACACCCTCAGGTGAGGTACACATCAGCAGATCTGATCACGTGACTATGACCTCATCACAGGTCCTTGTGATCAGGGAAAATCCTGACCAAACTTCAGCCTGCTGGGAAAAATATATCTCCCGTCCAGCATGACCCCCTTTGGTGTACCACAAGACTTTTTAGAAAATACAGTGGGTACAGAAAGTATTCAGACCTCTTTAAATTTTTCACTCTTTGTTTCATTGCCAAGTCTGAGGTCCAGAGCACTCTGGAAGAGGTTTTCATCCAGGATATCTCTGTACTTGTCCACATTCATGATTCCTTCAATTGCAACCAGTCGTCCTGTCCCTGCAGCTGAAAAACACCCCCATAGCATGATTCTGCCACCACCATGTTTCACTGTTGGGATTGTATTGGGCAGGTGATGAGCAGTGCCTGGTTTTCTCCACACATACCACTTAGAATTATCACTAGTGTTGAGCGATACGATAATGCAAATATCGGCTATCGGCCGATATTAGCTCTATCGGCCTTTCGATAATTCGTTTCGATATTTTCGTCTTATCGAATACCGGAATCGGAAGTTCCCATAATTATTTGCGAGGCAATGTGATTTTATTCAGCCAATAAGGAATCCTAAGAAGTGTGGGCACATCCTGTACTGCTGCGGTCATGTTAACTAATGGCATGGCTGTGATTGGATGCTGCAATGATGTCAGAATGCACTATAAAAGGCGCCGCCGCCATTTTAGCGTCACTGTGCTGTGAATTCAGTAAGGGACAGAACGCTGCTGTGCTGACTCTGAGGACAGTTAGAGATTGCGATTTAGTGTACTGTGCTGTAGGCAGGCTAGCACCAACCGCTGTGTAAAGCTTCCTTTTGCCTGCAGTGTTGTTTTAACAGCTCTGCAAGGTGTGTGTGAGTGCAGGTGACGCTGCAGTTTGCTCTGCATGCAACGCTGTCTGTAGGCATCTGCACATGTCACTCACAGACTCTTTTTTTTTTTTTTCTTCAGTGTATAAAAGGCGCCGCCGCCATTTTAGCGTCACTGTGCTGTGAATTCAGTAAGGGACAGAACGCTACTGTGCTGACTCTGAGGGACAGTTAGAGATTGCGATTTAGTGTACTGTGCTGTAGGCAGGCTAGCACCAACCGCTGTGTAAAGCTTCCTTTTGCCTGCAGTGTTTTAACAGCTCTGCAAGGTGTGTGTGAGTGCAGGTGACGCTGCAGTTTGCTCTGCATGCAACGCTGTCTGTAGGCATCTGCACCTGTCACTCACAGACTCTTTTTTTTTTTTTTCCTTCAGTGTAATTCTTGCTGCTCCATGCAATTTAACTATTAGTGTGACGCGCTTCCATCCGTATCCAATACATTGGTTGCAAACACTATAGAAGTAGACAAAGGAGTAGCCTTTCACAGATTGTGATTAGTGAACAGTTGTGTTTCAGTGTTCACTTCAGTCTCTGCGTAATAACCACACTTAGGCCTTAAGTTATAACTTTTCTGACTTTCTTTATCAATCTACCAAGATGAAGAAGTCAGTGAGTAAGGCACGTGGTCGTGGCCGTGGAGTTTCAGCAGGGAGAGGACGTGGGGATTCTGTGTCTGCTGCCGCCCTCAGTGACACAGCATCCACCATTTATCCCCGTGAGCGTTCCTTTATGCGCACTTTGGTAGGAGCTCGGCGTGCCCCCCTGCTGCGGGAAGAACAAATTGAAGCCGTTGTTGGTTGGATGGCAGCCAATGCATCGACTTCAATTCCTTCCACCTCCTCTCAGGAACACAACACTGTTGAGCAACCATCTGTCTGTTCACCGCCTGTCAAATTGCCAAGGCAGTCAGAGAGTTCTGTACAGGAGCCAGCTGAGTCTCTGCTTCTGTTCTCAGAATCTGTTGGCTCGCAAACACGGGCACAGGCAAGCAGCATTCTGCAATTTGAAGAAGAGGGAGTATGCAGTGATGTGCAACAGCTGTGTCTCTCTCAATCTGAAGAGGCGGGTGAGCCAGTGCCGATGGACAGCACACCGCAGAACGCATCTTATGATGATGATGAGACTCAGGTGCCAGGTTTTGTGGAGCATGGTGCTGCCCAGACCATCCAACAGCAGCAGGTGTTGGAAGAGGGTAGTGGAGATGATGAAGTCCGAGACCCAACATGGCGTGAGCAACAGCAAGGTGGTGGGAGCAGCTCTGAGGAAGAGATTGTCCCAACGGTACAAAGAGGAGGGAGAGGTAGGCTGCAGACTCGCTTGCCTGTAGCCTCCAGTTTGGCACCTGTTGGGAGCAGTTCTCTTAGAAATGTCAAAATTGGCGCTCCCATGACTTGCACTGCGTGGTCCTTTTTTGACAGACTTGTAGATAATATTTGCTATGTTCAATGCAAGCTGTGTAAGCAAAAAGTTAAAAGAGGTAAAAATATCAGGAACCTGAATACCACAAATATGTGGACACATGTACGGACAAAGCACATAGCTGAGTTCCAAAGACACACTGGAGATGTAGGCCAACCTACAGCAGCACCTACATCTTTACGTCATGTTCGAGCCTCTACCTCCAGCTCTCACACACCTGTTTTGGCTTCCTCACAGGATCTCCATGGAAGAACCTCGGTCACTGTTGTCCATAGACAAACTGTTATTCCACCCACTGCAGCAAGTTCACAGTCATCGTCACACTCCCAGTACAAAAAACAGCCATCGGTAACACAGGCATGGGATAAAAGACGGCCATACTCGGCAAACCATCCACGAGCACAGGCTCTGAATGCTGGCCTTGCAAAACTCCTGTCCCTTGAAATGCTGTCATTCAGGCTGGTGGAGACTGACAGTTTCAGGAACTTTATGGCATTGGCAGTCCCACAATATAATGTGCCAAGTCGATTTTATTTCAGCAGGCAAGCTGTCCCTTCTCTGCAAAAACATGTCGAGGGAAACATTAAACATGCGCTACTAAACGCCGTCAGTAGCAGGGTCCACCTGACCACCGATGCGTGGACCAGTACCCATGGCCAGGGACGATACCTTTCCCTCACTGCCCATTGGGTCAATGTTGTTGAGCCGGGTACAGATCTTGCCAGTGGCGCTGTACGTGTTCTGCCAACTCCAAGGATTGCAGGAATCCAGTCTGTGCACATTGATTCCTCCTCCTACTCCAGTTCCTCAGAATCATCGCTGCACGAGCCGTCACGGTATACCTCCACATGGACCCGTGAACGCTTACCTGTTGCGACCGATATGAGCACAGCCGTGGCCAAACGTCAACAGGCCGTCCTGAAATTAATTCCCATGGGGAATCGAAGCCACACAGCGCAGGAGCTCTGGGATGCCATCAAGCAGGAGAGTGACGTGTGGTTTTTGTCAGCTAATCTGCAGCCAGGCTTGGTAGTGTGTGACAATGGCCGAAATCTGGTGGCAGCTCTGGGCCTTGGCAACCTCACTCACATACCATGTCTGGCACATGTGCTCAACTTGGTCATGCAGAGTTTTTTGAGGGACTATCCGGATCTTGATGCACTGCTGCACAAGGTCCGCCTAGAGTGCGCTCACTTGCGACGTTCCAGCATGGCCAGATCGCGCATTGCAGCTCTGCAAGTCAGATTTTGCCTTCCTGAACATCGCATCATATGTGACGTACCCACCAGGTGGAATTCCACGTTACATATGTTGGAGCGGTTGTGTGAGCAGCAGCCAGCAGTAATGGAGTATCAGCTGCAACAGGCGCAATCAACTCGCAATTTGCGTCGTTCACACTTCACCACTACTGAGTGGGCCTCTATGAAGGACATCTGCGACGTTTTGCGTGCGTTTGATGTCTCAACGCGGATGGCGAGTGCAGATGATGCACTAGTCAGCATGACTGTCCCCCTTATCTTCCTGCTTCAGAAATCACTGAAAGCACTAAAGGAAGAGGTTTTGAAACAGGTGGAGGATGAGGAGTCACAAATTCAATTACCTTCAGGACAGTCAGCGCAACGTGGTTCCTCACAAAGGGCTGGGCAGGGCTCACTTTGTGAGGAGGATGAGGAGGAGGACGAGGAGTCAATGGAGGAGGAAGAAATCCCTACAGAGGAAGGTACACAACGCTGTAGTTAGTATGTAGAGCGAGGGTGGGGTGATGCAGAGGAGACAGAGATGACGCCTCTTCCAGAGGACAGCCTTTGTTGGCCAGTTGGGAGTCTGCAGCACATGGTTTATTTCATGCTTCAGTGCCTAAGAAACGACCGCCGCATCGCCCACATTCTCAGCACGTCAGATTATTGGGTGTACACCCTCCTAGACCCTCGCTACCGGGACAATTTACAAACCCTCATCACACCGGTGAACCGGGACCGTAAAATGCAGGAGTACCAAGACACACTGGTGCAATCCATACTGTTGTACATTCCAGCCGAGAGAGATGCTGCTGCTGCTGCTGCTACTGCTTTACAAAGCAGCTCTGTGCGTCGAGGCAGTGTAGACACCTCTACAACAAGAGGGAGCAGAAGCAGCGCCTCTGCACAGGGCAAGAACTGTATGTTACAAATGTGGCAAAGTTTTGTGACAGCGCCAGCAAGGTCTACACCATCCGAGACGGCTCCAGTCACCAGGAAGAAACGTTTCCGTAAGATGGTGACAGACTACTTGGCTTTCCCTCTAAGTGTACTCCCAGATGCCTCTTCCCCTTTCAAATTTTGGGTCTCTAAGTTGGATACATGGCCAGAGCTTAGCCAGTATGCATTGGAGGTGCTGGCTTGCCCTGCTGCCAGTGTATTATCTGAGCGTGTCTTTAGTGCTGCAGGTGGTGTAGTAACAGACCGTCGCATGCGACTATCCTCAGAGAATGTAGACCGGCTTACTTTTCTGAAAATGAACAAGGCATGGATCTCACCTGAATTTGCCTGTCCGTTTTCAGATTAAATAACTGTTTGGCAACGTTTTCCATGTCTCCGGTTATGTTCATCTTTCTACCACCTGAACTCTACTCCCTGGGCTACAACACCGCCATTTGTTGCTCGTAAGTAATTGGCAGGGGTACTGACTCCTGGCCAGCCTGGTTACAGCACGACAGCTGTTTCCTGGCAGTGTGAACGTCAATTATCCTCCAATAAGTTGTGCTGTCGTGTTGCATTCGGGTTAGCCGACTCTATGGTGCCTGCAGTTTAGGTGATTCCTATGTGTGCTGTGGGATATGTAAATAAAGGCGGTTTCCATTGTGACAATAGGATAAGCACCCACTGTAGGACTGTGTGATTCTGTAACTGCGGACGGCTTGCGTCCTGTCAACTTACATTTTCATGGGTGCGTTCTTCTACCCGTCCGGGGTCCAGTACCGTCAAGTGGTTCTCCCCAGTGCCTTTGGCCTAGGTGCCTCCATCTCCGTATCCGAGTTCCAGCAACGTCTGCTGGTCCTTGGTAGTGCTTTGGAGCACAGGTACCTCCTGCTTAGTAACCGTGTCACAGTAACGTCAGCTGGTACTCGGTTGTGACATTGCCTCTTTTCCTTCTGCTACCCGTCCGGGGTCCAGTACCGTCAAGTGGTTCTCCCCAGTGCCTTTGGCCTAGGTGCCTCCATCTCCGTATCCGAGTTCCAGCAACGTCTGCTGGTCCTTGGTAGTGCTTTGGAGCACAGGTACCTCCTGCTTAGTAACCGTGTCACAGTAACGTCAGCTGGTACTCGGTTGTGACATTGCCTCTTTTCCTTCTGCTACCCGTCCGGGGTCCAGTACCGTTAAGTGGTTCTCCCCAGTGCCTTTGGCCTAGGTGCCTCCATCTCCGTATCCGAGTTCCAGCAACGTCTGCTGGTCCTTGGTAGTGCTTTGGAGCACAGGTACCTCCTGCTTAGTAACCGTGTCACAGTAACGTCAGCTGGTACTCGGTTGTGACATTGCCTCTTTTCCTTCTGCTACCCGTCCGGGGTCCAGCACAGTCAGCTGGTCCTCGTTACTTCCATTGTCTCTTGCTCCATCTGATACCCGTCAGGGTTCCAGTAACGTCAGCTGTTTCTCGGAAATTAGACGACATTAAAGACCACCCAGAAAAAGATGACGACAACAAGGACGACGAGCATGAAGCCAACCAGCCTGAACACCATCACAAAGAAAAAATAAAAGATTACCAGGAAGAAGATCACCAACAGGACAAAGAAGGTTAAGACAAACTACAAGATACAGAACAAGAGACAGAAGAACAATAAGCAAAAGATCAAAAAGCAGAAGAACATGAAGTATAAGACCAAAATGAAGAGCAAAATATATGCTATAAATTCTAAGCAGAAGAAGACTAAGCAGTGTATGGGGGTGAGTCCGTTCCTCCTCGTGGTGCCCCTGGAAAATGCCTGCTGCTGCAGGCTAAACTGAACACGGACAAATACTGTTGTAATTTAAATCTTTTGTGACAGCAAGAACGGAAGGATGAACAATTCATACTTTTACAGATTACAAGTACAGGAATCTCTGTCACAAATAAGAATATGATGAAGAAGATGAAGAGGAAGAAGATGAAGAATTTGAATATGAAGAAGATTAATTAGTTTAATAATAACAATATGAGTAATGTAAACAAAAACATGAATAGTAAGAAGTTTAAGAAGAAAATTAAGAAGGTGAAGATGAAGAATAATTTGATGAGAAAGATGATGCTGCTGCTGAAGATTATGAAGGAGAAAGTGTGGCACTGGCAAAAGTTAAAAAGGTGAAGAGCATGGAAGTTGTGAAACATACATATTTGCCAAAATATAAAAAAGGTTAACAACATTGTCAATTTGTTAGTCAATCCAAACGTATTTCCAAAAAAAAATATATGAATGCTATTCCAATGCATTGGGTTAAACATGTATGCCTTTATTGTCTCCTCAACCTCCCCCAATACATTCTACATTAGTCTTTGTTGTTTTCCTTCATGTACAATTAACCAACAAGGCAATAATGGGTTTTTTTAATTTCGATATTTTGTTCCCATAGACTTACATGGGACTTCCGGTATCGAAATCGGATATCGACGATATTTAGTGCTATCGGCGATACAATTTCGATACGATATTTTTAGATATCGAGCAATATCGCTCAACACTAATTATCACCAAAAAGTTCTATCTTCGTCTCATCAGACTAGAGAATCTTATTTCTCATAGTCTTGGAGTCCTTCATGTGTTTTTTTTAGCAAACTCTATGCGGGCTTTCATATGTCTGGCACTGAGGAGAGGCTTCCTTCGGGCCACTCTGCCATAAAATCCCAACTGATGGAGGGCTGCAGTGATAGATGACTTTGTGTAACTTTCTCCCATCTCCCTACTGCATCTGTGGAGCTCAGCCACAGTGATATTGGGGTTCTTCTTTATCTCTCTCACCAAGGCTCTTCTCCTACGATTGCTCAGTTTGGCTGGACGGCCAGGTCTAGGAAGACTTCTGGTGATTCCAAACTTCTTCCATTTAAGGATTATGGAAGCCACTGTGCTCTTAGGAACCTTGAGTACTGCAGAAATTCTTTTGTAACCTTGGCCAGATCTGTGCCTTGCTATAATTCTGTCTCTGAGCTCCTTGGCCAGTTCATTTGACCTCATGATTCTCATTTGGTCTGACATTCACTGTGAGCTGTGAGGCCTTATATAGACAGGTGTGCGCCTTTACAAATCAAGTTGTATCAGTTTAATTAAACACAGCTGGACTCCAATGAAGGAGTAGAACCATCTCAAGGAGGATCACAATGAAATGGACAGCATGTGACTTAAATATGAGTGTCTGAGCAAAGGGCCTGAATACTTATGACCATGTGATATTTCAGTTTTTCTTTTTTAATAAATTTGCAAAAATTTCTACATTTCTGTTTTTTTGCAGTCAATATGGGGTGCAGAGTGTACATTAATGAGAAAAAAATTAACTTTTTTGCATTTACCAAATGGCTGCAATGAAGCAAAGAGTGAAAAATTTAAAGGGGTCTGAATACTTTCCGAACCCACTGTAGTTCTTATGAACATCACATAATAGCATGAGGACATTTAAGAATATAGGGACTTTCGAGGGATTTTTTTTTTTAAACCGGTAAATATTTTCCTCCATTCCTTTAGAGAGTAACGAACATTTCATAAAACTTTCTGCATGTTATACTAACTTTCCAGACAATTTAAACAGTGGAGGTTTGTGAGTTGAGACCCCAACAATTGCTGAACTGAAGAGTAAGAAAAGCTTAGACGAGAGCTTGGTCACTGCTAGTCCTGGCTATCTGAGGAACATCAAAAGCACGGGAGCTCAGCTGAGCATTTCTCTCTCCGTGTTTTGTCGATTAATGGGACTCTCCCCACTTGGAACCCCATTAATCTATTTTTTTAAATAAAAAAGACTGTACAGTCAAGTTACGAACATTACAGTGGTGATGGCAATGTTTCTGTTCACTGCTCTGCTATGCTTATGTTTTATATGTTCCTTTTATTGTACATTTTAATGCCAAATATTTAATATTTTATGAAATGTGTTGCATTTTGATCTGGGCACATGGGTCAAGTTGAGTGACAATCATGGTCTATCTTCAGCTGCCAAATAAAAGTTGTCTGTGATAAGATAATACCTTTACATTATATATTAGACTTTTGTACAATTTACTTTAATTTCTGTGAGGCTAGCCACAACTCAATGCGATGCTAGTCATCTCTCACAGTCTTGGAGGCAGGGTAGTTAAGCGGTCCGGATTCAATACCAAGAGGTCTCATAATAGTCCAAGGTCAGAGTACCAGGAAGGTAGCTGATCAAGACAAAGGGGTAAGTCAAATGGAATGTCAAAGGTAAATCCAAGGTCGGCAACGGATATTAGAATACAACTGAGAGCACAGAGCAAACCACACACCTGTTGTGAATGGGTTTGAGATGAGTTCTGAGCAGAGGCTCCCTCTGGTGGTTACAAGCGGTACTAGTGAGGATTGTGAGGACTGGGAATCAGGTGTTACTGATTGGTCTTATATAAGGGAGTCATTTTCCCATCAGGGTTGCCGGTGATCAATTGTTCTTGTCTGAATCCTTCTTTCCAGTTTCCCTTGTAGCCTGCTGTGTCGCGTCTGCATCTCCTGCTATCAGATAAGACAATTTCTTATTTTGTGTTTTTGCTATATTTTTGTATTTTGTCCTGCACTTCTGTGGGGGCCTTCAGGGTCCCCTCCGGGGGCTTTTGCCCTCTCAGTTTAGTCCAGCCACTGTGTTTTGTACTTTTACTTTTTCCAGTTTTTTTTCAGTGGCTGCTGTTTTGATTTTTTTTTACACCAGAGAACTAATTTAGGTGGTAGAGGTCGTTGTGATCTCAGGTGATTTTGAAATTAGTAGAGTTGGTGTTTTTTCAGGGTTTTCTGAGATTGCAGTAAGTACCCTTCCTGTCCTTTTCTATTTAGATAGTTTGGGCCCCAGCGTTTGCTCATACTATTTTCTTTCTGTGTCAGTATTTCCTCTTGTCTAACCGCCATTACATGTTTGGGGGCTTTCTATTATCTTTGGGGTTCTGCTCCGGGGCAGATAGCTTTCCTATTTCTATCTTTAGGTGTAGTTAGTTTCTCAGGCTGTGACGAGGCGTCTAGGACCAACGTAGGAACGCTCCACGGCTGCCTCTAGTTGCGGTGGTTAGTCAGGGTACTGCAATCTCATAGATTCCAACTGCTCTGGTGTATTTCCTTTTTTGCCTGCACTCCTCAGCTACCGTAACATAACAGTATCACCGGCCTTAAAAATTGTATGGTACTCACAGAAGGGAAAAAATATTTTGAAGGAAGAAAAGTTGTCAGAGATATTTTTCTGTTTGTTGCATTTTTTTTTTTTTTTTTTCCCTCTGTATCTCTGGGTGCTGGGGAGGATCTTTTCTCCCAATGGAGTTTGCACAGTTGTCTGGCCGTGTGGATCAGCTTGCCACTGAGGTTCAGAGTATTGCTGCATATCTTGCTAGGTTGCCTGTTGTGGAACCTAGGATCCCCATGCCAGATTTGTTTTTAGGGGATCGAGCTAAGTTTCAGAATTTCAAAAATAATTGTAAATTGTTTCTTGCCTTAAAATCTAAGTCCTCAGGAAACGCAGCGCAGCAGGTTCAAATTATCATCTCGCTCCTGCGCGGCGATCCTCAGGATTGGGCTTTTTCCCTGATACCTGGGGATCCTGTTTTGAGTGATGTTGATGCATTTTTTCAGGCTTTGGGGTTATTGTACGATGAGCCTAATGTCACTGATCAAGCTGAAAAGCCTTGTTGGCATTAAATCAGGGGCTTGATGACGCTGAGTTATACTGTCAGAGATTCCGTAGGTGGGCAGTCCTGACCAAATGGAATGACGACGCTTTGGCGGCCCTTTTCCGGAAGGGTCTGTCAGATAATGTAAAGGATGTTATGGTGGGATTCCCTGTCCCCTCTGGTCTCAATGATTCTATGTCATTAGCGATTCAAATTGACAGACGTTTGCGTGAGCGGAGAAGTATGCGTGGAGTGGTGTTGCCTTGTGAACCAGCTTCTGAACCCATGCAGTGTGATGGAGTGGTGTCTGGGGCACAGCGTCATGAGTTTCGAAAGCGCAATGGGTTATGTTTCTACTGTGGTGATGCCTCTCATGCTATTTCAGTCTGCCCTAAGCGGGGAAGACATTTTGCACGCTCAGTTGTCTTGGGTAGTGTTCAGACTAAGTTTTTATTAACTGTCACTCTGATATGCTCTCTGTCCTCATTTTCTGCTCAGGCTTTCGTTGATTCTGGAGCAGCTATTAACCTGATGGATTATGATTTTGCTAAACGTTGTGGGTTTCCCTTGATACCCCTACAGAAGTCTATTCCTTTACTGGGGATCGATTCTACCCCTTTGGCTGAGAATAAACCCCAGTTTTCTACTCAGGTGATAATGAGGGTTGAACCTGATCACCAGGAGTGCTGCAAATTTTTGGTTCTATATAATCTGCATGACATTATAGTGCTGGGTTTCCCTTGGTTACAGTCTCATAATCCTGTTTTGGATTGGAAATCTGTGTCTGTAACCAGTTGGGGCTGCCAATGTGTTAATACCAACACTCCTGTTTTTTCTGCCTCCCCCCAGGCTGAGGATGTTCCTGACTTTTTGTTTGATTTTTCTGATGTGTTTAGCGAAAGTAAATCTGCATCCTTACCTCCCCATAGGAGCTATGACTGCGCTATTGAATTAGTGCCAGGTAGTAAATTCCCTAAAGGTCGCCTTTTTAACTTGTCTGTACCTGAACATGACGCTATGCGGTCTTATATCAAGGAATCATTGGAGAAGGGTCATATCAGACCATCCTCTTCACCCTTAGGTGCCGGTTTTTTCTTTGTGGCCAAAAAAGATGGTTCATTAAGGCCGTGTATTGATTATCGTCTCTTGAACAATATTACTGTGAAATATCAATACCCGTTACCCTTGATTTCTGACCTGTTTTCCAGGGTGAAAAACGCTACTTGGTTTACCAAGCTTGACCTCAGGGGGGCGTATAACCTTATTCGCATTAAGCACGGGGATGAATGGAAGACGGCATTTAACACCCCTGAAGGGCATTTTGAGTACCTTGTGATGCCCTTTGGGCTCACTAATGCTCCTTCCGTCTTCCAGTCCTTCATGAATGACATTTTCAGGGATTTTGTGGACAAGTTTCTGATTGTTTATTTGGATGATATCTTGATTTTTTCTAATGACTGGGACTCTCATGTGAAACATGTTCGAACTGTATTCCAGATTTTGAGAGAGAATGCTCTGTATGTGAAGGGATCAAAGTGTCTTTTTGGCGTACAGAAGATCTCATTTCTGGGATTCATTTTGTCCCCATCTGTTATTGAAATGGACCCGGTCAAGGTTCAGGCCATCTGTGATTGGGTCCAACCTACTTCATTAAAGGCTCTTCAGAGATTTTTGGGTTTTGCCAATTTTTATCGTAAATTTATTGGTAATTTCTCGGTTATTGTTAAACCATTAACTGATTTGACCAGAAAGGGTTCTGATGTGGTGAATTGGCCTCCTGAGGCAGTCTCTGCGTTTCAGGAACTTAAGCAGAGATTCACTTCTGCTCCTGTTCTATGGCAGCCTGATGTTTCTCTGCCATTTCAGGTGGAGGTTGATGCCTCTGAAATTGGGGCAGGTGCCGTTTTGTCCCAAAAAGATCCAGAGACCTCTAAAAGTAACCCTTGTGCCTTTTTCTCTCGAAAATTTTCTCCTACTGAACGTAATTATGACGTGGGTAATCGGGAGTTATTGGCCATGAAGTGGGCTTTTGAAGAGTGGAGACATTGGCTGGAGGGAGCCAAACATCAGGTGGTGGTCCTTACGGACCATAAGAATCTGGTCTATCTGGAATCTGCCAAGCGACTCAATCCTAGACAGGCCAGGTGGGCCTTGTTTTTCACACGCTTTAATTTTGTGGTTTCCTTTCTTCCTGGCACTAAGAATGTTAAGGCGGATGCCCTCTCGAGGAGTCTCCTTGCGGACTCTCCTGAGCTATCTGATCCCTCTGTTATTTTGAAGGAGGGTGTAGTTCTTTCCGCCATCTCGCCCAATTTGAGACTTGCTCTGGAGGGGTGTCAGGAGGATAGGCCCGAGCGCTGCCCTGTTGGAAAATTGTTTGTCCCGGACCAATGGAAAAAGAGTGTGATGTCTGAGATTCATTGTTCCGCATTGGCTGGGCATCCCGGAATTTTTGGTACCAGAGACTTGGTTAGTCGGTCCTTTTGGTGGTCTACCTTGTCTCGCGATGTCAGGGAATTTGTGCAGTCCTGCGGGACTTGCTCTCGCTCCAAGCCTTGCTCTCGCTCTAGTGGTTTGTTGATGCCATTGCCTGTGCCCAAGAGACCATGGACCCATATCTCTATGGATTTCATTTCCGATCTTCCTGTTTCTCAGAGAATGACCACCATCTGGGTAATTTGTGATAGGTTTTCCAAAATGATACATCTTGTGCCATTACCTAAGTTGCCTTCCTCCTCTGAATTGTGCCGTTGTTCCTTCAGCACGTGGTTCGTTTACACGGCATTCCTGAGAACATTGTGTCTGACAGAGGAGTCCAGTTTGTTTCCAGATTTTGGAGGACTTTTTGTTCTAAACTGGGTGTTCAATTGTCTTTCTCCTCGGCATTTCATCCTCAGACCAATGGTCAAACTGAGAGAACAAACCAGACATTGGAGACTTATCGAAGATGCTTTGTGTCTGCTGATCAGGATGACTGGGTCTCTTTTTTGCCTTTGGCTGAGTTTGCTCTTAATAATAGGGCTAGCTCTGCCACTTTGATGTCTCCGTTTTTCTGTAATTCTGGGTTTCACCCTCTATTTTCTTCAGGACAGACGGAGGCTTCTGTCTGTCCAGGTGTTGACTCTGTTGTTGAGCGTATGCAGCAGATTTGGGACCAGGTAGTGGAGAGGTTGTCCCTCTCTCAGGAGAAGGCCCAGAGGTTTGCTAACCGGCATCGGACTGATGGTCCTCGGTTTAAAGTGGGGGACTTGGTCTGGTTGTCCTCAAAGAATATTCCTATGAGAGTAGCATCTCCTAAATTTAAGCCTAGGTTCATTGGACCTTATAAGATCATGGAGATTATTAATCCTGTTTCTTTTCGTTTGCTTCTTCCAGGGACATTTAAAATCCATAACGTGTTCCACAAGTCCTTGTTGAAGAGGTTTGTTGAGCCAGTGGTTCCTGCTGCTGTGCCTCCTGACCCTGTTTTGGTTGAGGGCAATCTGGAGTATGTGGTTGAGAAAATATTGGATTCTCGTTTTTCTAGACGAAGACTCCAGTATTTGGTTAAATGGAGAGGTTATGGTCAGGAAGACAATTCTTGGGTGTTTGCTTCGGACATCCATGCTAGGAGACTTATCCGTGCGTATCATAGAACTCATCCTGACCGACCTGGTTGCTCAAATGAGGGTTCGGTGACCCCTCCTCAAGGGGGGGGGTACTGTTGTGAATGGGTTTGAGATGAGTTCTGAGCAGAGGCTCCCTCTGGTGGTTACAAGCGGTACTAGTGAGGATTGTGAGGACTGGGAATCAGGTGTTACTGATTGGTCTTATATAAGGGAGTCATTTTCCCATCAGGGTTGCCGGTGATCAATTGTTCTTGTCTGAATCCTTCTTTCCAGTTTCCCTTGTAGCCTGCTGTGTCGCGTCTGCATCTCCTGCTATCAGATAAGACAATTTCTTATTTTGTGTTTTTGCTATATTTTTGTATTTTGTCCTGCACTTCTGTGGGGGCCTTCAGGGTCCCCTCCGGGGGCTTTTGCCCTCTCAGTTTAGTCCAGCCACTGTGTTTTGTACTTTTGCTTTTTCCAGTTTTTTTTCAGTGGCTGCTGTTTTGATTTTTTTTTACACCAGAGAACTAATTTAGGTGGTAGAGGTCGTGTGATCTCAGGTGATTTTGAAATTAGTAGAGTTGGTGTTTTTTCAGGGTTTTCTGAGATTGCAGTAAGTACCCTTCCTGTCCTTTTCTATTTAGATAGTTTGGGCCCCAGCGTTTGCTCATACTATTTTCTTTCTGTGTCAGTATTTCCTCTTGTCTAACCACCATTACATGTTTGGGGGCTTTCTATTATCTTTGGGGTTCTGCTCCGGGGCAGATAGCTTTCCTATTTCTATCTTTAGGTGTAGTTAGTTTCTCAGGCTGTGACGAGGCGTCTAGGACCAACGTAGGAACGCTCCACGGCTGCCTCTAGTTGCGGTGGTTAGTCAGGGTACTGCAATCTCATAGATTCCAACTGCTCTGGTGTATTTCCTTTTTTGCCTGCACTCCTCAGCTACGTAACTTAACACACACCACTTGAGCAATGCTAGTACGATTGGCAATGGTCTGACAGTTATCAGAGTGCCAAATAGCTTGTAATCACATCAGAACTTATGATCGTGGAGGAGATCCCAGACTCAAAAAGATAGGTATGGCTGAGCTGTCATTCCCAATGCTCACACCTCTGCCTCAGATCGGGAGGTTGTGCTGTCACTCACAATCTTGACAGCTCGCAAGCCCTCGATCCGTGGGTGGCAGATCTGTCATTTACAGCATCCATAGGACCCACCGTGATTGGTGGAATTGTGACAATTACATATAACAGCCATTTCTTTTAATATACAGTGCCTTGGGAAAAAGTATTAATTACCTGTGACATGTTCCACAGGGCTTGGACTAATTTTTATAACATAACCAGCTTTACTCTTCTCCAACAACTTTATCCCTGACCTGTCTGGTGTGTTTCTTGGTTTTCGTGTGACTGCTGTTTGATCCATAATGTTCTCAAACAAACCTCTGAGGCCTTCACAGGTACAGCTGTAGTTATTACTGAGAATTATTTATCTACAGGACTTAGTTTATAATGTATGGGACTACTGCAGGCAATTGGTTTACTCGAATTTTTATTTAGGAGTGTCAGACTACAGGGGTCTTGATACAAATGCTATTTTTTTCTGATTTGGTATATATATATTTTAAAAAATTAAGTTCATGCCTTTACACTCAGAATACTTGCTATTTTGTGGTTGGGGGTAGATCCCTAAAATCCAATAAAATGCATTTAGTTTGTGTGGGTGTATAGAAAACTGTGGAAACCCCCCTTCATGTATTTTGATATACTGTTCAAGGGTATTCATACCCATATTTCAATTGTCCTTAGTCTTTGAATGGGTCTAATCAGTGTTAAACCTAGCTCTAATTTTTCCTTCATTACCAGGCACCGTGCATATATAATGTAAACCTAAGTCCGTAGATCAGCGGGGATTCTTTTGCCACTCGTCAGTTTATGCGCACCATTTATATATAAATATAAATATCTAACAGAAAGGAGCTATTGTGCATCAAATGAATTTTCTTTTTTAAATGTATCAATCGGAGCATTGAAATGCTGTATCCCCTTCGCAGAACACTATGATATGATTTGATTATCAAGGTGCCTATTCATAACTTTCAGAAGCAGATATCTGTGTCATGCCCGCAGGTGCAGCGGATGTTGAAGCGCAGTCTGATCACCCCCTTTTAAATATTTGATTTGATGTCCCCCCCCTGAGCTTGGAAAAAAATGACAGGATTAACCCCCCCCCCCCCGATACCATAAATGCACACAGTCCATATTATGATAGCGTCATGCAGGTGGCAGGTCACATTTTATGTATGTATATAGGTAGTAATAGAATTGAATGATTATCAATTTAGAAATATATAAAGGAACAACGTTGCAAAAAAGGCAATATGGGTCCTGCTTCGTTGCTGTTTTAATAATCCCAGCAGCTTCAAAATTTGGGTCTGGCACATATTTGTACCCTCATTTTCAGTTCAATCTGGTCCCTTGGGTCGGTTTCCCATTATTTTTTCTACCCATACATGTAGTTTACACACCACCATAGAAAACTAGTCCCTTCTTTGTGAGAACCATATCAACCATTAGAGAGAAGCTCCTCTAATTGACCAGCCAAATCTTCTGATGATTCTGGACAATCTTTTCTGTGACTGTGCTGTCTTGTCTTGACCTCATTGACTTTCCACGAATCAACCAATAGTCTTATTGTACCCACGGCTTTTCTTTTTTTTAGACATTTTATATAGACTCCCATGAATTCTATATATGCCCCTGTGTATTATTTATCTATTCAAATTCATAAAGTTCCAGTGCACAATGCCTGTGGTGCCTGGTAGAGATGAGCAAGTTGCTTTGTGCAAAAGTAGTTCACTTGTCCAGGAAAGTGCTCTTTTGCCGTGGACAGGAGCTTCGTAAATTTCCCGAGCTTCCAATCTCACCTGTCCAGCAGTATACAGGTAATTTCTCACCTAAGCTGAAGCTAGGATCCTGAAGGGTTAACTAAATTTGTGCAGCTACTGTTCATGGCCAGGGAGCTCGGACCTGGACTGTGGGCCGGGGTTGCACAAAGCGATCTGCTCATCTCTAGGTCCTGACATTCCTGCATCAATGACATTACATCCATTATTCACTAGACTGCTGCAGCCAATCAGTTGACTTACTGATCACACTGTATACACATTTTTAGCCATTGTACCCAAATATCACCAAAATACAGGGACGTAACGATCGCAGTCGCAGAGGGTGCGACTGGGCCCATGCAGGAGAGGGGCACACCAAACACAGCGCCTTCTTCAGCTGGATGTACATTCAGGATGCACATTTAACTGAAGTGTATTGCAGCACAGGGACCCTCCAATTCCCTATACGCCACCGGGCAAGCAGAGGTCAGCAGCTGGCGTCTCATAGTGGGGACATCATGCGTCGCCATAGCAGGCATAGTAAGCATTGGGGTCTGCAGTCTCTCCTCCCAGCGCATGTCAAAGGAGTGGAGAAAGGTGAGAAGAATTTTTTTTTTTATATGCAGAATGGGGAACATATATGACATATACAGGTCTTCTCAAAAAATTAGCATATAGTGCTAAATTTCATTATTTTCCATAATGTAATGATTACAATTAAACTTTCATATATTTTAGATTCATTACACACCAACTGAAATTTGTCAGGTCTTTTATTGTTTTAATACTGATGATTTTGGCATACAACTCCTGATAACCCAAAAAACCTGTCTCAAAAATTAGCATATCAAGAAAAGGTTCTCTAAACGACCTATTACCCTAATCTTCTGAATCAACTAATTAACTCTAAACACATGCAAAAGATTCCTGAAGCTTTTAAAAACTCCCTGCCTGGTTCATTACTCAAAACTCCCATCATGGGTAAGACTAGCGACCTGACTGATGTCAAGAAGGCCATCATTGACACCCTCAAGCAAGAGGGTAAGACCCAGAAAGAAATTTCTCAACAAATAGGCTGTTCCCAGAGTGCTGTATCAAGGCACCTCAATGGGAAGTCTGTTGGAAGGAAACAATGTGGCAGAAAACGCTGTACAACGAGAAGAGGTGACCGGACCTGAGGAAGATTGTGGAGAAGGACCGATTCCAGACCTTGGGGGACCTGAGGAAGCAGTGGACTGAGTCTGGTGTAGAAACATCCAGAGCCACCGTGCACAGGCGTGTGCAGGAAATGGGCTACAGGTGCCGCATTCCCCAGGTAAAGCCACTTTTGAACCATAAACAGCGGCAGAAGCGCCTGACCTGGGCTACAGAGAAGCAGCACTGGACTGTTGCTAAGTGGTCCCAAGAACTTTTTTCCTGATGAAAGCAAATTTTGCATGTCATTCGGAAATCAAGGTGCCAGAGTCTGGAGGAAGACTGGGGAGAAGGAAATGCCAAAATGCCTGAAGTCCAGTGTCAAGTACCCACAGTCAGTGATGGTGTGGGGTGCCATGTCAGCTGCTGGTGTTGGTCCACTGTGTTTCATCAAGGGCAGGGTCAATGCAGCTAACTATCAGGAGATTTTGGAGCACTTCATGCTTCCATCGGCTGAAATGCTTTATGGAGATGAAGATTTCATTTTTCAGCATGACCTGGCACCTGCTCACAGTGCCAAAACCACTGGTAAATGGTTTACTGACCATGGTATTACTGTGCTCAATTGGCCTGCCAACTCTCCTGACCTGAACCCATAGAGAATCTGTGGGATATTGTGAAGAGAAAGTTGAGAGACGCAAGACCCAACACTCTGGATGAGCTTAAGGCCGCTATCGAAGCATCCTGAGCCTCCATAACACCTCAGCAGTGTCACAGGCTGATTGCCTCCATGCCACGCCGCATTGAAGCAGTCATTTCTGCAAAAGGATTCCCGACCAAGTATTGAGTGCATAACTGAACTTTATTATTTGATGGTTTTTTTGTTTGTTTTTAAAAAACACTTTTATTTTATTGGATGGTTGAAATATGTTAATTTTTTGAGACAGGTTTTTTGGGTTATCAGGAGTTGTATGCCAAAATCATCAGTATTAAAACAATAAAAGACCTGACAAATTTCAGTTGGTGTGTAATGAATCTAAAATATATGAAAGTTTAATTGTAATCATTACATTATGGAAAATAATGAAATTTAGCACTATATGCTAATTTTTTGAGAAGGACCTGTATACCATAAAGGGGCCTAGGATTGGGGACATATATGCCTGGAAGGGGCCCAGGATGGGGGACATATATTCCTGGAAAGGACCCAGGATGGACTGAAATATGCCTGGAAGAGGCCCAAGATGGACTGATATATATACCTGGAAGGGGTACAAGATTGGGCACATTACTACATAATGAAAGGGGGGTGAAAACGTATATCTTAATAGGATTAAGAATGCTACCAGGTCCCATACATCTGGCCAGCATGCTGGTGGGGCCCAGGTCTAAAATTTGCTTCGGGGCAAATCAAACTCTACACTCTGTTCCAAATTATTATGCAAATAATATTTTCTCAGATTTTCCCAAATTACCTATATGAATTTCAGTCATTGTAATTTTCCAGTCAAATAACTATTAGAGTACAATTGAAAAGTTTTTGTACAAACTGCCTATGATAACAGTATATTTCGTAAAAAAATAAAACACTCAAACTGCACTCAAAATGCATGTTCCAAATTATTATGCACAGCAGAGTTTTCAACCTTTTCATTTTAATAAAGAACAAAAAAATGGTCATTTTTGAGATTATAATCATTAGCAGATTATTACAAACTGAAATCAAACAGTTTTCAACTCAAAACTTTATTCTAGGTGATGTTACATTTGCACATAGGACCCCTTGTTTGAAAGGAGCTTCTGAACTCTCTCGTCCATTGAATTTGTGAGGTTTTGGATGGTTTCTGCTTCAATTTTTTTGCATGAGGACAGAATACCCTCCCAGAGCTGTTGCTTAGATGTGAACTGCCTCCCGCCATCATAGACACTCCTTTTGATGATGCTCCAAAGGTTCTCAATGGGGTTGAGGTCAGGGAGCATGGGGGCCACACCATAAGTTTGTCCCCTTTTATGACCATAGCAGCCAAAGATGCAGATGTGTTATGTGCAGCATGAAACGCTGCATTATCATGCATGAAAATGATCTTGCTGCGGAATGCACGGTTCTTCTTCTTGAACCATGGCAGGAAGTGCTGTTTGAGAAACTCAACATACACTATGGAGTTCATGTTTACCCCTTCAGGGATCCTAAAGGGGCCGACAATCTCTCTCCCCATGATTCCAGCCCAAAACATTACTCCACCTCCTCCTTGTTGGCGCCGTAGCCGTGTTTGCATGGGGTGTCCATCAACCAGCCTTCCTCCACTCCATCCATCTGGACCATCGAGCGTTGCACGGCACTCATCGGTGAACAAAACAGTTTTGAAGTCAGTCTTCATGTATTGTTTGGCCCACTGGAGCCGTTTCTGCTTGTGTGCAGTGGATAGAGGAGGTCGACAGGATGGCTTACGCACAGCTGCAAACCTCTGAAGGACCCTGCATCTTGTTGTTCGGGGGATGTTGGAGGCACCAGCAGCTTCCAAAACTTGTCTGCTGCTATGACAAGGCTTTTTTGCCGCTGCTCTTTTAACCTGACGTAATTGGCTGTAGGAAAGAGTCCTCAATTTTCCCTTATCAGCACGCACACGTGTGTACTGTGAATCCGCTACATACTTCTTGATTGTGTGATGATCACGATGAAGTGTCACCATGGCTAGGTGATAACTTGTTTTCAATGAACAGCCCTGTTCAGTTCAATCTATGAACCTGGCGCAATACACTTCCAAGGTCAGTTAATTTGATGGCTATGTAAGGGCACTCTCTAAAAAAAAATAATAGAGTTCTGTCTGCTATAAAGATATTTTAGAAATTAATCATTATGGAGTTTTTGACTTAGGACCGAGGTTAAAAGTTTAATGGGTGAACATTCTCTTTCAGCTAGTTATTAAATTGCAGGCATATTTGTATTCATAAAATGTTACTTTAAACTGAACTAAATGTTAACTAAATTCTAATGGAAACATCAAAAAAATAAAAGGTAGCGACTTCAATATTCCAAACACGCTGCAAAATGAAAATAATTAATTATGTAGATCTATTTTTTACTATCATTTGGGAATATAGCAGCAAGGATATGCTTAACAAGCATGGAAAGAAGATGAAAGGGAAAAGTGAAAACTGTCTTGGGCAAATCAGATCATGGCAAGCTTTGGATTTTTAGTAGGTCAAATGAAATTATAATGATAATGTCTGAATATCGACCTAGAGTCTATCAGAGACAGAGAAAGAATTCTCATTTTAGGGAATTATGCAGATCGCACTCGTCTACAACATCCTAGAAACGCATTGTTGATTCTGTTCTGGTTTAAAACCTACAAAACTGTGGAATCGTATTAGGACGGATAAAGCTAATTCATTTTTCCGATGGATTTTCGTTCATATAAAGCAATGTATAAAGAAGACTTCATAACTTTTCTTCTTATTTTTTTTCTTTCTTCCTAGCATATACCGTCTATTCTCTGCAGACAGAAAACGAGTGGAAACTGCATTAGAGTCTTGTAACCTTCCATCTGGCAGAGTAAGTATCCAAAAGGCAGGAGGATAACTTCATATATGTATTCATGGTTAAGAAGGAAGTAAGTGGAACAATCAAAAGAAATGTAAAGATTAATAAACATTCCTGATGATTTCTGCTTTTGGTAATTGCATAAAAATTCCCGGTGTTAATGCTGGCCTCCATTATGGTTTACTTTTGAATGAGAGTAGAATAGACCATACTGTCATGCTTACATATGTGCGCTTCTATCTGGAATAAAAGAAAGTCTGCCTTTTTACATTCCCGCTGTGTTATGAATAGCTTAAAAGTCATTTTGTCCGCATAAGATTACATACACAAATATAATAAGGGGATTCAAGAAAAATATTGTTTCGGCCTTTGAAAGTGTATGGTTCGAAGGAAAATGAGCCAAACTTCTGCCTTATCTATATTTGTAAGCTCTTATTCAATTAAATTAGCTATTTGAGGCTGACTTTAACTGATGGATTTCAAGAAAGTTAACATCAAGAAACTCATAAACTACTTGTTCCTGTCATGGGTGCATCGCCACGAAGATCGTCGCGATTGCACATTCTGACTTCTCACAGCTGAGCTGCTGTTTCTTTGTGTTTGGTAATGAGAGAGTTAATTTTACCTAGCTCTTTGCTAAGACTAGGTCCAGCCTCGCCCGGCTGCTTTGGATTATGTTCTAATTAGTTTCCTTTATATTCCTGCCAGTCTGGGTGTTGGATGCCGGTGAAAGCATTCATATAGTTTAGCAGACTGGATCGGTTCTGAGAATACTTAAGCTAAGAGCTCCTTAGTTGTTTTTACTCTTACAGCTTATAGTTTATCTCTGAGACCTTAGGTGTTCCTACTGTGTGTGAGTGTTGTATGTAAGACTTTATTTACTTTATTTCTTGTCTTTCTTGTATGTCTTTCTGTTCATTAACCGTTACCTGTTCATTCCCTTTGGTGGTATTCAGGGTCCTTCTTAGGACTAGAATACAGTTGGCAGAGATTGATAGGAGACAGGGTTTACGCTGGTGGCCTGGACCTCTGTACCTTTAACAGTACCTCCAGGTTGAGGGATTAGTTAGGACCCCAGTTTAGGGTCAGCTTAGACCCCGGTCACCCTCTAGCCAGAGACAGCGTATAACGGATTCCGTTTTGACCCACTGGACTTTCTGTCAGGTAAATCTATGTTATCATATATCTATGCGCATGTTATATAGGATGTTGCCCTTTTGATATAGATTATTGTCATCACATATATATATCTGCTATACAGTGTGACATTTTCACCGGCCATACTAAAGATTCTCCCCAGCTATCATGGATCCAGTAGCCCAGCTGGCCCGGCAGTTGCAGGGATTGTCCATGGAGTTGGCAGACATTAAGTCCAAGGTTTTGTCTCCCCCGGAGCAAACCAGATCTGAACCTAAGGTTGCTCTCCCGGACAGGTTCACTGGTGGGCGGGACAAATTTTTTACTTTCCGGGAGGCATGTAAATTGTACTTTCGGCTGCGGCCTCGGTCATCTGGGAGTGAAGAGCAGAGGGTGGGAATTGTTATCTCGCTCTTACAAGGGGATCCTCAATCTTGGGCGTTCTCTATTCCTCCAGGCTCCCCAGATCTCCAGTCAGTGGATCGATTTTTTACTGCCCTGGGTCTGGTATATGATGATCCGGATCGAGTCTCCCTTGCTGAAACAAGGTTGCGTAAAATACGGCAAGGAAATCGTCCAGCGGAGGAATATTCTTCTGAGTTCCGTAGATGGGCAACAGATACTCAGTGGAATGACCCAGCTCTTAGGAGCCAGTTTTGTCAAGGGTTGTCTGACAAATTAAAAGATGTGTTGGCTCAGTATGATTCTCCTCCATCACTGGAGGCTGCTATGGCCCTGGCTATTCGCATTGATAGATGTCTTCGGGGAAGACGCGAGGTAACTCCGCCCCCCGTGATGACTCCACCTACTACTAAAGTCCCTTATACTGAGGTTCCCCTGGTCTGTTCTGAGGAACCCATGCAGTTGGGAGGGACATCATTTTGTAGGAGGGAATCAGCGGTGCGCCGCAAGACTAGAAGGTGTTTCTTTTGCGGGAGAGAGGGACATTTTGTTGGGGGGTGTCCATCCCGGACCTCTTTGAACCAAGGAGTTAACCTGGGAGTGTGTATTTCGTCCCCAAATCCCTCTCAGTTTCTCGTGCCTGCGGAGGTGGTGATTGGTACTAGAACTGAGAGAATTTCTGTTTTTCTTGATAGTGGGTCCGGGGCTAATCTGGTGGACGCTCGGTTTGCCCAGGTGCATGGTATGCAACTGAGTGTATTGGCCAAACCGGTCCCTATACTCTCTATTGATTCTAGACCTCTTGGTCAAGGTAGCTTGGTACAAGCTGCTCATAACATAGATCTTCGAGTAGGGGCAATTCATAAAGAGCAATTTTCTTGTTATGTGTTGGAGGGTCTACCTACTCCTATTGTGTTGGGACTTCCTTGGTTGGCTAAACATAACCCAGTGATTGATTGGCAATCCAGAAAGATAAGCCAGTGGGGTGAATTTTGCAGGAATAACTGCATGAGCACGGTCATCGGTGCGGTTGTGCCTAGGACTTTGCCTCCTTTTCTGGAGGACTTTGGGGAGAGGTTCTCAGAGGAGGGGTGTAAAGAGTTACCTCCTCATCGCGCATATGACTGCTCAATAAAGTTGCTTCCTGATGCCTTATCTCGTACTTTCCCAGGGGCCGGGAAGACGGATGATCCGGTTCCTATTCCTCAGGAGGGAGTTGTAGTGTCAGCTGTATGCTCTGAGCTTGAGGGGGAGGTATTGGGGGCTCAGGGGACGCCCCTGTGGGACTTCCAGGGAGACTGATAGTTCCAGATCGCTTAAGACTGAAGGTTACGGGGAACCGTTACAAACGGATGGCTGATAGGAGGAGAGTTTCTGGTCTAGATCTGAAGGTGAACGATCTGGTTTGGTTGTCTACCAGGAATATAAAACTTAAAGTTTCCTCCTGGAGCTTGGGTCCCAGATTCATCGGGCCGTACAGGATCAGTTCCATAATTAATCCTGTGGCATTTCGTCTGGACCTCCCTCCTACGTTTAAAATTCATAATGTGTTTCACAAGTCATTACTTAAAAAGTATGTGGCACCAGTCATACCGTCACCTCTACCTCCTCCTTCAGTGGTAGTCAATGATAACGTGGAAGTTCATTGGAGGGGGTATGGTCCTGAGGAGAGGACGTGGGTCCCTGCGTCTGATAACGCAGATCAATTGGTTCGGACCTTTCACACAATTTACCCGGACAGACCTGGTCATGAGGGTCCGGAGGCCCCTCGTAGAAGGGGGGGTACTGTCATGGGTGCATCGCCACGAAGATCGTCGCGATTGCACATTCTGACTTCTCACAGCTGAGCTGCTGTTTCTTTGTGTTTGGTAATGAGAGAGTTAATTTTACCTAGCTCTTTGCTAAGACTAGGTCCAGCCTCGCCCGGCTGCTTTGGATTATGTTCTAATTAGTTTCCTTTATATTCCTGCCAGTCTGGGTGTTGGATGCCGGTGAAAGCATTCATATAGTTTAGCAGACTGGATCGGTTCTGAGAATACTTAAGCTAAGAGCTCCTTAGTTGTTTTTACTCTTACAGCTTATAGTTTATCTCTGAGACCTTAGGTGTTCCTACTGTGTGTGAGTGTTGTATGTAAGACTTTATTTACTTTATTTCTTGTCTTTCTTGTATGTCTTTCTGTTCATTAACCGTTACCTGTTCATTCCCTTTGGTGGTATTCAGGGTCCTTCTTAGGACTAGAATACAGTTGGCAGGGATTGATAGGAGACAGGGTTTACGCTGGTGGCCTGGACCTCTGTACCTTTAACAGTACCTCCAGGTTGAGGGATTAGTTAGGACCCCAGTTTAGGGTCAGCTTAGACCCCGGTCACCCTCTAGCCAGAGACAGCGTATAACGGATTCCGTTTTGACCCACTGGACTTTCTGTCAGGTAAATCTATGTTATCATATAGCTATGCGCATGTTATATAGTATGTTGCCCTTTTGATATAGATTATTGTCATCACATATATATATCTGCTATACAGCGTGACAGTTCCGTCTCCATCTTACATATCTACACTGAGAAACCTTTAGGTAAAGTACATGTAAATGATAAAAAGTTTGAACAAGTTCCTGGGTTTTACTGAGATTTTTTGTAGCACTAGTGATTGTTAATCTGTTCTTTTTGAGGGATACTTGTTCTAAAACTTAACCTTGTAAATTACATTATAAATAATATTTCATAGAGAATATATGTAGCTTAGTGCATAAAAATTGCATCAACTCGTGAACTGCACTGCATAAACCGCCATCTCACATTATTGACTCATTCAGACACTCAGATGATAGTTGGTTTGTTTTCCGCAGACGCAAAAAAAAAATGGGCGTCTGAGTGAGCCCTTAGTTATACATAGGAGAGATATTTAGGCCAGATTGGGAGAAATTATCATTTCATCTGATTATTAGTTAATCTTCTAATTATATGTAAAGCGGGTAATCAACCCCTTCACCACCTCGGGATTTTCCATTTTTGCATTTTTATTTTTTGCTTCCCTTCTTCTCAGAGCCATATTTTTTCATTAATACGGCAATGTGATGGCTTGTTTGTCATGGGACGAGTTGTACTATTGAACTACACCATTGGTTTTACCATATAGTGTACTGGAAAATGGGAAAAAAAATTACAAGTGCCGTGAATTTGCAAAAAAAGTGCAATTCCACAGTTGGGTTTTTTTTTAGCATGTTTACTAAACGCTAAAACTGACCTGCCGTTATGATTCTCCAGATCATTACGAGTTTGCAGATACCAAATACAGTTATATGAAAAAGTTTGGGCACCCCTATTAATCTTAAGCTTAATGTTTGATAAAAATTGGTGTTTTTGCAACAGCTATTTCAGTTTAATATATCTAATAACTATTGGACACAGTAATGTTTCTGCCTTGAAATGAGGTTTATTGTACTAACAGAAAATGTGTAATCTGCATCCAAACAAAATTTGACAGGTGCATAAGTATGGGCACCTCACCAGAAAAGTGACATCAATATTTAGTAGATCCTCCTTTTGCAAAAATAACAGCCTCTAGTCGCTTCCTGTAGCTTTTAATGAGTTCCTGGATCCTGGATGAAGGTATTTTTGACCATTCCTCTTTACAAAACAATTCCAGTTCAGTTAAGTTTGATGGTCGCCGAGCATGGACAGCCCTCTTCAAATGATCCCACAGATGTTCAATGATATTCAGGTCTGGGGACTGGGATGGCCATTCCAGAACATTGTAATTGTTCCTCTGAATGAATGCCTGAGTAGATTTGGAGTGGTGTTTTGGATCATTGTCTTGCTGAAAGATCCATCCCCTGCGTAACTTCAACTTTGTCACTGATTCTTGAACATTATTGTCAAGAATCTGCTGATACTGAGTGGAATCCATGCGTCTCTCAACTTTAACAAGATTCCCGGTGCCGGCATTGGCCACACAGCCCCAAAGCATGATGGAACCTCCACCAAATTTTACTGTGGGTAGCAAGTGTTTTTCTTGGAATGCTGTGTTTTTTTGACGCCATGCATAACGCCTTTTTGTATGACCAAACAACTCAATCTTGGTTTCATCAGTCCACAGGACCTTCTTCCAAAAATAAATTGACTTCTCCAAATGTGCTTTTGCATACCTCAGCCGACTCTGTTTGTGGCGTGTTTGCAGAAACGGCTTCTTTCGCATCACTCTCCCATACAGCTTCTCCTTGTGCTGCAAAGTGCGTTGTATAGTTGACCGATGCACAGTGACACCATCTGCAGCAAGTTGATGCTGCAGCTCTCTGGAGGTGGTCTGAGGATTCTTCTTCTCTACCTTTCTGATGTTTTTCTTGGCCTGCCACTTCTGGCCTTAACAAGAACTGTCCCTGTGTTCTTCCATTTCCTTACTATGTTCCTCACAGTGGAAACTGACAGGTTAAATCTCTAAGACAGCTTTTTGTATCCTTCCCCTGAACAACTATGTTGAATAATCTTTGTTTTCAGATCATTTGACAGTTGTTTTGAGGAGCCCATGATGCCACTCTTCAGAGGAGATTCAAACAGGAGAACAACTTGCAAGTGGCCACTTTAAGTAGCTTTTCTCATGATTGCATACACCTGGCTATGAAGTTCAAAGCTCAATGAGGTTACAAAACCAAAAAAAGTGCTTTAGTAAGTAGGTAGGAGTATTTAAAACAAGAAAATAAGGGTGGCCATACTTATGCACCTATCAAATTTTGTTTGAATGCAGATTGCACATGTTCTGCTAGTACAATAAACCTCATTTCAAGGCAGAAACATTACTGTGTCCTATAGTTATTAGATATATCAAACTGAAATAGCTGTTGCAAAAACACCAATTTTTATAAAACATTAAGTTTAAGATTAATAGGGGTGCCCAAACTTTTTCATATAACTGTATGTATAGGTTCTTTTTTTTTTAAATGGTGAAAAAAAATCCAAAGTTAGTAAAAAAAAAAAAAAATGGTGCCATTTTCAGACACGTAACTTCTCCATTTTTAAGGGGCTGGGTGAGGGATTAGTTTTTTTGCCAAACTGACGTTTTTATTGATGCCATTTTGGGGTAGATATGATCTTTTGATCACCTGTTATTACATACTATTGCAGTGTTGCGGAGACCAAAAAAACGTAATTCTGGCATTTTGATTTTTTTTCGCCATTTACCGATCTGATTAATTCTATTTATATTTTGATAGATCAGGCATTTCTGAATGCACCAATACTAAATATGTTTTTTTTATTATTATTGTTTTATTTTGAATGTGGCAAAAGGGAGTGATTTGAGCTTTTTAAAAAACGTTTTTTTTTTTTACTTTTCACTTGCTTCAATAGTTTCCTTAGGATACTTAAAGCTTCCATCTTCTGATTTACAATTAGCAAAGTCCCTATTGTTATATGTCCTACCAGTCATCACGCTTGAGAATGTTTTGGAAGGATTATTATAGCGACAAAAACTGCAGAAGCCGCATTTAACTTACCCACCTCTTTCCCGCCAACCATGTCCCTGATGTTTTTGGGGCACTATAGTGACTGTGCACTACATGGTCCCTGAAGACCTGCCTCTCCTGAAAGTGATTTATGGTGTAGGGGAGATGAAGCTGGAGATATCCGGGTCTGCCCTTGAGTTATCCCAATATTTGTTCAAAATACTCATGATTTTATTGTTTTGATAATCATAAGTACCAATCAGTCATGTGATTTCTTTCAATGTATCTTTCATTCTGGGAGTAGGAAGTTCTACCCGATTGCTCCTTAGTGCATGTTTTTAACCTGCATCAATTATTTATGATGTCTAGCACCTACTGAGAAATCTCCTATTTATATCTTTTTCTAGAAAAATATTTAGACTTGAGAGTCCTCAGTGGTTCATACCTTTTAATGGCTAACTGAAAAGATGGTAACAAATTGCAAGCTTTCGAGACTACTCAGGTCTCTTCATCAGGCAAAGACATAAAAAGGTATCAACCACTGAGGACTCTCAAGTCTAAATATTTTTCTATCTACTGGCTAACACGGTACGAAGATATACATCTTTCCTATATCTTTTTCTAGTATTTCAAAGTCCCTCAGTGAAGAACAATTTCTCCTAAGCCTCAAGAATTGTCTATTATGGATCCCTTTCTTGAGGCTTGGGGTATGGTGACTTTCCCACCTTAGTAAGCTGTTGGATGCCGTGGGCTTTCCAAAAATAGATGTCTTGAGATACTCCGCACCCTTTGTGATCAAGATGTCAAGGAATGCAATCCACACCCTTTGTAATCAAGCTATAAAGGAATGCAATCCAATGGGCCACAAATTGTTCAAAGAATTTTTAGCACTTGACCACAGGACGAGGATGTGACATACCCAAACTTTTATATAGGGACACCATGTGACATCCCTATCCTGGAACACAACTGTATCCTCCCACTAGCCCAGGAGCAAGTTGGCATATGTGGGGGTGCATTGGCTCCCCATCGCTGTGCCCCTGAGCTGGTTGTAGGATTTTCCATGAAACACAAAGTAGTTATGACCAAGTACAAATTTTAGTAAATTCATTAGGAACCTGTTGAGAGACTTCAGTGTTGGCTCCTGGATTATCCTTCACACCCACAACTATATTTGACCAATTTATTTTGGTCAAAGACATTAAATTATTTTTGAGAAAACTCAAATTGAAAAAATTATTTGTTGACATTTTAGTTTATCATTATTAACAGCGCGATATACCACTGAACTTTTAAGCAAATGTGAGAATTTGGCTAAACTCTCTGAATAGGGCAGCAGAGAGGTGGCTGAAGGTCTTTTCTGGGATCTCAAGGCAAAGAGTATCAGGCTACCTCCATCACGAGAATACAATACCATAGACATTTTTTTGAAATCAGCCACTAAAGAATTCCGAAAAAGTAACTCCAGGCAAAGATCAGTTGAACCTAATGTGTCAATGATGAAGATGAAAGCCTTGTGCTCCTTAGACAATAATGTAAATATTGTTATCAGTCAGACAAGGGGGAACATGGTCATTCTTGATACAAAGAAGTATCTATATAAGTGCTACTCTATTCTCTCCGATGCTACTACATGAGATTTTGAGAAGGGATCTTACATCAGATTACTGATCCACCATGTTACACATCCTTACAAAAGCTCTCTGTGTCATTCTTATATGTAAAGATAAATTAGTCTTCATGTTCCCTATGTACTAACAATCGCAACTTTCCATTCCTTACTTAAAGTGCACAAAGGGTTTACCCCTTTAAAAGGTCACCTAATTGTGTCCGGTATAGAAGCCCTTTGCCAAAATTTGAGTGTCTATCTTGATCAGGTCCTCGACCCCTTGTGATAGCCTTGCCCTCGTACATTAGGGGCACTACTGATTTTCTGACCAAAATAGAAGATATCCATCTTGAACCTAGGATAATCATATCAATTGATGTGGAATCTTGCACAGCAGCATCCCACATGTGAAAGGGATATAGGCAGTGAAATATTATTTGAGCACTAGAGGAACCCACTTAACAGCTCACAACAGGTACTTAGTGGATTTACTAAAATTTGTACTTGGCATATTCTACCACCAGCGCAGGGGCACAGCGATGGGGAGCCCATGCACCCCCATGTATACTAACTTTCTCCTGGGCTAGTGGGAGGATACAGTTGTATTCCAGGACGGTGATGTCACATGTTGTCCCCATGTACAATTTGGGGACGTTACATTGATGACATCCTTGTCCTGTGGTCAGAGGATAAAAATTATTTTGAACAATTTGTGGCACATCTGACAATAACCTAGGCCTAAGTCTTACATGTGAGGAGGATTGCTGTTATGTTTCGGTAGCTGAGGAGGACAGGAACAACAGCAGGGCAGCCGAACACCTGAGATGTTGGTAACTGATGGGTTGCAGATTCCTAAACTAACGACACAACTAGAGGTAGCCGTGGAGCGTTCCTACGTTGATCCTAGACGCCTCGTCACAGCCTGAGAGATAACTACACCTATAGGCAGAAAGATGAAAGCTATCTGCCCGGAGCAGATCCCCAAAGAAAATAGGAAGCCCCAAACATATAATGGCGGTTAGACAAGATGAAAATACAAACAAAGGCAGAAAATAGACTGAGCAAACGCTGGGGCCACAAGCTGACTAAATAGGATAGGACAGGAGAGATTACTTTCTGCAACCCAGAAAACCCTACAAAATCCAACAATTCTGATTACAAAAATAATGAGATCACACGATCTCGCCACCCACTAAATCAGGTCTCGGTGTGAACAAAACCAAGCCGCAGCCGCTGAAAATAACAGGAAAAAGCAAATGAGCAAATAACAGTGGCTGCAGAAAAACTGTGAGGAGCTCAGGCCCCAGGAGGGGACCTGGCTGACCTCCACAAAAGTGCAGAAAACAATGCAAAAAGCAAGCACAAAAAGAAAAGCAAAAAATATCTTATCTGAAAGCAGGAGATGCAGGCAGGACTCCAGCAAACTTCAAAATGAGCCAGGAACCACAATTGAGACCAGAACAATTGATCACCGGCAACCATCATCGGAGGGAACCTCCCTTATATCAGACCAGTCCGTGATTCCAGATTGCCACTCCTCGCTGAAAGGTTCAGTACTGTCTGTAACCACCAGAGGGAGCCTCTGCTCAGAAACCATCTCTAGCACATTCATAACAGATTGCATTCCTTGACATCTTGATCGCAAAGGTTGTGGGGGGCTATCTAAAGACTTCTATTTTTTTTTTTAAAAGCCCATTTCACCCAACAGCTTATTAAGGTGGGAAAGACGCCATCCCCCAAGCCTCAAGAAAGTGATCCCTAAGGGACAATTCTTGAGGCTTAGAAGAAATTGTTCTTCCCTGAGGGACTTTGAAATACTAGAAAAAGATTTAAAGAGGAGATTTCTCAATAGGTGCTATTTATAAATAATTGATGCAGGTTACAAACATGCGTTAAAGACCAATTGAGTACAACTTTTTACTCCCAGGGTGAAAGTTAAATCGAAAGTAATCACACGACTGATTGGTTCTTATGATGACCAAAATAATAAAATCATGAGTATTTTGAAGAAAAATTGGGATATCTTAAGGGAAGACCTGGATATCTTTGACTTCATCTCCCTTACACCATCAGTCACTTTCAGGAGAGGCAGGTCTGTCCATTACCATGTAATGCATAGTCATTATACTGCCCCAAAACAAACAAGGACATGGTTGGACCGGATAGGTGGGCATGTTTAAATGTGGCTCCTGCAGTTTTTTGTTATTATATTAATCTTTACAATACATTCTAAAGCATGATAACTGGGACTTAGCTAATTGTAGAACTGCAGGATGTATGTACATGCATTTGCCTTATGAACTGCGTAGGGAAAACAAAAAGATAACTTTGGGTAAGAATAGGCAAACACATTGGCGACATTAATCACTAAAGGGATACTCCACTAGCACACCATATAGTCAATGAACATCAAGGGGACATAAAGTCGTTATTATTCAGTCATTGAAGTCACACCACAAACTAAGACACTGGATGATTGGGACAAAAAAATCATCCAAAGAGAAACCAGGTGGAGGTTGATTCTGAGTCCAGGAGGTTTAAGCGAACAACTCCGCTTCGTTAGCTACATTTAAAATGTGTTTACTTTAAGATCCTATTAACAATGCCAGGGTGTATCGATCATTTTAGACCACGCAATTGTATCTTATTTAAGATCCTCTTTTACTAGGATTCTGTGCTCTTTTCATTGCTTTGTGTATTTTTCTGGACCTTCTGGTCATTATCACACTTTGACTTATGTATTCATTGATGGTACAGTAGTAACAATGGTTTTTTGGTGTTTATTTATACTATTTAGTATGTTTTAACATTAGATTGATGCACTGGTCTATACTTGCCGCTGTTGGAACGCATTTGCATTGAAGGAAAGATGTAATTTCCGGCACGCCAATTAAGCATCTGTGGTGGAGCACATTGACGTCACACTCACTACTGATGTCCCTTCCGGTGACACGGATACGATGGTTGAGCGCATTATACGTTCCACTTGCACTTGGGAAATTATTTTCAGTGGGAGGTCGGCGGTATCATTTAAAAAGAAGCAAAGCTATGGTGGATTGCAAGCCGCGTTCCACTATAACACATGAGGTCCAGATGGCGGGAATTCTATTTTACCACTGTTTTCCACCATGAATCTATCCCTTGGTGAACACTTTGTCCTACATACAAGGGGATAAACCCATTGGGATGGGGTACTCTACTCAAAGATAAGTCTACCATTATGGAGTGTTGATCTGTACTATATTCTAATCTTATTATGGATATGTTGATGGTTAATGTATACCCATGGTTATGGATTATTGGTCTGTACTATATACTTATCCTATTATGGATATGTTGATGGTTCTTGGCTAATGTCTGACATTTTTGTTATTGTGGCTATCACTCTCCTCTAAATTGCGTGTATATGTATGTATAAATATTAGATCCAGATTTCTCTCATCTAATAGATTTAGAATTCATCTAACATATATATCTCTGTACATCTATTGTATCTTAAATTCACCTGATGTATAAGGCATATACATATACAGTATTTTGATCTGACCTTTGAGGAATGTACATATACTTTCATCCAGCACTTTTATAGATGCTCGTCTAAGAGTTATGGTTACCTGGCACCACGTTTGCTTCCTGAATATATACTCATTAGACTATGCAGTCTTACCCTAATGTCTAGCCAGACACAGTGTAGCAAAATAAGAATTTTTTAGCACTTAAGCACTTTATTTTAGTGATGGTGGTGGCTTTTAAGGGAGTTTGTTTGAGGGTCAGGTAGGGACCACCTACGTTGAGCAGGGGTGCCGCATCAAACTCTTAGGTGCCAACCTCAGCTGCCAGGAAGGGCAATCAAGGGGACGACACATCCCTAATCTCTTAAGGTATCTATTATAGTTAATTAATTGCATTTGACTATAGCGACCTGGCATTATGTATACGGTATTTGCTGTGACCATTCCATTATATATTATATTTTAAAGCCGTTTTACAATTAAATTATTTTTCAAGGGTTTTTTCTCGTCTTTGGTTTTCTGTGATTGATATACCCTTGCTCATATTATTTAGGTTCCCTGTTCAGAATGCTACTCGTTTCCAGATTAACCCCATACCTGCAGGTTAATAACATTTTTTTTTTACATGACAGGTTCCCTTTATGTTAACTATAATGATACTAAAACTTGTCCATGATACAGCGTGCTACGATTTTCATAAAAAAAACAAGTGATCTATATAGCAGGATCGAGGCAGAAACCAAAATTTTGGTAGGCGAGAGAATGAAGGACCGCCTGAAAAAAAAATGTTATATCAATATTATTATTAAAATAGGAAGGGTCTGGACTAGACAATAGTAATTTGCCTTTTACTAATTACTACCTTCGTTTACAGTCATCGTAAAGTTTTTAGAACACTATGTTTTTATTTTTTCCTTTATTTATTCTCCTATTTTTTCTTTAGTAATGTCTAGCCCATCACATCTGCCAGTGTTTCAGCTTTGTTTAGTGATATAGCTATAAACCCGATCTCCATCTGTTACCTAGTAACCACTTATAATTTTAATAAAGTTTCTTACTGAGAAAGAGACTCCCAGGTGCAAATTTTGACCTTCAATAGTTATAATATCACACTAGCATTTTGAATTTAATAACTCACATTCTCTCAGAAGTTTCAGTTTTGTATTGAAAGATTCACATTCGATTTAGACTGAAGTTTTACAGATTTATATTAAATAATTTTTTTTTTTTAAATTTGGGTCTTTCCACGGGTGTATGAAAGTAGATATTGAAAACTATTCAAAGTAGCTTTTTGTTAGAAAAATTGTGTCTCTAGTGCTACGAGGTAGCAGGAGAGACATACTATTGGTGCATCACGTGCAGCCGTAGAGGGGCCCAAGAGATAAGGGACCCACTACCACCTCCAAAGAGGAAGGGATTGTACATTATGATGATCTATTGGACTGCAAGGGCCCATGTATTGTTGGTGCGCATGGTCCGTCTTCTATATCTGTCCGCCAAGGGAAAATATGTTATCCACTAATTCAATGTTCAACCCTTTAACAAGCTTTCAAACATAACTATGGATATAAGCCAAACCACAGTCTCCTTAGTCATGTGTTGAACATTGACTTATAGTGGAGGAAAGCTAATTTGCGTACCCTTTTCCCAGGGAGCATTGCCTGGCCTGTAATGTTCCCTACGCCATCTGGTGGTCTTCACAAGAAGAAATATTATCCCTATAGACAATATTGAATATCATGACACTAATTGACTCAGTGAAAATGACAATGTGTTACTGTGATGTCCATATAACATATGGACAACATTAATGATGGTTGACGGTATTTTTCTCTACCTAATGATGTTATATCCATTTATTGAGCCAAGTTTTTTTCCTTGCTCCAAATATCATGCCTACAATACACAGCTATAGAATGAAATGATAAAATGCCGTCAGCCTGCAGTACCCATTTATAAGGGTTGTCTTATTTTATTGGTTGAATTGCAAAGTGCTTGTGGAACAAGTAACTTTGTAATTTCTCTCTTAACAAAAATCCTCTTTTTGCACTAGAATGAAGGGATTTTGAATTTTAGAGTTTACAGCTCAAGATTACCAGCCAGCCAGAGGTGGCCAGTTTCCTCAGCCATGAGTGTGCACTTGGTACTGTTTATTATACAGTTTTCAAGCGCTACATTACATCTGGCTTGATTGAGCCAGCTTCAGTGTCCATGCGCTCCCTTGATACTGAAAAGGCAAATCTGCCTCTGCTAGCAAAATGGGAAAGCGCACTGTTTGGGTGGATGGCTCAGCCATGCCACTGTATCTGTTTGTAAGTCACAAGGAGTGCACTGCCCTTTAACAAGCAAAAATCCGTGAAGCAAGGGAGTGATATCCTCCCGAGCACTGAAAGTGAGACAACCCCTTTAGGAGGCAGGAGGGTTAAAATGCAGTGAGATGGTTAAATAATTGCATAGTTAATATTTCTTCTCAAAATGCAGCTAAGCCTTTTTTTAAACCATCAACAGTTTCCTACTGTGACCAGCTCCTGAGGTAGACTAGTCCACGGATGAATAGCTTGTATTGTGAAAAAGCATTGTCTCCTCTGGAGATTGAACCTTTCTTTCTCCAGACGGAGGGAGTGTTCCCTTGTGTTTTTCTGGGATTTTACATGAAACCGCTTTTGATCATACTTTTTGTAAGCACTTGTACAACTTAGTTATTTCCCCCGTTAGATGTCTCTTCTTAAGACTAAATAAATCTTAATTATTTTAGCCTTTTCTCATAACTGACATCTTCTATGCTTCTTATCAGTGGTGTGGCTCTATTTTGTACTTTTTCTATCTCCAGTGCTGTAAGGTTCTTTGTCTCTGTTGACATGTTCCTTGAAACTCAGTTTTCCGTCGGCCATTTTGCTTTCTGTTTTTCTGCAGCTCTTGCCCTCAGTTAATATGGAGTTCCAGTTTTCATGTTCCCGCCCTGATTCTTCCCTCTTGCTTCTTAAGCAGCCTCAGCTGAACAATCAGTGCTCCTGAATCAAGCCTCAGTCAGTCTGTGACCTGACTCCTGGAAACCTTGAACTTGTACTCCAGCTATTCCCTACTGAGGAACCTTTGAACACTTTTGGACTCTGGAAACCTGCTGTTTGGTGAATCCATGTTTGCAGAGGAATTACGGTACAGAGAAGAGATCCTGAACCTGCTTTGGAGATTTATTGTAGTGCTTGAAATTACTCTGGCCTGCTGTGTCTCCTGACTCTGTTCCTGCAAACTGTGTGATCTTTTCAGCATGCTTGTATAAAGTAATACAAGTCATTTCATTTCAACCTATGTCTCCTGTGTTTTCCTCGCACCCAAGCACAAGACGCTATAGGAACTGTACACTATACATGACAAGATTCAGGAGCCAATGTTTAGTGTCTGCTGGGTCTGGGAAAGCCGTGTCTGCTGTGACTGTGGATATCAGATGTCCGTTTAAATACCTTATGTGATGACAGTGGTTGTGACTTCTCACAACCATTCCAGCACTTCTGCCTTAAAAGATCTGGAAGATGGAGGCCCGCATAAAGGAACTTTGCGGAGTGACTGATACAATCCTTTCAGATGTACAGACTTTAAAAACCCGTTTTGCAAGCCTACAGGACCTCACTAATCATAATTTGCAAGTGTTTGGACAGACTACCCAGGAATTGCGAGCCAGGATTGAGGCTCTAGAGGAACGAGCCCAGGCTCCTGCCATAACCCCGAGTTCTGGGATCCCCAAATTACCTCCTTTTCGTTTTGGCGGTGAACGTGAGAAATTCAGGGGATTTATTAATCAATGTAATTTATTTTTCTCTGCACATGCTTCACAATTTCCCACTGAACGATCCAAAGTGCTTACTATAATCATGTTGCTTACCAATAAGGCTTTGATGTGGGCAAACCCTCTGATTGAGACTGAGGATGATTGTTTGAATCACCTTGATGCTTTTATTTCAGCCATGGGGCAGGTGTTTGATGACCCCAATCGAGGTGCAACAGCTGAAGCAGCCATGTTAACTTTGCGCCAAGGTAAGCGTTCAGTAGCCGAATATGCCCTGGATTTCAGGAGATGGGCTCTTGATACCACTTGGGACACTTCCGCTAAGAAATCTATTTTTCGGAAAGGGTTGTCTCCACTGATTAAGGATGAACTTGCTCGTGCCGACCCTCCCACTGCGTTAGGTGACTTTATTAACTATTGTATTCGTATTGATGCTCGTCCGACTGAACGCAGACAAGAGAGATGGTTCGAAAATAATCGCACTAACCTTTTCCTACCTCCCTCCTCAGCTAAGGAACCTTTGAGTAGGATCACAAGGGAACCAGAACCTGAACCCATGCAGGTGGACTCTTTACAAAGACGGGTTAGTGATGCACGCAAGGAACATCGTATAAAGGAAAATCTATGTTTCTACTGTGGTAAGTCAGGGCACTTCATTATAAACTGCCCCAGCCGTTCTCGTAAGACTACTGCAGCAGTCATTCACTGTGAGTGTTGCGAGAGGAGCTCTGTCATGTCAGAGCCTCAGGCTCCAGAGAGATCTGCTGCAAGAGATCTTGATTTCTCGGACTTAAACTCTGTTAGTTCTGGGGACGATGACGGTATAAACGCTGCAATTTTTCAAGTTTCCTCAGCGATGTCCCAGCTGAGTTGTAAAAGAAACAATTCTCATTGCTTCCTTTCCATCAAACTCTGGGTTGACTCAGTCTGGGTGTCTAGCTCTGCTATGATCGACTCAGGAGCAAGTGGAAATTTTATGGATATCTCCTTTGCTCTGAAACAGGGGATACGTTCAGTGAAGAAGGCTACTCCAGTACAGATGGAGACTGTGGATGGCTCTCTACTGACTTCTGGACCAGTGGATCAAGAAACAGAGCCTTTGAGGGTCCTTATGGGTAAAGATCATCAGGAGAAAATGTCTTTTATGCTTTTCTCTTCTCCCCACTTTCCCATTATTCTAGGGCTACCATGGCTGCAGGCGCAGAATCCTACGATTAACTGGAGACCAAGGAATTACACTTTCCGGAGAAACAGATAGTCAAGGAGTTTCAGCTTGCTCTGTTCCTAAAGGAACCATGTCAGTCCCTGAACTACCAGCTGTATACCAGGACTATGTGGATTTATGTGACAAGAAGAACGCTGATCAGCTTCCTCCTCACCGTCCATATGATTGTCCAATTGAATTATTGCCTGGAGCCGAGATACCTTTTGGTAAGATCTACCCCCTAGCGGGGCCCGAGCTAAAAGCTTTGAAGGATTATATAGACGAAAATTTAGCCAAGGGCTTCATACGCCCCTCTTCATCTCCCGCAGGTGCACCCATCTTCTTTGTGAAGAAGAAAGATGGATCTCTGAGACCCTGCATAGACTATAGGGAACTCAATAAGGTTACTATTAGAAACCGTTATCCATTGCCTTTAATCCCTGAGTTGTTGGAGAGAGTGCGGCATGCCAAAATTTTCTCTAAACTGGATCTCTGTGGGGCCTATAACTTGGTCCGTATTAGACCTGGGGATGAATGGAAGACTGCTTTCAGGTCACGCTATGGACACTTTGAATATCTAGTTATGCCTTTTGGTCTGAGTACCGCCCCAGCCACTTTCCAACACTTCGTGAATGATATCTTCAGGGATCTCCTAGATACATTGTGGTGATTTATCTGGATGATATTCTAATTTTTTCTAACTCCACAGAGGAACATCATGGACATGTGAGAATGGTCTTAGAACGCCTAAGACAAAACCATCTCTACATCAAACTTGAAAAGTGTGAATTCCATGGGACCGAAATTCAATTTCTGGGGTATGTACTATCTACGCAAGGGATTAGTATGGATGGAAGCAAGACCCAAGCCATCAAGGATTGGCCAATTCCTAGAAATGTGAAGGAGGTGCAGCGCTTCATCGGGTTTGCCAACTTCTATAGACGTTTCATTAAAAAATTTTCTGAGGTAGTGTCACCTATCACCCAACTTACCCGGAAACAGTCTAGGTTCTCCTGGACCCCGCAAGCTCAGGAAGCATTTTCCTGTTTAAAGGATAAATTTACCACCGCACCTATCTTAGTACATCCCAACCCCGAGCTTGCCTTCATAATAGAGGTGGATGCTTCAGACTGTGCCGTTGGAGCTATACTCTCTCAGAGAACAGGTGAGAAGAATGTCTTGCATCCCTGTGCCTTCTTTTCCCAGCAGTTGTCTTCGGCTGAGAGGAACTACGATGTGGGCAATAGAGAATTGTTGGCCATTATTGCCGCCTTCAAGGAATGGAGACACCTTCTTCAGGGAGCTGCACAGCAAATAGTCGTCCTGACAGACCATCGTAACCTTGAATTTATCAGGTCGGCTAAGTGCCTGACTCCTCGCCAGGCTCGCTGGAATCTTTTCCTAAACCAATTTAATTTTGTCATTTCTTATAGACCAGGATCGCGCAATGGAAAGGCTGATGCACTCTCTAGGATTCATTCAGCAGAGACACGTCCACTTACTCCTCCTAAGACTATTCTTCCTGACTCTAGATTCCTGGGAGTGATTCATAATCAAGACCTACTTAAGGACATCAAGGAAGCATACCATGCGGATTCTTTGTTGGCTCAACCCCCAAGGGACGTAAGTCTTGTCTTTAAGAATGGTGTGTGGATTCAGGGACAACGTCTGTATATACCTGAAACAGTCAGATTGAGAGTATTGCAACTCATCCACGATTCCAAGATAGCCGGGCATAGGGGAATTCTAAAGACACAAGAATTCTTTCTCGTTTCTTTTGGTGGCCCACTTACAGGAAAGATGTTTAAACTATGTCACTTCATGTGAAGTCTGTGCAAGATGCAAAACACCTCGCTCCTCACCAACTGGTCTGTTGCAACCTCTTCCCACCCCGTCCCGCCCGTGGGGATCCATTTCTATGGACTTCATTGTGGAGTTACCAACCTCTCAAGGGAAGAACACCATTCTAGTGGTGGTTGACCGTCTAACAAAGGCAGCTCATTTTATCCCTTGTGTCGGCTTACCCACTGCAAAACAGACATCAGACTTGATGATTAAGAATGTGTTTCGCTTACATGGAGTACCGGATGAGGTCATTTCGGATTGAGGGGTGCAATTCACTTCAAGGTTTTGGCAAAATTTCTGTGCAGCATTGGACATTAAAGTAAACCTTTCTTCTGCTTTTCATCCTCAGACTAATGGACAGACAGAACGAACCAATCAGACCCTGGAGCAGTATCTCCGCTGCTTTATCTGCCACCTACAAGATGATTGGGTGGATCTACTTCCACTGGCTGAGTTCTCTTATAACAACTCTCAGAGCGCCTCCACTAAGCAGTCTCCTTTTTACTCCAATCTAGGTTATCATCCTAACATTCTTCCTCGATTTCCCATAGATACGCCCTTGCCGGCAGTGGCTGAAAGAATCACTTCTTTACAAAAGAATATGGATCTTCTAAAGGAAAATCTACAATTGGCTCAGGAAAGGTACAAGAAAGCAGCAGATAAATTTCGTAAACCTGCACCAGCTTTCAAGGTAGGAGATTTGGTCTGGCTGTCAACCAGAAATCTTAAATTAAAGATTCCATCGTCTAAATTGGGACATAAGTACATTGGACCTTATAAGATCAGTAAGATTATAAGTGCTGTTGCTTGTCGTCTTCAACTGCCCAGAACTATGAGAATCCACCCTGTCTTTCATGTATCCCTACTAAAGGCTGCAACACCCAATACGTTTCCTGGACGTTCTTCTCCTTGCCCTGACCCAGTGCTGGTCGATGGTCAGGAAGAATTTATGGTGGAAAGGATTCTAGATTCCAGGTTGTACAGAAATCAGTTGCAATATTTGATTAAATGGCAGGGCTACCCAGTGGAGAACAACTCATGGGAACCAGTCAACAATGTAAATGCTCCTCGCCTGCTCCGCCAGTTTCATCAGAGGTACCCTGACAAGCCTGGTCTGAGGTCATCCGGAGGTTGTCCCTAAGGGGGGAGTAATGTAAGGTTCTTTGTCTCTGTTGACATGTTCCTTGAAACTCAGTTTTCCGTCGGCCATTTTGCTTTCTGTTTTTCTGCAGCTCTTGCCCTCAGTTAATATGGAGTTCCAGTTTTCATGTTCCCGCCCTGATTCTTCCCTCTTGCTTCTTAAGCAGCCTCAGCTGAACAATCAGTGCTCCTGAATCAAGCCTCAGTCAGTCTGTGACCTGACTCCTGGAAACCTTGAACTTGTACTCCAGCTATTCCCTACTGAGGAACCTTTGAACACTTTTGGACTCTGGAAACCTGCTGTTTGGTGAATCCATGTTTGCAGAGGAATTACGGTACAGAGAAGAGATCCTGAACCTGCTTTGGAGATTTATTGTAGTGCTTGAAATTACTCTGGCCTGCTGTCTCCTGACTCTGTTCCTGCAAACTGTGTGATCTTTTCAGCATGCTTGTATAAAGTAATACAAGTCATTTCATTTCAACCTATGTCTCCTGTGTTTTCCTCGCACCCAAGCACAAGACGCTATAGGAACTGTACACTATACATGACAAGTGCATTCTTTCTCTGAACTGGTGCACAGAGGTGAATTACATATTCCAGATGAGGTTACTGACGCTTTGTAAAGTTCTCTTTCGCTCGCTCTACCTACTTCACTCTCCCTCCATGTCCTTCTTTCTCCCTCCCTCTTCCTCTCTCTCTGTCCCTTTCTCCACCCCTCTCCCATTCCCTCCCTGTCTCCCTCTCTCTGCTTAACTCTCTCCTTCCTTCCACCCTCTTTCTCCCTCTTACTCCTCTCTCTCGCCTTCCTTTTCCCTTCCTCTCCCTCCTCTTTCCTTCCTTCTTCCTCCCTCCTTCTTCCTCCCTCTCCCTCCTTTTCCCTCCCTCTCTCTCCATCTTACTCCTCTCTCTCCTATGTGCCACTGCGGACTTCCCCCGAACACTGCATCGGACTTCAGCAGAAAGTCCAGGCTCTGCGTTAAGACCCGAACAGTGACTGTCCGATACGAACTCCGAACATTTCTGTTCTGCTTCTCCCATCTCTAATCACCTTACACAGTTAAATATATTACAAGGGTTGATTGAACCAACTTACTAAGAAAATACCATAGACTAAAATATAACTTTTAATAAGTATAGTAAAATCATAACAATAATACAGATATCCCCTATATAAAACATGCCTAACTATAATGGGCTCCAAAAACTGCTGGGATAACACATTTTCTCAAAGTAACCTCCAGTCAGTTTGGATTGCCAATATACTCAATATCTGGCTTAAATCCACCTCTGCTTAGATACCTTATATGCTGCAGAGCATCGGCCAAAAAACCTCAAAATAGAAAAAACACCAATGTCTCCAAAATGTGATAAATGGTGCACAACAACAGTATCAGTCTCACTAAGCAGTTGTGTAGAAATAGTGAACTGACCCTGTATATCTCCCTGTCTGGACCCCTACCTAGGTGCGTAGGTTGGCACCCTAAGAAAATACGGGAATGGCGCCACCGCTCGTTCTACAGCTGTCCCTTCTCTCCTACTTCACCCTATAAGACGTAAAGTCAGAAACAGAGGACCAGATGGCCTGTGTCTACTTGTTAGATAATTGAATCTTCATGAATGGCGTTAAGTAGGTACAACATTCATTAATAATGTAAGAAAGGTGGATAGTCCAGACACGCTTGATCATTTACACAACACTCATATGAACATACTGAGCACTGATAATATTCAGTGACATACATTACTCATATTGCATAACCTTAAAAGGCACCATTTTTGTATCTCAAACCAATTAGATAACCAAAGTTTTATCAACAAATAGATCACACATGGTGTTGATATGTAATGACAAACTCCCACAAGATGGTATCAATATTAAAACACAAAGTTTTCACACCAATGCACCACATAGATTATAGCAGATATACCCAGATAGACCATGCGGACAACAATAGTCCTATTTATAAACAGTACTTATCTGTACAGGTTTGGTGCTGCATATAGATGGCTGAAAACAGTCATGGCATATTTTCTCCGATAGAATCCACAAACTCTCTACGTGTTTCCCCCATACACGGGGTCATCAGGAGAGATTCATAGTAGTATGGCAGTGGAGAGTTATCCAATTGATGAGGCTGCACCTACAGCAAGGCACCCCCTCCTGAAATACTTAACTCCCTGCATGCGATCACGTCCTGTTTGACGTCACCACAGACGCATGCGCAGTATGTAGTAGCGATGAGCGCAGAGCGTGTCTATTTGTTGCAGGGATACCTGCCACCGGCATAACTGGCGCATGCGTGGAGTAAGGTAGTGGACGCTGTTTTGAATATCTCATTTTTGCAATATTTCCTTTCATATCAGAGGAGACGTCTGTTTTCTTTCTTTTCATATTGTACATCTTTTTCGTGGTATTGTAGCATTTCTCTTTAAGTGGTTACATTTAAAATGTATGAAAAGGAGAAACACCAGCTTGTATTTTTTCATGTAGTGAATTTACATTACCATATGGGATTACATATGGCATACAGCATCTATATCATTAATTTTTAATTGTTACCATCTAATCACTTTTGAAACTGAAAAGTAAAGCAAACGCTAGAGTTTCCCAACTAAAATGCATTAAAAATGTGCAAGAACTTCTTTAATGTTCTTGTGGCACAATTTAGTATTGGTCAAAAATTACGGTAATAGCATATTGCTTAATTTGGAAAACATAGACAAAAGTTATTTACATAGGACTGGTCATCACTCCTGGCATTTTGCATTTTAGCAAATACAAATTTTCCAAATAATCAAGCATTCTTTAGTAAAACTCTGTGTTGTGCCGTTCCTCAGTTAATTCCCCAGGATAAATTGGGTGTTACCATTGGAGGTGCGTTCCGATACCGTCTTATCAGTGCTGTTTGGACGGTGTCAGTCTGGATAGGGACACATTCCCAACTGATAGCAGCCAATAGTCAATTCATACATTTCCTTTCTAAAGGAATAACAGAGTAATGAAACAACATAGGGTTTTTAGAAACAATGCTGTAGAATTGCTTGGCATATGAAATACAAGTAATTATTAAATCAGATAATATAAGGAGTGGTGACAGGTCTTGGAAAAAAGGAAGGTTAGCTCTCCTAAGAGGTTCAGGATTCAGACTGTACAGAAATCTTGTAGTATTCCAAGTCCTAGAGATATAATAAAAATCCAGCGAGAGAATCCTTAAAAAATATGAAATTTGTTGCAATGAGTAAGGACTGTGTCCGAAATATGTCTGATATGTTTATAGGTGCTGGATTTGGATTTTTTTGGCTTTTACTTATTGTGAATAACCCTTTCCGGACATAAGACATACCAAGATGCCCAATGTCGTGGGTATATGGAGAAGAATCAGAAGCTGAGCATGGATCATACCGCCGGCTATGTTTTATAGCAAGTACCTGCCTTTAAAGGAAACCCTCCCATCAAAATTTGTGTCCTCTTAATACATTGCAGTCATCATATTATATAACACTGTGTGCTTACAATTGCTAATTTTGCCTTTCTACCCAGCTAATTCTTCTCTTCTTCTCTGTTCTATGTAGAAACAGGAAGTCTATTTTCCCTGCATTTATCATTCCCCTCTTCAGCTCCTGAACCAGCTGCTCCCACCTCCCCACCATTGACTTTTGCAGTGACTTATGACTCATACAGGGAAAATTGTCCTCCTGTTTCTACATAGAGCTTAGAAGGATTCAGCTAGTCAGTTTGTTATCATGTGATGTCATAGACCTAATGGAAAGAGAAGAATTAGCTGGAGAGAAGGGCAAAATAAGCAATTGTAAGTACACAGTGCTATATAATATGATGATTTCAACATATTAAGAGGATAAAAATGTTGATGGGAGGAGAGCTTGTTTAACTTCAGCTATATATCATGATAACTCAAATCGTTGCTGTTTAACCACTTAAATGCCACTGTTAGTCTCTAACAGAAGCATTTAAGTGGTGCTACCAGATGGGGATCTATATGAGGTTGGCTGTCATGACTGTGATTTTCAATATATACTGCAATATGGAATTATTGCAGTATATAATACAAGTAATCAAATCATCAAAGACCCAAGTCTCCAATGGAGACTAAAAAAAATATAATGAAAAGTAAAAAAAAAAGTTAAATACATTTATAAATAAAGACAAATCACCTTCATTTTCTCCATTTTCCATCAAAATGCCAAAAAGGCAATCAAAACATTGTATGCATCCAAAATGATACTATTACATACTTCAAAAAAAACTTCAAGAGTTTTGATTTTAGAATTCTGCTGCCAGGTCATTTATTTTTACTCTACGATTAACACCTTAACAAAGGACCTGAAACCTTTCTTTGGACTATTTATTTTCACCATTTCTCACTCGCTTGGAATTTTTTCCAGTACATAATATGATAAAATGAATGGTGTCATTCAAAACTATATTTTGGAAGAAAGAAAAGGAAAAAAAATAATAAAATTTGCCCGGGTCAGAAAGGTTTAAAGATATGTGCACACAATATTTTTAACAAATGGGTTGTGCCTGAAATCCTTCTGAAAAAGCGCTTAAAAAGTGCTAAAAATATTATCAAATCAAGGTGCTGTGCGTTTGTTCAGTCTTTTAGAGGTTCTTTTATCTGCTTTTGGCTTCGGACGCTTGGCGGCCACTCACTAGTTATACATACTCTTAAATACACAGACACGACCCAAAAGACTCCAAAGAATTGGCTTCAGAAAAAAACTCCACCGGCATTTTCCTGAAGCGGCTTCTGCTTCAAAAACTCTGTCAAAAAGACTTCATGCGCACATACCCATGTTCCCATGATGAGTATTTGGTGACTTTTTAAGGTTACAGATTTTTGCAGCATTTCTGCACCTATTAGCTAAATTATGTCACTTGTGTTTTTTTGCATTGAGTTTTTGAGTGCGTTTTTTTTTAACATGTTTTCTTGACCTTGCAGGTGTTGTCTCCTTGATATGTGGTGTTTTAAATAAAGCTGCTTTGTTTTTAATACTCCCTGCTATTTGGCTTTGCCAAAACTTTATTAATACAGTCATGTGTGGATGACATATGCTTTAGTGCATTTCCGCAGCAGAAACGCATATGTGATTTTTATCTGTGAAATTTTGCGAGTTTAATGAAATCCTATAGGGAAAATTTGCACCTAAAACTCAGCGTACCTGCAGGAGAAATTGACATGCTGCGGATTTGAAACCTGCACCGCAGGACGGTTTACGCTGAGTAAAAAAAAGCATAGCGGCCATGAGATTTCCAAGAATCCCATCCACTTTGCTGGAACTGTAAGATGCTGCGTTATTTTATGCAGAGTCAAAAACTCATTAAAAAGTTTTTGATGAGTTTTTTTTGAAGTTCGCCCATACTTAACCCTTAGGAGATTTTTCCTAAGGTGACGAATACCGTGCTAAAGTGATCAATTCAATGACCTTAAAAGAATTTCTTACCATTCCTTCTCTTCCACTGCTCGGGTTTATTTATTTGTATATTTGTGTCATGACATGTGACAAATCTGGGATGATTATGGACCATTGAAGTGGTATGCAAGCCATATTCACAATGGCCGGCCGTCCTATTCACATGACATCTTTGGATGCCGGTCATCCTCCCTGCACACAACAACCTCAACCGGAATCTGAGCAAGAAAACTTTGATGAATTTTCGAAGTGAGTTTATTGTGATTGTTAGCGTTTGGTGCAATTTACATTTTTTTTTTCAATGCCAGAGAGACCATTTTAAATTAACTTTTATATTATTATAGATTATAGCAGACAGTCGCAATGTATGGCTAGAACAGTACTAACCACAGTCTCATTAATCTCATTAAACTTCTTTCCTCTTTGCAGTGCAGTGATGTGCACATGAAGCCACCAGAGATATACATAGATTCTTATATCTGCATGGTTGCTTGTTCGTGCAGTTCTTGTGGGAGACACTTCATCCCCCGGAAGATGAAACAATTATTTATTTATTTATTTTGCAAATGATTATTTTTAACAAAAATAACACAAAAAAAAACTACTTATAATGATGTTTTCAGCTTTAAAGAGAACCTGTCATGAAGATTATACATGTGAAAATAAAAGGTATGGCCATAATGGCGCTGTTATACTGATTCAATAGATGCCATCATTGAAGAAATCCGCATGGGGGTGCTGTTTAATCATTAGAGGTTTGCCTTTTCTATGCTTTCGGTGCATTGGGGCAGTACTATGGGTTGGAAACTGTGGGTAGGGTCTTCGGCTCTGCTCTGGCCCCTCGTCCTGCCTCTAATGTACCTTCCTTTTAAATTTCATGCCAGCACCATCCCAGCCATGGGCGGCGCTTGCGCAGATTAATCTCTCAGCAGTCTTCAGGAAAATGCTGACGGTGGCTGCGCATGCGAAACTTTAGATCTGGGCTCAATGACAACCCAAGATCTCAGTATGTGCATACGCCGCCACTGGCATCATTTTACTATAGACCGACGGAAGGTCAATCTGCGCATGCGCCTCAATCTGCACGAGAGCCACCGGCAGCTAAGATGGCAGGAGTACAGAATATAATAGAAGGAAGATACAGACGCCAGAGGCAGACGGAGGAGCTGGGGTAGAGCCATAGACCCTCCCCACAGTCCCGCCCCAGAGCACTAAAAACTTATGATGAAACTCAAACTTCAAAGGCTGATTAAACAACAACCGGGCTGCGGATTTCTTCACTGAAGATATGTATTGAATTTGTATGGCGCCATTATCTCCAGACCTTTACTTTAACAGGCATAATCCTGATGACAGGTTCTCTTTAATATCTGGCACAAAGTGATCAGTATCTTAGCTATCAGGTAGTGTAGGAGTATACTAAGATGGTCTTTTAGGAGGTTTTCATATCGTTTTATGATTAGATTTACATGTTATGATGCAGTGGTATGATATTTTTGTCACTTTTTGTTCATGTTATCAAAAAAATAAAACGATTAAAGTAAACCTTTTTCAGTAGGTCAGGATAGTCACACAAAATATTGATTTGAATTTAGATTTCCATTTTATTTATTCTTTTTGTATTTTAATTGCTAAAAAACAAACTATAAACATTTGTATTTTTGACAGCATTGTTATTTTACAGCATTTTTCCATAACTTATTCTTATTCTTTACAATTCCTCTACTAAGGACTTTTATAATACCAAATTTGGTCATTATTAATTAATTAAAGGGAATCTGTCTCCAGATTTTTACTACTTCTGAGATCATCATAATATAGGTGTAGAAACTCTGATTCCAGTGATGTATCACTTTCTGGGCTGCTTCCTGCAGTTTTGATAAAATCAGTGTTTTATCTGATGCAGTTCTGCCAGTTCTCTGAATGCAGAACTCTTTATAATCCCGCCCACACCACTGTTTGGAAGCTTTCTTACACTGTGCATAGGCAGAAAGCTTCCAATTAATGGTGGGGCCAAAGCAATACAGAGCTCTTGAATATGAAGGACTACATATCAGAAGGTTTATTAGCCCTTTAATGATAATCTCATGCTGGTAAAAATACTGTGATTTTATCAAAACTACAGCAAACAGCCCAGTGTGTGACACATTGCTGAAAATAGGGTCTCTGTTTCAACATCATGTTGCTCTCAGATTAGGTGTCAAAAATCTGGAGACCGATTCCCTTTAACTAACCTCAAGCTTTTATTTCAGAATTTCTACAATTTTATCTCTAGATCATTTGGATTTCTTGTTTTTTTCTTTGTATCGTGAATTGTGGCAAAAATAAGTTATTCTAAATCTGTATGTCTTTTTTTTAATTTTACAGAGCGATTCCATTCCTCAAGATGACTTTACTCCAGAATTATACAGAGTTTTCATAAATAACCTATGTCCCCGGACGGAGATGGATAATATATTTTCGGAATTGTAAGGAACTTTTACAATTTTCACACTTTTGAGAAACCTACATAAAAGCTGAGTTATAAAATAAATTTGTGATAGTATAACCCTGTATATTACATATATATATTTCTTGAAAGTAGATATCATTACAGTTTGAAATAAAAGCATATAAAAAAGCATACAAATTAATAAATTTAATGCAGGCCATTATGTGGCTGGATAAATGTAACTTTACACAATGGACCTTCAGGGAGTTTGTATGTTCTCCCCATGTTTGTGTGGGTTTTCTAAGGGTTCTCCGGTTTACCTCCACACTCCAAAGACATACTGATAGGGATCCTAGATTGTGAGCCCCAAAAGGGACAGTGATGATAATGTCTCTAAAGCGCTGTGGATTATGATGGTGCTATATAAGCAAAGCATAATAAATAAAATAATATACAATAGAGCAAAAATTGCAATGATCCAAATGCCAGTTCATTTTAGAGTCCCAGAGTTGACAAATGTCAGCGTCTTATCAGGGACAATGAGGACAATCACAGCCATGGCTAGCCAGGCTGTAGTATTGCATACTATTATAAGGTGGCTTTTTGTATAGAGGATCCCCCTCGATTTTGAGAGTCAGAGGTTAAAGGAGTGATAATCTAAAGAAGCCTTTAGTTTTGTGACCATGAAACTCAAGCAGATCTTTCACCAGATTTTACATTATTATAGATCTCTGAAACCTGATGAAAATGGTGTACCCACTTTAAAATTCCACATCAGAATGGTTGTATTAGACTTTTTAAAAGTTTTTCTGCCTGATATTAAAACTAGCATTTTATGTTTAGCTCTAAATCTTATCCTTTTCCCGATACTTACATTGGCATATGTGGGTGTATGGGGGGAATTCAGTAGCTGCGCTCACTCCATACGCATTAGATGCCAGCTATGTATCACAACTGGCATCTTTTCGTAATAATACCACTAACAGCGGCATTAAAATGGATTGGCTGCGGATGCGTGCAGGCAGTGACTCCCATCGGCTCCCCTGTGACGTAATCATTGGGTTCTGATAAGTGGCCATGGCAGACAGGGTCCTACTGAAGGCTTTTGGAGCTGCCTTCTTAATTTTGCTGTTAAGTCAAGTCCCTGTTTGGGCTTTACAGGACAACATAAATTTCACTATATACTGAAATATTGTAGCATTGCCAGGTATTGAACAATCTAAGAATTGCAAGTTCATGTGTCCTATGACGACTAAAAAGTAAAGTGAAAAAAGATCATTTAAAATAAACTTAAATATTGAAATCACACTCTCTTTCATTTTAAAATAAAAAAAGAAAACACTGAAAGAACACAAAAAACACATTTTGTTACTGCCATGTTCACAAAAGACAAGTCTATTATTATTATTATTATAACATTTATATAGCGCCATTTATTCCATGGCGCTTTACATATGAAAAGGGGAAAAATATAGACAGGTACAATAAACATGTGCTGGACAAGGGACACACAAGTACAGAAGGAGAGAGGACCCTGCCCGCGAGGGCTCACAGACTGCAGGGATGGGTGAGAATACACTAGGAAAGGGTAGAGCTGGTCGTACGATGGTTCAGTACACTGAGGATCATTGCAGGTTGTAGGCTTGTCGGATCAGGTGGGTCTTCAGGTTTTTCTTGAAGGTCTCCGTTGTTGGTGAAAGTCTGATGTTTTGCAGCAGGGAGTTCCAGAGAATGGGGGAAGCCCGGGAGAAGTCTTGTATGCGTTTGTGGGAAGAAGAGATGAGGGGGGAGTCGAGAAGGAGATCTTGAGAGGATCGAAGGTTGCGTATAGGTAGGTAGCGGGACACCATGTCACAGATGTATGGAGGAGAAAGGTTTTGAACTGCAGCCTCTGGGCAATAGGGAGCCAATGAAGGACCTGGCAGAGGGGGGAGGCTGGGGAATAGCGGGGAGACAGGTGGATTAGTCATGCAGCAGAGTGTAGGATGGACTGGAGTGGTGCCAGAGTGCTAGAGGGGAGGCCAGACAGTAGGAGGTTGCAGTAGTCGAGGCGGGAGATGATAAGGGCGTGCACTAGTGTTTTTGTGGTTTCATGGTTGAGGAATGAGCGGATCCGGGAAAATATTTTGAGTTTGAGGCGGCAGGAGGTGGCGAGGGCTTGGATATGTGGTTTGAAAGAGAGGGCAGAGTCGATGATCACCCCAAGGCACCGAGCATGTGGGACTGGGGAAAGCGAGCAGCCATTGACATTGATGGATAGGTCTGGTGAAGGGGTAGAGTGAGGTTGGGGAAAGATGATGAATTCTGTTTTGTCCATGTTCAGTTTGAGAAAGCGAGCAGAAAAGAAGGCTGAGATAGCAGACAGACACTGTGGGATTTTGGTCAGTAGGGAGGTGAGGTCAGGTCCAGATAGGTAGATCTGCGTGTCATCGCGTAGAGGTGATACTGCAAGCCATGGGATTCTATGAGCTGTCCCAGGCCGAAGGTGTAGATGGAGAAGAGTAGGGGTCCTAGGACTGAGCCTTGAGGAACACCGACAGACAGGGGGCGAGGTGAGGAGGTGGTGTGTGAGAGGGAGACACTAAATGTTCGGTCTGTTAGGTATGATGAGATCCAGGATAGGGCCAGGTCTGTGATGCCAAGAGATGAGAGAATCTGTAGCAGGAGGGAATGGTCCACAGTGTCGAAGGCAGAAGACAGGTCCAGGAGAAGGAGGACAGAGTAGTGTCGCTTGCTCTTGGCGGTTAGCAGGTCGTTAGTGACTTTAGTTAGGGCAGTTTCAGTTGAGTGATGCGGTCGAAAGCCAGATTGTAACCGATCAAAGAGGGAACAGGAAGAAAGGTGGGAGGACAGTTCAAGATATACATGCTGTTCCAGTAGTTTTGAGGCATAAGGGAGAAGAGATATCGGGCGATAGTTAGACGCAGAGGATGGGTCAAGGGAGGGCTTTTTGAGGATCGGTGTGATTGAAGCATGTTTGAAGGATGAAGGAAAGACACCATTTGTAAGTGAAAGGTTGAAGAGGTGTGTGAGAGTAGGGATGAAGACTGTGGCAAAGTTAGGGATGAGGTGGGACGGGAGTGGGTCAAGTGCGCAAGTGGTGAGGTGTGATTTTGACAGGAGAGTGGAGAGCTGATCTTCTGTCATGGTGGTGAAGCTGGTTTTGGAAGAACAGGGCTGAGTGGCTAAGAGGGGCATTGGGGGCATTGGGCCAAAGCCTTCTCTGATAGTGTCAATCTTTTGCTTAAAGAAGGAGGCAAAGTCTTCGGCAGAAATGAGAGGAGAGGGAGGAGGTGCTGTGGGATGGAGTAGAGAATTGAAAGTGTTGAAGAGCTGTTTAGGGTTGTGAGACAGGGAGGATATGAGAGATGCGAAGTAAGTTTGTTTTGCGGCAGAGAGTGTGGACTTGAATGCGAGGGACTGCTTGTATGCGTTGAGGTGCTCGGTAGAATGGGTTCTCTTCCATCTCCGCTCGGTAACCCTGGAAGCCCGTCTCAGTTCTTTGGTCAGGCCAGTCAGCCAGGGCTGCCTGTTGATTGTACGAGTTTTGCTCTGCGTGAGGGGGGCGGCCGAATCAAGTGTGGTTTTTATTGTGGTGTTATAAAATGTGGCAGCAGCATCTGTGTCATGAAGTGAGGCTATGTCTGTGAGAGGGAGGAGGGTCTCAGAGAGCGATTGTAAATTGAGGTGTTTGAGATTTCTGCGAGGGTGGGTGAGTTTGTGGAGTGGGGGATGCGTACTAACAGAGGAGAGGGAAGAGAATGTCAGTAGGTTGTGGTCAGACAGGGGAGTGGGGAGTTAGTGAGATTGGTGAGGGAACAGAGGCGGGTGAAGATAAGGTCCAGCGTGTGACCGCCTTTGTGAGTGGCCGCAGAGGACCATTGAGTGAGGCCGAGGGAAGCCGTGAGCGAAAGAAGTTTAGAGGTAGCCGGGGTGGAAGTGTCAATGGGGATGTTGAAATCGCCCATGATGATGGTGGGGATGTCAGCAGAGAGGAAATGGAGTAGCCAGGTGGTGAAGTGGTCGAGAAAGGTGGAGATGGCTAGTTCCGGGGGGCGGTAGATGACAGCCAGCTGGAGGTTGGAGGGGGAATAGATGCGGACGGAGTGCACTTCGAACGAGGGAATAGCAGCGGAGGGTGGAATTTGAATAGGAGTAAAGGAGCAGGTATCAGACAGGAGTAAGCCGACTCCTCCACCACGTTTGTTGCTGGGGCGAGGGGTGTGAGAAAGATGAAATCCGCCATAGGAAAGCGCAGCTGGAGAGGCTGTGTCAGAGGAAGTGAGCCAGGTTTCAGTGATGGCAAGGAAGGAGAGTTTGTTGGTGATAAAGAGGTCGTGGATAAATGACAGTTTATTGCAGACGGAGCGTGCATTCCATAGTGCTCCGGGTAGGGGGACTGGGGAAGGGGGGTGTGGATGGATAGGTATGAGGTTGACAGGGTTGCAAAAACGTGTGGAAGATCGTGGCAGGGTGTTAGAAATGAGTGTGGGGATGTGTTGAGGAGGGCCAGGATTTGGGGATACATCGCCAGCGATGAGGAGTAGCAGACAGAGCGTTAGAAGGTGGGAGCAGGATAAGCCATGGTGTGGCCGTGTGTGTCTTGGTAAAAAGGATTGTATGTGGAGGAACAGTTCTGAGGGAAAGGTGAGATGGCTGGGGAGGATGGAGGGGGAAATTACTACTTCCTTACTAGGTGGGGGGATTACAGGGGATAGGAAGAAAGAAAGGAGGATGGGGGTGAAAGTGATAAGAAAATGAAACATAGTGGTTTTAAATTGTTACCTTGCAGCCAAATTCCAGTCGAATTCTAGTCTAATTCACAGTAGTGTAATTAGAAATCTGTAATTTGAAATATGGGATTTGAAATATATGAAGCAGACTACGTCTGGAGCAGACCCATTGCACTGGTTATATCTGCAGCTAATGCCAATCAGGTGTGAGTGGAAAGTGGGCTGAGACTGCTCAGGCCAAATGCAGAGTTAAGGAAAGGTCACAAAAGGGGGAGGGGTTACACAGACCATTCGGATGTGTGGTGAAGATAAGAATGGAGTACAATTATGTATACAAGATGGGTGAGAAAATCATACCATGAAACAAAGCAATTCACAAGGGGGCATACAGGAACACTGGAAAGCTGGGGAAATTTTGCAGTTCATACCATGAAACAAAGCAATACACAGGGGGCATACAGGAACACTAGAAAGCTGGGGAAATTTTGCAGTTCATACCATGAAACAAAGCAATACACAGGGGGCATACAGGAACGCTGGGGAAATTTTGCAGTTCATACCATGAAACAAAGCAGTACACAGGGGCATACAGGAACACTGGAAAGCTGGGGAAATTTTGCAGTTCATACCATGAAACAAAGCAATACACAGGGGCATACAGGAACACTGGAAAGCTGGGGAAATTTTGCAGTTCATACCATGAAACAAAGCAATACACAGGGGCATACAGGAACACTGGAAAGCTGGGGAAATTTTGCAGTTCATACCTGTGGGAACAGAAGAACATCTCAGTCACAAGGTGATGATGACAATGCTGTAGGATTCATGTGTGGCCAAATGCATTCTAGAATTCTAGTCTAATTCACAGTAGTGTAATTAGAAATCTGTAATTTGAAATATGGGATTTGAAATATATGAAGCAGACTACGTCTGGAGCAGACCCATTGCACTGGTTATATCTGCAGCTAATGCCAATCAGGTGTCTATCATATTAAAGTCTATCATATTAAAGCCATCAGCTTACCACTCAGGAAAGAAGCCTTCACACAGCTCTATCAACAAAAAAATGTAAAAGTTACAGGTTTCAGAAAATGGCGACACAGGTCATTTGCCTCAAAATGAATGCCGTAAAAACAAAATTTGAAAACCAATTTGAGAATTTCCTTTATCAATCCACCTAGGTGGGGAGGCATGAAAGTTTTACACCAAAAATTGACATAAAACACTATTAATAGTGTGATGACACAGAAGGAGTCAGCTGGCCCGAGACACATGGACCAGGGCTCATCCCACTGAACACCAGCTCTCCTTTTCCATGGGCATAATACTATTCAGACAACACAGGGTAAAACAGGGAGGAAATATTTTATTGAACCACAAAACAGACAGCAAAATATAGAACAGTCCCAGAAAAATACCCAAAATGGTCCAAAATTAGAGTCTCATGCTTCCACTGACTCACCGGGATTAGAGCAGCTTAGCTCAGGAGCTTCTAGGCCGACTACCGCCACCTATGACACCCACAGAGAGAAGGTAACAAAAAGCCTAGGAATCTGACAGTCCATTAAGATATGTGGTCTGGTGACATACAACTTGGCTTCTCCGAACGTCTGCATGGAGTCAGGTGACCAGTGGGTCCCAATCCCAGCTTTCCCAAACGTATCCATGGGGCTCAGGTGACTGGTGTGTCCAAATACTGGCTTCACCAAACTTATCCATGGGTTCAGTGATGTTCAATGGAGCAGATCCGTGGTCCCCTAAGCTGGCATTCTGTAGAATGTCAAATTTGTGTCCCTCGTGATGGAGCCATGATGTCCTGGCTGCTGTCCTGTAGGGTGTTCCTGGCTGTGGTTTTGTAAAGAGTTTCTGGTCCTCCTTGCAGAATGATAGAAATCCTTTTTATACCCACATCTGTATTTCAGGTCATCATCCACAGTTCAGGGGGAGGTGGGATGAGTTGTTTGAGTATTTAATCAATTTACATAATTTTTCCTCCTCTGTTTTGCAAATCATCAAGCCACAGGGTCCCACACAATGGTCAATCAACATATTATTAAACATCCAGCCTGCATCCCTGTTTTCCAAAGATAGCAGACAATAAGCTGTAGGAGCTGATATACGAGGCAAACGGCAGCCATTCAAACGAATCAAAAATCATTCTTTAAGACTCATATGACAACAGTCTATGGTTCTTGATCAACTGAAAAGAGACATCTGGATAATTAAGATTAAATGCTGTGTCGTCACATTAGCTTAAACATTTTTGCAAGACGCTAAGCCGTATGAAAAAGTTTAGGACTTTTGACGTTTTCACACCAGTTTCAAGTATCTCTTCCATACTGCAAAGCTGAAAAGGATCCATGGCAGGAAGTGGCTATGTTTGCCTATCAAATTTATTGAAAGATTGGTGGTGTTTCCAGTCAGAGACTGGAGTAACGTTTTTGGTGAGGTGCACGTCACTAATAAGATGCACCAAATTCATTAAGTGGTATGCACTTCTTAATTCGGCAAATCTTATTTCTGCAAGCTCATCATTACGACTGATGTACAGAACACCAGTCTTAATGATGCAGGGCCTTGAATTGGGAAATCTTTTTCATTTTCCAGTACACTGTATGAAGAAATGAATTGTGTTTCTTAAAACGAATACTTGTCCCACAAAAAAAGAAGCCCTCATATTTTATGTTGACGAAAAATCAAAAAGTTGGAAGAAAGTGAGGGAAAAACTTAAAATGGCTGTGGTGGGTGGAAAGATGTTAATGTCCAATTTTTCTAACTTGGAAGTCAAATCAGGTCTAAGAGATCTTTCTAATGATGTATGCAGTTTATATTGTGAAATCTTATGATAGATCAGCTTTAAAGAGTGACCCTCATTATCATTTTTATTCTATATACTCGTAAGCACTACACTGGTTTCTCAGAAAATATACTTTGAAGATCCAATTGGGGACCATAGCCAGAGATGAGACTAATCCAGCACTGCCCATGTTTGGCTCTTCCCAGGACCTCTTCAGGTGCTTGACAGGTCTCTTGGTCACATATTCATAAACAGAGACCTGTCAATCACTTTAAGCAGGATAGGAGAAGCCGAAGCTTGGGGCTGCTCTGGACTAGAATTGTCACCAGCTATTGTCCTCAGCCGGATCTGCAAAGTATATTGAATTAGTATTTCCAGTGGTGCTGTTACGGACTGACCTGGTTGGAGTTGTGATATTGCAACCACTAGGGGCAGCATCGGGCAGGTAGCGTAGTCTGGAATAGCCAAGGAGTCAATACACAGGAATAGCAATGTAGTTTGAAGGAATAAGCAGGAATCATAGTCAAGAAAGTCAGGGGTCGTTTACCAGATGCAGCAGTGTCGTTTGAAGGAATAAGCAGAATCGTAGTCAAGGAAGCCAGAGGTCGTTTACCAGGAGCAGCAGTGTCGTTTGTAGGAATAGCAGGTTGAAGGAAGCTTGACTAAAGGCAAGTAGCTCAATAATCACGCAAGAAACTGAGAGCAAGGACAGGTTTAAATAGGGTGTGCAATCAGAATGAGCCAATCAGGAACTCAGGGTGGTAACCGACAGGAAACTCAGGGAGGAGACATCAGCAACAACATAGGTTCAAGTATTGAATAAGTACAGAACTGTCCAGCGAGCTGAATAGCTCAGAAGAAAGAGCTGCTGACTGATGCACAGGAGTTGCTAGATTCGAATCCTGACAGGTGCGCACTAATGTGAAGATATGATATGTGGGATTTCAATAATTTTTCTATAACGTATATTATTCTCTAAAATGCTGGAGGATTTCAGAGAATAATATACCGTACTTGGCTGCAATTGTGCAACTGGGCTGTGATTCATGCTACACACGGTTTGGGCAGCAAGGAGTACCCAACAGGTTCCCTTTAACTAATATTTGTATATCTGCCATGTAATATCCATACTGGTTTGCTCAGTTTGGATTTGTAATATGCCACCTTTCGCCAAGTTTCATATCACACTTGTATAATTAGGAGTGAAATAATCTGCTGGGCCTTCTCCTCTCTGGCATTCAGCCTGCACCCTGAGTAAAGTGTATTATGCTAATTATCATTATTCCCTAATATTTCCAGTTATATATTCGCTTACCTTGCTGTTTTTCAGTGGCACAAAAAGTAAATCATACCTCAGTGTTGACCAGATGACAGAATTCATTAACTCCAAGCAGCGGGATCCACGACTAAATGAAATTCTGTATCCACCACTGAAACAGGAACAAGTCCAGCTGCTAATTGAGAAATATGAGCCTAACAGCAGCCTGGCATCAAAAGGTGAGAGCATTATATGTCAGCAGATAGCGCACAGATGTACAGTATGAGATCCTGCAGATAGCAGCATCGCCTTAGGAGACACTGTGCGTACAATGTGCTGGGAATCACTAACAACCCAGGGTTTTGTGTGTAGAGTTGTATGCAGTGTCAGACTTCGTAACATCAACTCCAGGGACCCACTTTTCTGCTACACGCAAAGATGACTTTACCCTGATTCACAAATTTCTATAGAATAAACTGGGTTGACTGTTAAATAAGATGCTGCCTTTGTCTGCATATAGTGAATCAAGTGTATTTTGTCAGGTATTGCTCATATAAGAGAGTGGTGGCCAAGTCTTGCATGGGGGCCCACCGGAGGATTCTCCTTTTCTCCTGTGGGCCAGTCCGAGGCTCACCAAGGCAACTAAAGAGGACATTAGGATGGTCAAGGCAGCTAAAGAGGACATTAGGATGGTCAAGGCAACTAAAAAGGAGAGCAGGATTTTCAAGGTAGCAAAAGAGGGCAGTAGGATCATCTGGGTAACTAAAGAAGACATAAAGATGGTCAGGGTAATGAAAGAGGATAGCAGGATGGTCAAGTCTCTTAAAGGGGAACTGGGCCATCCTACTATTCTTTGATAAAGTTACCTTCCTTATTATAATACAAAAAAGCAAGGGATTAGTATTAGGCCTACACGTGTCACATCCCTGCTTAGGTAAAGAATAATCAAACTTGGCCGACAGCACAACAGTCTATGGATGCACGTTCTAGTCCTCCGGATCCAGGGGGACAACAATATATCAAATAATGAATGAAGAACAGCATACCAATCCAGGTGAAGATCAATTCATGTCTTTATTTTGCCAGATGCGACGTTTCGACCTCCATAGGTCTTTTTAAGACCTATGGAGGTCGAAACGTCGCATCTGGCAAAATAAAGACATGAATTGATCTTCACCTGGATTGGTATTCTGTTCTTCATTCATTATTTGATCCCTGCTTAGGTAGTGACAATAATATGTACACTGTGTGGTAATTATAGACTTTTGTATTTAAGCTTAGATAAGTATTATGTATGTTCTTTTTAATTCCCATTTCCATTTTCTGATAGACAGTATCTACCCTGTGATGCTCTGCGTGTTACTCTGTGAACTTTACAGCATGAAGAGCACCACACTGAGTGTGAGCGGCGAAACCCAGGGGAGATAGTCTGATGAAAAGCCCCATTAGACAGGGTTTGACATCTCACATAGATCTGTGATGTTTGTCAGTATTCCCAATTCTACTTCTGATTCAGCCTATTTCCCTTTGGATTGCACTGTCAAGATACAATGAACTGTTCTGAGAAAGGATTGCGAGCATTAAGCCGGCGCCTAGGGAGTTTAGCAAGAGTCGGCTTGAATGTTAAATGTAAAATGTTATGCAGAGGAAAAGAAAAGTTGTATTTGAGAATAAAGTGTTTTAGTCCTGCTGATGTGCAGAACAAAAGTACAAGTTCTGTAGATGTTACGTGTCATCTTGCTGAATTTTAATGCACTTCAAATGGGAAAATGTCATCCTTTTTACAAGTTCTCGCCCATAGATGATAATCAGTTTTTTTTAAGCCACGTAATGAAAGCCAAGTTTTATAAAACTAAATTTTCTGCCTTAAAGTGATTATTAAAATATGAACCTGTACAAACCAACAAATCAGATCATTGTCACAAAATCATATAATGTCGCAGAACTGTGTTCTGAATTGCTATTCTAGGTTACAATGTATCAGTCTGTGACCTAGCAGGATAAAATGAGCCGTATAGCCATATTTTATAAGCGTGGAAGTGATTACTGACCATATTAGGCTCTGTTCACATCTAACTTGGAAGTTGTGTCTCAGGTCCGGCCAAAAAAAATAAGACAAGATAACACTGTATTCTTTGCTATTTTGTCCAGTAAAATGCCAAAAATCATGATGGAATACAGACCAGCCGCCATGTACTCGCCTTGCATGATCGCTGTTGTGCTCTATTTCAGATTCATTTTCTTAATTTGGATCAGACCCCACAGCAAGACGAAATTACAGTAACTTCATTGTGGTATGGAACTACTGCTGTTCCCAATAGGAAAATCGGATATGCCAAAATTTGTGACTTGTGTGTTATAGGTGGAAGTCATTTTCATATTTGATCAAGCTCTATCCTTAAAAGACATGGACACCTGGGGCACTTTATATTTCCTTAAAGGCGTGGACTAGTAAAGACAAGATATCGCCAGTCCAGGGAATTTCAACACCCATTATAAAAAGGAGGTACAGATCTGGCTCCCAACCACCGTTGCAATCATTCTCTTTGAGACTGCGGGAAAAAGCTGAACGCACCGCTCAGCGGCCCCATACTGAATGAATGGAAGGCAGGTAGTGCTCCACTCTAAGGCCACATTCACACGTTAAGTATTTGGTCAGTATTTTACATCAGTATTTCTAAGGCAAACACAGGAGAGAGTGAAAAATCCAGAAGTGGTGATGTGTTTCTATTACACTTTTCCTCTGATTGTTCCTCTCCTGGTTTTGGCTTACAAATACTGAGGTAAAATACTGACCAAATACTGAACGTGGCCTTCCAAAGATAAAGGTTCCTCATTCTGCTGATTGGTGTGGGTCCCAGCCCTCTACTGATCAACAAGTTATCATCACCTAATCTATTATAGGTGACAACTTGTTTTCAAAGAACAACTCCTTTAAAAGCATGTATTTTTGACTACAAACAAATTTGCAGTTGAGTTTCATTATTTTTTTTTTGCGGTTTTCCTCTTATTTGCACCATCTATTACTAGCTACAGTGAGCACTGTCTGCCAGGAGAGACTATCCTACCTTCACTTGAGCTGCTCTCAGCTGATTTATGGCCACAAAGTTCACCTCAACTTTCTTGTGGCCATAAATCAGCTGAGGTAAGCTCAGAGGAATGAAGATAAGAATTATTAACTCTCCCCCCAGAATAATCTCACTGATGGATTCTCGGATAACTAAATCTGCAGAGAGCAATAGACAACGCAACACAGAGGCTGCAGAAGGCAAACGGTTCAATATTTTTAATTGAACCAAATGTGCTGCATAGAAAACGCTGCTATTCCTGATCGTGGGCACGCAGCCTGAGATGTGGGAAATTACAAAATGCTTCTAAAACAAGCAACTTAGCAATTGTTATTAACCCCTTAACGACAGCCGATACGCATTTTAACGGCGGTAGTTAAGGGTACTTAATTAACGGCGCTGTTGAAAAAATGTATAGCGCCCCCCACAGTCGCATTTTCTCCAGGGTCTCGGCTACCGGGGGTAGCCGAGACCGCAGAGAACATGAATCAGGTCGGTTTTTACTGACCCCCATGTTGCAATTGCCGTTATTAAACCTATAACGGCGATCGCAAAAAAAAAAATCTGATGTGCCATTTAATTTCTCTCTCCTCTGATGTGATCGGACATCAGAGGAGAGAAAAAGGGTCCCCGATCCCCCCTTGTGGCCCCTGGTGGTCCTATGGCCCTCCTGCCTCCTCCGGTGGGCGCCGCCATCTTTAATGGCGATAAAATGGTGGGCGCATGCGTAGTGCGCCCGCCGCAATGTGCCGGAGGGATTGGGCAATTTTCTCCGGTGTCTCGGCTGCCGGGAGTAGTGAGACCCCAGAGAACATGATCCGGGTCGGTATTTACCGACCCCGGTATTGCGATCGCCGTTATAACTGTATAACGACGACCGCAACAAAAAAAAATAAAAATGATTTCTCTCCCCTCTGATGTGATCGCACACCAGAGGGGTGAGAATTAGGGTCCCCAGGACCCCCGATTCCTACCCGTACCTCCCGGTGTCCCCTCTGTCCGCCGGCAGCTCCTGCAGCTCCGGCCTCTTCATCCTGTAAAAAAAAATGGCGGCGCATGCGTAGTGCGCCCGCCGAATCTGCCTGGCGACAGATTCAAAAAGTAGAATGATAGTATATTTTGATCACTGTGATAAACTATCACAGTGATCAAAATAAAATAAAAAAAACAGTACATAACCCCCCCTTTATTACCCCTTAGTTAGGGACAAATATTTCTTTATTTTATTATATTTTTCCGTTAGGGTTATAATTAGGGTTAGTTTTGGAATTAGGGTTAGGGTTAGGCTGGGTTCATACTGCGTTATGGTAGTCCGTTAGATGGACTGCATTACACCGCGGTATAACGCGGTGTAACGCAGTCGGTTAACGCTGCCATTCACCCCCCATTTGAGGGCGCATCGCGACGCATGCCGTAAAGTGGTATGGGTTCGCGACGTGCCGTCATTCAGTGACGGAGCCTCGGACGCGGCCTGCAGCGTCTGAGCTCCGTCACTGCTAGCGCAGACGAATCATCTGCTGATTCCTCTGCGCCAGCGGGTATAGCATAACGCGATTGCGTTATGCTATACCGTTACCAGCCCGTCAACACTATGTGTTGAACAGGCTGGTAAAACGCAATATGAACCTAGCCTTAGGGTTAGGGTTATAATTAGGGTTGGAATTAGGGTTAGGGTTACGGTTACAATTAGGGTTAGGGTTGGGATTAGGGTTAGGATTAGGGTTAGGGGTGTGTTGGGGTTAGGGTTGGAGCTAGAATTGAGGGGTTTCCACTATTTAGGCACATCAGGGGGTCTCCAAGCACAACATGGCGTTCAAAAAGTCAAATGGCGCTCCCTCCCTTCCGAGCCCTGCCGTGCGCTCAAACAGTGGTTTACCCCAACATATGGGGTATCAGCGTACTCAGGACAAATTTCACACCAATTTTGAGGTTCTAATTTCTCCTTTTACCCTTGGGAAAATAATATATAGCTGGCTAAAAAAATCATTTTTGAGGAAAAAAATGATTTTTTATTTTCACGGCTCTGCGTTTATTAATTTCTGTGAAGAACTTGGGGTTCAAAGTGCTCACCACACATCTAGATAAGCTCCTTGGGGGTCTAGTTTCCAAAATGGTGTCACTTGCAGGGGGTTTCTACTGTTTAGACACATCAAGGGCTCTGCAAACACAAGATGACGCCCGCAGAACATTCCATCAAAGTTTGCATTACAAAATGGTGCTCGTTCCCTTCCAAGCTCTCCCATGCGCCCAAACAGTGGTTCCACCCCACATATGGGGTATCAGCGTACTCAGGAAAAATTGCACAACAACTTTTGGGGTCCAATTTCTCCTGTTACCCTTGGGAAAATAAAAAAAATAGTGGGCTAAAGAATAATTTTTGAGGAAAAAAATTATTTTTTTATTTTACAGCTCTGTTATATACTTCTGTGAAGCACTTGGGGGTTCAAAGTGCTCACCACACATCTAGATAAGTTCCTTAAGGGGTCTAGTTTCCAAAATGGTGTCATTTGTGGGGATTTCCACTGTTTAGGCGCATCAGGGGCTCTCCAAACACGACATGGCGTCCAATATCAATTCCAGCCAATTTTGGTTTGAAAAAGTCAAACGGCGCTCCTTCCCTTCCAAGCCCTGCCGTGCGCCCAAACAGTGGTCCCCCCCACATATGGGGTATCAGCGTACTCAGGACAAATTGGACAACAACTTTTGTGGTCTATTTTCTCCTGTTACCCTTGGGAAAATAAAAAAATGGGGACTAAACGATCAGGTTTGTGGAAAAAAATGATTTTTTATTTTCACGCCCGGCGTTATAAACTTCTATGAAGCACTTGGGGGTTCAAAGTGCTCACCACACATCTAGATAAGTTCCTTAGGGGGTCTAGTTTTCAAAATGGGGTCACTTGTGGGGGTTTAGACTGTGTAGACACATCAGGGCCTTTACAAATGCAACATGGCGTCCAGCCAATTCTGCGTTGAAAAAGTCAAACGGCGCTCCTTCCCTTCCAAGCTCTGCCATGTACCCAAACAGCGGTTTACCCCCACATATGGGGTATCAGCATGCTCAGGACAAATTGCACAAAAACTTTTGGGGTCTTGTTACCCTTGGGAAAATAAAAAAATGGGGACTAAACGATCAGGTTTGTGGAAAAAAATGATTTTTTATTTTCACGCCCGGGCATTATAAACTTCTATGAAGCACTTGGGGGTTCAAAGTGCTCACCACACATCTAGATAAGTTCCTTAGGGGGTCTAGTTTTCAAAATGGGGTCACGTGGGGGTTTAGACTGTGTAGACACATCAGGGCCTTTACAAATGCAACATGGCGTCCAGCCAATTCTGCGTTTAAAAAGTCAAACGGCGCTCCTTCCTTCCAAGCTCTGCCATGTACCCAAACAGTGGTTTACCCCCACATATGGGGTATCAGCATGCTCAGGACAAATTGCACTAAAACTTTTGGGGTCTTGTTACCCTTGGGAAAATAAAAATTGGGGTGAAAAGATCATTTTTGTGGAAAAAATATGATTTTTTATTTTCACGGCTCTACGTTATAAACTTCTGTGAAGCACTTGGAGATTCAAAGTGCTCACCACACATCTAGATAAGTTCCTTAAGGGGTCTAGTTTCCAAAATGGGGTCACTTGTTGGGGGTTTCCACTGTTTAGGCACATCAGGGGCTCTCAAAACGCGACATGGCATCCAGCCAATTCTGTGTTGAAGAAGTCAAACGGCGCTCCTTCCCTTGCCACCTTTGCCGTGCGCCAAAAAAGTGGTTTACCCCTACATATGGGGTATCAGCGTATTCAGGAGAAATTGCACAACAAATTTTGTGGTTCATTTTTTCTTTTAACACTTGTGAAAATAAAAAAAAATTGCTTCCGAAGTAAAGCTTTTGCAAAAAAAGTTAAATGTAAATTTTTTCTTTCCACATTGCTTCAGTTCCTGTGAAGCACGTAAAGGGTTAATAAACTTCTTGAATGTGGTTTTGAGCACCTTGAGGGGTGCAGTTTTTATAATGGTGTCACTTTTGGTATTTTCTATCATATAGACCCCTCAAAGTGACTTCAAATGTGATGTGGTCCCTAAAAAAAAATGGTGTTGTAAAAATGAGAAATCGCTGGTCAACTTTTAACCCTTATAACTTCGTAACAAAAAAAAATTTTCTTCCCAAAATTGTGCTGATGTAAAGTAGACATATGGGAAATGTTATTTATTAAGAAATTTGTGTGACATATCTCTCTGATTTAAGGGCATAAATACTTAAAGTTTGAAAATTGCAACATTTTCAAAATTTTCGCCATATTTCCGTTTTTTTCATAAATAAACGCAAATCATATAAAAAAAAAATTACCACTAACGTGAAGTACAATATGTCACAAAAAAACAGTGTCAGAATCATCTGGATTCGTTAAAGCGTTCCAGAGTTAAAACCTCAAAAGTGACAGTGGTCAGAATTGTAAAAATTGGCCCGGTCATTAAGCTGCAAATTGGCTCTGTCACTAACGGGTTAAAAATGCTCTCCATTGTCAAAAAAAAGAGGGATTTTTAATTTAATTGATTATTGGTCTTTGCCTAGGTTACCGACCAACACTGCTATCTATCAGAGATGGCTGGTCTCCTAGGCAAGCTTTTTTTCTATAAATGAGCGTATCACTTCACATGACCCAGGTCCATGGTTCTGGTTAGTAGTCACTGGCCACAGAAAGGAGTTGCTCAAATTTCCTTTCTCTCCGAGTTCCAAGCTTGGCTTATGATTAGCAGACGTTATCTATATGGTGTGCGGCGCACAGGTGACGTCTCGCCCATTCAGCCAACCCAGGGAACCTTGACGGTATGGAAATTCACACCGCTCCTGTCCATGCCCAGAGATTACTGACTTGAACCATTGACCTCTTTTCTTTATTTTCATTATTAGAAAAAACAACCTTTTCTTCACAATTATTTGCTTTTTCCTCTCTCTCTCTCTCTCTCTCTCTCTCTCTCTCTCTCTCTATATATATATATATATATATATATATATATATATATATATATATATATTTTGTTCTGTTGTGTGTCAAGGACTTGATACTCACCAGTGGGTGGGACATGCATTTCCTTGGATCAAGTCTTCCTTTAGCAGTTGTATCATGTACTCCTTTGTATCATGGCCTGAGGAAGAAATCAGATCAAATTTGAAACTCCTTATAAATGTTCGTTGTTTTTTCCAAACCTTCTCATCCTTGTCTTCATCATGACATGTGGACCACAGTTTTTATTAAAAATTTTTACCTTGTAATTCACCTCTACTTGAAACAATTGTTCTCAAGCTCGCAAGATACATGGATGCAACCATCAGTGATGCTGCTCTCCTTCGATGCTGTAGAGGCAAGGCTGCCTCTCTTTGCAGCATCGGAGAGGAGAAAGTTTGGTTAGAGGGAGACCGATCAGTAGAGAGTCGCAGTAGTAGAAAAAGTCGGATTCTGGAGAATCTGGGAAACGGTCACCAGTGTTTTGTTTATAAACTATGCCCATCGCCTTTAACATCATAAGAATGAGTATCCTGCAACCCCTTTATATCCTCAGACGTGCCTCTGCAAGCCTGTAGTCTCTCAGTGGAATCAAAGAGCTGTGCAGGACCGCCTCACTGTGCCCTATTGAACAGCCAGTCATTCCACTGCACAGCCACGAGACTTCGGGCACTGCGTGTCGAATCGATATAGGGAATAAAGAAAAGTTCTGTGTCAAATATATCTCCAAGACTGTGAACGTGCTGCTTGGGAGTTATGGTTGAACTACCCAAGGCAATTGCAATATTGGGTATAGGTAGGTCAGTGGAGGAAGGAAACACTACTTCAGTTTTGGAGAGATTCAGTTTCAAATGGAGGGAGGACATGATGTTAGAGACAGCAGATAGACAATCCCTGGTATTTTGCATTAAGGTGGGTTGATGTCAGGAGAAGAGGTGTTTAATTGGGTGTCATCCTTGAGGACGATAGAGCGGAGCATAGTGAGGAGGAGCTGGTGATTCATTGTCCTGCAAATAATGCAGAGAGATCCATGAGAATTGGCAAGAATAGTGGCCTTTAAATTTTGCTGTGATCAGATCGTTAAGAGACTTTGGTGAGGACAGTTTCAGTAGAGTGTGCAGAATGGAAACCAGATTGTTAAGGGTCAAGAAGAGAGTGATCTTAGAGATACCTGTGCCACCCCAGGAGTCTGGTTGCTACAATGGCCTTGCCTCCCTCCAGGGGGAGTGATGTCATGCCTGGAAGCAAAGAAGGGATCCCCTTGGCAGGTAATTTCAGCATATAACACAGCTCCAGGCCAGCAGGTGGATCTCTAACCTGACTTCAGGGGCGCTGCTCTCTGTGGTCAGAAGCAGGAAGTTGGTAGTTAGTTAGAGCCTGAACACGGTGGAGAGAGGACGTGTGGAGAGGTCCTGGGGTTAGGAGCTGAAGCTGAGCTCACCCCAGGCTTTAGCGCCAGAGAACGGGCCCCTGAGCTCGAGGTTTGTGTGGGTACTAAAGCCCCAGCAGCAAAGTCCGGAGGGCAGTAAACTGCAGATCCTCTGTCCCCAACTGATACTCGACAACACAGCAGCATGTGTGAGCCAGAGGCGCCAGACAGAAGCGATCCCTGAAGTTGGCTACAGCTGCCTGACATGCGAGTGGTGTTCTACCTAAGTAGCAGACAGAGAGAGAAGAACTTGAATAGAGTTTACGAGCAAGTACCTCAGAGAATAGCGCTAGAAAGGAGGCCTCACAACCCACCTGAATAAGGAGATTTCCAAATTGCTTTCAGGCTGACCGACTCCAAAACCATCTGTAACCTGAGCCCCGGACTGTACCTGCATTGCTCAGTAAAAGGTAAAGGAAACCGCAATCTGCTGTGTCTTTTGAATCTTTCCTGCATCACCTGTCCTGCACCACACTCACTTCTAACATTACCTCTAATATCCTAACTGCCCTGGGACATAGCTCTGCCTGTGGAGAGCTGAACCAACTCTGCTGCATCAACAACTGTCCCAGTGGACTGAATCAGCAGCGTCGGCTAACATATTTATTGCCGAGTACCACAGGTGGCGTCACGAACACTTTATTACAAACTCTTTATTATCCCTTTTCATCATCTCCTCTTTTATTGGACGCCCAGGGCCATGGACCAGGTCACTGCCCTTTAAGAAGCGGCCCGATACCGAGTATCCCCACTGCCCTGGCGGGCGATCCATATCAGATTAGATGAGTAGAAATGAAGGGGAGATTAGAGACAGGTCTGTAGTTAGCAGGGCAGTTCTGGTCGAGGGATGTTTTTTAAGTAAAGGGGTAATTACGGCATGTTTGAATGAAGACAGAAAGATACCAGAAGAGAGAGAGAGAGAAGTTATATATTTTAGTTAAGGAGATGGTGACAACTGGAGAGAGAGACTTGAGGAGATGTGAGGGAATTGGGTCAGTGGTGCAGGTGGTAGGGCATGAAGAAGCAAGGAGCCTGGTAAAGTCTTCTTCTGTAACAGATTCAAAGGTGGAAAATGAATTTGAGGTGCGGGAGGGAAGGGGATCCTGGCTCTGAGGGGATTGTTCAAAAATGTGCTGATGACTATGGTTAATTTTGTCTTGGAAATAAGTGGGTAGATCATCGTCGTTGAGGTTGGTGACAGGGGTCTCTACTTTAGTGTTCAATAGGGAGTGGAATGTTTCGAAGAGCCGTTTTGTATTGTCTGCTAGTCCATTCTGTCAATCATTTAGGAGCGCACTGCCCCTCTACAAGCAGAAAGCCAGAATGCATGTGAGCAGAGTTCTGAGGATTATGTAAACCCATTAAAGAATATTTCAGCCAAAAGATAAATGAATGGAATTAATATTTCTAACATCGGAAGCTAGAGCAGTACCAAGAATTATTGTAACTTCTGATTTAATGGTATATACCGTAACCATTTTTTACATTTTTGGGCAGAAATCTCTTCCATCTCTATGGCTACACTTTAAATGTGTCTTAGTGGACGCTTTGGTCCCACAAATGACTTACAGTACGTAATAACTTATGTATGGATGTTTTACATGAGCATTCTTTTTCTATGCCGGGGCCTGGAATTCTACAACATATTTGCGTGTTATAACACATAGAATAAAACTTCCTGTTTTTGTTTTTCCTTTTTTACTTCTTACAATTAATTTTAAAAAAGATTAAAAAGGAACCTTTACAAATAACAGCCTATCTTTGTAGATATATGAAATCTGGCAGTGTACATCTGTGATAGAGAACTGGAAACCTATACTTATATTAAGCTTTATGCATCAGTGACACGCCAGTGAACTTCTCCGTAAACTGTCAGCATCCATCCTTATGAATATTAGTTCTGCCTACAAAATTACTGCCTGTACTGTTTTTAATGCAACACAGTTGACAATCTCAGTAAGTTGTCAGCCCGTATATTATCAGTAAGGAAAAGACATTGGTGGAGGCTGTTACATTATACGTCAGGGTCAAGGAGCCTTTACATTGACTGTGCTGCATCTTTTGTCAGGCTCACACTTGTTTGAAGAACCATACTACAGTAGATATCTCTGGATCACATATAACAGTAATCCTAAAGAATACTTGTGTAATAGGGCAAATGTTTTTAATTTTGATGGATCTATTAAAGGGCTGCTCGACTACTTTTATATTGATGACCTATCCTATAAATATAAGTTTGGCCCCAAACCTCCACCAATCAGATGTTCTCAGAGCCGGCTGCAGCTGGATGTTAGTTGCGTTTAGCTGAGCAGCACGGCTTCGTCAACTATGTAGTAGCCACAGCCAGGTACTGCAGATCCACTTCTATTCATTAAACATGGGCAAAAGTCAGTAACCAGTCTTGGCCACTACAGAGCTAATTGAGCAGTGCTGTAAGGCTCCGCAATTGCTAACATAAGGTGGTGTCATACCTAGCGCAGACGACCATATTTTCAGTCTGAGTGCAATCCGTTAAAACATCGGATTGCACTCAGACTAATGTTAGTCTATGGGGTTTTTCACCAGTCCAATTTTTTTTCCTTGGGCAGAGTTGGTCCGGGGAAAAAAAAAATCGCTGTATGCCAGAGTTTGATCCCATATTTGAATCACACTCGGCCACGTAAGTCAGAGTCCATGGTAAACAGGCTGCACTCATATGTACCAATGGCTGGATGACATTTATGTATTATTTAATTACATTTAGCTCGATCTCGAGCCATGGCGACTTGATGGATGAATGATCTGTAGGAAGATCGATCTTGTGTAAGCCGAGATAGGTCCACCAGGGTCTTCTCTACCATTAATGATAGTATCATGCTATCAGGTTGCTGGTCTTCCTCTTTTCCTTGTTTGTTCTATTTTCCAACCATGATGTCCTTCTCTAAATTCTAAACTGTTATTCCCCGCTCCCTAATAAAATGAATTCATTGCCTGTAAAACTAATATTAGATTGTTATGTAGGAATTTATCTACAAGTAGTAAATGCCAGCAGTGTACTTACACTTTTTAGCTTGTTTCATATGTGTCTTTTTTTCTACACTTTTGCTCTTCTGGGCTTAGTGCCAGCATTACACATTCACTGACTGAGGTGGACTAATACAATAAAATATAACCTTTATTCACATTTGATAAAAATTGATTTCCAAATCCACCGTGCTATGTACAGTCTATCCACCAAAGCCCTTATACACATATCAGGGTCATATTATGGATACTAATGTGTGGCCCAGCTGCGCTTGGTACACATGTTTCCTGGAGAGTGCACAGGAAGGTAATTGTAAAGCCTGATATTCATTCACGCACACTTCCCAACACTACCACCAGAGGGCATCTTAGATTATTTAAGTAGTGTGACGTAGCAGTCAGGCATTGAATTTCAAGTGTTCAGTTAGATCAAGACAGTCATGTAGTGCAGTTTCAGTTTGCCAAGTGTCTTGTCTAGGAGGGAGAGGAGAGAAGACTGGACCTGACGGAGCTCTGGTAGCTCATCTTGTACCGAAGTGGAGGCTAGTACGAGTGGAAAGGACTCACTCTAGCCTAGTCAGAGCTACATCTGAATCTGAAGCTGTTACTCTGAACAAGCCGCCTGTGTTCCCTAAGAACTTGGAAAGTGACTCTCAGAGCGAGCATGAAATCAGTTTGACAGAGTTCCTGATAGCCACTCTGGACAGAGTTTTAGAAAGGAAAGAAGGAAAGGGATTACAGCAGTTATAACATCGAGCCAACTGAGAGCACGTCAGTGAGCTTGGAAGAACAACTGACTATTACACCTACTGCTACCCGTGCTTATGTTAAGGGTAAGAGCAGGGCGACAGGCGAGTGGTGAAAGAAGGACAAGTGACTTAGGTGACAGATCACCTTCACTAAATTGACCGGACACCGGGTCCGAAGCATTGCTAGTACTTCACGACTAGTGATAGAAAATCCGGAGGCCTTGCTGGACTTCAAGTCGCAGAAGGTAGCCCCAAGTGTTGATACGTAACTGGAGTCAGGGAGAACAAGGACTTTGAGCAGGACGCTGCAATAGGAGGACTTCGTTCTTGCCAACATCTGATTATCAGAGACCGAAAAGGCTCTACCACAATGTCGACCGGGCGTAGCTGCTATAGGAAGAGTTAAACTTGACTTCATGCAAGTTAGGACTCACAGATATTCAAAGGTAAAGGAGGCCTTAAACCTGCTCAGCGATTCCCTGAATGTGCATTCTCCAACCTGACCAGCTTCCCGGGACATACCTGCCAACAACATCAGTAAAGGTATGGAAAGAGACTGACTTGTGTGTGACTGACTTATTATCTGCAACACCATTGACTTTGAGGGACCAGTCCCACCTGTGGGGGACTTAACATCTAGCTGCCTAATAACATCCCCTCAGAAGATTAACCCTGCAGCGCTGGTCTTATTGATCAGAAACCACAGGTGGCGTCACGAACAATTAACAATCCCCTGTAAATATCCCCCATTGTATGAGCACCCAGGGCCCGGACCGAGCTCTGCTGCCAGTGACATCCCCCATAGACTTCCATGGGCTCGGTGCCGAGTACCCCATAGCCCTGGTACTGTGTGTTGTGCGACTCACTAATACATAGTAAATGCACCCATGACAATTCCTGCCGGATCCAAGAGGAGGTACCTGCTACCCCTCACCCTATATTGTCCCCTATAACCCAAACCGCTTCCATCCCCCTAACCAATCAAATCCCTGGCACCACCAAACAGTGTATTCAACTCTAACGCTTTCATAACTCCTTTAACTCCCATCCTCTGTCTTGTCATGTTGCCTGTACGCCACATTAGCGCTCACTAGCTTTTCTTTCCAGGACAAGCACCAAGAGCTTATTTGGGTAATTTTCTAAGTATAGGATTCTGCATTATATAGTGGTAATAAGGGCATAGTGCAATGTTCCTAAATTTAAATATACTGTATATTAAGAGGGCATTGGTGCAATAATATCAGACTAATGTCTTTTAATAATAGTGCAATATCATCCAAGTTAACAATCGCACCAACAGGATACTTTGATGCAATCTTGTGATATTATAAACATTAGAAAATTCCCTATTGCTGCAGTATTATATATTACTGTCGGTGGCATGGGCAGACTGACATATGCAAATAGATTAGGACACATGGGTGTGATTACTCTGTATTGGTACCTACCCTTGTTATGGCCCTTGTATGTGTATTAGGCCGGGGTCACACGGCTGTCGATTGTCTCATGTGAGAGAATCGGCTGATTATGCAAATGACACTCCCTCAAACTCTGCTACGAGCGTGAGACGAGTGTCAGTACTCTGTGCTCCAATCATTTTCATGAGGGAATAGCAGCACAGGTGCGGAAGAGACAGAGAAAGTAGTTTCTCCATCTCCTCAATTGCCTGACTCGGTGTATATCAGTGTATATCAGTCTGCACTGTGATGACTTACGAGTGCAGTCTGATGTTTCACACGCGCCCATAGACTTTGTATGGGTGCGTGTGAGCAGAGTATCAGTGCTCTGTGCTCCGATCCTGTCACATGAAAGAATCACAGCACAGGTGCAGAGGAGATGGAGAAAGTGATTTCTCCATCTCCTCCATTGCATTGACTATGCAGACCAATGTTACACACGCACCCATAGATTTGTATGGATGTGTGCGACCCGATTCTTGGACGCACTCGCTACTTGCTGCCATCATTTTCAAAAATAATCACAGATCTGCACTGCCTGATAGTATAACACTGGGCCAAGTGCTATCCCATAAAACCTCTGATAGCACTTGGCCGTATCTTGCACTCGTGTGTGTGAGCCGTTTGGCCGGGGTCACACTTGCGAGAGTGATGTGAGAAACTCGTGCGAGTCTCTCGCATCAATACCCAGCACTGCCACTGGCACTGGAACCGGAGCGTGCGGCTGCATGTATTTCTTTGCAGCCGCACACTCCGGTCCTGAGTGCCGGCGGCAGTGCTGGGTATTGAGGTGCGAGATTCTCACATCACACTCGCAAGTGTGACCCCGGCCTTAGGGCTATTGTGGATAGACTGTACATAGCACGGTGGATTTGGAAATCAATTTTTAGCAAATGTGAATAAAAGTTATATTTTATTGTATTAGTCCACCTTAGTCAGTGAATGTGTTATGTTAGTGCACTTTCTGCATTCTCTAGGTCCTCATTCCGTGATATCTTAGTGCCAGAATAACATGGTCTCTCCAACTAGTACTTCAGTACATTCTCCTAATATAACATTCACATTTTTAAGCCTTTACTTTATTTTAATTTATCATCACAAAATCATTATGATTAGAGATGAGCGAGCGTCCTCAGATAAGATATTATCCGAGCATGCTCGTGTGCTAATACAGTGTCTTCGGCATGCTCGAATACTATGTTCTAGTCCCGTAGCTTCATGTCTCGCGGCTGAATGTCTCGCGCCTGTTTGTTAGGCAATCCCTGCATGTGTTGAGGCTGTTGAACAGCCACAGTGACTCGAACATAGTATTCGAGCACTCCGAAGATACTCTATTTGCACACGAGCATGCTCAGATGACAACTTATCCGAGCACTCTCGCTCATCACTAATCATAATGTAATAACTGTTAAAGAATGTATGTGCAAATAATGCGTATGATAAAATAATTTTATATATTAGTGAAACTGGATTATCAAGTATTCTGGATTATTAAAAAGTCATGAAAAAGCATAGAAAAATATTTAGACTTGAGAGTCCTCAGTGGTTGATACCTTTAATGGCTAACTGAAAAGATGGTAACAAATTGCAAGCTTTCGAGACTACTCAGGTCTCTTCATCAGGCATAGACTAATACAACATCTGAAGAATCACATATTTATACACAAATAGCACAGAAAAAATGCAATAGGTAGGACAATTTTGTGTATAAATATGTGATTCTTCAGATGTTGTATTAGTCTATGCCTGATGAAGAGACCTGAGTAGTCTCGAAAGCTTGCAATTTGTTACCATCTTTTCAGTTAGCCATTAAAAGGTATCAACCACTGAGGACTCTCAAGTCTAAATATTTTTCTATCTACTGGCTAACACGGTACGAAGATACACATCTTTCCTATATGAAAAGCATATACATTTTGAGTGAGATGAACAAATGATCAGATTCAAGATGGCAGCTTTTTTTTTTTTTGCTCAACTGGTGCCGCCAGATATTGAAAATTTTCTAACCATTTTTCTAGACCCACTTCTACACTTTTCAGGTAAAGCACAAAATATTGAGCAGATACAGAACAGTATGAAGGCATAGGGACTTAAGTAACGGGATTTGATGTCCTGGCTGCTGAAATAATAATTATCTATCTGGTTTTACAGATATGTGACAAAATAAATAGATGAATAGAACAATCAAATCTTAAATGGAAACATTGTGTGGAGACGACAATGCATAGCTAAACAGGATAGCAAATTGTGGTCTCAAGATATGAGAAGTGAAGGAAGCCATTTTTGTTACCATACTTTCGCATTGTATGTACCTACATGTCCTAATTCTTTTTTTCATCCAGCCATATAAAATAATATATAATTGAAGGGAGAGAAAATTCATAAAAGAGAAATCTAATATAAAATATTAAGACAAAATATACCAGTATAAGTCTCATTTCACACATACTTATTTGTGTGATGTATTCTTTTCCCCTTTTCTCTTTTTTTTTTTGTTTAAAATCACCAAATCTGTATTTTTTCAAGTTTCTAGTAAACTCTCCATAGCATTGAGTTTTTAATATTTTTATTACAGTTTTAGCATAAATAAATAAAAATCCAATAGCAGTGTAAAGACACTGAGTCTCCTCGTTTCTAGTCCAACAGGGACTCTTAATCATGACCAATGATTAATGACCGTGATTACGAGTTTCTGCTGGACTCGAAACGCGTAGACCCATTGTCCCTACGCTGCTATTGTCTCTTAATTTATTTTTCTTTTAAACTTATTCAAAATAAAATGTGAGTTTCAATTCCATGCTAACGGTAGATGCTGGACCCTTCCCACCTCTCCATTGCTCCGTGCTACCTTATAAAAAAAAATAGCAATTTAACCTGGGACACCCACGGCACTGTGCAAAAGATCTAGAGCAATTTCCCCTGATGCCTGAGCCTATTGGTGCCACTTACCACGACTAACAGGTGCACCCGCGAAAACCGGTGGAGGATTCTCAAGCTTCTCCTATCAAAGTCAGTGAAAAATGGCCATCACTAGGACATCAATAGGATGCCATCAATGGGCTGTCCAAGGTTGTTACTGACTCACAGACTTATATGGGCAAATTTGGATTCATGACTTGGAACATAAATAGACATACCATTGTTTTTGTTTTTTTTTTGTGCAGACCTTCTGTTCACAAAAAACTTAGGTGACCATTCCCATATGCAGAAACAGGTATGTGTTACATCTACGAAAAATACAAATAGGACACGTAAAACGGATGTGTGAATGAGGTCGTTCTTACTTTACTTCCATTCTGCTTTCCACTTTATATGAGAAACATTTTGGGAGAATAATCCTTTAATTTACATTTACATAGGTCCATAAATCAGCTAAAGGCAGTGGACGAGTTCAATATCGCTGATTTCTAGCTCTTATGGCTGCTTTATTTCTAGCACATATTATCTGTATATTGTCTTGCTTCCTACACTATTATCAGAAAAAATGGATTTTATTCTTTGAATTGACCTTTTCTCCCTGATTAATTTTTATCTCCATGTAATCCCTTCTCCACAGCTTTCAATATGCCTAGTGATGGAACATTGGCCAGAAGTAAAGAACTTGGGGAACAAGTTCTACTCTTATTTTGATCTTTCATCCCCCACATATCCTTCATATGTTATGGTGCAGATTTCTCAATCACGTCTACAGCACGATTTTGGCCATATGTAAAAACATTATAATAATAATTATTATTATTATTATTATTATTAATTAAGCTTTAAAGGGAATCTGTCACCAGGTTTTTACTATGTAATCTCACAGCAGCATGATGTAAGGACTGAGACCCTGATTCCAGCAATATGTCACTTAATTTATTGGGTGCAGCAGTTGTGAAACAATCAGTTTTCTGTGCTTCTACATTTTTGCCATGTTTTTTAATATTTTTTTTATAGTACGGCATAAATAACGTAACTGTTTTATAGTTCGGGTCATTCCAGATGTGGCGATACCAATTATGTGTACATTGTTTAATATTAACATAAAGCTGCGTTTTTAGTGACAAAACAGCTATTCATAGTTTGTTAGCTTTTTTTTTGTGCTTTGGTGTTAACTTTTTAAGACATTTTAGTTAACTTTTTTTTTACTTAGTCCCGCTGTGGGACATGAATATCTTTTACATTGATCATTGGTCTCATACACTGCACTACTCATGTACTGCAGTGCATGAGACCTCAGTTCGGCACTGGCTCAGCCAGTTTGGCTCTACTTATAATAGGATCTCACAGGCCACTGTACCCTAAGGTTATTAGATGACCTCGGGTTGCGATGGCAACTATTGGCACCTATGATAGGTGCGGCATTTAAGGAATTAATCTGCACCGATCAGTTCAAAGTCCAGTCATGTCCAATCATGCAGGGTGTCGGACTTGCTTGATTTTCGTCCACTGGGGGAGCTACACTCTTATACCTCAGCTCCGTGAAAAAGCGGCGCTAAGGAATAAGGCCCCTTAATAGCCACCGTGAAAAGGCATATTAACAGTCATTAAGAGGTTAATAGTGTTGATTGGAAGTACAGTACAGACCAAAAGTTTGGACACACCTTCTCATTTAAAGATTTTTCTGTATTTTCATGACTATGAAAATTGTACATTCACACTGAAGGCATCAAAACTATGAATTAACACATGTGGAATTATACATACACTTTACAAAAAAGTGTGAAACAACTGAAAATATGTCTTATATTTAAGTTCTTCAAAGTAGGCACCTTTTGCTTTGATTACTGCTTTGCACGCAGAAAAGGTGAACGGATGGACTCTACATGCCTGGTTCCCACCGTGAAGCATGAAGGAGGAGGTGTGATGATGTGGGGGTGCTTTGCTGGTGACACTGTTGGGGATTTATTCAAAATTGAAGGCATATGAACCAGCATGGCTACCACAGCATCTTGCAGCAGCATGCTATTCCATCCGGTTTGCGTTTAGTTGGACCATCATTTATTTTTCAACAGGACAATGACCCCAAACACACCTCCAGGCTGTGTAAGGGCTATTTGACCAAGAGGAGAGTGTTGGGGTGCTACGCCAGATGACCTGGCCTCCACAGTCACCAGACCTGAACCTAATCGAGATGGTTTGGGGTGATCTGGACCGCTCACTGCTTCAATTTTGAATAAATCCCCCAACAGTGTCACCAGCAAAGCACCCCCACATCATCACACCACCTCCTCCATGCTTCACGGTGGGAACCAGGCATGTAGAGTCCATCCGTTCACCTTTTCTGCGTGCAAAGCAGTAATCAAAGCAAAAGGTGGCTATTTGAAGAACCTAGAATATAAGACATATTTTCAGTTGTTTCACACTTTTTTGTAAAGTGTAATGTATAATTCCACATGTGTTAATTCATAGTTTTGATGCCTTCAGTGTGATTCTACAATTTTCATAGTTATGAAAATAAAGAAAAATCTTTGAATGAGAAGGTGTGTCCAAACTTTTGGTCTGTACTGTATGTGAGGGGGATTAGTGCACTTACCCTCTTCTCTATATACTGTGACCTTATATGATCTGTCAATAAACATTAAATGCTGCCATTTTCCTCATATTCTTCACACAAGTCATTGCTCTTGTCGACATTTCTTACCCGAGTTCACGTTGAAGTTTTTTCTTTCTGGAACAAACAAAAACGACATCGACGTTATCTTGAGTAGGATGGATTTTCAGAGTCAATGATGAATTCAGGAGGCAAGGGGTAGGATGAGAAGTGGCTCAAAAGTGGAAAAATATGGATATTTCTAATATGGCTTTAACTCTAACTCTATAAAAAAAAGTAACTGTATGTCGTTTCGAGGGTTCCTGTGTGTGAAGGCGACTCAGGAGCTAATATCGGCTCCAATTGCTATTGATGACCATTTAAACACTGCTGTCAATCTCTGAAAGAAGAGTTTAAGTGGAGCGAGACACACCAATTGGTTGCCAAGCTGGCTAGGGGCCTGTTGATGGGAATGTTATTAATGCATTTTATCATTGAACACCTATAGTGCTGTCAATGATTCCAAAAGTTAATAAACCTGAATGTTTATGAAAGTAAAAACGAGGTTTGGACTTTCTTAGGCCACGTTTACATGATCGTATAAAAAAATCATTCAGAGTTTCATCCAGAAAACTCTGTTCTCAATGTGCAGTCTGTATGCAATCTGCTTTTTAGAGCAGCAGATATTAATCATTTACAAAACCATTTATAGTTTCCTATGTTATAGAACTGCAATGTATCCATAAAAATTGGATGTTATACTGTAGCTCCACATGGCAAAAGATTTTTTCGCACACCCATAGACCTGAATGGGCGAGTCTCATCCGATTTGTGGAATAATTGTTTTCACACGTAAATTCAGTCAATGAATGTGCACTGCCCCCATTGAATAACATTGGTCTGAGTGCCGTTTTTTTCACGGGCAGCACTCGGAGCGAAAATATGGTTGTGTAAATGAGCCTTGAAGGGAACCTGTCAGCAGGATTGTGCACAGTAACCTACACACAGTGTCAAGTCGGTGCCGTTATACTGATTACAATGATACCTTGGTTGCTGAAATCCGTCTTGTGGCTGTTTCTTAATCTTTATTTTCAGTTTTGTGTTAATGATATGCTCGTGTCCTCAGGCGGGGCTGGTATATGTGGTGCTCTGATTAGGTATTCTGATAAGGTATATACTGCACGACAGCTGTGAGGTGGCTCCCACATAATACATGGGTGTAGGACGCGCTAAACACGTGGTGAGTCCAGAAAACCTTCTAGTATCCATTATCCCATCAGTAGGGAATAACATATGCACCTGATGGAAGACTTATAATTACAGATAGGTCCAAGGACGATTTCCATAGATGGGCATTATGAAACCATTTTGATGATAATGATACATATATGACAGTATTATAACATTATTAAAATACTTTGTAATTATATATTTTCTGTATTTTCCTCTGAGGCTCCCCACGTTCCCTGCGATGATAGATAAGGAGACTCAGATACATGGCTGCTTGATAATCATTGACTTTCTTATTAACTTCTTTCAAATTTTAACATGTAGAAGTTCCTCACTAGTCATGTGGGGTAATAGTTTTGTGACCCTGATGAAATTGGGCCCTGGAGTCAGAGAGTCATCCTTCAGCGCTCAGGAGAGGAAAAACACCTGGTGGAGGAAAACCTATAGGGAACCATGGCTGGAAGATGGCCCTTCCCTTGGGCTTTGATGAAAAATGGCAGCATGTGCTGTCGTCAGCAGCAGAAGACTCACTTATTCTGTGATTTCATCTGACTGCGGAAAGTCCAGTAATGAGAACAGAGTCCGAGCCCGGAATCTGCCTCGTACTGAAAGGGAATCTGTAACCACTTTTTTCGCATATCAAGTAAAAAATATGATTGGATTCAGTGTCAACTATGCATTATACCAGTACTTTTCATACCCCTTGACTCCCCACCTTTGATCAATAAATACCTTTTATATTCCTCCCGTGGAGTATGTAAATCTCCTTGTCCGGTCCTATGGGTGGGGCTTATTGTTTCTCTCTCCTCCCTCCTGGTTTGCTCTATGCATTTATTTGGTGTAATTCCTGCGTTCACGTAGATTTAGCGCGTGTGCGCATTCAAATGTCCTCCCGCATGTGCGCAGTATGCTTTGCCCAACTGTGGGCAAAGCATAAAATCATTATTGCGCCGGCATATGCCATTACGTTCTATGGCCCGGAAGTATCACAATATGAAAAGTACTTTGAAAAAAAGAAATTAAAAAAATGTATTTTTGCCATTTTTCTGTTAGGGTTAGTGTTATGGTTGGGTGTTATATAGCTAGGGTTAGGGTTATAGTTGGAGTTATAGCTAGGGTTAGGGTTGGGCTAGGTTTAGGGTTGGGGTTAGGGTTGGGGCTAGGGTTAGCGCTAGGGTTAGGGTTGTGGTTAGGGATGTGTTGGGGTTAGGGCTGTGTTATGGTTGGAGTTAGAATTGGGGGGTTCCACTGTTTAGATACATCAGGGGGTCTCCAAACGCAACATGGCATCCGCCATTGATTCCAGACAATTTTGCGTTCAAAAAGTCAAACAGTGCTCCCTCCCTTCTGAGCTCTGCCATGTGCCCAAACAGTGGCTTTCCCCCACATACTGGGTATTGGCATACTCAGGAGAAATCACACAACAAATTTTGTGGTCCATTTTCTCCTGATACCCTGAAATGAAAATTTGGTTGCAAAGTAAATTTTTTGTGAAAAAAGTAAAATGTTCATTTTTTCCTTCCACATTGCTTTAGTTCTCGTTAAGCACCTGAAGGGCTAATAAACTTCTTGAATGTGGTTTTGCGCACCTTGAGGGGTGCAGTTTTTAGAATGTGTGACTTTGGGGTATTATCTGTCTTATTGACCCCCCAAACTCACTTAAAATGTGAGGTTGTCCCTAAAAGAAATGATTTTGTAAATTTTGTTGGAAAAATGAGAAATGGCTGATCAACTTTTAACCCTTCTAACATCCTAACAAAAATTATGTTTCCAAAATTCTGCTAATGTAAAGTAGACATGTGGAAAATGTTATTTTGTGTCACTATTTTGTGTGATATGACTCTTTGATTTAAGGGCACAAAAATTAAACATTTGAAAATTGCAAAATTTTCAACATTTTTGCCAAATTTCCGTTTTTTTCATAAATAAACGAAAGTCATATCGAAGAAATGTTACCATTAACATGAAGTACAATATGTCACCAAAAAGCATTCTCAGAATCAGTGGGATCCTTGAAGCGTTCCAGAGCTATAACCTCATAAAGTGACAGTGGTCAGAATTGTAAAAATTATCTCGGTCATTAAGTACCAAATTGGCTCTGTCACTAAGGGGTTAAACGGGGTGTCCACTACTAGGACAAATCCTTCTTAAACTAAATATTTGGCCCCAATAAAATAATAAAGCCTGTACTCATCTCCCATGCCAGCACCGTACCCCTGGTGTCGGCACTCGCTCTCTCCGGGGATGTGATGCTGTGTTTTGACACGTAACGCTGGCACTCAATCAGCACTGGTGTCATTGTCTCGACTTTGTACAAAGTAAACATAAAGAGGATGTCCGGGCTGCAGCTCATCACGGACTTCCTCTTCATGTTCAGTTTGTCCAAAGGCGGAGACAATGACGCCAGCGCTGATTGGGCATCATGTGTCACAACACTGCATCACAGCCCCGGGGAGAGCAAGTGCCAACACTCTTGGAATGTAGCCGGTACAAGAGGTGAGTATGGGCTTTATTATTTTATCGGGGTTTAGTATAAGAAGAGGTTGTCCTAGTAAGAGACAACCCCTTTAATGAAAAGTACACGTAATAAACAATAGTATCAGAATCAATGTAATAAATAAAAGCATTCCAAAATTATTACTACATATGCCCAAAATCGGTTGAATTGTTAAGGGATTAACTAATTAAGACATTACAGGGTTAACTGGGTAAGACATTCCAGTTGAACATTTCAATTTCTTCATGACAGATCTAGAAGAAAAAGCAGGAGGTACGATGGGCCTATAGGGGGCTATGGATTGTATCTTTGGACGTCTAAATTACACCTTTTTGTAGAACAAATACGTTTGCAATAATCATTTAAATGCATTTTCTTCTGAAAATGAAAAATAGTTTAAAAAAAATAATAATTGTGATAATCAATTATACAAGTCGTCCTCTTCTGTCAAAATGTTAAAAACTCTGCCCATCTGTTTCTTAGTTATATCCGTTTCTGGGAAATGGAAATCTGGCAACCATTATAGGCCTCGCTGGGATCATCAGCTCTTTACTAGAATCCTGAAAAGCAAATCTATTACAGATGCAGTGGTCACAGCTCCCACATGTTTCATCACCCAGCTTTCCAATTCCAATGTCATATCTGCCAAGTTGTTTCCCATCTGGATAACTGAACAGATTTGCTATTCCTCAGTCTGAGGAAGATTTATGACAACGCATTTGAGAGTAAAAATGGCTGCTATTTCTGCCCCAAACAGATGTTAGTGTTCACACTTCAGCCTAGTTATGCAGTGATATATAAACACGGCATAAATGCATAACTAAACCTGTAAAAAAATGTGTATTCGTAAAAGGAGTAAAGGCACTTTTTTGTTGAGAATGCATGTCATCCTAACACTGGGTGCAGCATTTTATCCCACGTTGGTCAGTTGGAACATCCAGAAGGATGCTGACCAAGGACACTTGGATTCCAGTGGAGCTCATTTTGTCACCCATGCTCATAGCAATTCATAGTCGTCATTCTTTTTTTCCCACTTTGTGTGTGGAGTTTCCTTTTCTACTTTGACTTTGAATACGTGTGTATGATCTCAGCACTTTGTATCAGGCAGTGTCCCTTGGTGACTGTATGTGCAGAATATATGGACTGAGGTTGGGAATATTCATTAGTAGCTTTATAACGCGTTTCAAGTTCATACCAGTCTATTTGAAAAACAGACAATGAGGTATATAGTCTATTTTTTAAAAAGAGTTCAGTACGATCTTGAAATAAGTAATAAAGCTACTTATGTATACTACCAAGGGGTGATACAACTATTTTTCCAGCAGGAGCACAGTCAACCAGAAATATTCATCTGCTTTTACTCCTCCATGTATATCCAGATGAAAATGTCCTTCTATCCACTGGCGTGACTGCAGAAGTTGTATATTCTAAGCGCATTCAATGGGGTTGTTGTGACATCCATAACCTGGTTAAGTGAGCACCCCCTCACCTCCCCATAACTTGCTTTACCTGTATCACCAAATATGTGCTTGTCTATCTTTTTTCTCTTCAGAATATGTGGACGGTAGAGATGGGTGAATTTTTTGAAATGTCAATTTCCTATGAAATTGGATTAGATTCACCGCAAATTAAAAGTACTGAAAAGCCTGCAGGTGCCTTCAAAAATGTGTCTGAGATTATTCTCTTTTCTCTAAACAATAATCATTACTCCTGTGCATATCTATATCTGTATACCGTACTTATACTCTTCTTATCTCTGTAAGATGTGATGTTCGCTCACAATCCAGATTCACAAAAAGACTTCTGCATTCCCTGCCTCTGCTTTTATACAGACTATAATAATAATAATATAATCTTTATTTATATAGTGCCAATGAGTCGCACACGAAGTACCAGGGCTTGTGGGGTACTCGGCACCGAGCCCATTCACTTCAATGGGGGATAGGTCACAGGTAGCACAGCTCGGTCCGTTGCCCTGGGCGCTCATACAAAGGGGATATTTACAGGGATTTAGTAATGTTCGTGACGCCACCTGTGGTTTCTGATCAGGGTGACCAGCGCTGCAGGGTGAATCCTCAGAGGGGTTGTTACTGGGCAGCAAGATGTTAAGTCTTCCACAGGTAAGACTGGTCCCTCTAGATATATGGCGGTGCAGGGTGCAGGCAATAAGGCAGACACACACAAGTCGGTCTCTTTCCATACCTTTACTGGTGGTATTTGCAGGTATGTCCCGGGAAGCTGGTCAGGGTGGAGGATGCACATCCAGTAATCACTAAGTAGGTTTGAGGCCTCCTTACTTCTTAATGTGTATGAGTTCCTACTTGCATAAAGCGAAGTTTAACTCTGGATAGAACAGCTACGCCCGGCCGACATTGTGGTGGAGCCTTCTTGTGGACAGAACTAAGTCTATGTCTGCAGCGTCCTGCTAGACTTCTGTTCTTCCTGACCCCGGTTACGTATCAGCACTGTTGGGCTCCCTCTGCGACCTGAAGTCCAGCAGGGTCCCCGGTTTCTCCCACTAGCCGTGAAGGAACTAGCAAGTTCGGACCTGGTGTCCGATTGGGCAGAGTGGAGGTCAGCTATCGTTGCTATATCACCTCAGTCACTCTTTCTTCTTCTTTACCACTCGCCTGTTGCCCTACTCACACCCTTAACATAAGCACAGGCAACAGTAGGTGTAGTCGTCAGCTTCCTTCTATCCACAGCTCACTGACCGTTTCTCAGTCAACTCGTTGTTACAAATAACTGTAGTTCCCTTCCTTCTGCTCCTTCATAGGCTCTGTCCAGAGTAGCTATCAGGACCTTCCGTCAGACTGATTTCATGCTCACTCCGAGAGTCACTTTCCACATTCATAGGGAACTAACAGTTAGCCTGTTCTGAGGTAACAGCTCGTCTTTCTTCCTCTGTCTCATCTGACAGGAATCACCAACCATCTGAACACGCACTGGCTCAGACAAAGCTCTGACTAGACTGAACTCCAGTCCGGAATGACCTCACTGCTACGTCTCCCACACCCTTATATATTCTAAGGCTCCCTCTGGTGGAACTATAGGGAAGTGTGGAGTGTGAATGAATATCAGGTGTTTGTGCATTACCTTTCTGTGCATCCTCCAGGAACATGTGTCACCAAGCGCAGCTGGGCCACACACCAACATATTCCGCAGCGCTTTACAATTTACAATTTAACAGTTTCAAAACACAATTCATAAGTAACAGCGTTAACAATACAATAATTAAGGCAAAATAAGACAACCCTGCTGTGAAAGCTTACAATCTACAATGAGGTAGGGGAGATACAAAGTACAGGTGTGTATATACAATGATGTATTTACAATGATGGTCCAGCCATCTTGAGGGACTGAGGGATGGATGGAGATAGTGAATGGGCTACACACACACACACACTTACACATAGAAAGACTTTGATTAGTGAACGTGATAGGCCGCTCTGAACAAATGTGTTTTGAGGGAGCTCCTGAAACCATGCAAATTGTGGATAGTCTTAATTTCTTGGGGTAGAGTATATACTATAATATATAATATACTATAATAATCCCTCCTGATTGGCTGTACCATGCCATGTAATGTGAGCTGCAAGACATTATGTGGAAGCCCACCTGAGGTCATGTGTTCAAGATCTGGCTGAAGCAATCTTTTGCAATGTGTAAAATTTTAGGCAATATCGCAAATTGTTTGAATTTCCAAGGTTCAGCGAACTCCCAAAAATTTGACACAAACGCATGAATTGATACACCCATCTGTAACTGGCAGTTATCAGTGTCGTCTTACTCTTCTACTAATATAAGTACAGTGGGGCCATCCACTATTGGAAAAAAAAACTATACCACAAAGCATATTGTGCTATACCATAGAGTAGAAAAATGATATTTTCAATATCTACAGGTTACGCACAAAACTCATCATTCTTGGATAACGGGAATAATAAATCCCTACAACACAGAGAAGCTGCTCCCACTCCCGTCTGGTCCCTGTACAGGCTAGCAAATCCATAGCCACACAACTAAAAACACCACGCCAGTCCTGGCTCCCTAAAAGGTTGTCGAGTAGTGTTGAGCATTCCGATACTGCAAATATCGGGTATCGGCCGATATTAGCTGTATCGGAATTCCGATTCCGAGTTCCGATATTTTCGTCTTATCGGATACCGGAATCGGGATTGTCACTGTCACTGTCAGTGTCCGTCGGTCGGGTCTGTCAGGAGTCAGCGGCACTTACCTGGCAGAAGATCTCCGGCGGTCACGTCCTGCACTGCTTCATGGCCGCAATCTTCTTTCCCCGGCGGTCACATGCAGTTTCTCGCGATAACTGCAGTGACTGCTGGGTAATCCCGGCCGTAAAGCAGTCAGTCCGATGACGTCACCGCCGGGGAAGCAGGTAATCAGCTGTGCTGCGTCGCGATGACAGGCTCTGCCTGTCATTGCGATGTAGCAGAGTTGGATCGTCGTGGGACTGTCGTTACTATGGACTGCGTCGGACAGGTGGTATACTGTTGGTTTGTTTTTTTTCTTTTTTTACAGGAGATCGATGGCGTCGCAGGAATGAGAGAGTAATAAAATTAATGAAAACTGTGTTGTCTCTTTTATTTCATTAAAAGACTTTTTTCTTGCTTTGTCTTTTTTTTATACATTTAATAACTTTGGGATTAATAATGGATCGGTGTCTTATTGACGCCTCTCCATTATTAACCGGGCTTATTGTCACCGTGCAATCAACGGTGACAATAACCCCTTATTACCCCGCTTGCCACCGCTACAGGGCAAGTGGGAAGAGCCGGGTAAAGTGCCACAATTGGCACATCTTTTGATGCGCCAAATGTGGGGCTGCTGTAGCCTGGTATTATCAGGCTGTTGAGGGCCAAAATCCATGGGCCTTGACAGTCTTTTAATACCAGGCCGCAGCAGTCTGCATTTTACTTGGCTGGTTAACAAAAATAGGGGGGATCCCCACACCGTTTTTTTTTCGAGGGGATCCCCTATTTTTGTTAACCAGCCAAGCTAAGCAGACATGCTGTGGCCTGGTAATTATCAGGCTGGCAAGGTCCATGGATCTTGGCTCCTTAACAGCCTGAAAATCCAGGCCTCAGCGGTCTGCTTCATCTGGCTGGTTAACAAAAATAGGGGGGACCCCACGCCAATTTTTTTCGAGGGGATCCCCTATTTTTGTTAATCAGCCAAGATATGCAGACTGCTGTGGCCTAGTATTATCAGGCTGGCAAGGTCCATGGATCTTGGCTCCTTAACAGCCTGAAAATCCAGGCCTCAGCGGTCTGCTTCATCTGGCTGGTTAACAAAAATAGGGGGGACCCCACGCCATTTTTTTTTCGAAGGGAACCTCTATTTTTGTTAATCAGTTCCCTCTGACGTCACTGATTGTGTCCCTGGCTGACCTGAAGTGAAAGTGGAAAGCAATCAATTAAGCTTTCCACTTAAGGGCCCGTCTCACATAGCGATATCGCTACCGAGATCGCTGCTGAGTCACTAGTTTTGTGACGCAGCAGCGAGCTCACCAGCGATATCGCTGTGTGTGACATTCAGCGACGATCAGCCCCCCTGCGGGTATCGCTGATCGTCGCTGAAATGTCAGGACCTTTTTTTGATCGCTGGTTTCCCGCTGACAGGCACACATCGCTGCGTGTGACAGGCGGGAGACCAGCGATCCGCTGGTAACCAAGGTACACAGCGGGTTTCCAGGCGCGGGGCTGTGCCTAGAAACCCGCTGTGTACCTTGGATACCAGCGCCCTGATGCAGGGAGCTGGTATCCAAGGTACACAGCGGGTTTCCAAGCGCTGCGCGGTGCCTGGAAACCCGCTGTGTACCTTGGTTACCAGCGGATCGCTGGTCTCCCGCCTGTCACACGCAGCGATGCGTGCCTGTCAGAGGGAAACCAGCGATCAAAAAAAGGTCCTGACATTTCTGCGACGATCAGCGATACCCGGCAGGGGGGCTGATCGTCGCTGAATGTCACACACAGCGATATCGCTGGTGAGCTCGCTGCTGCGTCACAAAACTAGTGACTCAGCAGCGATCTCGGTAGCGATATCGCTATGTGAGACGGGCCCTTAAGCGATGTTACCCGCAGTGTCGCTGTCCCAGATCGCTGCCTGAGCTGCCTGTTTGGCAGCTCAGCAGCGATCATGTAGCGATACACCAGCGATCCTGACAAGTGCATATCGTTGTCGGGATCGCTGGTGTATCGTTATGTGACACCCAGCCTTTACTCTCCTGTCAGCAGGAGAGGAACTCATTCATTTGGGGTTTACTGTGAGGCTGCAGCATTAGCTGCGGTCCCTGCAGTAAACATTAACCCTTTCTGAAGGATTACACCGTGGGACCTGACTGTGCATGGGATAGGTAAGAATAATTTTGCTTTTTTATTTTATTTTTATTACAGGAAATGGTTTTAGCAGGTAAATAAAATATGGTCAAAAACTGTGTGATTATTTCATTAAACTTCTTTTTTATTAAAGTGTGTGTGTTTGATTTTTCTTTCATACAATAGGATTAATAATTGATAGTTGTCTAATTGACAGCTCTCAATTATTAACCTGGCTTAAAGTGACCTTTCAATTGCAAGGTCATTTTAACCCTTATTAACCCATTCGCCACCGCTACAGGGCAATGGGAATAGACGGGCAAAGTGCCAGAAAGGGCAAATCTAATTAGAGATTTGCCCTTTCTGGGGTGTCTGGGGGCAGATGTTAAGTAGCCGGGGGGGGCAAAAATAATGGTCCCTCTCTGGGCTATTATTATCTGCCCCCACTCACTGGCTTTGTCTGTCTGGTTGCGAAAATAGGGCGGGAGCCCACGCATTTTTTTTCAGCAATTTTACACCTCATATATATATATACATGTCATTGAATTTGTGACACATATATATATATATTTATATTTGTAGTTCATACACTTCTACATAGTATAATAGCCGCTAATTCAATTGCCGGCTTTTGTGAAAATGCAGAACCCGACATGAAATGACACTTGGTGTACATAGGGTTAACCATGTCTTTTCATGTCCTTTGCTATCTAATTTGCACAAACAATTAAATCAGACTATGTGTGCAAAATTTCACACCTGTAGGGGTTAATTAAAGGTGTAAATTCGTAGCAAAAAAGTCCGTTTTTTTTACAACGAATTTACACCTTTAATTAACCCCTACAGGTGTGAAATTTTGCACACATAGTCTGATTTAATTGTTTGTGCAAATCAGATAGCAAACGACATGAAAAGACATGGTTAACCCTATGTACACCAAGTGTCATTTCATGTCGGGTGCTTCTTCTTTTCACTGAAGCCGGCTTTACCCGGCAATTGAATCAAAGGATATTTTACTATGTAGAAGTGTATAAACTTACATATATGTATATATATATGTCACAATGACATGTATATATATATATATGTATTCTATGTGTGTATATTTAGTGTTTACAAGGAAAGAATGGGGTTTTTTTAGTTGCGATATTTGTTCCCATAGACTTACATGGGACTTCCGGTATCGGTATCGGGTATCGCCGATTTTTTAGTGATATCGGCGATACCATTCCGATTCCGATACTTTAGGATATCGGAAAGTATCGCTCAACTCTATTGTCGAGGGGTTTCTTTTACCACCTGAGAAGCCACAGGGGAGACTACTGTGCACAGATAACCAGGAGAGGGCAAGTGTGTAGAGGGATAGAGTACCCAGGGTGAGGAAACTTAAAGCGTGTGCACAAAGTGGAAATAAAGAGAACAATAAATGAAACATGAATAAACTCCCACCAACCTAACTGAGGAGAAAGGAAAAGTGCTGGGGAATCAGACAAGCAAACACACAAAAGAAATACACATGGTCTTTGCCTAGCAGGGATAATCCCTTTGCTGAAGAGCTGGAACTCCTTAGCAATAATCCACTTAGAAGTATAGTCAGCAAGTGAATCTAGTGAAGGGAGAATATATAGCTCAACCAAGAATGTGATAGGGCAACCAAAACGGGACAATGGAAAACACCTGAAATGGAGCAAACACAGAAAAGAAAAATAAAGGAACTAGCTCAGCAGACAGGAGAACTGACCATGTAGCCAGAGGTCACCGGATCTATTCCCCAAACTGAGCCATGACAATACACTACCAGGCTGCTGATCAAAAGAGCCTCTCCCCATTGCACAGATTCTCTTTGGCTTTTTCACCCCAGGTCAGGGTACTGGTATGATTTGGCTAGGCCACTGATGTCTCTGATGCATTTCCCAAGTATTGGCACGGCATGCAATAGTGTCTGAGGCCTCGTCATGCTGCAATCCAGGCCTGGAGTGAAGAGGCTGAAGATAATACTCATAATAGTGGAAAGGCGAAAAGAAGAGGCACCGAGGACCAGACGGCATGGCTAGTGAATGGTGCGTTATCAGGTGTTTTGGTTGTTTTACATCCTGAGAGACCCAGAGGATAAAAAACCTTTTAATTCACAGAGAATAACTTGGCTGCAAATCAAATTTCTCAGTAAAATCCATGTGATTTGCCATCAATAGTGAAATGAATGTATTTAGAATGCTGTTTCATAGGGTCCATATATACACAAGGACCCAAGCCACGCGACACCTTGGATGTAAATGCATTGGTGACTATTGCATTTCTGCATTCATTGTTCTGAGATTATCAGGAATAATTTCAAAGTTATGAAGTATCTAACCCATCATCAATTTGTAGAAATGGGCACTAAAATATAAAATCAATCCTACAATGTCAAATCTATGATGGCTAATAAGTGAAAATGTAGATAAACTATACAAAATATCCTAATGGCCAACCCATGTAGCATTTCAGAACAATAACTACTAGTGATTCACATAAAATGCACTGTCAGCAGGTTTTTGCTATGGAAACTGAGAGCAGCATAATGTAGAGAGACACAGAACCTGATTCCAGCAATGTGTCACTTACTGGACTGCCTGGTGCAGCTTTGATAGAATCCCTGTTTTGTTATCAGGGTCGGACTGAGGCACCAGGACACCGGAGGATCCTCCGGTGGACCCAGCCCCAGCCTTGCCTCCTTCATTAGTCCCTGCCCGGAATGTCAATAGTGCCTACAACTGACCAGTGTGCTGTGTGCAGATGTCAGGCACATCGGCAGCTGGGCACAACTCCTAGACTAGGCACAAACTCCCCTCATCCAGCTGAGAGTACTGTGCCAGCCATTTCCACATCATCCTATAAATCCCAGCAATGACGTCGCTATGCTGTTCTGTGCGCACAGGACCTGTGATGAGGTCACAGGAGGGGAGGAGTAAGGAGTCACATGATCAGGGGCCTCAGTGTATGCAGGACTCTGCTGTGCTGGTTGTCATGGTGCTGGATGAAGGAGAGCTTATGTGTGGGGTAATGAGGGGTTTACAGGGTGGATGTAGCAGAGCTGTGTGTGTACGAGGTGTACGGAGCGGGGCCATGTGTGTACGAGGTGTGCAGAGCAGAGCCACGTGTGTATGGGGTGTATGGAGCGGAGCTGCGTGTGTATGTGGTGTGCGGAGCCGTGTGTGTACGGTGTGTACGGAGCGGAGCCATGTGTGTACGGAACTGAGCAGAGGCATGTGTGTACGAGGTTTACAGAGTGGAGCCATGTGTGTACTGAGTGGAGCCGTGTGTGTGCGAGGTGTACGGAGCGAAGCCGTGTGTGTACGAGGCATACAAAGCGGAACCGTGTGTGTATGAGGTGTGCAGAGCTGTGCGTGTACAAGGTGTATGGTGGGGAACATTCATACCTCCCAACAGTCCCAGATCCAGTGGGACAGTCCCGATTTTGAGAGTCTGCCCCACTGCCCCGGCCGGGAGCTTTTTCCGCGGACACAGGAGTACACGGCGCAGCCCCGAGGAGCACTTTAAAACTCGCACGTCACATTCCACCGGAAGTGATGTGCTGGAAGCTAACCAGAAATTAGGTAATTTCAGGAGGAGATTGTGACAGAACCATGGATCCATCACGTGTCCTCCTCCGACAGCGCGGACAGCGGGATCGCCTTGGGATCGGGGATGTCGGCCATGTGAGCGGATCATGATATGTCCTGCATCAGGGGCTCAGGTGGGCACTACAATGGGAGCTGGGCTGCTATCGTATCTTTATAGAATCATTCTTTCTTTCTCTCTCTCTCTGTTCTTTCTTTCCCTCTCTAATCGTTCTTTTTTTCTCTCTCTGTTCTTTTTTCTCTGTTTCTTTATTTCTCTGTTTCTTTCTCTCTGCTCTTTCTTTCCCTCTCTAATCTTTCTCTTTTTCTTTCCCTCTCTAATCTTTCTTTCTTTCCCCGATTCTTTCTTTCTCTGTTCTTTTTCTTTCTCTCTGTTTCTTTTGTTCACTCTGTTTTCTCTCTCTCTGTTTTTTTCCCTCTTTAATCTTTCTTTCTCTCTCTAATCTTTCATTTTTCTCTCACTGTTCTTTCTTTCTCGCTGTTCTTTCTCTGTTCTTTCTTTCCCTCTCAGTTCTTTCTTTCCCCTCTTTCTTTTTTCTCTCTGTTCTTTCTTTTTTTTTCTTTCTCTCTGTTCTTTCTTTCCCCTCTTTCTTTCTTTCTTTCTTTCTTTCTTTCTTTTCTTTCTTCTCTCTGTTCTTTCTTTTTCTTTCTTTCTCTCTGTTCTTTTTCTTTCTCTGTTCTCTTTCTTTCCCCTCTTTCTTTCTCTCTCTGTTCTTTTTTCGCTCGCTGTTCTTTCTTTCTCTCTTTCTCTCTCTCTCTGTTCTTTTCTTTCTTTCCCCTCTTTCTTTTGCTCTATCGGTTCTTTCTTTCCCTCTCTAATCTTTATTTCTCTCTGTTCTTTTTTTTCTCTCTGTTTCTTTCTCTCTGTCTGTTCTTTTTCTCCCTAATCTTTCTTTTTTTCTTTCTCTCTGTTCTTTCTTTCTCTCTCTATCTCTGTTATTTCCCCTCTTTCTTTCTTCCTCTTTCTTTCTCTCTCTGTTCTTTCTTTCCCCTCTTTCTTCTCTCTGTTCTTCTTTCTTCCCTCATTCTTTCTCTTCTGTTCTTACTTTCTGTCTCTCTCTGTTCTTTCTTTCTTTCTCTCTGTTTTCTTTCTTTCCTCTTTCCTTCTCTCTCTCTGTTCTTTCTTTCCCCTCTTTCTTTCGCTCTCTTTTCTTTCTTTCGCTCTGTTTTCTTTTCTCTCTTCTCCTTTCTTTCTTCCTCTCTCTGTTTTCTTTTTCTCTCTCTGTCTTGTTTTCTTTCTTTTCCTCAGTACCAGTCAGTGTGCCCTCAGTACCAGTCATGTGATCAACAGTGCTAAATGGTGCAGTTGGGGTGTGAATGATTTTTCTCTGGTGGGCCCAAGGAACTCCAGTCCAACGCTGTCTGTTATAGATGTAGAAGAACTAAAACTTCTGGGCTCTGTATAACCTCATCCACACCCCTGATTAGCAGCTTAATGTGTACACTGTGAATTGTCAACAATCTGTCAATCAGTGGTGGGGGAGGGGGTTACACAGTTTAGCCTGACTGGTCTGCACCTGAAACATAGTTCTAAAGTGATAATCTGCTGCTGATAAAACACTGATTATATTGAAAATACAGCACACAGCCCAGTGAGTGACATATCACTGTAATCAGGCTCTCAGCTCTTATAATGTGCTGCTCTAATTTTTAATAGCAAAAACCTGCTGACAGATTCCCTTTAATAGCATCAGTCTCCTGCTCAAAATAAAAAATTGTATAGTTAACTCTTAGATCAGCCCCACTCCTCTAATCTCATGCTGTGCCTCCTGGTGGGCACATGCCATACACAATGTCATGGGACCACTGCAGCTAATTCTTGCTTCCGGGACACACAACAGGGAGATCAAAGGACCATCATCCGTCTAAAAGGAAAGTATACCGTTTTTTTATTTTTGCGACTGACTTGAGCTATTGTCCAATAGTGGACAACCCCTTTAAATAAAAATGGGATTTGGTTCTGGTTGAATGGTCACTTCAGTTCCCATCCTCAAAGTAACATGTTGGCCACCATGTTATAACCATCAGTCATTGGCCTAATACACCAACACTATAAAAGTAATATCTCAACAGAACACAGAAAGAAAAGTAATTCCTGCAAAGATAGTGGAAGTCATCCAGGAATATGCAATAATTTATCGACTCTTCCTCTTGCAGTGTTTAGTTAGTGCAGCATGTGACTTTCAGCTCACTCGCCTGGTTTGCAGTATATGCGCTCTGAATACTCGGATATAAAAGTACATTTTGTTCAATCTTATCTTAATGAAGTGCTACTAAGAGGATATTCAGTGCATGCTTCCTAATAGCTGAAGTCAATCAGACTCCTTATGCAGAGCCCTGTTCAATCAATCTAGTCTGGAGAGGACTGCACATAGTCACAGGCCATTTATGAGCATGCATGGTCTGATGTCTACAAAAATTGATTCTAGGAATGAAGTGAGAAGCTGTTTAATGAAGAATATGTATGAAATGTATTATAGTTAGATTAATATTAAAGTTGTGAAGGGGGAAAGTTTTAAACACCAGCGAAAAGTTCATTGATTCAATAATCAGACATACAGTACATACATACAGCATCGGTCAAAAGTTTAGACACACCAGTTCATGCAGGTGTTTTCCTTGTTCTCATTGGAATGTGCACTTTGTAGATTCAGACTGAAGGCAACAAAACCATGACGGAGCACATATGGAAAAGGGGGAGTAAAGAAACACCTGTGAAACAAAGCAGAATGTGGTTAAACCGTAAATTTCTCAAAGTACCTTCCTTTAAGGCACGTTGCTTTCTCGCTGCTTTTTTTTCTGCAGCCAAAACCTGATCTCTTGGCAGTAAAAAAGCTGCAGACAAAAAGCAGGTTTTGCTGGCTTTTTTCTTCTTTTCTTGCTGCTTTTTTGCTGCGTTTTTTAGGATCCCAAAGTTCAGCTTTGCTTCCACCATATAAGTATGATCAATGTAAGGTGTTAAGGCTAGAGATGGGAGAACTCAAACAGTAAAGTTCGGCTTCCGTACCGAACACCTACTGTTCGGGCATGGACAACAAACACGGACTTCACCAGGAAGTCTGTGTCACTGTTTGGGTTCGGCCCCCAAACACCGTCTGTTTGTCGTGCTGTCATGTGCATAACAGCTCATAGCTGCTTCTGGTCGGTGGTAAAATCATCAACACCGGTCAGAGAGCCGCAGTTCCCACGCTGTCAAATGACAGCATAAGCCCTCAGCTGTGATCAGAGGTGTAAAGTTTATCTCTGGTCACTGGTGTCAGCTGATGGGACTACTGCTCCCATCAGCCGACGCCTGCTGCCGCTAATAACCGCGAGAGCATGAGCGGCTGATGGGGAGTATTCATCAGCCGGCTCCCACGCTGTTAATAAATGAAAAAAAAAATCTGATGATAGTTCCCTTGTATATTTGATAACCAGTCAGGCAAGGCTCACAGCTGGGGGCTGCAACTCTCTGCTGTCAGCTTCATCAAGGGCAGCTATCAAGAATAGAGGGGTTCCCAATCCAATTTTTCAAATTATTTAAATAAATCATTTCATAAAATGGCGTTGAGTCCCTCCCATTTTTGACAACCAGCCTTGATAAAATAAGACAGCTGGGGGCTGTTAATCTTAGGCTGGTAGGGGGCCATGGATATTGCCACCCAGTCTTAGAATAGCAGACCACAGCCACCCAGAAAAGGCGCATGTATTAGATATGCCAATTCTGGCGCTTTACCCATCTCTTCCATTTGCCCGGTAGTGGTGGCAAGTGAGGTTCATATTTAAGGGATTGATGTCACCTTTGTATTGTCTGGTGACATCAAGTCCACGGATTAGTAATGGTGAGGCATCTATAAGACACCTATCCATTGCTAATCCTATAGTTATATGGTAAATAAAGACACAACCAGAATAAAGTCTTTTATTAGAAATAAAACAAAGCACACTTTTCCACACTTTTTTATTTAAAAATAACAAACACAGTTGTACTCACCTAACGCCCATTCCACCGACGGCCTCGTCTTCTGTAATAAAACAAAAATTAAAAACAATAATATCCCTCATCTATCCATCGATCTGTCCCATGCTGTAATCCATGTGTGAGGGATAAATAGTTTTCAACCTGGACGGTGCCAAGATGCGACCGTCTAGGCTGAGAACCACTGGTGAATGAGCTGCTGCGAGCGCGGCCTCAATGACCAGCTGTGACATCATCTAGTTTATTGCCGGTTACTGAGGCTGCGTTCCCAGCTGGGCCCCTAAACTGCGGTGACCTCCCTCCGGTGAAATCACCACTAGCACAGTGAGAAAAAGTCTCTTTGTGCAGAGGCGAGTTCACTCTTCTGCGTGAGACTTTCTCTCACTGTGCTTGTGGTGATTTCACCGAGGTCACCGCATTTCATTGCTTTCTATGAGCAGTCACTCATTGCTTTCTCTGGGTGAAAAAATGCTGAAAGAATAGTGGTCTCTGTAAACATTGGACTATAATTTGAATTCTGCAAATATGAGAAAATTAATTTCTGTAATTTTTGTAATTTAACTTTGTACCTTCATTACTTTTGATTTTATCTGTGAAAGTATGGAAAGCATTGGTTCTCATAGCAAACATCTTAACTTTTTGGATGGTTCTAAAGGGCATTCGCATAACGTTCTAAATTATTATGCAATTGGATTTAAGTGTCGTAAAGATGTATTTTTTTATGTTTCAAATAAACACGTCAATCTTAAACATCAGTGATAATTAGTTTTCCAAGTGAGTCCAATTAAAGGAACACTGCTTAAGATGAAGTTCCACATTATTGAGCAGACCAAAGGCTTCAAACACTTTGGGAAAGAAAAAGGATCTTTCTGCTGCCGAAAAATGTCTAGGAGAAGGTATGAAAGCAGTAGGTATTTAAAAAAAAAAACTTAACCGTGATCATGGTACTGTGAAGAGATTCATGGTTGATACAGAGCACAGAGAGGTTCGTGTAGATAAAGGCATAATGAGGAAGGTTTCTGCCAGACAAGCTAATCAGATTAAGAGATGTGAACCTCAAGGTGTAGAATCCCCCAGAGACCTGCAGTTCTGCATAAACCTACTATTAAGCTACTCCCAATCAGTGCTCACAAGCAAAATTGGTTACAGTTGGCCCAGACATACATTGAGACTAATTTTAATACAGTCTTAATTAATAATGATGAGTGCTGTGCAACTTTGGATGGTTTAGATGGAGCAGTGGATGATTAGTGGATCGCCACCTTGTCCTAAGAAGATTGAAATGACAGCATTGCCGTGGTTGAATAATGTTTTGGTCCAGAAATCCATGAGAGAGCTGGTAGGCCGCTTTGGGGTCTCTTAAGGTGTGAAAATGATCTCAACAAAGTATATAGAGTTTCTGACTTACCTATTTCTTCCACGGTACAAAAAGAAGAACTACTCCATCCGTATAAAAAATCATCTCATGCTGCAAAGAATACCTCTGAGTAATTGGCTATTATGGGTATAAAAGGAGATAAACTCATGTGTGTGGCCACCATCATCCCTTGACCTCAACATTATTGAGAACCTTTAGAGTATACTCAAGAAAAAGATGTATGAGTATGGGAAGCAGTTCAAGTCAAAACAGCAGCTCTGGGAGTCTCTTCTGACATCCTTCAAAGAAATTCAAGCAAATACTATTAAAAAACTCACAAGTTACTTAGTAATATAGTAACATAGTTAGCAAGGCCAAAAAAGACATTTGTCCATCCAGGTCAGCCTATATTCCGTCAGAATAAATCCCCAGAAAAGTTCAATGGAAGCAAGAATTGTGAAGGTGTTATCAAAGAAGAGGTTCTATGTTAACATGTAACTTGGCCTGTTAAGAAGCGATAATTTTAATTGGAAAACTTTTGATTTCAGTAACTGACCTCTTAATGCTGCAAATCCAACAAATGACCATTTTCAGTTCTTTACAACCTATGCAATGTTTGGAAACTCTTCTGTGCGTGATAACATGGAACAGTGTATTGTGAATATTTTAATTTAGAAAGAATTATTGTAATCATGGGAGGTTTGTCCAATAAATGTGATGTATACTCTAATGGTTGATAATTTCAACACTATACTGACTCATCGGCATATACCATTTAGGAAAATCAGAGGAAAATAGTATTTGCATAATTGAACCACAGTGTAGTGATATAACCACTGCTTTATGCAATGCTTTCATTATCTCAACAATTATCTGGATATACAAACAATTGCATCAAATCAGGAAAGAACTTTCAATTTGGGGTCTAATATGTAGATAGGAACCACACAGAAGCTTTTTGCAGCAAAGTAATCAATTTATTTAAGCAAATCTAGTCTTATTTGTAAAAGATGGAAACTTAAGTAGCAGGAGCCACCACAGACAGAAGAGGCCCCTGTGCAAGAACAGTATATGGGCCCTTTGCAGTCCAATAGCTGATCATAATGCACAGATCCATCTGCTTTGCAGGTGAAAGTGGACTCCTACGCATTGCCCCAGGTTGCACCAGTAATATGTCTGCCCATGCTAAGTAGATATTTTTCAGGTATAGAGGCACTTGAGTCAAAATAATAATAATAATAATAATAATAATAATCTTTATATAGCGCTAACATATTCCCCAGCGCTTTACAGTTTGCACACATTATCGTCACTGTCCCCAATGGGGCTCACAATCTAGATTCCCTATCTGTATGTTTTTTTTGGAGTGTGGGAGGAAACCGGAGTACCCGGAGGAAACCCACGCAAACACGGGGAGAACATACAAACTCCTTGCAGATGTTGTCCTAGGTGGGATTCGAACCCAGGACTCCAGCGCTGTAAGGCTGTAGTGCTATCCACTGAGCCACCGTGCTGCCCAAAAAGTCAATGACATATACAAGGTGAATTTTTCGCTCCTCGTTTTGTGCACGGCTCTTCCCGTAGAATGAGGCTTTTGTCACAGACTATTTCTTTTGCCATAAATCTTACTAAACACGTCTGCCGCGTGTGTGGAGTTATAGTAATGGGACAACCAGCAGGAAATGCATCATCATTATGTGGATACCCTAACAAGATGACTCCTGACTGTGTACACATCTAGGAATAAGGATATGTCACATTCGTATTAACTATTTGTGTCTGTTCTCTTTAGTCGGATGTGCTGGGTATTGTAACGTAAACCACCCACGTGTAATACAACTTTTTCCTCGCCTCGCCGCCGTCTATGCTCCTACATTGAGGCACCCGCAATAAGTTATTATGTAATTAACCACCATCTGCATGCTTTATGGAATTACCCGGTGCTAAAGAGATGTAATGCGATCAGTCTCGAGGCCAGATATGGAACATTGGAACAACCTTTCAGTAACTAGTAACACAAATCGCTTTGCTTTTCACCTCGAATGGAATAATTACAAGTGAAATTTCGTAGTCCTATCTGTCATCAGCCGTCTGTAGCAGTTAATATCTGTGATTAAAGTATGTGCCGTTTCTGTACAAGTTCTGCCGATACTTCAGGGACAGACCCATAAATACAATGTTTAGCAAACAGACATTTTGGGGGATTAATCTTCTTCTCCCTGCTGTTTGTCCTCCACAGAGATTCCTAATTATGATATGTCACTTGTGATTTAGATGCTGTTAATACTACAGGAACACCATTACTTCTTCCCATAATAATCACATATTAGTCTCGCTATTAATTACACCTATAGTCTGTATCGAGATTAATACTTGGCTATGTCCAAGAAATATTTGCTTTGTTTGCCTCTTAGTGAGATTGTGTTTAGACTGGTTATTGCAGTCATTAGAGCGACCATCAATGAACCCCGAAACCCAGTAGTGCAGAAATAATTGTAACTCTGTAGAATTGAAGACATTTTTTTTTCTTGTTTCTTTAGGTGTGGGTTGTGCTGATATATATTTAAAGAATTACTTCCATTAAAATTGTTATCCTCTTAATATATTGCACATATGTTAAACTTACAATTGCTCATTTTGTCTTTCTACCCATTTAATTCTTCTCTTTTCCATTAGGTCTATGATATCATGTGATTAAAAACTGACTAGCTGAATCCTTCTAAGCTCTATGTAGAAATAGGAGTGCAATTTTCCCTGTATGAGTCATGAATCACTGCAAAAGTCCCTGGCAGAAGGTGGAGGGAGCAGCCCGGTCAGGAAGTGAAGAGGAGAATGATAAATGCAGGGAAAAAAGACTACATGTTTCTATATAGAGAAAATAGAATTAGCTGGGTAGAGATGCAAAATGAGCAATTGTAAGTACGCAGTGCTATACAATAGGATGATTGCAATTGTTAGAACCCTCTTGTTAGGTTTTGTTTCAGTTTGCTGGTCACATGACCTTTTTTCCCTATTTAGTCTAGCTCCGCCCTTCTGGCTTTGCTGGACTTCATTGTATTACCTACTCTTAAGCTAGCCGGGTGCTTAGGTGCCTTACTCAGTCAGTTTTGCTTGATCTTAGGATCTCTAAGTAATTTGTTTTCTGTTTTATTTTTACCTGCTACAATTTCTGTTAGGAGGTGTCCACCTTTTCTTCCAGTCCCTAGATCTTGTAGGGATCCCTCCCTCGCAACTATAGGTCTTTGTTCAGACTAGCTGAGGACTTTAGCGGGTCTGGTCGCAGGATCAGGTCCCCCGTTACATCGTAGGGATCCAGCTTAGTTCTATTGTAGGGACAGAATTCCCATCTTTCCTTAGTGCTTGTAGCAGATCATAACAGTAAGTCCAGCCCAAAAGAAAAAAAAAAATCACTAAGGAAAGATTTTCTGTTTCCATCATGGTGTTGGTTCAGGATTTGGCTCTACGCCTGCAGGGACTTTCTCTGGAGGTGGCTGAAATCCAGCAACACGTGAGTAGTTCTTTTGGAGCACATTTCGTGGAGCCAAAGGTACGTTTGCCTGATTTATTTTTTGGTGAACAACAAGATTTTTTTTCTTTTAAAAATGCTTGCTTGTTGTATTTCCGTTTGAGACCCAGATCATCTGGTGATGAATCACAGCGCATAGGGTTCATAATGTCACTTTTGCGCAAAGAACCTCAGGACTGGGCCTTTTCTCTGCAGCCTAGTGATCCATGCTTTAGATCAGTGGATAGTTTTTTTTCTGCTTTGGGGTTATTGTATGACGATCCGGATCGTGTTTCATCAGCTGAGACAGAATTGAGACGTTTGAGACAGGGATCAGGTAATGTGGAAAAATATTGTACTCACTTCCGAAGGTGGTCCACTCAGGTGGGGTGGAACGATTCAGCTTTGAAAAGTTTATTTCTTGCTGGGTTAAGTGAAAGGGTTAAAGATTTGCTGATTGCTTATCCTATACCTGGTAACTTGCAAGAGGCTATGCAATTAGCCATACGGGTGGATAGGAGACTGCGTGCAAGGGTTAATGAGAGTAAATCTGCCTTGTCATCTCCAAGTTTGGAAAGGGACTGTACTGACATTGCAGAGCCGATGGAAATTGGAGCAATGACACCTCACTCTCGGGAAAAAGACCGTAGATTTGCGGAGGGCTTGTGTTTCTATTGTGGCAAATCTGAGCATTTTATTAAGAACTGTGCGCTTCGAATGAATAAAGAGAGAAAAAAAAATGAGGTCAGTTTCGCCCGCATAGCTTGTTTAAACAATAAAGGTGTCTTTCTTTCTGCTACCACTGCTGGTGAGGAGGAATTAATGGAGTTTTGGGTATTTGTGGATTGTGGTTCAACTCTCAATGTGATTGATGGGAAATTTTTGGAAAAACTAAAATTAAAACCCAAACTTCTATCTTCCTCTATTAATGTGGTGTCTGTGGATGGTTCTCACTTGAAAAATGTTACTCACCAGATCTGTGAATTTCCTCTTACTATTAATGGTGTTCATCAAGAGAATTTGGATTTGGTAGTTTTGAATAATTTGCCCTCACCGGTGATTTTGGGGTTACCTTGGTTAAAATTGCACAATCCGGTACTGGATTGGTCTACCAATGAAATTAAGTCCTGGAGTTCTAATTGTTATGACAAGTGTTGTAACGGGCGTATTGCTGCTGTAGTTAAGGGGGAGTTACCTGTACCTATTCAGGATTTTTGGAAAGTTTTTTTCTGATAAGGAATCGCAGGTATTGCCTCCTCATAGAGATTATGATTGTGCAATTGAATTTGTCCCTGGAGCGACTCTTCCTAAAAGTCGTTTATTTAATTTGACTATTCCTGAGAGAAAGGCTTTGGAGGAATACATACAGACAAGCTTGGCCGCCGGTCACATTAGGCCTTCCAAATCTCCTGTGGCGGTTGGATTTTTTTTGTTAAACGGCGGTTTACGGCCTTGTCTAGACTTTCGTGAGATTAATAAGATTACTGTACGCAATCCTTACCCACTGCCATTGATTCCTGATTTGTTTAATCAGTTAGTGGGAGCCAAGTGGTTCTCGAAAATTGATCTTCGAGGGGCATACAATTTATTGCGCATGAAGGAGGGGATGAATGGAAGACTGCGTTTAACACTCCACTGGGTCATTTTGAGAATCTGGTTATGCCTTTTGGGCTTTCCAGTGCTCCGGCATTTTTTCAGAATCTTATTAATGACATCCTTAGACCTTTGATCGGCAGAAGTGTGATTGTGTATTTGGATGACATTTTGATTTATTCACTGGATTTGGAGTCTCATTGGCAGAGCGTACGTGAGGTATTACAGTTGTTAATGGATAATTCACTTTTTGCCAAACTAGAAAAATGTGAGTTTGCTGTACAGAGACTTAGTTTTTTGGGCTACATTGTCTCCAGTGAAGGTTTTGAGATGGACCCGGTGAAAGTGCAAGCTGTGCAGGAATGGCCTAGGCCTATTGGTGTGAAATCAATACAGAGGTTTTTGGGGTTCGCCAATTATTATAGAAAATTCATAAAATTTCTGTGACTGCCAAACCTCTGACCGATCTCACCAGGAAAGGTGCTGATGCGGTTCAGTGGACTACTGAGGCCATTGAGGCTTTTGTGTTGCTAAAGGAGAGGTTCAGCTCTGCTCCCATCCTTACGCAGCCTGATGTGACTAAACCATTTTTGGTTGAGGTTGATGCTTCTTCTGTGGGGGTCGGCGCGGTGTTGTCTCAGGCAAAGACGGATGGAGTACATCCCTGTGCTTTTTTTTCAAAGAAATTTTCTGAGTCTGAACTAAATTATGATATTGGTAATCGGGAATTGTTGGCAATTAAACTCGCATTTGAACACTGGCGTCATTTTTTGGAGGGAGCGGAATTTCCCGTTCAAGTCTTCACCGATCATAAAAATCTGATCTACCTTGATGCTGCCAAACGCTTGAATGCCCGTCAGGCTAGGTGGGCACTGTTTTTCTCATTGTTTAATTTTACCATTACTTACATCCCAGGTACTAAAAATGTTAAAGCTGATGCTTTGTCTCGCAGCTTTTCTCCTATGGTGGGTACTGAGGAGGAGGAGGAGGAAAACATCTTGCAAGAGGGGGTTGTTATTGCTGTTTTGGACTCCGTGTTGGAAGATGAGATTCTTAAAGCACAGGAGAATGCCCCACGCCGCATGGGAGGTTGTTTGTGCCTGGTACCCTGAGGAGAGATTTGTTTGATGAATGTCATGACTCTCGGTTGGCAGGTCATCCTGGAATCTCTGAGACCAAGAGACTTGTGGGTCGCAGTTTTTGGTGGCCAGGATGGCAGAAGGAAGTCATTAAGTGGGTGCGCCAATGCACTGTGTGTGCAAGATCTAAGTCTTCTCATACTCCTGCTGCGGGGTTGCTTTGCCCTCTGGAGGTCCCTAGTGCACCTTGGACACATTTGGCTATGGACTTTATTACTGACCTTCCCCCCCTCTGAGGGTTTCACTGTCATCTGGGTGGTCGTGGACCGTTTTAGCAAGATGTGTCACTTGGTTCCTTTCATCAAACTGCCCTGCGCTAAGACTCTCGCTAAGGCCTTTGCCAAGGAAATAGTCAGACTACATGGTGTTCCTACTGACATTGTTTCTGATAGGGGACCTCAGTTTGTGGCTCGTTTTTGGCGCGCCTTTTGTGACAGGTTGGGAGTTCATTTGTCGTTTTCATCCGGATATCATCCTGAGTCTAATGGCCAGACAGAAAGGAAAAATCAGGATGTTGAGCAGTTCTTGCGTTGTTTTGTGACTGATAATCAAGAGGGGTGGTCTGAGTTTCTGCCACTTGCTGAGTTTGCTCTTAACAACCATACATCCGCTTCTGCTGGTTGTTCGCCTTTTTTTTGTTGTACTGGGAGACATCCGTCTTTTGGGTCATTTTCCAAGTTGGGATCGGCTGTATATGAAGAGGAGAATTTTTCTGGTGTTTTGGAGAGAGTTTGGACGGATGTGCGTGGTAATCTTCAGGAGGCTAACAAAAGATCCAAAGTGTATTTTGACAGAAAACGACAAGAGGTTTTGTTTGCTATTGGTGACATGGTTTGGTTGTCCTCTAAGAATCTGCGCTTGAGGATTCCGTCTAAGAAATTGGGTCCCAAGTTTGTAGGGCCCTTTAAGGTGCTTCAGGTTATTAACCAATCTGCTGTTAAGTTGGAGCTTCCCACCTCCTGGAAGATTAATCCGGTGTTTCATGTTTCTCTCTTGAAAAAATCTGAGGTCTCAGATGGAGACGTCTCGGCCACTGTTCCCCTGGTGGTGGAGGACGGGCAATATGAGATTTCCCGCATCCTAAATTCTAGACGGTATAGAGGGAGTTTACAGTACCTCGTCGCTTGGAAGGGTTATGGACCCAAGGATAACTCATGGGTGAGGGCGGATGATGTTTCTGCGTCTAGACTTGTCAGAGCGTTTCACAAGAGGTTTCCGGATAAGCCTAAGTCCTAGGGGATCCGGAGGATCCTCTTAGAAGGGAGGGTACTGTTAGAACCCTCTTGTTAGGTTTTGTTTCAGTTTGCTGGTCACATGACCTTTTTTCCCTATTTAGTCTAGCTCCGCCCTTCTGGCTTTGCTGGACTTCATTGTATTACCTACTCTTAAGCTAGCCGGGTGCTTAGGTGCCTTACTCAGTCAGTTTTGCTTGATCTTAGGATCTCTAAGTAATTTGTTTTCTGTTTTATTTTTCCCTGCTACAATTTCTGTTAGGAGGTGTCCACCTTTTCTTCCAGTCCCTAGATCTTGTAGGGATCCCTCCCTCGCAACTATAGGTCTTCGTTCAGACTAGCTGAGGACTTTAGCGGGTCTGGTCGCAGGATCAGGTCCCCCGTTACATCGTAGGGATCCAGCTTAGTTCTATTGTAGGACAGAATTCCCATCTTTCCTTAGTGCTTGTAGCAGATCATAACAGCAATACAATAAGAGGAAAAAAACATTGATGGGAGTGCTTCTTTAAAGGAAATCTGTCAGTAAGTTCAACCCTCCTAAGCCGTCTATATGTGCCTCAAAAGTAGCTTTCAACCACATGGAGTATTAACATTTGAGTAACAAATTGTACCATTCAATTTCTCTCATTACACCTTTTAAAAATTAAAAACTTGGGTCCAAAGCAACATTCTAGTGGAAAAAATGTTAATTTTCCATTGACATTGTCATATACATGACTTAGGATAAAAGCCAAACCAGGCTTTTATCCTAAGTCATGTAACAAGGCTCGTTAAAGGGTCGACATTGACTTTTAGGATTGCTACTTCCAATAGGTGGCCCTAGAGTTCTAGTCCTCTTCCTCTCTGAAGAGACAATTTGCATATTTCCCAGAGGAGCATTGCGGCTTTAAGTTTCCTCATCTCGGCATGCTTAGCATGTCAATCTCCGCAAGGACAGACAGTACTTCTTGGACAACATTTTTGCCAAAATTTCAATATTTTCACAAATAAACGCAGAACACGTCAACCTTAATTTACCTCTAACATAAAGTACAATGTCACAAAAATACAATATCCGAATTACTGGGACACGTTGAAGCATTCCAGAGTTATTACCTCATAAAGTTATACTGGTCAGAATTGTAAAATTTGGCCTGGTCAGGAAGGTGAAAACAGGCTTTGGGGTGAAGGAGTTAAGGGGAAAATTGAAATAAAAAAATACAGTGAATGCCATTAACAAGAAACTGGTGAATTACTGCGTATATTTGGACATATTACAAAATGTGATTTTACATTGATGTTCTACAGTCATGGCTGAGAGTGTTGGCAACCTTGAATTTGTTCCAGAAAATGTAATATTTCTCACCAAAAACTTATTGCAATTACACTTTTTTTTATGATACACGTTTATTTCCTTTTGTGTGTATTGGAACAGCACAAAAAAAAGAGAAAGATAGGCAAGCTGAAAATTATTTCACACAAAACACCATAAATGGGCCTCACAAAATTCTTGGCACCTTTCCAAAATTGTTGGTAAACAACTTTGTTTCAAATATGTGATGCTCGCTCAAACTCATCTGTGGCAAGTAACAGGTGTGGGCAATATGAAAATCATGCCTGAAATTAGATAAAAATGGGATAAGCTGACTTAATCTTTGCATTTGTGTCTATATGTGCCACTCTAAGCATGGAGAACAGAAAGAGGAGAAGAGAACTGTCTGAGGAATTGAGAACCAAAATTGTTGAAAAATATCAACAATCTCAAGGTTACAAGTCCATGTCCAGAGAGCTTGATGTTACTTTGTTCATGGTGCGCAACATAATCAAGAAGTTTACAACCTATGTCACTATAGCTAGTGTACCTGGATGTGGAAGGCAGAGAAAAATTGTTGAAAAGGTTGCAGTTAATCCTGATGCTGGATTAGCAGCCCGAATCAAGTTTCAAAAAAATTCAAGCTGTCTTGCAAGCTCAGGGTGCATAAGTGTCAGCGCAAACTATCCTTTGAGATTTGAATTAAATATAACGCTATGACAGGAGGCCCAGGAGGACCCCACTGCTGACACAGAAACATAAAAAAGACTGCAGTTTGCCAAATTGTATGTGAGAAAGCCAAAATCCTTCTGGGAAAGAGTCTTGTGGATACAGTAGACAACATAGAGCTTTTAGGTAAAGCAGACCATTCTACTGCTTACTAAAAACGGAATGATGCCTACAAACAAAAGAACACAGTACCTACAGTCAAAAATGGTGGAGATTCAAAGATGTTTTGGGGTTGTTTTGCTGCCTACGACACTGTGTATACTTTGGCAATCTGAAAATTACTAAAGGAGTCTTAAAATCGATGATGGGACAAGGCGCCCCTCAAATGTGAGAGACCTGGAGAATTTTGCATAAGAACAGTGGTCAAAAATTCCAGTTGAGAGGTGTCAGAAGCTTGTTGATGGTTATAGGAAGCGACTTATTGCAGTTATTTATTCCAAAGTGCATTAAATTGAGGGTGACAACAATTTTGTCGGGCCTATTTTGGGGGTTTTATGTGAAATTATGTCCAATTTGCCTTTTTTTCTCCAGTTTTTTTATGTTGTTCCAATACACACAAAGGAAATAAACGTGTATAGCAAAATATGTGTAAGTGCAATAATTTTCTGGGAGAAATACTTCACTTTCTGGATCAATTTCAAGGTTGCCAACTCTTTCGGCTATGATAGTATATTGGCACTAAATATTTTGACGATACATTTGATATCAACATGATACTTATCCAGAAATGTAAAATTTTAATGAGTTGTAAAGATGTTTTAAAAAAGATGCCTTAAAGAAAAATCGAAGAGATTCCGATCTCTGAAATCTGTGAAAATAGCGCACAGTAGATTAAACATCTTTGTGATCTCCAATCATAACATTATTAAACTTGAAATTTGAGATTGAAGCGGTTCTGTTATACTTTGATGTGTTCTAAGAGCAGGCATCTTCAAAAGTCTTAATAAAAATGACTCTTTGAAGGTAAGATGGATGACAAAATAAGGAAAAAAGTATGAATTTTATGGCGGACTAAGGCCATGTTAACATCTGTGTTAGAAATTCAGTTTCTCTGTTCCATTGTAAGAAAAAAAGTTAAATTCATGCAGCGACCCCATCATATGATGGACCTCGTTGACTACAATAAATGGCCATAAGGTTTCCATTAGCGTGTCTATCATTTTACTAAAAAAAAAGCACAGCACGCTTCCATGTTTTTTCCATTAAACATGACGGAATCAGCCACAGAGCCACCAATGTAGATGTGAATAGAATCTAGTTTGGGACATTGATGACAAACCCATAGGATTTTCAGCAATTATTTGACTTCCCAGATAAATGAAGAAAGAGAGCCTTAGTATTAATTAGTCATTTCCCAACATTTTTGTCTACAGCTTGTATACAGATCCATTTGTCTGCACCACAATAATTCAAAAACTCGCCCTGTGTAGTCCGGCAGAACCTGCAGTCAATGGACCTTCTGTCTTCTTTTAATATTTGAATCTACAGACTGCACATTAGCAAGAAGCAGGGTTTTGTTCCCATGGAGACACATTGATCTGCGTAGGAGCTGTAGACACAAAATATTATAGAATTTTTATTCAAGAATTTTTGCAAAGTTGATTTGATTTTATTTCAGCTTCTGTATTTTGGACAATATAAAATATATAAAAAATGGTTGCAGTGGTGGACATTGTTTGGTTGAATGGCTGGACACTGGCTAATAATATGTTTTCTATTTCAGGTCAGATTTCAGTTGAAGGATTTATGGGATATCTGAGCGGAGAAGAAAATGGAGTTGTTCCACCTGAAAAACTGGATTTAAATGAAGATATGTCTCAACCCCTCTCTCATTATTTTATTAATTCCTCGCACAATACCTACCTCATAGGTGAGCTTTTTTTTTCCTCTTTATGATAGTTACGTCATATGTCGTGTCCTTGACAATCTGACGACGACATTTAACATTCATAAGCATGGACGTGTGTCATTCCATGTGCCCATCGGCGCGCCCATGACGTGACCAGTTGGTTAGCATGACAGCTGGGGGTCTGCTGAAGATCTCTGTGCTTGTCATGACGATATTCCTGCGTTTAGCTGACATTAATTGGAGACTGTGATTTTCACCATACATAACAATGACGCCGATTCAATCACAGCGGCTGTTGTAACCGCGCCCCTGGCCCTGACTGACAACCGTACGCGAAGTAGAGCTAGTGTCAGTCAGAGCCGGGGACGCGGTTACAGCGGCCGCTCTGTATTCTCAGAGCGGTGACTGAACCTGCGTCGCCCCTATGACTGAATATCGAATGTTGCCAGGGGGGGATAAAGATCATTTTCTCCCTGCTGCATTCGGCTGTGTGCAGGCGTTGGACAACATAGTCACACTGGTAACCTGCAGATTAACCCCATATCTGCAGTTTAACAGTGTTATTTGTAATACTAGAGGTAGGACCGCCCCTATTGGGTACATCTTGTAGCGGTTTGATGGCTTTTACACTTCATTGATCAAAATACTGTTAACTAAGTATGCTACGTTTTTTACATATACCGTATATACTCTAGTATAAGCTGACCCGATTATAAGCCGAGGCACCTTATTTTGCCAAGGAAAACGTATTGACTCGAGTATAAGCCGGGTATGCTTTGTCCCTTAATCCCTGTCATGGTATGCGTGGCTCCCCCGTCCTGTCCTGGTATACGTGGCTCCCCCGTCCTGTCCCTTGTATGCATGGCTCCCACGTCCTGTCCTGATGTGTGTGGCTCCCCCGTCCTGTCCTGGTATGCGTTGCTCCCCATCATATCCTGGTATGCATGGCTCCCCCGTCCTGTCCTGGTATGCGTGGCTCCCCCGTCCTGTCCTGGTATGCATGGCTCCCACGTCCTGTCCTGTCTTGGTATGTGTGGCTCCCCGTCCTGTCTTGGTATGCGTGGCTCCCCCGTCCTGTCCTGGTATGCATGGCTCCCCCGTCCTATCCTGGTATGCGTGGCTCCCCCGTCCTATCCTGGTATGCGTGGCTCCCTTGTCCTCTCCTGGTATGTGTGGCTCCCCCATCCTGTCTTGGTATGCGTGGCTCCCCCATCCTGTCCTGGTTTGCGTGGCTCCCCCGTCCTATCCTGGTATGCGTGGCTCCCCCGTCCTATCCTGGTATGCGTGGCTCCCCTGTCCTACCCTGGTATGTGTGGCTCCCATGTCCTGTCCTGGTATGTGTGCCTCCTCCGTCCTGTTCTGGTATGTGTGGCTCCCCGTCCTGTCCTGGTATGCATGGCTCCCCCGTCCTGTCCTGGTATGCATGGCTCCCCCCTCCTGTCCTGGTATTCATGGCTCCCCCTCCTGTCCTGGTATTCATGGCTCCTTATCCCCTATCCTTGTATGAATGGTTCCTATTAAAAAAAAAACATCCTACTCACCCTTCAGCGTGGCCTCGCTGCACCTCGTTGGTCCCAGCACCCTCACAGCATCTTGCTGGTTCCGGCGCTGGAAGCTCTTCCTGTGCCAAGTGATCATGTGGCCCTGCTCATTAAGGTAATGAATATGCATGGCTCTCCACGCTGATGGGAGTGGAGAGCCGTGCATATTCATTACCTTAATGAGCTGGGCACAGGAAGAGCTGCCAGTGACGGAACAAACGAGCTGCTGCGAGGGCGCCGGGACCAGCGAGGTGCTGCGAGGGTGCGCTGGAGGGTGAGTATGATGTCTTCTGGAAGCCGGTTGCTGCAGCTGTCACTGTGCGCGCTATAAGAGAAATGAATATTCATTTCTCTTTAGCAGCATCACACAGGCCTTAGCCACAGCCGGCGGCTCCTGCCTTTGTCACCCGCCACTCCCCCTCGACCACCGGCCTTCTGGGACAATTGACTCATGTATGAGCCGAGGGGGGAGTTTTCAGCACAAAAAAATGTGCTGAAAAACTCTGCTTATACACGAGTATATATGGTACTACTAGATTTATGTATACTACTATATATTAATATTTACTTATTTACTTACTGTAGTGTATATGCTCGTTTTTTTTTTTTACCTGAGGTTTTGTACGTAAAAAAAAATAGCAACAAATGTAAAAAACATAAGGGACTTAGTTAACATTTTTTTTTATCAAAAAAGAGTAAAAGCCATTCCAATCCGACAAGGTGTACCCTATCAGGATGGTCCCTAACTGTAGTAACTGACTTAGTTATGTACCAACCAGGCCTCAAAATATGAAGTCAGGCTACCTGTTCTTATTCTTAACCACAACCTCCAAAGATCTGACCTACTACTGGGCTCCTAGAGAGGTCATTTAGGTCTGTGGCTGCACTCAGTCAGGTATTTATACAGCTTCTGGCAATAACATCTCTAAGACATGACAAAAATAGCAGCTGTTTATAAAAATGTCAGAAATAAACAAATGCCAACTACATGTCAGTACCGTCTCTGTGAGCTGAAATCCTAGAGAAGTCGAAATAAACTGACTGCAAAGTGCAACTGACATAACAGAAGAGCTGGAAAGTCCATTTTAGGCTGCTTTCACACATCAGTTTTTTTGTGTCAGGCATAATCCGTCGAATACCTGAAGGGACGGATCCGGCGCTGAAATGAAAAAACTGATGCAACGGATCAGTTTTTTTTTGCTGGATCCGTCCTGAACTTTTAAACCCGGAAAAAGAAGTTTTGCAGCCGGAAAATGCAGGTACGTATGTCCGGACTGAAGAGAAAGAGTGGAAAAAAGTAGTAGTAGTAGTAGTCCTCCTTGATTTCCAGAATCCGGATCAGTCTTTTGACGGATTGCACAAAAGACTGGTCTGGTTCCATAGACTTCTATTATTTCCGGACGCCTGATGCGCCGCTTCATGCACTATCAGGCGGGTCCGGAAAAAAAAAAAAACGTTGCAGTGACCGTTATGTCTGGCCGCCGGAATGTACATTTCCGCCAGATCCGGCCAAAAACGGGTGCAACGCAACGACATCAGGCGCGATCCGGCGCTAATGAAAGTCAATTACGAAAAAACGCATCCGGTACCGGATCCGTTTTCTTAAAAACACGCCGGATCGCGCCTGACGTCAAAAAAACAGATGTGTGAAAGTAGCTTTAGCGATACAAATGCTTTAAACCTGTTATCAGATGAAAAGTGACCGGTTTTCTGCTCCTATTTTATTTCTGTTGTTCTACGTATGCCATATTTCTTTGTTTTATTTTTAAATCCGCCATACGGTTCCAAAAAAATGGGCCATTTTATTTGGTGATAATTCTGAAGTACTTTTCCAAAGGGGTTTGGTGCCCAGGATTTTCTGGGGTGTGTTTGTAGGCTGGTCGGCATAATTATGTAGGGATGGTGGATTGTGCTACTGTGTTCCTACCCCTGAAGACACCAATTGCATTGTGTGTGTTGTGTCTTGCATGTTTGTATATATATATTGTCATGTAAATTGTGTATAGTGTAAGATAAGTAATGTTAGTAATGTAGAGTGTATAGTATAGGACATAGTGTATAGGATAGGTGGTTGACTGTAGTATAGGTAGTGACGATAGGATAGAGTTAATGTTTAGGACTAGCCCATAGTGGCAGGAGCTTAGTGTTAGGGCAAGTGGCTGATTCATGTAGATAGATAGTTGGAGTTGGCATTTTAGAGTGTAACATGAGCAGTGCTGCCATGGAGTGATTTACTGTAGGAGACCTAAAGACAGAGATAGCAAGATCCAGAGAAGTGACTGACTGGTCATAGCTGCCCTCCAGAGAAGGGTCCATGAATAGGGTGCTGAGTCACAAATCCCTGAGCTTGCAACGCCAAAGGTAACAGGCCTAAACAAAACTGAGTTTTGTGGAACTAATGGGGGTCCTGAGAGTTAGATCTAGGGCGCCAGTAGTAGAAAAAATAGGATACAGCACCGCTGAGTGAGTAGAGAGACTCGCTGATCAGGACTGTGGCGTTGAAGTTGGGTTGTGGTGAAGTAAGGCGAAACAGTGTGCCTCACAGGCCCTGGAGTAGACTACTGAGGAAAGATACTGTGTGAAGGAGAATGCTGTATACCAGTGTTTCCCAAACTCCAGTCCTCGCGGACCCCACGGGTCATGTTTTCAGCATTTCCTTTGTATTGCGCAGATGGTGGAAATATCATCAAGGCATCAGGAATTCTCTTACCTGTGCAACACTATGGAAATCCTGAAAACATGACCTATTGGGGGCCGTGAGGACTGGAGTTTGGGAAACACTGCTGTATACCCTTTAGAGAAAGCGACTATAAGACTTTGTACCCACTATCCCTTATAAATAACCATCATCAAGTTATCATTCAGTAAAGACTCTATATTGGAACGACGGTCTCCTTTATTGAACTGTGAAACCTATTGTTCTGTCCAACCCACACCACAGGCTACCAACAGCCTGCACGGGCATAAGGCCCTCAAAGCTCAAATCCGCACAACCAGCCAGAAATTTTTTTTTCTGTTTGTTGCATTTTTTCCCTCTTTTTCTCTGGGTGCTGAGGACGAATTTTTTCTTTGTCCTCAATGGAGTTTGCACCGTTGTCTGGCCGTGTGGAGCGGCTTGCCGCTGGGTTCAGAGCATTGCTACCTATCATACTAGGTTGCCGGTTGTGAAACCTAGGATCCCCATTCCAGATTTATTTTTGGGGAATTGGTCTAAATTTCTGAATTTCAAAAATAACTGTAAGTTATTTTTTGCCCTGAAGCCTAAGTCCTCAGGGAACGCAGCACAGCAGGTTCAAATTGTCATCTCTCTGCTGCGCGGCGATCCTCAGGATTGGGCTTTTTCCCTGACACCTGGGGATCCTGTTCTGAATGATGTTGATGTATTTTTCAGGCTCTGGGGTTATTGTACGATGAACCTAATGTCACTGATCAAGCTGAAAAGACCTTGTTGGCATTAAGTCAGGGTCGTGAAGAAGCTGAGCTGTACTGTCAGAGATTCCGAAAGTGGGCAGTCTTGACCAAATGGAATGATGATGCTCTGGCAGCCCTTTTTCGGAAGGGTCTGTCAGAAAATGTAAAGGATGTTATGGTGGGATTCCCTGTTCCCTCTGGTCTCAATGATTCTATGTCTTTGGCTATTCAAATTGACAGACGTTTGCGTGAGCGCAGAGGTATGTGTGAGATAGTGTTGCCTTGTAAGCCAGCTCCTGAGCCCATGCAGTGTGATGGAGTGACTTCTGGGGCTCAGAGTCATGAGTTTCGAAAGCGCAATGGGTTATGTTTCTACTGTGGTGACGCTTCTTATGCTATTTCCCTCTGCCCTAAGCGGGGAAGACATTTTTCGCGCTAAGTTGTCTTGGGTAGTGTTCAGACTAAATTTCTGTTGACTGTTACCCTGTCCACATTTTCGGCTCAGGCTTTTGTTGATTCAGGAGCAGCTATTAACCTGATGGATTTTGACTTTGCCAAACATTGTGGGTTTCCTATGATACCCCTGCGGAAGTCTATTCCTTTGCTGGGCATTGATTCTACCCCTTTGGTGGAGAATAAACCCCAGTTTTCTACTCAGGTGATAATGAGGGTTGAACCTGATCATCAGGAGAGTTGCAAATTTGTGGTGTTGCATAATCTGTATGACATTATTGTACTGGGTTTCCCTTGGTTACAAACATATAATCCTGTTTTGGATTGGAAATCTGTGTCTGTGACCAGTTGGGGCTGCCAATGTGTTAATACTGACACTCCTGTTTTTTCTGCCTCTCCCCAGTCTCAAGATGTCCCTGACTTTTTGACTGATTTTTCGGATGTGTTTAGTGAGAGTAAGTCTGCATCCTTACCTCCTCACAGGAGTTATGATTGCGCTATTGAGTTAGTGCCTGGTGGTAAATTTCCTAAAGGTCGCCTTTTTAATTTATCTGTACCTGAACACGATGCTATGCGATCTTATATCAAGGAGTCTTTGGAGAAGGGTCATATCAGACCATCCTCTTCACCCTTGGGTGCCGGTTTTTTCTTTGTGGCCAAAAAGGATGGTTCATTGAGGCCGTGTAGTGACTATCGCCTCCTGAATAAAATCACTGTTAAATATCAATATCCGTTACCCTTGATTTCTGACCTATTTTCCAGAGTGAAAAGTGCTAGTTGGTTTACCAAGCTTGACCTCAGGGGGGCGTATAACCTTATTCGCATTAAGTACGGGGATGAATGGAAGACGGCGTTTAATACCCCAGAGGGGCATTTTGAGTACCTAGTGATGCCTTTTGGGCTTACTAATGCCCTTCCGTCTTCCAATCCTTCATGAATGATATTTTCTGGGATTTTGTGGATAAATTTCTGATTGTTTATTTGGATGATATCTTGATTTTTTCCAACGACTGGGACTCTCATGTGAAACATGTTCGGACTGTGTTCCAGATTTTGAGAGAGAATGCACTGTATGTGAAGGGATCAAAGTGTCTTTTTGGCGTACAGAACGTTTCATTTCTGGGATTCATTTTGTCTCCGTCTGTTATTGAAATGGACCCAGTCAAGGTTCAAGCCATCTGTGATTGGGTTCAACCTACTACATTGAAGGCTCTTCAGAGATTTTTGGGTTTTGCCAATTTTTATTGTAAATTTATTGGTAATTTCTCCGGTATTGTTAAACCATTGACTGATTTGACCAAAAAGGGTTCCGATGTGGTGAATTGGCCTCCTGAGGCAGTTTCTGCATTTCAGGAACTTAAGCAGAGATTCATTTCTGCTCCTGTTCTACGGCAGCCTGATGTTTCTCTACCGTTTCAGGTGGAGGTTGATGCTTCTGAGATTGGGGCAGGTGCCGTTTTGTCCCAAAGGAATCCGGAGACCTCTAAGAGTAACCCTTGTGCCTTCTTCTCTCGAAAATTTTCTCCAACTGAACGTAATTATGACATGGGTAATCGGGAGTTATTTGGCCATGAAGTGGGCCTTTGAAGAGTGGAGACATTGGCTGGAAGGAGCCAAACATCAGGTGGTGGTCCTCACGGACCATAAGAACTTGGTTTATCTCGAATCAGCCAAGCAACTTAATCCTAGACAGGCCAGGTGGGCCTTGTTTTTCACATGTTTTAATTTTGTGGTTTCTTTTCTTCCGGGCACTAAAAATGTTACGGTGGATGCCTTCTCGAGGAGTTTCTTTGTGGATTCTCCTGAGGTGACTGAGCCTGCTGTTATTTTGAAAGAGGGCGTAGTTCTTTCCGCCATCTCGCCCAATTTGAGACTGGCTCTGGAGGGGTATCAGGAGGATAAACCTGAACGCTGCCCTGTTGGGAAATTGTTTGTCCCAGACCAGTGGAAGAAGAGTGTGATGTCTGAGATTCATTGTTCCGCGTTGGCTGGTCATCCCAGTATTTTTGGTACCAGAGACTTGGTGAGTCGGTCCTTTTGGTGGCCTTCTTTGTCTCGTGACGTCAGGGACTTTGTGCAGTCCTGTGGGACTTGCTCTCGTTCCAAGCCTTGCTCTCGCTCTAGTGGTTTGTTAATGCCATTACCTGTGCCCAAGAGGCCATGACCCATATCTCTATGGATTTTATTTTCGAGCTACCTGTCTCTCAGAGAATGACCGTTATCTGGGTAATCTGTGATAGGTTTTCCAAGATGATACATCTTGTGCCATTACCTAAGTTGCCTTCCTCCTCCGAATTTGTGCCTTTGTTCTTTCAGCACGTGGTTCGGTTACATGGCATTCCGGAGAACATTGTGTCTGACAGAGGAGTCCAGTTTGTTTCCAGATTTTGGAGGACATTTTGTTCTAAACTTGGTGTTCAGTTATCTTTCTCCTCTGCATTTCACCCTCAGACCAATGGACAAATCGAGAGAACAAACCAGACCTTGGAGACTTATTTGAGATGTTTTGTGTCTGCTGATCAAGATGACTGGGTCTCTTTTTTGCCTTTGGCGGTGTTTTCTCTTAATAATAGGGCTAGCTCTGCCACATTGATGTCTCCATTTTTCTGCAATTCTGGGTTTCACCCTCGATTTTCTTCAGGACAGGCGGAGGCTTCCGTCTGTCTGGGGGTTGACTCTATTGTGGAGTGAATGCAGCAGATTTGGGACCAGGTAGTGGAGAGGTTGTCTCTCTCTCAGGAGAAGGCCCAACCGGCATAGGACTGATGGTCCTCGTTTTAAAGTGGGGGACTTGGTTTGGTTGTCCTCAAGAAATATCCATATGAAGGTTGCGTCTCCAAAATTTAAGCCAAGGTTCATTGGACCTTATAAGATCATGGAAATTCTTAATCCGGTTTCCTTCCGTTTGCTTCTTCCAGGGACATTCAAGATCCATAACGTGTTCCACAAGTCCTTATTGAAGAGGTTTGTCGAGCCAGTGGTTCCTGTGGCTGCGCCTCCCGACCCTGTTTTGGTTGAGGGCAATTTGGAGTATGTGGTTGAGAAAATATTGGATTCTGTTTTTGCTAGACGGAAACTCCAGTATTTGGTTAAGTGGAGAGGTTATGGTCAAGAGGACAATTCTTGGGTGTTTGCTTCGGACATCCATGCTAGGAGACTGATCCATGCCTATCATCGAGCTCATCCTGATCAGCCTGGTTGCGCAAGTGAGGGTTCGGTGACCCCTCCTCAAGGGGGGGATACTGTTGTGAACACGTTTGAGGCGACTTCGGAGCTGGGGCTCCCTCCGGTGTTTGCTGAGGGTAATGAACCAATTGCTGAATGGCTTTCAGCTGGGTCCGAATCGTCTGATATAAGTGACCTGAACTCCCATCAACCTTGCGGTAATCAGTTGTTCTTCCAGGTCTTGCTTGGAGCTCAGCTTGCATTCCTGCTCTCATTCAGATAAGTGACTTGTTGTTTTTTTTTCCTCTGGTTGGATTTTCCTTGCTGGTTTGCTGTCTTTGCAGTGGACTTCAGCCTGGTCCCCTTTTGGGGCCTGGCTCAGCAAAAGTGCAAACACAAACTGAGCACAAATGCACTTTTCCTGTGTCACTTTTTATTTGCTGAATTGCTGTGTGTTACACCAGAGATCTGATTTAGGTGGTAGAGATTGTGTGATCTCAGGTTTTTTGTTAATCAGAAGAGTTGGTATTTTTGTCAAAGTTTTTTGGGTTGCAGTCAGAATTTTTTCGTATACTTTTCTATCTAGACAGTATTGGGCCCCAGCGTTTGCTCATTCTATTTTCTGTCTGTGTTCGTATTTTCTTCTTGTCTAACCGCCATTACATGTTTGGAGGCTTCCTATTTCTTTGGGGGTTCTGCTACGGGGCAGATAGCTTTCATCTTTCTGTCTTTAGGTGTAGCTATCTCTCTGGCTGTGACGAGGCTTCTAGGATCACCGTAAATACGCTCCACGGCTACTTAGTGTTGCTGTTAGTTTAGGGTTCTGCAACCCAGTAGTTTTTTACAGCCTCTCTGGTGTATTGCTAGTTCTGCTATTTTTGCTATTTGTCCTCAGCTACCGAAACATAACAGGGTAGATAGATATGGGGTAGATAGATATGAGATAGATAAATAGATACTGAGATAGATGGATAAATAGATACTGATAGATAGATAGATAGATAGATAGATAGATAGATAGATAGATAGATACTGAGATAGATGGATAAATAGATACTGATTGATAGATAGATAGATAGATAGATAGATACAGATAGATAGATAGATAGATAGATAGATAGATACAGATAGATACTGATAGATGTATAGATAGATACTGAGAGATAGATAGATACTGAGATAGATAATAGATAGATATGAGATAGATAGATATGGAGTAGACAGATAGATATGGGGTGACCTCTAGGCTATCGGTTCTGTAGTTCTCAGACCGTTAATCCGAGCTGTGACATCCAATACTTTTCTCTTGCAGTTTGTCGTAGATTTGCCTGCGCTACATGATCACATATCTAATTGGGCTGTGGAGCAATCTGTTCTCTTTTTAGTTTACTCTGTTATATTCACATTTACCCCATGTAGACCATAGAATTTTGAGCAAAATATTTCCCAAATTATTTATGGAGCGTAGTTTACGTGCTGCCAGCAAATATAAGACATCTGGTATGTAATGTCTGTAATTGGAGGAAATTAATGATGTCCAACCTGCATTTTACTATTGTCAGAAATAGATTTTGCTCTTTCATAAATATATGAGAATCCTAGAACATAATGAAATCATAGCTGGGAGAGTGTATTTAATTCTTGGCTGGGTTTTTTTTTTTTTTTTTTTTACTAAAATGTGCACAGATCCTTTCAGCATGTCTAATTCTATTTTAAGAATTTGGATGATGAGAATTGTGGAAATAATTTGGTAAATTAACCCTTAAGAATGAATAGAGCTAAGATTGTTTTTTCCTTCCTTGCTGTGTTCAATGAGTTACAGACTTTTTATATTCTTTTCCGCTTGGCTGCATGAAGACGCGTTTATTTGTAGCTCTAGTTGTAGTTTTAATGCGATTCACATACTTTATTATTTCTCTTTTACTGAATTTATCTTTTTTAGTGGAAAGGAAATACACCTTATATGTAATTTTGTTTAACGGTTTACAAGATGGTAGAAAGTATATGTTTAGTTTATATTACTGGTAGGGATGGATATGGCAATACCAAAAATGTATTTTTTTTTTTGTTTTGCAGCTTTAAAAACATGTTTTTTATTGAAAAAATGTCAATTGTAGCGGTAGGATTATATCCGTATTGAAGGATGATTTTTACACAAGACAGGTTTTCACGGATATCACTCATAAATATGATATTCTATTGGGCTTTGTATTCACATGTCCGATTTTTATCCTTGGAGCAAGTGATCTGCGGAACAAATTGGAGATGTTCGATTTTGATCCAAGTGTTGGATGCAACTCTGCAATGAAAGTCTATGAGTTCACAAAAAAAGATTAGACCGTACTCAGATGACATCTGAGTGCAGTTGATTTTCACAGACAGATTGGAGAAGGTAGAGAAGCTTTTTTTCTCTCTACACGTCTGAGAAAAACTGATTAGAGTTTAATCAGAGTTTGATCAGAGTGGAATCAAAGTAAGATCAGAATAATCAGACCTTTTTTCTCTCCTCTAAGGACTCATTTTGAGTCACTTTGAATGGAGAGGAGGCTTTGCAGCGCATGTCTCTGTCCATTCACTTCTATGGGGGTTCCAAAAAATGCCAAACACTTGCTCAACCATTTGAATGCACATTACCGGCAATACAGTGAGTTTATGTAACCATAGTGTTATTTGTGACGCACTATAATGTAGTTGATGATATATTGACAGATGTGCACAGTGGATCCGTCACAAGATTTCACTTTAAAAATTGAATAAATTAATAAATAGATCTCTTATACCGCTCACTACATAATGAGCAGTGACTGAAGCAGCGCCTCTATGACTGAAAGCTGGTAGCCGGGCTTTCAGTGTGGCGGACGCACACTTTAGAATTCTATTAGCCTCCAGCTTATATAAGATTTGCAGGTTTATAGTGTTTGGGGCCATGACAGGTTCCCTTTAACCCTTACTATATTAACTGTAACTACCAGCTTGTTATTGAATGAGAGACGTGGGATAGACAGTCTGTAGGAGCGCCAGCCAGGTGTAAGTGTTGTAAGCAATTATGAAATCTAATGCTGCTCCAGCCGGGTACCTCGAGTGGGATACTATTGAGCAAGATTCTTGAAAACCCGGTCAGCAGGGCGCAAAAGACAGGAATCTTCTTAGTAAATGACAATCTTCATTTATTAAAAATTATTAAAAATTATGGTAAAACAATGAATCCACAACGCGTTTCAACGGAGTGAGTCCGTCTTCCTCAGGTGGCATAATACATTCAATAAAAAAAGGAAGTGTATTTAAAGGGGCAGCAGCCAATGGGAAACATGATTGCATAACTAAAACACATGAAGTGGAGGTGAGGGTCTGACAATAGTTAAACCCACACTGACAGACGCTTGCTAAAAGCTTAGCAAAAAACACATTAAAACCATATTACAAGGGAGACAAATTCTGCTAATACTATAAAAAATTGAAATAAAATGAATTAAAATAAAATAATTGCAATAATTACTAAAAAAAAAAAACATCAAATCATCTTTTTTTTTTTCCCTTCTTTCAAATAATTCTTTCAATAGTGAGATTTAACCCTTTCAATAGTGAGAAGGTTTAAATCTCACTATTGAAAGAACTATTTGAAAGAAGAAGGGAAAAGAAAAAAAAAGAGATGATTTGATATCTGTTTTTAATTTTTTTTTTTTTTTTAGTAATTATTGCAATTATTTTATTTTAATTCATTTTATTTCAATTTTTTTATAGTATTAGCAGAATTTGTCTCCCTTGTAATATGGTTTTAATGTGGTTTTTGCTAAGCTTTTAGCAAGCGTCTGTCAGTGTGGGTTTAACTATTGTCAGACCCCCACCTCCACTTCATGTGTTTTAATTATGCAATCATGTTTCTCATTGGCTGCTGCCCCTTTAAATACACTTCCTTTTTATATTGAATGTATTATGCCACCTGAGGAAGACGGACTCACTCCGTTGAAACGCGTTGTGGATTCATTGTTTTACCATAATTTTTAATAATTTTTAATAAATGAAGATTGTCATTTACTAAGAAGATTCCTATCTTTTGCGCCCTGCTGACCGGGTTTTCAAGAATCTTGCTCAGCTTGTTATTGAAGGCTGCATTAAAGTGGAACAGTAAGTGCCCAGATTTAAATTATTATTTTATTCCTTTATATATCTTTATATTTAGTGCCAATTTTATGGTCTTTACTAAGGAGGCATTGCTCACAATGCTTATGCAGAACATCTTAAAAACGCACCCCTAGAGAATCCTGTGAGTCACGCCACCTTGGAAAGACCATAAAAAGTAGCACTAAAAAGTTAAAAGAAACATGACAATGAATGCTCAGTGGAGTAGTGGGATTAGAATAAGAGCAAAAATTGGGAATTTTTGATCTGGTGACAGATCCACTTAAATGCCATTCCTTATAGGCATTGTTGGAATTGTTCATATATATCGGTGGCTCAGTGGTTAGCATTGCAGCGCTGCGGTCCTGGGTTCAAATCCCACTAAGTACAACATCTGCAGGAAGTTTGTATGTTCTCCCCATGTCTGCGTGGGTTTCCTCCCACACTTCAAAGACCTACTTGGGGACAGCGATGATGTCTGTAAGGTGCTGCGGAATATGCTAGCATTATATAAAAAAAAAAAAGCATCATAAAAAAAAAAAAAATAATATATATGTTGGAACATTGTGACTTCTTGGCCACAACACATTTCTTCCATTAGTAGGGTTTTGCTATACAGTAAGTTAGTTAAAAATGTGCACTTATTACATGACAGATTTACACATGACACGTTTCCTAATGTGCCTTAGCGAGCCAGATATACGGTACCTTTGTATGCCTGAAATAAGTCATTGAAAATTTTCAGAAAATATTATCACATAAAATATTATAATTACTCTATTATTGATTTCAGCGGGGCAGCTGGCCGGTAACTCCTCGGTAGAGATGTATCGGCAAGTTCTGTTAGCCGGATGCCGCTGTGTAGAATTGGACTGTTGGAAGGGACGAACCGCGGAGGAAGAGCCGGTGATCACACATGGATTCACCATGACCACTGAAATATCTTTCAAGGTACAAGACTCGTCTTGGAAAGAGAATATTTCATAAAGAATATAATAGTGGTAAATGTCATCGTGTCTGTACAGGAAAAGATACAACTCGGCAACGTTCCATCTGGTATGGCTTAAATAAATCATCTCTCGCAATGTACAGCAGCTCCTCTTCTGGCAGGTACCTGGTCGCCACTTGTCGCTGCTTTCTGGTCCTGCCTCGATACACCAGAAATTCCATCTAGCACTGGCTGAGGTGGATCATGGCAGCCAATGATTAACCGAACAGATATTTCCTGCCACTTTCTTTGTATCGAGACTGGACCAAGAAGTGATGATCGGCAGGGACCAGGGAAGCATCAGAACAGGTGATGCAGAGGGTTGTCGAGGAGAGAATAACTTCTTTCTTATTTTATTCTTTTTTATGTTATTAGTCATAATGAGCCCTTTAAAACATATTTTTTATCTACTGAGAAAGTGGACCACCCTTAAATTTGATGCAGAGTGCTGTGATTCTAACAGTATTGTCTTTATGACTATATACAATAAGCAGTAAAGTAGCCTTTGTGTATATTCTTTACCTGACGTATTCAACCACTCTGCTGCCTTAAAGCCACCGCTGGTTATTCTATACATCTTATGAGACAGACACCTCCAAGGCTCAGGTCCTAATTTTCCACCATAACTCCACTGAAGAGGTATTGACATTCCCTAACACAAGTGTCTACAAAACCAATGACTTTTAATTAGGAACAGATAATGCAAGAATGGCGAGAAATAGCTAATCAACCTTCAACACGTCTTAATAGTGTGCAAAGACAAATGATAAAATTAATATATTGATAAAGCCAATATGTGTCTTGCATTCACACTTGGATGTAGGGACGTCTAGTTGGATAACAAACACGTAGTTAAAGATGTCTCATCAGAGAAAACTCCTTTCAGACTACAGTCTTGGCTACCGGCTGATCGTCACTGCTCCCGCCACCCTCTAAAACAGCTGATTTCTGTTATATTAGGTGGCAGACTTCAGATGAATGGCCATCCTTGTAATCCAAAGATATTGTGAGTCTGCCAGAATAATAGCGGCTCATACAGAATGGCTATTTGTTCTAGCTCGGAGTGGGAGATCCCAAGCAGGAACCCTGCTCTATGATGAACGTAAGTCCTAATTCCACATATGGACAGGGGATTTCATCAAGGGTTGTCTGCTTTTTTCCTGAGACAATGCCATGGTTATGTTCAGGCTCCGTCTGATATTGCAGCTCAACAGATTCACTTTACTAGAGATAAGCTGCAAAACTAAACATGGGATCACGTTTTCTGATGTAAATTTCTTATTTTTTTGTATATGATTATGCGCAGACAAGATTCAGGATCTTGGTTGTTATAAGTGATTAGATCTGAAATCTGCATAACAGCAGCCACGGAGATCCCAAAGTCAGAAGATAACCAAGTTCAGTAGGGTACTGCTGTGGGCATGCTCTGTGACCTGTGCAGAGCTCAATGTGCAGGGAGGTGAGGAGGAGATATGCTGGACCTTCACCCGGATCCTGTGTTATCTGCCTCTAGACGTATATTAGAAAGCAATCCTGCCTTTCATAAATATGAGAACAACTCCAGAGAAGCGATCTCTACAGAACAGGTAGTGTTAGCCTTCTTGAATTACTTGAAATTCGCTCTCCCCCGTAAATTTGAACACTTTGAGTTTCAATTTGCCCAATCTAATATATAAAGCTGAATGTATGTATGTGTGTATGTATGTGGGTATGTTTGTCCGGGATTGGAATCCGCACCGTCGCACTTACGGGCATGAAATTTTGCACGCCCGCACGTCTCGACCCCGAAAGCGTCCTAGGCTATGTTTTGAATCGAAATTTTAACCCCGCGCGTTCCAAATCGCCAAACAATTTGGCCCTATCTACATAATGGGGAGAAAACTGAATGCTTGTGTGTATGTCCGGCATAGGAATCTGCATTTATGGGCATGAAATTTTGCACACCCGCACGTCTCGACCCCGGGAGCGTCATTGGCTAGGTTTTGAGGCGAAATTTTAACCCCGCGCATTCCAAATCGGCAAATAATTTTGGCCCGGGATAGGAATCTGCACCGTTGTACTTACGGGCATGAAATTTTGCATGCCCGCACATCTCAACCCCAGGAGCATCATAGGCTATGTGTTGAATGGAAATTTTAACCCCCGCACGTTCCAAATCGCCAAACAATTTTGGCCCTATCTACATAATGGGGAGAAAGCTGAATGCTTGTGTGTATGTCCGGCATAGGAATCTGCATTTACGGGCATGAAATTTTGCACACCCGCACGTCTCGACCCCGGGAGCGTCATAGGCTAGGTTTTGAGTCGAAATTTTAACCCCGCGCATTCCAAATCGGCAAATAATTTTGGCCCGGGATAGGAATCTGCACCGTTGTACTTACGGGCATGAAATTTTGCATGCCTGCACATCTCAACCCCAGGAGCATCATAGGCTATGTGTTGAATGGAAATTTTAACCCCCGCACGTTTTGGTGTGTGATTTTTATGTGCAGAATAAATTTTTGTTAACATAGTCTATTTTGTTACAGCTAACAGCAGTTATTAATTAACCCGGGCGAAGCCGGGTACTACAGCTAGTCTAATATATAAAGCTGAATGTATGTATGTGTGTATGTATGTGGGTATGTTTGTCCGGGATTGGAATCCGCACCGTCGCACTTACAGGCATGAAATTTTGCACGCCTGCACGTCTCAACCCCGAAAGAGTCCTAGGCTATGTTTTGAATCGAAATTTTAACCCCGCGCGTTCCAAATCGCCAAACAATTTTGGCCCTATCTACATAATGGGGAGAAAGCTGAATGCTTGTGTGTATGTCCGGCATAGGAATCTGCATTTACGGGCATGAAATTTTGCACACCCGCACGTCTCGACCCCGGGAGCGTCATAGGCTAGGTTTTGAGTAGAAATTTTAACCCCGCGCATTCCAAATCGGCAAATAATTTTGGCTCGGGATAGGAATCTGCACCGTTGTACTTACGGGCATGAAATTTTGCATGCCCGCACATCTCAACCCCAGGAGCATTATAGGCTATGTGTTGAATGGAAATTTTAACCCCGCACGTTCCAAAATCGCCAAACAATTTTGGCCCTATCTACATAATGGGGAGAAAGCTGAATGCTTGTGTGTATGTCCGGCATAGGAATCTGCATTTACGGGCATGAAATTTTGCACACCCGCACGCCTCGACCCCGGGAGCGTCATAGGCTAGGTTTTGAGTCGAAATTTTAACCCCGCGCATTCCAAATCGGCAAATAATTTTGGCCCGGGATAGGAATCTGCACTGTTGTACTTACGGGCATGAAATTTTACATGCCCGCACATCTCAACCCCAGGAGCATCATAGGCTATGTGTTGAATGGAAATTTTAACCCCCGCACGTTCCAAATCGCCAAACAATTTTGGCCCTATCTACATAATAGGGAGAAAGCTGAATGCTTGTGTGTATGTCCGGCATAGGAATCTGCATTTACGGGCATGAAATTTTGCACACCCGCACGTCTCGACCCCGGGAGCGTCATAGGCTAGGTTTTGAGTCGAAATTTTAACCCCGCGCATTCCAAATCGGCAAATAATTTTGGCCCGGGATAGGAATCTGCACCGTTGTACTTACGGGCATGAAATTTTGCATGCCCGCACATCTCAACCCCAGGAGCATCATAGGCTATGTGTTGAATGGAAATTTTAACCCCCGCACGTTCCAAATCGCCAAACTATTTTGGCCCTATCTACATAATGGGGAGAAAGCTGAATACTTGTATATAGATATAATCATTACAATTTGTTATAACTAACCGTAGTTAGGTACTATGCCCGGGCAGCGCCGGGCTCTTCAGCTAGTATAAAATAAACAACTCCGGCAACATTGCTGAACGGACTAATGTCGTTTTGTGTGGCCGCATTTGCTTCCCCACAATAGCCCGCAATTGTAACACCCATAGGACTATCATACCTTGTACATTTTGTGTGGCTGCGCTCACATTTACAAAATTCTTATCTTTCTACAACATCAGTGATTTTCTCCTATGAATAAATACTTTAAAGTGAGCCTGTCAGCAGGATTTTGCTAAGTAAACTACAGGCAGTGTCAGGTTGGTGCTGTTATACTGATTAAAATGATATCGGGGTGAAGAAATCCGTCTTGTGGTTCTTGTGTAATCAGTAGAGTTGAGCGATACTTTCCGATATCCTAAAGTATCGGAATCGGAATGGTATCGCCGATATCACTAAAATATCGGCGATACCCGATACCGATACCGGAAGTCCCATGTAAGTCTATGGGAACAAAATATCGAAATTAAAAAAAACCCATTCTTGCCTTGTTGGTTAATTGTACATGAAGGAAAACAAGAAAGAGTAATGTAGAATGTATTGGGGAAGGTTGAGGAGACATTAAAGGCATAGATGTTTAACCCAATCAAATGGAATAGCATAATATTTTTTTTTTTAAAGATGTTCGGATTGACGAAGAAATTGACAATGTTAACGTTTTTTATATTTTGGCAAATATGTATATTACACAACTTCCATGCTCTTCATCTTCACCTTTTTAACTTTTCACACACTTTCTCCTTCATAATCTTCTGCAGCATCATCTTTTTCATCAAATTATTCTTCATCTTCACCTTCTTTATCTTCTTCTTAAACTTCTTGCTATTCATCTTTGTTAACATTACTCATATTCTTCTTATTAAACTATTATTCTTATTCATATTCTGCTTCATCTTCTTCATCATATTCTTATTTGTGACAGAGAATCCTGTACTTGTAATCTGTCAAAGTATGAATTTTTCATCCTTCCGTTCTTGCTGTCACAAAAGATTTAAATTACAACAGTATTTGTCCGTGTTCAGTTTAGCCTGCAGCAGCAGGCATTTTCCAGGGGCACCACGAGGAGGAACGGACTCACCCCCATACACTGCTTAGTCTTCTTCTGCTTAGAATTTAGAGCATATATTTTGCTCTTCATTTTGGTCTTATACTTCATGTTCTTCTGCTTTTAGATCTTCTGCTTATTGTTCTTGTGTCTCTTGTTCCGTATCTTGTATTTGTAGCACAATCTTGTACCAGCTGATGTTACTGGGACACGGTTACTAAGCAGGAGGTACCTGTGCTCCAAAGCACTACCAAGGACCAGCAGACGTTGCTGGAACTCGGATACCGAGATGGAGGCACCTAGGCCAAAGGCACTGCGGAGAACCAGTTGACGGTACTGGAACCCGGATGGGTAGCAGAAGGTACAAGAGCCAATGCAAGTAACGAGGACCAGCTGACTGTGCTGGAACCCGGAGGGGCAGCAGAAGGAAAAGAGCCAATGGCACAACCGAGGACCAGCTGACGTTACTGGGACACGGTTACTAAGCAGGAGGTACCTGTGCTCCAAAGCACTACCAAGGACCAGCAGACGTTGCTGGAACTCGGATACCGAGATGGAGGCACCTAGGCCAAAGGCACTGCGGAGAACCAGTTGACGGTACTGGAACCCGGACGGGTAGCAGAAGGTACAAGAGCCAATGCAAGTAACGAGGACCAGCTGACTGTGCTGGAACCCGGAGGGGCAGCAGAAGGAAAAGAGCCAATGGCACAACCGAGGACCAGCTGACGTTACTGGGACACGGTTACTAAGCAGGAGGTACCTGTGCTCCAAAGCACTACCAAGGACCAGCAGACGTTGCTGGAACTCGGATACCGAGATGGAGGCACCTAGGCCAAAGGCACTGCGGAGAACCAGTTGACGGTACTGGAACCCGGACGGGTAGCAGAAGGTACAAGAGCCAATGCAAGTAACGAGGACCAGCTGACTGTGCTGGAACCCGGAGGGGCAGCAGAAGGAAAAGAGCCAATGGCACAACCGAGGACCAGCTGACGTTACTGAACCCCAGTAACACAGGAGCAAGTGTTGACTGTGCTAACAGCACTTCCGAGCAACAACTGGCGGTGTTGGAGCCCAGGGTCAAGGAGGATGTTTAAATACTAGATCAAGTAATTTCCTTGTTACCTGTCAATTTTAAATGTCTATACTTCAAACAAGAGAAAGATAACCTTTACTACCATAAGATGATGATTTCATTTAAACTAATATCTAGATAAATAAAGAATTGACAAACATAAACACATACATTAACATGTTGAACAGCAATGCAAACCACAAAATAAATTAGTTAAGGAATCTGCTATACGGTTGTACATAAAAGCATACAAGTACATATCTGAATCCATTAATGATGGATAAGTAACAGTATGTACACCATTTTTATTGTATAGACAATGAATGTCTGACTTCAAAACATCATCAGCATTACAAGTTATCTGTGACATTACTAAAATGTTACATTTGCTGAATAATGTCACTAAACAGTTTATACAAAATTATACAATTTCCATCATGTAATACTCATAATATGTGGCAATAATCATTTTTATTAACAAACATAACCTTTAAAAAGTGCATAGTGCATAGTGAAAATTGCTATTTATGGCTGACTGTCGACTTGGAAGCATGACAACAGATAGATAAGGTATATATAGATGACACTGCATAGCCACAGATGGTGAATGGCGATGTAATACTGTACCTCAATAAAGTGTGCGTCACTACTACATATTTTTTTTTATATAGCTGTATAAACAGGGTACATGGATGTATGCTTGTGCCTTTGTTTTGACGCACAGACTGCCTTCCTGCTGAGACGCATTGGGTAGTGAACAGTTGTGTGCAGTGTTCACTGCAGTCTCTGCGGAATAACCACACTTAGACCTTATAACTTTTCAGACTTTCTTTATCAATCTACCAAGATGAAGAAGGCAGGGAGTAAGGCACGTGGTCGTGGAGTTTCTTCAGGGAGAGGACGTGGGGATTCTGTGGCTGCTGCGGCCCCCAGTGACACAGCATCCACCAGTTTTCCCCGGGCCGTGAGCGTTCCTTTATGCGCACTTTTGTAGGAGCTCGGAGTACCCCCCTGCTGCGGGAAGAACAAATTGAAGCCGTTGTTGTTTGGATCTCAGCCAATGCATCGACTTCAATTGCTTCCACCTCCTCTCAGGACCACAGCACTGTTGGGCAACCATCTGTCTCTTCACCGCCTGGCAAATTGCCCAGGCAGTCAGAGAGTTCTGTACAGGAGCCAGCTGAGTGTCTGCTTCTGTTCTCAGAATCTATTGGCTTGCAAACAGGGGCCCAGCCAAGCAGCATTCTGTAATGTGAAGAAGAGGGAGTGTGCAGTGATGCGCAACAGCTGTGTCTCTCTGAATCTGAAGAGGCGGGTGAGACAGTGCCGATGGTTAGCACACCGCAGAACGCATCTGATGATGATGAGACCCAGGTGCCAGTTTCTGTTGAGCATGGTGCTGGCCAGACCACCCAACAGCAGGTGTTGGAAGAGGGTAGTGGAGATGATGAGGTCCAAGACCCAACATGGCATGAGGAACAGGAAGGTGGTGGGAGCAGCTCAGAGGAATAATAATAATATTTATTTATATAGCGCCATCATATTCCGCAGCGCTTTACAGTTTAGCAGTTTCAGAACACAAGTCATAAGTAACAACGTTAACAATACAATAATTTAAGCTAAATAAGTCGCCCCTGCTCGTGACAGCTTACAATGTACAATGAGATGGGGGAGATACAAAGTATAGGTGTTTATATACAATGGTGCATTTACAATGATGTTCCAGCCATCTTAAGGGACTGAGGGATGGAGATAGTGAATGGGCTAGAGACACACACACACTTACACAGAATACATAGAATGACTTTGATTAGTGAATGTGATAGGCCGCTCTGAACAAATGTGTTTTGAGGGAGCGCCTGAAACCATGCAAATTGTGGATAGTCCTAATTTCTTGGGGTACAGCATTCCAGAGGATTGGCGTAGAGCAGGAGAAGTCTTGGAGTCGGGAGTGGGAGGTACGTATTAGTGCAGAGGTTAGTCGAAAGTCGTTTGCAGAGCGCAGCAGTCGGTTAGGCCGATAGATAGAAATGAGGGAGGAGATGTAGGAGGGGTGCTGCACTGTGGAGAGCTTTGTGGGTGAGAACCAGTACTTTGGTTGAAAGCTGGGAGAGGCCTAGAGAAATGGTTAGTGATAGAAGGAAGATAGAGGAAGACATTGCCCCAACGGTACAAACAGGAGGGAGAGTTAGGCTGCAGACTCGGTTGCCTGTAGCCTCCAGTTTGGCACCTGTTCGGAGCAGTTGTCTTCCAAAAGTCAAAACGTGCGCTCCCAGGACTTGCACTGCGTGGTCCTTTTTTCACACACTTGCACATGATATTTGCTATGTGAAATGCAAGCTGTGTAATTAAAAATTAAAAATAGCTAAAAGTGTCAGTCACCTCAATACCACAAATATGTGGAAACATGTGCGGACAAAGCACATAGTTGAGTTACAAAGACACACTAGAGATGTAGGCCAACCTACAGCAGCACCTACATCTTCAGGTTGTGTTGAAGCCTCTTCATCGAGCTCACACACAGCTGGTTATGCTTCCTCACAGGATCGCCATGGAAGAACCTCGGCCACTGTTGTCCAGAGACAAACTGTTATTCCACACACAGCAGCAAGTTCCCTGTCATCCTCACACTCCCAGGCCACAAAACAGCCATCGGTAGCACAGGCATGGGATAAAAGACGGCCATACTCCGCAAACCATGCACGAGCACAGGCTCTGAATGCTGGCATTGCAAAACTCCTGTCCCTTGAAATGCTGTGATTCAGGCTGGTGGAGACAGACAGTTTCCGTAACTGAATATCATTGTCAATCCCACAATACAATGTGCCAAGCCGATTTCATTTCAGCAGGCAAGCCGTCCCTGGTCTGCAAAAGCATGTTGAGGGAAAAATTAAACATGCGCTACTAAAAGCCCTCAGTAGCAAGGTCCACCTGACCACCGATGCGTGGACCAGTACCCATTGTTATGATCTGCTACAACCAGTAAGGAAAGAAGGGAATTCTGTCCCTACAATACAACTAAGCTGAATCCCTACGATGTAACGGGGAACCTGATCCTGCGACCAGACCCGCTAAAGTCCTCATCTAGTGTGAACGAAGACCTATAGTTGCGAGGGAGTAATCCCTACAAGATCTAGGGACTGTGAGAAAAGGTGGACACCTCCTAACATAAATTGTAGCATGGATAATTAAACAGAAAAATAAATACTTTGTGATCCTAACATCAAGCAAAACTGACAGATTAAGGCACCTAAGCACCCGGCTAGCTTAACAGTAGATAATACAATGAAGTCAAGCAAAGCCAGAAGGGCGGAGCCAGACTAAATAGGGAAAAAAGGTCATGTGACCAGCAAACTGAAACAAAACCTAACAAGAGGGTTCTAACACCCATGGCCAGGGACAATACCTTTCCCTCACTGCCCATTGGGTCAATGTTGTGCAGCCGGGTACTGATCTTGCGAGTGGCGCTGTACGTGTTCTGCCAACTCCAAGGATTGCAGGAATCAAGTCTGTACACATTGATTCCTCCTCCTATTCCAGTTCCTCAGAATCATCGCTGCAGGAGCCGTCACGGTCTACCTCCACATGGACCCGTGAACGTTTACCTGTTGCGACCGATATGAGCACAGCCGTGTCCAAATGTCAACAGGCCATCCTGAAATTAATTTCCATGGGGAATCTTAGCCACACAGCGCAGGAGCTCTGTAATGCCATAAAGCAGGAGAGCGACGTGTGGTTTTTGGAAGAGAATCTACAGGCAGGCTTGGTAGTGTGTGACAATGGCCGAAATCTGGTGTCAGCTCTGGGCCTTGGCAACCTCACTCACATACCATGTCTGTCATATGTGCTCAACTTGGTCGTGCAGAGTTTTTTGAGGGACTATCCGGATCTTGATGCACTGCTGCACAAGGTCCGCCTAGAGTGCGCTCACTTGCGACGTTCCAGCATGGCCAGATCGCTGATTGCAGCTCTGCAACGCAGATTTCACCTTCATGAACATCGCATCATATGTGACGTACCCACCAGGTGGAATTCCTCGTTACATATGTTGGAGCGGTTGTGTGAGCAGCAGCCAACAGTAATGGAGTATCAGCTGCATCAGGCGCAGTCAACTCGCAATTTGCGGCGTTCACACTTCACCACTACTGAGTGGGCCTCTATAATAAGAATAATAATATTATTTATTTATATAGCGCCATAATATTCCGCAGTGCTTTACAGTTTAACAGTTTCAAAACACGAGTCATAAGTAACAACGTTAACAATACAATAATTAAAGCAAAATCAGCCGCCCCTGCTGGTGAAAGCTTACAATCTACAATGAGGTGTGGGAGATACAAAGTACAGGTGTTTATATACAATGGTGTTTTTACAATGATGGTCCAGCCATTTTAAGGAAGTGAGGGATGCATGGAGATAGTGAATGGGCTACACACACAGAATTACACATAGAATGACTTTGATTAGTGAATGTGATAGGCCACTGTGAACAAATGTGTTTTGAGGGAGCGCCTGAAACCATCCAAATTGCGGATAGTCCTAATTTCTTGGGGTAGAGCATTCCAGAGGATTGGCGCAGCGCGGGTGAAGTCTTGGAGTTGGGAGTGGGAGGTACGGATTAGTGCAGAGGTTAGTCGAAGGTCGTTTGCAGAGTGCAGCAGTCGGTTAGGCCGATAAATATAAATAAGGGAGGAGATGTAGGGGGGTGCTGCGCTGTGGAGAGCTTTGTTGGTGAGAACCAGTAATTAGAATTGGATCCTATAATGAATGGGCAGCCACTGCCAGTGTAATGAGTGGCGAATAACTCTATGAAGGATATCTGCCACGTTTTGCGTGCGTTTGATGAGTCAACGCGGATGGCGAGTGCAGATGATGCACTAGTCAGCCTGACTGTCCCCCTTATCTGCCTGCTTCAAAAAACACTGCAAGCACTAAGGCATGAGGTTTTGGAAGAGGTGGAGGATGAGGAGTCACAAATTCCATCACCTTCTGGACAGTCAGCGCAACGTGGTTCCTCACAAAGGGCTGGAGGACTTTCAAAGTACCATGCTGTATCAACAATTGAACCTCCAGAGTCGCTGTCTATATTTTCATAACCATTACAAACTTTTAATGTATTTACAAAGCACATAATGTACATTTTTTGTCTATCCTTTTGTAATGCTATTGTGTTTCCATAAACTGATGTTACAGAATTATGATACAAAGTTTTTAAATTTTGAGTTTTAAATTTTGTAAATTTATATGTATTTGAAGGACTTTGTGAGGAGGATGAGGAGGAGTCAATGGAGGAGGAAGACATCGCTCCAGAGGGAGGTAGACAATGCTCTAGTCAGTATGTAGACCAAGGGTGGGGTGATGCACAGCAGGCGGAGATGACGCCTCTTGCAGGGGACAACGTTTCTTGGCCAGTTGGGAGTCTGCAGCACATGGTTGATTTCATGCTGCAGTGGCTGAGAAACGACCGCCGCATCGAACACATTCACACCACGTCTGATTATTGGGTGTACACCCTCCTAGACCCTCGCTACCGGGACAACTTACAAAGCCTCATCACACCGTTGAACCGGGAGCGTAAAATGCGGAAGTACCAAGACACACTGGTGCAATCCATAATGTTCTCCATTCCAGCCGAGAGCACTGCTGCTGCTACTGATTTACAAAGCAGCTCTGTGCGTCGAGGCAGTGGAGACAGCTCTGCAACAAGAGGGAGCACAAGCAGCGCCTCTGCACAGGGCAAGAACAGTATGTTCCAAATGTGTCGAAGTTTTGTGGCAGCGCCACCAATGTCTACACCATCCGAGACGGCTCCAGTCAGCAGGAGGCAACATTTCCGTAAGATGGTGACAGACTACATGTCTTGCCCTCTCAGTGTACTCCCAGATGGCTCTTCCCCATTCAAGTTTTGTGTCTCTAAGCTGGATACATGGCCAGAGCTTAGCCAGTATGCATTGGAGGTGCTGGCTTGATCTGCTGCCAGTGTATTATCGGAGCGCGTCTTTACTGCTGCAGGTGGTGTACTAACAGACCGTTGCATGCGACTATCCTACGATAATGTAGAACGGCTTACTTTTCTGAAAATGAACTAGGCATGGATCTCGCCTGAATTTGCCTGTCCGGTTTCAGATTAACTAACTGGTTGGCAACGTTTTTCCATGTCTCCTGTTATGTTCATCTTTCTACCACCTGAGCTATACTCCCTGGGCTACAACACTGCCAGTTGCTGCTCAGAAGTGTCGTGTCCACAGACCAATACACAAGCTATAGTGATAGTGGGGTTCAGTAACGCCTGCTGTTCCCCTGCTGTGTGTCCGGCAAAAATTACTGCTACCTAGCTACACATGTTTAAAAAAACATGACATGTTAAAGTGGCTAGTGCTACACATAGATATCAGGCTACACCCTTATTTCTAAGCTGTAAACAAGTGAAACGTCAAATTTAAAACCATTCAATGATTAGTGTTGGTAACAAATCTGTAACTAAATAATTGTGACATATTATGGCAGATATCCACATGTCTAACACAAATGCTAACACAAAAGCATACTTATGCTATAGGGTACTGATGGTGAACCTTCTCACTCCATAACTTTGACCAATCCAACTCACATCATGCCTCAAATGCTGCAATGTTGGAAGTGCATAATGTGGGTTGAACTTTGACAACAGCTGCAGTGCGAAGGTTATCCTTCTGTGTTCTTGGCTTTTAAATAAAAGCATACAAGTAAATATAATAATACATTGTTGATTAAGGGACATGATGTACACCTGTAATATTGTGCAAACAATGGATGTAGGACTATTCCTCTTCAACATTACTTATATTTGTGTCATTTGAAAAAATACATATTTTAGTTAAAAATTAAAAACCCATGTTCAGTAGCTGTGAAAGGCCCGTTTGTGTACTTCTATATTGTTTGCAACCAATGTATTGTATACGGATGGAAGCGCGTCACACTAATAGATTAGATTTATTTTAAATGGAATGTAGCAGAACCAATTGGAGATAAATGAAAAGGATGAGCCACTGAGACACGCTCAGCAGAGTACAAGCAGCAGTGCTTGAACATGTAACTGGAGCGTGATCTGCACTCAAAAAAGTAAAAAACACAGACTGAAGTGAACACTGAAACACAACTGTCCACAATCTGTGAAAAGCTCCTTTCTGTACTTCTATAGTGTTTGCAACCAATGTATTGTATACGGATGGAAGCGCGTCACACTAATAGATTAGATTTATTTTAAATGGAATGTAGCAGAACCAATTGGAGATAAATGAAAAGGATGAGCCACTGAGACACGCTCAGCAGAGTACAAGCAGCAGTGCTTGAACATGTAACTGGAGCGTGATGTGCACTCAAAAAAGTAAAAAACACAGACTGAAGTGAACACTGAAACACAACTGTCCACAATCTGTGAAAAGCTCCTTTCTGTACTTCTATAGTGTTTGCAACCAATGTATTGTATACGGATGGAAGCGCGTCACACTAATAGATTAGATTTATTTTAAATGGAATGTAGCAGAACCAATTGGAGATAAATGAAAAGGATGAGCCACTGAGACACGCTCAGCAGAGTACAAGCAGCAGTGCTTGAACATGTAACTGGAGCGTGATCTGCACTCAAAAAAGTAAAAAACACAGACTGAAGTGAACACTGAAACACAACTGTCCACAATCTGTGAAAAGCTCCTTTCTGTACTTCTATAGTGTTTGCAACCAATGTATTGTATACGGATGGAAGCACGTCACACTAATAGATTTGATTTTTTTCTAATATAATGGAGCTGCACCAATTCCACTAAATAAAAAAAAAAAAAAAAAAAAAAAAAGTGACACGTGCAGATGCCTACAAACAGCGGTGGATGCAGAGCAAACTGCAGCGTCACCTGCACTGTCACACACACACCTTGCACAGAGCTGTTAAAACAACACTGGCAAAATGAAGCTTTACACAGCGGTTGGTAAACTAGCCTGCCTCAAGCACAGTAGTACACAAAATCGCAATATCTAACTGTCCCTCAGAGTCAGCACAGCAGCGTTCTGTCCCTAACTGAGTTCACAGCACAGTGACGCTAAAATGGCTGCGGCGCCTTTTATAGTGCATTCTGACATCATTTCAGCAGCCAATCACAGCCATGCCATTAGTTAAGATGACCGCATCATTACAGGATGTGCCCACACTTCGTAGGATTCCTCATTGGCTGACTAAAATCACATTGCCTCTCAAAGAATTATGGGAACTTCCGATTCCGGTATACGATATGGAAAAAGTATCGGAATTAAGTATCGGAATTCCGATAACGCGAATATCGGCCGATACCCGATACTTGCGGTATCGGAATGCTCAACACTAGTAATCAGTGTTAGAAGTTTCAGTTAATAAGATGCTCGTGCTCTGGGGCTGAACTATAGGCAGAGTCTTATTTTCTTGCTCTATGCCAGAAAAACCAAGGAAAGTCCTGCCCACAGGTCACCCCAAAGCACAAACATGTTCCTCATCATAGAGACAGACTAGTTGTGCTTCGGGGTGACCTGTTGGCAGGTCTTTCCTTGGTTTCTCTGGCTTAGAGCAGGCAGATAAGACTCTGCCTACAGTTGTGCCCCAGAGCACGAGCATTCATTAACTGAAAACTTCTAACACTGACTACACAAGAACCACAAGACCGATTTATTTAACCAAGGTATCATTTTAATCAGTATAGCAGCACCAACCTGACAGTGTCTGTAGGTTACTTAGCTATTCTGCTGACAGGTTAGCTTTAAATAGCAAAGCTTCTCCTTTCCATTCCAATGTTGATCATGGCCAGGGTGAGGATTGCACATAGATTTTAATATATGCCGTCAGTGATTTTTTGCAGATGCCATAGACTTGAATAGGTAATTTTGATCCAAAATGAACACGGTCCGCAAAAAAACATGGACATGTGAACAGCCACCTAGATTATAAAGAGTATCTCCATGAAAAACATTTTTGATTCACGGATGTCTGAATGAGGATTAAAGTAATTTTAAAACAGTTTCTTTAAAGAGCAGCTGATAACATGTCTTGCTTTGTTGTTCTTTAATCACCATTTGAAGTTTCCAGCTAAATACATTTTGGAGCACAGGGGCCGGACTGAGCACTAAGTCTTCTCCTCCCTGTCTGTGATTCCCCGACCCCTCCGCTGCCTCCGGTCTGTGAAGGACCTGCCTTCTCTATTTGAAATCTGGCAGTGGCCTGTCTTTCAAAGACTGGAGGCAGGTGGGGGGCCGGGGAATCACAGACCGTAGGTTGACTGAGGGACCGGAGAATCACAGACAGGCAAGAGAAGACCCAGTGCACAGTCCGGCCCCTGTGCTCCGAAATCTAAGTAGCAGAAAACTTCAAATGGTGATTAAAGAAGAGCAACAAAGTGGATTTCTTCACGAAGGATATCAATGTATTAAAAAAATGAAACACTTTTCTTCTTGTTCAATGTTAGCCGCTGTAAATAACGTGGTGTTTTGCTGATAAGATGTGAAGCGGATCATTTTAATTTCAGATGAAAAGTAGTAGAGCGAATAGTGCCTCAAACCAAGTATAAAATATCAATAGCTAATATAAAATAACATAATCTGATTTAAAAAAATCATTACATACTTCTTCATTCTAGGTTTAAACATAACTCGAGCTTTCAGAAACGGCAAAAAAATCAACATATTTGTCATATTCTGCTGCTTTTCAGCTATTTCTTACAGGAGTCACGCCGCCACTGGCAATAGATCGCTGGGTGCACTTACTTATGATATGGTTGTGTGACTCATCAACGAGTTTAAATAGATTTTTTTTTAGACATAGCTATAGCCAAATCAGAACTTTGTTTAGCATTTATATCAGAAAAAAAATTCAACTGGTGAACTTTTGGGCAGCACAGTGGCTCAGTGGTTAGAAACTGTTGCTTTGCAGCACTGGTGTACTTGGTTCAAATCCCACCAAGGACAACACTTACAAGGAGTTTGTATGTTCTCCCTGTGTTTGTGTGTGTTTCCTCTGGGTACGCAGGTTTCATCCCACATTCCAGAAAAGACATACTGATAGGGAATGTAGAATGTGAACCCCAATGGGGACAACAACGATAACACCTAGAAAGTGCTGTGGAATATTATGATGCTCTATAAGGAAACAAAAAATAATAAATGACTTACACATTATTAGGCCAAATTGACATTTTTTTGTGCATACAAATATGATTTTTATCAGTGTGCTGGATCTGATTTTCATTCGCTTTTGGTCTGTGTCAGTTTCTTATATGCAAAAAGCTGATGAAAGTTTCCCAAGCTTCTACTAGCAAATAGTCAGTAAAGAAAAACTACAGCATATTCATGAAGCTTAGATGTGGTCTAAACGTGCTACCATGACCTGCAACGTCACCAGACTTGTCTCCCATCAAACTTATCTGGGACATCATTGGTTGGCAAAGGGAGCTGCCATGAGCGGATCTTGATGATTTCCATGCCTAAGCATAACAGACTATTCCTCTGACAACCATTAATAATAGAAGCAAAGTTGTGTATTTTGGTGCACGGAACTCATGCTTGATACTGAATAAATCGAGATTTTTGGAACACTTTGTTCCATTTTTTCATAATTTGCATATCATTAGCATGTCTATCCACTCTGAGATTTCCATAATCCCATGACTTGGTGTTGCAATTTCAATGCTGAAGTGTGTAAAAAAAAAAAGTATATATACGCAAGCATGTATGTCTACTGGCTTTATTAATCCCAGATAGTCAGTGACAACCACATACTGTTTCCTTCTCAGTGACAAAAAAAACTTTTCTTGAATCAGCTGGAAGGATAGGACGCCTTTGGCTTAGTCTTTAAAAGTCTCTGACCGCACTACTTCTTATGTTTATCTACAGTGCATGTACCTGGAGTTCATTTAATTTCTACTTCTGCCATTTGTAGCTCAGACAGAATGGGCTGAATTAACATTTTCGTGCTTGAGGGCAAAATCTTTTAAACATGTCTTTTCATTTTTAGGAAGTTATAGAAGCTATTGCTGAATGTGCATTTAAGACGTCACCGTATCCAATTCTCCTGTCCTTTGAAAATCACGTGGACTCGTAAGTAATACACTTTTACCTGCAGCTACTTTACTTATATCGCAAACTATTTTTTAAAGAATAAGATTGTTTCTGTGCCACATACCCATTGTTGTACTGTGTGCATTGCCTGTCATTTACTAAAGGCTTGTTCACATTGTTAACGTTTTTGACGCTTTTTTGTTTCACTCAGAAAAAATGCAGCATTTACAGGAACATCAAAATAATTGAGATTTCTAAAACCTTTAAAATCTTTAATCTTCATTCTTTAAAAACTCAGCGTGCCAATTCTTTCAGAGATTTTCCTGCTGTTTTTTCCCATTTGTGGGTGATTTTTACTGTTTAGGGACATCAGGGGCTTTCCAAACGCTAATTGTTTCAGCGAATTTTGCATTCAAAATGTGAAATGGTGCTCCTTCCCTTCCGAGCTCTGCCATGCACCCAGTGGCTTTCCCCCACATATGGGGTATCGTCGTGCTCAGGAGAAATTGCACAACAAATTTTCTGGTCCATTTTTCCTGTTACCCTTGTGAAAACAAAGAAAATGGGTTCTAAAGAAAATTTTTTGTGAAAATAATGTTAAAAGTTCATTTTCTTTCTACATTCCAAAAATTCCTGTGGAGCACCTGAAGGGTTAATAAGCGTCTTGAAAGTGGTTTTGAGCACCTTGAGGGGTTCAGTTTTTAGAATGTTGTCATGTTTGGGTACTTTCTGTCATATTGACCTCTCAAAGTCACTTCAAATGTGAGGTGATCACTAAAAAATGGCTTTGTAAATTTTGTTGGAAAAATAAGAAATCACTGGTCAACTTTTAGCCCTTATAAATTGCAAAATTTTCCAAATTTCATTTTTTTCACAAATAAACACAAGGTACAGTACAGACCAAAAGTTTGGACACCTTCTCATTCAAAGATTTTTCTGTATTTTCATGACTAGGAAAATTGTACATTCACACTGAAGGCATCAAAACTATGAATTAACACATGTGGAATTATACATTACACTTTACAAAAAAGTGTGAAACAACTGAAAATATGTCTTATATTCTAGGTTCTTCAAAGTAGCCACCTTTTGCTTTGATTACTGCTTTTCACGCAGAAAAGGTGAACGGCTGGACTCTACATGCCTAGTTCCCACCGTGAAGCATGGAGGAGGAGGTGTGATGATGTGGGGGTGCTTTGCTGGTGACACTGTTGGGGACTTACTCAAAATTGAAGCGGTGAGCGGTCCAGCTCACCCCAAACCATCTCGATTGGGTTCAGGTCTGGTGACTGTGGAGGCCAGGTCATCTGGCGTAGCACCCCATCACTCTCCTTCTTGGGCAAATAGCCCTTACACAGCCTGGAGGTGTGTTTGGGGTCATTGCCTGTTGAAAAATAAATGATGGTCCAACTAAGTGCAAACCGGATGGAATAGCATGCCGCTGCAAGATTGCTGTGGTAGCCATGCTGGTTCACTATGCCTTCAATTTTGAATAAATCCCCAACAGTGTCACCAGCAAAGCACCCCACATCATCACACCACCTCCTCCATGCTTCACGGTGGGAACTAGGCATGTAGAGTCCATCCGTTCACCTTTTCTGCGCGCAAAGCAGTAATCAAAGCAAAAAGTGGCTACTTTGAAGAATCTAGAATATAAGACATATTTTCAGTTGTTTCACACTTTTTTGTAAAGTGTAATGTATAATTCCACATGTGATAATTCATAGTTTTGATGCCTTCAGTGTGATTCTACAATTTTCACAGTCATGAAAGTACAGAAGAATCTTTGAATGAGAAGGTGTGTCCAAACTTTTGGTCTGTACTGTATATCGAATAAATTTTACCACTGTCATAAAGTCCAATATGTCACGAAAAAACATTCTCAGAATCAGTGGGATCCGTTGAAGCGTTCCAGAGTTATTACCACAAAAATTGACGATGGTCATAATGATAAAAATTGGCCCGGTCATTAACATGCAAACCATCTTTGGGAGTAAAGAGGTTAATGAATTTTAGGAAAGATTTCTTTGAAAAGTATAGGACGAGTTTCTTAATATATTTCTCTCTTTGGAGACATTTGTATATACTGTCTGTCAAGTCCACTAGTTCATGACATTTAGCTTTTTAGCACATGGAAATCAAAAGTTTCTTGCAAGTTCCTACAAGCCATGTTCACTTGCTTCAAAGGAAGGAATCTAACAAGTAGCTGCCTTAATGCGGAAATCATGTTATCGTATCGTAATCCCGTCCTACTCTGCGAGTTCTGTATGTGTAAAATCACAATTTTCTTTTAACTTGGCATCAGTATTTCTTGGAAACTTTTCAATATGATTTACATTTACAGCTGTGGATAAGCGCATACGTCTGCGTTCTGTGATGTGTTTGTGCGCTGAGTATATTTAGAAAGGGTTTTAAATCTGTGAAGTGAGCGGGTAGGTAATTAAACTGCCAAATGTGTTGAAATGCCATATGTCTCTTATTTTTGGCAGAGAATGAAAAGACAATGTAAAAATAAATGCAAACTTTACCAGTATGTACGTCAGATTATTTTGATGTTTTATTTCACAGACTCCAAGCATTTTTGAAACATTTTGTTTCGCACTGTCTCCTATGTGTATAAAGCAACTTAGGGAAGTGATATGGTTTGAGGCAGAGACCGTCAAATTAATAGCACAGGCTGACAAATGCCTGTAAACCCTTATTTAATGTCGAGTCCCTGGTTATAGGTTGATTGAACCGTGAAATGTTTGCAATATTAGCATAAATTAAGTCTAATCTTCATGAAGATTATTTAAGGGGCTTACTAGCTTAGTCATTGTGCTGCTGTAACATTTGTGCTGGTCCCTGTCCCCTCTACCACTGCCTCTTTGGTGGGTCGACACAGAGGGACTATTCGATAGCCCTGACTTATTCCTGGAACTTGTGGGTCTGAAAAAACATACCATAAGGATAAAGCCTTCCCAAACCTGTCCGATGACCAATGCACTAGAAGGATGCAGCAGGCTCCCACTGATAAAGATAAGGGCAGCACAGGTGCAAACTACTGATAAAAACAGCCTCCCACACACTAGCAAATTATGGAGGGGTTCGATGCCTAGTAGAAAGATTGCACACAAATAGGGCAGCCTATTGATGACCCCCATAATATTAGCAGGCGGGCTGCCCAGCACTATAAATATGCACCCCACAGAGACAGGCACCCCAGTACACCAAGCCAACATTAGACTGCACCTGTGCTTCCCTTGCCTTTATTAGTTGAGGCCTGCTGCATCCTGCTAATGCATTTGTCATCGGACAGGTTTTGGGAAGACTGTATCCTTATGGTATGTGTTTTTTTTTTAAAATTTTTCTATGTTAGCTGAACCTGTGGATCTGGCCAGTCCAGAAGCTATGAAAATTCTGTTAGGTCTGAATATGCTTTTCGATTTCACCTTTTTTATTGTAGCTACTATTTTTAACTTCTTCCAAACCTTGGACGTACCCAGTACGTCATGGTTGGGAAGTGTTTCTTGATCTTGGATATACTGGGTACTTCCTAGCGATTTTGCGCGCACAGAAGCTGTACATGTGCGATCGCCACAGGGTGATCTGCTGATATCACAGTTTATCCCTGGCAGTTTAACCCTCTAAATGCTGCTATCGATATCGATCACAGCATTTAGAAGGCAGGCTGAGGGAGGGAGCCCCCTCTGCCCTACGATTTGCGTTGCGGGAGCCTGATCGTTACCATAGTGACCTGATGATGCTATGATAATATCCGGGTCACCAGGCTCTAGCAAGTTTGTTAGATCATGTGCAGTGCATGACCTAACTATCTTGTGTCAGTGCAGGACTGACAGTTATAAGCCATTGCGACGCTCGTGCATTGCAATGGTTTAGAACAGCGATCAGAAAAGTAAAAAAAAAAGTTGTAAAAATATATATAAAAAAAAATCAGAAAATAATTAAAAAAATATAAAAATATATTGTACCAATATATTTCTATTTTGCTGTAAAAAAAATAAACTAAAAAAGAACACATATTTGGTATTGATGAGTCTGGAACGACCCACCCCATAAAACTGTCACACAAGTTAATTAACCCTTTCCGTGAACAACGTATGCTTACCATATTGCAGAACAAAAAGTTGAATAAAACGCGATTAAAAAGACAAATGTAAATGAAAATATCATCTTGTCCCTCAAAAAAACAAGCTACAACACAGCTCCATTAGCAGAAAAATAAAAAAGTTATAGGTCTCAAAATAAAGTGATGCAAAAATAATTATTTTTTCTCTAAAATAGTGACCATGGATACTGGCCCCCCAGGCTAAAAACATCAGCACTCAGCCGCCCCAGAAAACGCGCATCCCTAATATGCCCCAATTCTGGCACTTAGCCTCGCTCTTCCCACTTGCCTGTAACGGTGGCAAGTGGGTGATAGTTGGGGGGTTGATGTCACCTTTGTATTGTCAGGTGACATCAAGCCCTGAGGTTAGTAATGGAGAGGTGTCAATAAGACGCCCACATTACTAACCCCATAATCGCATTTTAAGAAAACACAGACACCCAGAAAAAAGTCCTTTAATTGAAAGAATGACACAGACTCCTTTAATATTCTTAATTAAACCATACTTGCGACCTCGCCCATTCCCCCGATGCCCTTGTCATCTGCAAAAGAGGTAAAAAAACAAACAGCAATATTCATCACCTTTCCACAGAGATGATTTTAATACATTTGTCCCACGACGGGCCTAGCTCTGCTATGTGACGTCGGCGGAAACTAAATTTTTAATCTGCTTTCATTGAGGTTTTGGTTTTGAAATAAAGAAATGTTAAAAAAAATAAAAATAAAAAAGCACAAACATGGTACAGTACATCCACATCATCAAATTATTCCGCATAATAAAAGTCAATAAACGTGATGATGAGAATAAAGGCCGACAAAATCTGTATACACCTTTCACCTCCTATAATGCCAATAATTTAATTAAATAAAGAGTACTTTAAAAGTCATCCCAAAATCCATGACGGTAATGCTAGCGACGAACAAGTTATACAACAAAAGACGACACAGAAATGAATGAGGAATAGAGAAAGATAGGGGGAAAAGTAAAAAATTGCACTCATTGGAAGGTGCCTAAGCAGTTTTCTAATGTTTAGAAATTATGAAATTCGCTTAAAAATATATATTTAAGGCTATGTTCACACATTGCCTTTTTGCAGCGCTTATTTTAATGTCAAGTTTAAGCTGCTTACAAAAAGCAGGTTTTGCTTAGTTTTTGCTGCGTTTTGGCTGCTGTTTTTGTACTGCGTTTTTCTCAGGGTACATTTGTCTTTTGTGATTGCTTATAAAGTTTAGTGCCGGAGAAAACCCTCAAGTTTTGGCACCAAAAACACAGCAAAACCTGATACCTGTTTTTTTTTTAGTTTTTGCACTACTATTGCTTTCAATGGGTGAAAAAAACTGAAAAAACATTGAAAAAAGTGGCTTGCTGCATTTTACAAAAACCAATCTCTTTGACAAAACAGTCAGAAAAATAACAAGGTGTGTGTATGAGATTTCTGAAATCTTATCGACTTTGCTGGTACTGTAAAGCGCAGCTGAAATAAAAAACCGCTGCTGCAAAAACGCAACGTGTGAACATATCCTAAAGTAGACTTTTAAATCAAAAGAATAGGGAAATTAAATAGTCAAAAAGGTGAAAATGCAAAAATGAATCGGGCTCAATAAGTTGCCTGCAGTAGAGCTAACACAACTGGTTAAACATGCCGTACTGTATGTACATATTATTTTATGTAGTAGTAATCCAATATGGACCCATCTGGTGTCTACCTCCCTTATGGGACAATCCTTCTGTTTCTGGATTTTAGTTGCAAATAACTGAAAGCTGCCAAAGCAAAACTAGGTTATATTTTTTACTTGTTCCTCCTGAGTCTGAGCTCATGTTGTTTCAGTCATTCTTTCAGGAGGACAGAGCAGAGGAAAGGCAATTGGAGAAGACTTTCGTGCTTAGGAAGAATCTATTTGCACAATTGCTGAGATCCATCTGTGCTCTGCCAGGGAGTTTATTTAACAGCCACGGATAGTTGGACACCCCTGGGGGGATTTTGTCAGGATGGGTTTAAGCAGCTGCCTACTTTCTAATCCTGTGTGGTCAGCAGAGAGAGCTCAGCAGTGAGACACTTATTTCATGGTCCCTCAAGCCAAACAGTGTCAGATTTTGTAGAACTCACAATGCACTGAGCTAGAGATTACGGAGCTGAAGGGGCTCGTAAATTGCCTGTTTCATGGCTGATATGACAAAAAGAAATGCATCAAGATTTAAATCAGGTTTATTATATGTGGAATCATTTTACCAATTCTAAAAACTATTGACACATTTGACAGGGAAAACGAAAAAAAAAAAACAAGTTTCCGTCTGCAGTCTTCATTAGCCTATTAATTCTTAGACCTTCAACATTCAATTTGAAACCTTCACTAGTTTCAGACATTTTTCTTGTGGTCATTTCCTTTTCAGTAATACAGCTGTAGCATTTCTTTAAGAAATCCTTTCACATAGTACATAGATGCAGTCTGATCTGTGGACATCATGGTACAGAGAAACAGAAGATGAGCAGAATGATGTATAGGTTACAGGGAAAAGATTCAGAACTACTTGCATTTTTTTTTCATTGAAATCTCTGGGTTTTGTAGGTCTTGGTTGTGATTGACAGCTATCTCTGCATACATAGAAGACTGTCATGCACTCAATAGGACAGCCCACTGAACTCATACATACAAGCACCAGGGATTACAATGAATAAAGTGCAGGTTTTACTTAAACTTTTCCCACAATAACGTCACTCAATCTGATTAGCTCCTCCTTGTTTTGATTGAAGCAACATCCAAGGCTCTGAAAAATGTGACCGAATTCACGCCAAAACAGGGCACAAGGCGAGGATTCATGTGGAACCTTCCCGGAGGAGAGGGTCCCAATGAACCATTCCTGCCCCTCCAAGCCAGAAGTCCACAGCGAGGATCAGGGATCTTCGATGCTCTCCATAGCCCAGGCCGGGGGGAGACGCTTTCGTGCTCCCAGCGTCCAACCAGACTCTCACCCTAGTGGAGTTGGGAGTCCTGTTTCGTGTTGTTTTCTTAGCCCAAAGCTGACCGGATCATTGATCGAGTTTATAAAAATTCCTCTTACTGACCAGAAGGCCAGGAATAGGGGTGGAGTGCTCAAGAAAGTATGAAAGGCCGGGTGCAGCGTGCTACGGAGTCCAAGACTTACCTGGGATCTCACTGCAAGTAAGCTCAGACTCCTGGGGCACAATTGCACCATAAGCCCTCACACTTACCCAACCTATTGACTTTGATCCTGAGGGGCCATGCTTTCCACCAGATGAGCCACCTGGCGTACTAGCCAGCGCACCAACCCAGTGTGTATTGTGTATCAATGTACTAGGATGGTAGGAGCAGGCCACCTTTTTGAAAGATACTACACTTGATCTAAAGGTACTGCCACACTACACAATCCCGCTAGCGATCTCGTTAGCGTCGCATACTAATGAGATCGCTAGCGGGATTGTTTGTATATCGCTGAGTGCGGCTTAACTTAGCGATATCGTTAAGGACGCTATCGCGGTTAGCGATCTCCTTAACGACTTTAGCGGTACAAAAGTACCGCTAAATCGCTAAGAAAAGGTGCCACACTCAGCGATAATACTTACCCAGCGGGAGCGCCGACGATAAAATAGGGTCCGGAGCGATTCCAGCGACGAGCGAGATCACAGCAGGAAGCTCGTCGCTGGCAGATGCCGCACACTACAACATCGCTAACGGGATCGCTAAATAGTGACGTTTTTTAGCGATCCCGTTAGCGATGTTGTTTAGTGTGGCATACCCTTTAGCCAAAAGGCAATTAGCTCCTCCTGCTCTATAACATCCTGCCTGGAGAGCACATACCAATTTCAACATGACAGGTTTTCTGTTACTGGGTGCCTATGGGGTAACCTTTCTTCTTGTGGAGGGTGACACTCTAGTGTAAGGAGACTTATAAGCCATGAAATGCTCCTCTGAGAAGAGGTAATTTGAATGATTAAATGTAATTAAATGACAAGATAGTCATCCTATCGGAGTCCTTTGTTTTGCTAGTATCATAGAGCCCATTGTAATCATGCTCATTGAGATGTGATTGACTTGCTAAAGAGGATCTGGTGTCAGCTGAATTACAACTGAAATCTCACTCTCTCCTGTGGATCTCTGCTTTCTGGGAATAAGTAGTGAAGGAGGGTGCACACACTTCAGCTTTAACTGTACAGTTCCTGCACATTGCCATTAGACAATTCCACCTGGTTCATTGTGGATGCCCCAGAAGCCAGAGTCATCACAGCATGCGTAAATTCGCTACTTCCAATAGGTGGCGCTATAGAGTACAAATCCTCTTTGTTTGAAGAGGCAATTTGCATAGTAAATTATAGTAGTAATTTTGCTGACATTGGACCCTTTTTTGGCAAGTTAATAGCGAAATTAAAGGGGCTGTCCACTACTAGGACAACCCCTTCCTAAATTATATGTTCGGCCCCGATAAAATAATAAAGCCTATACTCGCCTCCTGTGCCGGCGCCGTTCCAGCGGTGTCAGCACTCGCTCTTCCCGGGGCTGTGATGCGGTGATGTGACACTTGACACCGGCGCCCAATCAGCGCTGGCGTCACGGTCTCAGACTTCGGAAAAACTGAACATCAAGAGGAAGCCAGGGATCAGCTGCAGCATAGACTTTCTCTTCATGTTCAGTTTGTACAAAGGCGGGGACAGTGACGCCAGCCCTGAATGGGCACCGGTGTCAAGTGTCACATCACCGCTTTACAGCTACAGGGAGAGCGAGTGCCGACATCGCTGGAATGAACCTGGCACGGGACGTGAGTATAGGTTTTATTATTCTATCGGGGCAGAACATTTAGTTTAAGAAGAGGTTTTCCTAGCAGTAGACACCCTCTTTAATAACGTGATTAAGGGGAAGTTGTCGTCAGGTTTTGACCACCTAATCTGAGACAAGCATGATGTAAGGGCAGAGACTCTGGTTCCAGTTATGTGTCAATAACTAGGCTGCTTATTGTAGTTTTGATAACATTACTGTTCTACCATCAGGAGATTATCACTAGAGGACTAGTAACCCTGCAGCCATGTAGTCCAGCCACACCCCCACCACTGATTGGCAGCTTTCTGCACATGCACAATGTACACAGAAACCTGTCAATCAGTGATGTGGGCGGGTTTTACAGAGCTCAACATTGAGAGAACTGGTAGATCTGCAGTAGATAAAACAGTGATTGTATAAAAACTGCAGCAAGCAGTTGAATGATTGACACATCACAGGAAACAGGGTCTCTGTCCCTACATCATGCTGCTCTCAATGGGGTAGCAAAAATCTAATGACAGATTCCCTTTAAAGTGGCTAGTGGCTCCACCCAGATGATTACAGTAGTTTGAGATACTTTAATACAGTGTGTATGATCAGTATTCATTAACAGCCAGCATAACTAACACTATGCAACTATAAGGGAAGCTATTAAAGAGACCTATAGCATGCTGGTGGAAGTTTATAGTCAAAATCCAGTAGACTGTTTCCATTTAAATTAGATAATGATGATTGAATATGTTTATGGAGAGAATATCTATTATAACAGGGCATGCTGGGAGTTGTAGTTTCTAATGTTAGTAGCATTGGACACCCCTGATCACTGAAGCTAAATTATAAGAATGTTACAAAAAATTCTGGACTTCTTTCTGACAGTGTTAATTTTTCATTATTTTACAGGCCGAAACAACAGGCAAAGATGGCTGAATACTGCAAGCAAATTTTTGGGGATGGACTTTTGACAGAGCCATTGGAGAAGTATCCAGTAAGATAATTTTATGTTTAATGTTTTTCTGTTTGTCAACCAGTGCTTGGTCTTTAAGGGGTTGTCCGGTCTAAAATGAAAAGTCTGCAGTCACTCTGTGGGACTGCGGACTTGTGAATCCTCCCAGCGCACGCACTGTCCACTGCAAGGTTTAGCCAATCTCTGCCCTGGGAACGGAGGTCAGGTATGCAATATACATAACCCGGGCACAACCCGTCTAGTGGGCTCAGCTTCGCCTATACCAGTGTATTGACTGCACACTTTTCATGTTTGACCGGACAACCCCTTAAAAGACTACCAATCATTATTTTCTCCAGCTTGTAGTGGTTTAAGTCTGTTTTTTTATTTGAGCTAAATTCTTCTTTCAATTTGTGCCTTTTTAGAAAACTAATTTATATTTTTATGTTCGCCATTGTGGGCATGGATTTTGTTTTCCAGATGTTTGAAGTTGATTTATCAGTTACGAATGTGTAAAAAGTAGCCACATTTTTGAGCACATTATTTAACACACGTCCCGATTTTAGCAGTATAAAGTGCTAGACAATTCAACAATATTCAATATCTTTTTTTTGTGGATCGCTGTATAACCTTTTTAGCTGCCTATTAAAAATGCAAAAAGATTCTAGCGAATTAAAATCACATTCTTTTTTAATATGCATTAAAATCACAAACAACAAACAATAAAAAGCAATATGACAAAGTGGAAAAAAGAACTTCCTGAGGGGCACTGTACAAAACAGTAGGCTGTCTACGACCTGAACAATAAATAAATTCAAATAAAAGTCCTATATATTATTCCTTCATGAATGCCCGGATAATTACCCATATTAACATACCCAGTGCTAAATACAGTGTGAGCATAAATACTATTCTATTTAGGGGAGTTAAATCCTCCTATATATCATAATATCAGATGCTTATTTGCCCTGTTACACTGCTGATGAAATAAGGGAATAGAGCAACATACAATATATAGGCTATATAGGAGGATTTATTCCCCTTATAACAGTGCTTAATTTTAGATTACACTCGGTACTTTGTATATTGTATTTTGTGTATTTTGTATACAAGAAAAAAAGAAAATGTGACTGAATTATGATATATAGAGATATACACTGTGCCGTTCCATCACTTCTCATATGTCAGTATCTATATAATTTTGCTGAGTTTTACATTGCATGGCTGGCATAAGTAATGTGTAGTGTTGCCTGGGGCTAAACAGTGAAATCTCTCTGAGGATGGGTACAACTCAATGTCACACTATGGGTTGTAAAGCTGCTAAGTTCCGACATTGCAATCTGTTGTTCTATTGCTCCAGCCTTAGGCCTCATGCACACGGCTGCATTACAGCCCTGTACAGCTTCAGCGTTGTACGGAGGGCACCGATAGACTTCCGTTCCTGTATGACTCTTCTGGACCACTGTATGACTTCTACAGTATAGCAAAGTTTGCTCGTAAATGTTTATTGTGCCAAAAAAGGGGGTAAAAAACCCAAAGAGTATATATGCCTTAAAAGATTACATTTTACTAAACAGTAAAAACATACATAAGAGCAGTTAAAGTGCATGTGATGCCAGAGGCTGCCAAACATTGCTGCAGAAATCCATACAAATAGATGAAGTGAGATACACAAAGTAATAAATAATTGCATAAAGATGTACCCTGTAAGTGAGGAGGGAGTACCTAGGTAAACTTGTCCTAATGTGAACACATAAAAGGCACATATAATTAAAGGTAAGTAAACTTACAAGTAAAGCAGTATTATACAAGGGATCCCTGACATCCCAACGCATGTTTCACACGACTCCTGAAGAAGTTCATACGACACGTGCGTTGGGGCGGCAGGGATCCCTCTTACCACACTGCTTTACATGTAAGTTTATTTACCTTTAATTGTATGTGCCACCCTACACAGCATGATGCTCACTTCATTGCCCCCCACACACAGTATGATGCCCCCACAGTCCTCCTCCTACAGAATGATGCACCCATAGTCCACCTGATACAGTATGATGGCCCCACAGCCTCCCTTAACTGTGTGATACCGCAAAAGTCCCCACCATACAGTATGCTGATCCCGCAGTTCACCCTATGATCTGAACATTTGATCTCATGCAGTCTGATGCCCTTACACAAATCTGCATGCTGATCATTCTTAGGTCCCATGACCTTCAAGTCCTTAAATAGAATTGTAACGACCCGCCACCACAATTGTGGATTACCAGGGCAATGGGGTACTCAGAGCCGAGCCCATGGAAGTCTATGGGGTTTGTCACAGGTAGCTGTGGCTCGGTCTGTGGCCCGGGCGGTCTGGCGTATGTTGGGGATATATTTACAGGGGATAGGTTTATATACAGTTCGTGACGCCACCTGTAGTATTCTGGTAATTAGTACCAGCGCTGCTGTAGATCTCTGAGGGGATGGTGATGCAGCTAGATGTCGGGTCCCCTACAGGTGGGACTCTTCCCTCAGGTCTATGAAGTTAGTGAAGTCGGGTGCAGGTAAATAACACAGTCTCACACGGTCATCGTCTTTCCATACCTTTACTTGTAAGATGTTCAGGCAGGTCCCAGGGAGGCTGATCCAAGGAGAGTGTATCTTGAGACAGCAGCTGGACAAGTTAGGGGCCTCCTTTACTTCCAATACAATGAGTACAACCAGCCTGAAGCGTAGTTCCCTCAATATCTCCAGCTAATCTATAGCTGTACCGCCCAGTCAGCTTTGTGTTAGGAGCCTTCCTGCGAGGGAGCTGAATTCTTATCTTATCGTGCACTGATTCAAAGTCTTCACTCCCCCTGACCCCAGTTACGTACTGACTATAAGGGGCTTGTTTGCCGCGACCTAAGGTCCGGTAAATTCCTGGTTTTCTTATCACTATGCTTGAAACAGTAGTGATCCTTCGGTCCCCAGTGACCGGTAGCAATGTGCAGGACTTCTTCAATCCGTAAGCACTATTCCAATAAACCACTGTGCCTTTCGCCTTGTCCTCGCTGGTAACATAAGCACTCACACTAGCCAAGGGTCGAGTAGTCACTTCTTTCTTTTCCTTCACTTCAAAGTTAGTTACAGATGCTCAGTTTTCAATAGGCAGGAGCACGTCTCTGAACCTTATACCGTCCTTTAGACAGGATACTGAAGACTTTCTGCACTAAACTTCTTCTTTCCTTCCAGTGTATGCTGATGAGGTACAGCTCTGACTAGGCTAAGGTGAATTAAAGCACCTATACTAGACTCCACTTTCCGAACTGATGATAGAGCAATCTGGACTGCTTCCTCCCTCCAGACGTCTTCTCTCTCTGAAGTCAGGAACTAAACTCCAGACGTCTTCTCTGTCCGAAGACAGGAACTAGACTCACTAAATCACTCTAACACATACGCCTTGACCACTCCCTCAAGAGTAAACTCCACTACCCTAAGGGTGTGTCTAGTATATGTTGAGTGAATGAATATTTAGCATTAAACTGCTGTCTCGCCACACACTCTCCAGGGTACTGCGTGTGCCTAACACCAGGGCTACACATTCCCCCATGGTAAAAGACAGCACTCCCGGGCTGTAAAATACAAAAGAGACATTTTTGTTTATGCATGAAAACATTAAACAATTAACATTGGTTCGTCCCATTCGGGAGGTGAGGATATCTTGAACGTTGCAAACATTATTGAAATACAAAAGTATTAAATAGCATTCAATAAATATACAATATACTTGTGAAGGACCCGCACCAAACCTTCAACGTAGGTCCTGGGTGGGCTGCAGGACATCCAAATGCAGACCTCACTCAGTGCCACACCACACGGGTTTTGTTTTCAGAGGTAGTTGTACTGGTTTATGTAAAACCAAGATAAGGCACCGAAGCGCAACTATGTACAAGTAAGTTCTGGGTTGGCATAGTCCTCAACCTCTAAGTCCAATGTAAAACCAAAGACATAAATATAATATCACATTATTATACTAAAGTGCAAAACTTTTTCTGGTTACTATTTACCCAGCCGGGCATTCTACGGTTAGAAATATATATGCAAAACTTTATAAAACATTCTCAAACTTTTTACTTATGGTAGACCCGATATGGATCTCACCGATTCTTCTTTTCTATCTATTCATTTTCAAATAATACACTTTCCAATACATTTTCCACCCCGGGGGCTGGAACAATGCAATGGGCCCTAGATCCCAGGACTAGCAAATCATGCGCTGCGATTAGGGTCTGGGTCGCCACAGTTCTTGTGCGAACCTCTAGGGGCGCAACAGGTACATTCTCCTCACGTGACACCGATTGCGTTTCAATCACAGTTAAGGATATGGACCGTGTCATGGATTGCGATTGAGACTGGGTCGCATGTTGCGATGTAGATTTGACTTTCATTTGCGATGAACTCTGGGTCGCTAGTTGCGATGAATTTGCAGGGGGCGATGCTGGGGCACGGCCGGTTACTGCTTGATCTAGAGACGGGGACGCTGCGGTAGTGGTGACGTTACTTGCGTCTGGGACGGGGTCACGGACGATGGTGACGTTAAGGGCATACCATCCCTTCATTCCCCAGTGCCGTGTATATGTGACGATGTCTCCATTGGCTAAGTCCCTCCCGGGATGGCCTTGCGGTAGGTGGGATTCTACATCACGCCTGCTGACAAAGACCCCTGGGTAGAGGCCCGGTTCACGGATAAAGCCCCAGCCCTTCCGGAGCTGGAACTCAGTCACACACCCCTGCCGCCGCGGTTCCCTCAGGGTACCTTTATCTCTCCGGACACTCTCTTTGTCCGCGATCAGCTCTGCATATTGTCGCTGACGGTCCCGCTGAGTTTCCGCTCTTCCTCCTGCTGGCGTTTCTTCTTCTCCTCACGACTCTGCCATTCCTGTTCCCACTGGGCGGTATAGGCGACGTCATCCAGGCGCGCCATTTCGTCCCAGTCCACATCTGGTAGTGACGGACAGGACCCCTCCGGTGTCCCTGCCGGGGACCGATCATCTGCTGCGGCCTCCTGGCCGGGCGGGCGTTCCGGAACAGGCAATACCTCCTCAACCTCCTTCGCCTCCACCGCTTCACCGGTGGGATCAGGATCGGTACTTTCGGGGGCAGCCTCCGGTTGCTCCTTCGCCTTGGGCAGCAGACTCTTCGGTATCTGGAATCGTGGGGGGTCGTTGAGGGGAGAGATCACCGTGTCCCACAGCCTCCGCTGTTCCAGGGTACGCCGGCGTCTCTCGATCTCTTCAAAGCCAGGTTGATACTGGACCATCTTCTTCAGGCGTGCATTTTCTTCTTGAATCTCTAGCAACGCCTGCTGCAGGTGCAGGACCACGGATAACTCCGATGCTGGTGGCAGCTTGGCTGGGGCACGGGGCCTGCCTTCCTCCGCTTCCCTGCTCGGCTGCACACGTCCTGCCTCCATGATGTTCCAGAAGATTCTTTCTTCTTTCACCAGAGACATCCGGTCTCTTCCGTGGAGGTGGGGTTTGCGTCTCCTCCTCCTCGCAGGGAAGGTGAAGAGGAGGCGGACCTCCTTTGCTGTAGGGCAGGATCGCATGTTGTAATAGCACTTTGAGAGGGCAGGCATTTTCTTCGCGCCACAGGGGGTAGACGCCCACGAAGGTACGCCCACCTTCTTCTCCAGCGCCTGAGGGCGCGAATATGGCGACAAAAATGGCGATTTTGGCGCCAAAAGTGCAAACAGTCCTTTTTCACAAAAACAATTCCTTAGGCACACAGGGCTCGCAATTCCGCGAGTTTCGCATCCTGTTCGTGACGCCAAGTTGTAACGACCCGCCACCACAATTGTGGATTACCAGGGCAATGGGGTACTCAGAGCCGAGCCCATGGAAGTCTATGGGGTTTGTCACAGGTAGCTGTGGCTCGGTCTGTGGCCCGGGCGGTCTGGCGTATGTTGGGGATATATTTACAGGGGATAGGTTTATATACAGTTCGTGACGCCACCTGTAGTATTCTGGTAATTAGTACCAGCGCTGCTGTAGATCTCTGAGGGGATGGTGATGCAGCTAGATGTCGGGTCCCCTACAGGTGGGACTCTTCCCTCAGGTCTATGAAGTTAGTGAAGTCGGGTGCAGGTAAATAACACAGTCTCACACGGTCAGCGTCTTTCCATACCTTTACTTGTAAGATGTTCAGGCAGGTCCCAGGGAGGCTGATCCAAGGAGAGTGTATCTTGAGACAGCAGCTGGACAAGTTAGGGGCCTCCTTTACTTCCAATACAATGAGTACAACCAGCCTGAAGCGTAGTTCCCTCAATATCTCCAGCTAATCTATAGCTGTACCGCCCAGTCAGCTTTGTGTTAGGAGCCTTCCTGCGAGGGAGCTGAATTCTTATCTTATCGTGCACTGATTCAAAGTCTTCACTCCCCCTGACCCCAGTTACGTACTGACTATAAGGGGCTTGTTTGCCGCGACCTAAGGTCCGGTAAATTCCTGGTTTTCTTATCACTATGCTTGAAACAGTAGTGATCCTTCGGTCCCCAGTGACCGGTAGCAATGTGCAGGACTTCTTCAATCCGTAAGCACTATTCCAATAAACCACTGTGCCTTTCGCCTTGTCCTCGCTGGTAACATAAGCACTCACACTAGCCAAGGGTCGAGCAGTCACTTCTTTCTTTTCCTTCACTTCAAAGTTAGTTACAGATGCTCAGTTTTCAATAGGCAGGAGCACGTCTCTGAACCTATATACCGTCCTTTAGACAGGATACTGAAGACTTTCTGCACTAAACTTCTTCTTTCCTTCCAGTGTATGCTGATGAGGTACAGCTCTGACTAGGCTAAGGTGAATTAAAGCACCTATACTAGACTCCACTTTCCGAACTGATGATAGAGCAATCTGGACTGCTTCCTCCCTCCAGACGTCTTCTCTCTCTGAAGTCAGGAACTAAACTCCAGACGTCTTCTCTGTCCGAAGACAGGAATTAGACTCACTAAATCACTCTAACACATACGCCTTGACCACTCCCTCAAGAGTAAACTCCACTACCCTAAGGGTGTGTCTAGTATATGTTGAGTGAATGAATATTTAGCATTAAACTGCTGTCTCGCCACACACTCTCCAGGGTACTGCGTGTGCCTAACACCAGGGCTACACAGAATGGTGAAGGATCTGTCTGCTCCTTGCCCGACCTTTATATTCAACTGTATGTGTGTTTTAAAAGCATAGGTGCAGTTAAATTCGAGACTTTCACCCACCATCCCAGTAGAGTTGGACAGCTCCCAATATTCAGGACTGTTCCGCTGGATCTGAAATGGTTGGTGGCATGGTCTGTATGATTATAAATATTATTGTGTCAAAAAAGACCAAAGTATTATATATGAGACCTTTTTGGCTACCTAGAAAACTTCTATTTGCAAGCACAGATTCCTCTGTGATGTTGCCTTTTAAAAGGATATCTGTGCCCCGAAAACTCCAAATCTATATAAATAAAAATGTAAATGTCCGTTTGTTCAAAATCTTAAATCTCCGAAAATTCTTCACGGATTGCTTTGAAATTTTGATACAATGTTGCATTCGAATATGAGCGTATTTTTATATACCTATGATATAGATGGCACACCTGTGACAGGTAAAAACATGCTTTTTTGAACAGCGCATTGAAACTCCCACGTGCGACATTTCCAAAGCATCCGGCATGGGATAAGTATTGCAGAAATTCCAACTTATTGTTTGGGATGAATGCACAAAAAAATCGCTCTAGGCTCTTGATCAATCATTGCAAGATTTGCTCGGAAACATCAGACCATTTGGGAACACATTACTATTGCTTGCAGGAGATTTCAGACAAACCTTACCTGCAATTCCTCGATCGACACCAGCGGACTAAATAAATTCTTGCCTGAAATACTCTACTTTGTGGCGACATGTAAAGACGTTAAAATTAACTACCATTACGTGTGTCCAACTGCAAAACAATCGATCAGGTGAGATATTCTCATATCAATTACTGGAAATCGGGAATGGAAAGGTGCCGGTTGATCTGACCTCAGGACGAATTTCATTGCCTCAAAACTTCTGCAATTTAGTGGCGTCAAAAGAAGAATTGATTGAAAAAATATTTCCCAATATTCAAACCAATTATAAGAATCACGATCGGCTGAGTGAACGAGCCATTCTTGCGGCCAGAACAAAGATGTCTACGAACTTAACAATATTATTCAGTCTAACATTCAAAGCGAGGCAGTCACATACAAATTGCGCAAAAAATTATGGGGTCCAGTTTCCCCTATTAACCCTTTTGTACCTGCCAAATTTGCAGAAAATACAAAAATTACATTTTTACCACTAAAATGTCATATTTCCACGTCTCAATGTTGTAAAATTCTCTGAGGCACCTATGGGTTAAAAATACTCACTACAGCCCTAGATGAATTCCTTAGGCAGTGAAGTTTCCAATATGGGGTCACCTGGAGGGGTTCCTCTGTTCTGGCACCTCAGGGGCTCGACTAATGGAGCCTACAATCTATTCAAACAAAATCTGCATTCTAAAAGCCAAGTAGCTCTCATCCTGTCGATCCGTGCTTATCTCAACAGTAACGTTCGGAGAAATTGCATAACAAATTGTGGGTCTAATTTCTCCCATTACCCTAGTGTAAATTATAAATTACTGGTTTACAAAGCCAAACCAGTATGTGCTTCAACAGTAGTTCGGGAGAAATTGCATAACAAATTGTGGGGTCTAATTTCTCCCATTACCCCTAGTGTAAATTATAAATTTGGTGCTAAAACAGTATTTTAGTGGAAAAAAAAATAAAATTTTATTCTCACATCTAAATGTTGTAAAGTTTTGTGAATCACCTGTAGGTTAAAAATGCTCAGTACACCCTAGATGAATTCCTTGAGGAGTCCAGTTTCCAATATGGGTGGGTTTCTGCTGCTTTCACCTATCAGAGGCTCTTCAAATGCGAAATGGCATTCACAATCTATTCCAGACAAATCTTTCCTTTCCTAGCCCTGCCATGTGCCCAAACAGAAGTTTTTGACCAGATATGGGGTGTCATCGCGTTTGGAAGAAATTGTGTAATAAATTATGGGGTCCGTTTTCTCCTATTACCCACTGTGAAAATTAAAATTTGGGCTAAAACAACATTTTTGTGAAAGAAAAAATGAAAATTTCCAATATGACGATCTAATTTATCAAATTCTGTGTAATACCTGTGTGTTTAAAATGCTCACTATACCCCTGAATAAAATCCTTGAGAGGTCTAGTTTCCAGAATGGGGCCACTTGTCGAGGTTTCCAATGTTTAGGCAAATCAGGGGCTCTCCAATCGCAACATGACGTTTGCTCTCCTTTACAGCCATTTTTGCGTTCAAAAAGTCAAACGGTGCTCCTTCCCTTCCGAGCCCTGCCGTACGCCCAAACAGTACTTTTACGCCACATATGAGGTATCGGCGTACTAAGGAGAAATTTCATAACAAACTTTGGTGTCCATTTTCTCCTGTTAACCTTGGGAAAATAAAACAATTTCAGCTAAAGTAAAAATTTTTGTTAAAAAATGTTAAACGTTAATTTTTTCCTTCCACATTGCTTCAGTTACTGTGAAGCTCCCTGAAGGGTTAATAAACTTATTGAATGTGGTTTTGAGGACTTTTAGGGGTGCAATTTTTAGAATGGTGTGATTTTTGGGTATTTTCTTTCATATAAGCCCTCCAAGTCACTTCAAATATAATGTGGTCCTTAAAAAATGGTTTTGTAAATTTTGTTGGAAAAATATAGAAATTGCTGATCAACTTTTAACCCTTCTAACTTCCTAACAAAAAAAATAATGTTTCAAAAATTGTGGTGATGTAAAATAGACATGTTGGAAATGTTAATTATTAACTATTTTGTGTGAAATAACTCCGACTTAAGGGCATAAGAATTAAAAGTTTGAAAATTGCATAATTTTCAAAATTTTCTCCAAATTTCAAATATTTTCACAAATAAACGCAAGTCATATCGATCAAATTTTAACTCAATTATGAAGTACACGATGTCACGAAAAAAACAGAATCTCAGAATCAGTGGGATCTGTTTAAGCGTTCCAGAGTTATTACCTCATAAAGTGGCGCTGGTCAGATTTAAAAAATTTGGCCTGGTCAGGAAGGTCATAATTGGCTCAGTCACCTTGAGTAACTAGTTAGGGCAGGCTATATAGCGTATATGGAGCTGTCTCTTATCAATGTCTTAGGTTCAGAGCATAAAGAGAAATTATTTCTCCAGGATGCCTGGTCCAATTCCCAGGGGGCTGAAATACAATAAGCTTAGGCAGCTATATACACATTTGAATATGCTAGTACTTAATAGCATAACTCTGTATGTGCCAGAATCAGAGTTGTAGTCTGCCTAGTCTAGACAAATACAACTGGTTCTCCATAAATATGGAATAGAAAAGATAGAAAATTGACACTTATCATTAGTAGTCCGACGCGTTTCCCCCTGCCTTATTTAGGGTTCATCAGAGGACAGATGGGAGACCCAACTATCTCTCCATGTGGCCAGAAAAAGTGCTGTACGATTGTTGTCCTGGTATCCCCTGGGTACTGGTCCAGACGGATTTAGATGGTATTTTCTTTTTAGTATGTTCTGAACCTGATACATTGATATGGTGACAGCTCCATATTTGGTATATTACCTTTCTTGACTATGTCATTTGGGATCTTATTCTGATGTACAGTACAGACAAAAAGTTTGGACACACCTTCTCATTCAAAGATTTTTCTGTATTTTCATGACTATGAAAATTGTAGAATCACACTGAAGGCATCAAAACTATGAATTAACACATGTGGAATTATACATTACACTTTACAAAAAAGTGTGAAACAACTGAAAATATGTCTTATATTCTAGGTTCTTCAAAGTAGCCACCTTTTGCTTTGATGACTGCTTTGCACGCAGAAAAGGTGAACGGATGGACTCTACATGCCTGGTTCCCACCGTGAAGCATGGAGGAGGTGGTGTGATGGTGTGGGGGTGCTTTTCTGGTGACACTGTTGGGGATTATTCAAAATTGAAGCGGTGAGCGGTCCAGCTCACCCCAAACCATCTGGATTGTGTTCAGGTCTGGTGACTGTGGAGGCCAGGTCATCTGGCGTAACACCCCAACACTCTCCTTCTTGGTCAAATAGCCCTTACACAGCCTGGAGGTGTGTTTGGGGTCATTGTCCTGTTGAAAAATAAATGATGGTCCAACTAAACACAAACCGGATGGAATAGCATGCTGCTGCAAGATGCTGTGGTAGCCATGCTGGTTCACTATGCCTTCAATTTTGAATAAATCCCCAACAGTGTCACCAGCAAAGCACCCCCACACCATCACACCACCTCCTCCATGCTTCACGGTGGGAACCAGGCATGTAGAGTCCATCCGTTCACCTTTTCTGCGTGCAAAGCAGTAATCAAAGCAAAAGGTGGCTACTTTAAAGAACCTAGAATATAAGACATATTTTCAGTTGTTTCACACTTTTTTTGTAAAGTGTAATGTAGATTTCCACATGTGTTACTTCATAGTTTTGATGCCTTTAGTGTGATTCTACAATTTTCATAGCCATTAAAATACAGAAAAATCTTTGAATGAGAAGGTGTGTCCAAACTTTTGGTCTGCACTGTGTGTATATATATATATATATATATATATATATATATATATGTACTTTTTAAATTTTATTTCCCGTGTCTATTTGAACTTGGATAGGGTACAGTATGTACTAGGGGGATCAGGGATACTGACGTTCAATGGAGGCACCATTTCGCAAAATACTAGGGTGCCAACCTCCGCTGCCAAGTAGGGTGAGGAAAAAAGGACTAGGGACTTGATAGGTCCATTTGTTTCACTGTCTGGCATAAGTTAACTAACTCTGAGAAGATCCTGAAATACCCTGAAAGTTCTCTTTGTTTGTGTTTCATATTTACGAGTCCTTTATGCTTTTAATATATAAATAAAAGGTATTTTTTAGGGGTCTATCTTTTTCTGATTTCCTAGAATAATTAATTTATTTAGCATCATGTAGCTTTTCCTAGCTAATATGGTGCCAAGCTATATTTTTATTTTTGCTGTACATCAGCACAAATGTCAGCACTGGCGCGATGGAAGACAATTGGAAAGAGATTTGTCTGTATCGCCATCTATTGGCCATACATGTCACTACAGTTTTTGTTTTTAACTCCCTCTAACTTCATGTTTTATTCATTTTTCTTCCTTTTAATAAGGACTTAACATTATTATTACTTATTCTTTATCATAGCTTGAACAAGGTGTCCCTCTTCCCAGCCCTATGGAACTAAAGTATAAAATTCTTGTGAAAAATAAAAAGAAATCTCATAAGTCGGCTGATGGAAGCGCTAAGAAGAAGCTGTCAGAACAAGCGTCCAATGCGTGCAGCGACTCTTCCAGTGTGTTTGAACCATCTTCACCTGGCGCAGGTAACCTGGGGGTTAGCGTGGGGGCTGCAAATGTCACTTTAGGCTCTGCTGGTCAGAGGTAAATTAAGTGTTTTTAATGTGGTAATATATAGTGTTGTTTACATTGATTTATATGCTTACACATGTATACATATATTTTTTTTACTGGATGTATATTGTAAGCATGCGTGAATTTTGTTTGTGTGTAGCATGGTATTTTACTCACATGTGGATCAATTGAGAACAGTCTAAGGCCTCATTCAGATATTAGTTTTTTTCATATGCAGTACATGAACAATGAACTGACTTTCATCACTGTACTAGATCAGATTTTCGTCAGTGTTTGATTAGTGTCAGTTTTTACGATCAGTGTTTAATCAATTATTTTCTTAAAGAATAAGCAATAATAATATTCCAAAGAAATGTGCAATAAGGTACAAGCTCAAGGATAAAATATAACTTTTAATTAACTGAGGTAAAAGAACACCCAAAAAACAATAATAATTAAGTGGTACACAACCAAACCACACAGCAAGAAGCAAACAATTGGTAACAAGCCTCGTAATGGTCCCCAATATATGGGGTAGTGACTCGTCAGTCACAAAGAATACACAAGAAAATTTAGGAGAGAAAAAATGAATTAATCTCCTTAGTAATTTATTGAAAAACTGCCGATTCTGAGTATCTCCAATTGTGTTACCATAATCACGTGCCAAGTTTATCAATTCAGAAATATTTATTAGCTTAAACCTATAATTGTCTCATCTAGCGAATGCTCCAATCCTGAGGTCAATTTCTAAGTATAAGACCTAATAGACTTCATGACCGGTTGCTGCTGCCTTGTTTGCATGACGATATATACGTTCCTTGGTATACTCCCCTGATGATTCTCACCGATGAAACGCGTCGGGAGGTCGATAGGACTGGCCACATAAACATCGCTATACCTGAGTCACAGTCACTCCGTCTGAATGATGCAGTGGGCGGAATGCTTTTTGGACTGGGCGAGATTGTTCCATTTAATATTAGAGTGGCCATAAGTGATATTTGGGACATCATAAGAGGTCTATTTAGGAATGCTCACTGAAAAGTGGGGTGGCAGGGTTCCGTTTTTTGGACCATATCAGAATGATGTCATGAATCTATATGCATGCCTTTACATTATTTTACAAGCCTCCTAAGATACAGTAGGCGAGGGTAGAGCTGGTCGTGCAGCGGTTCTCTGGATTGGTGGTTACTGCAGGTTGTAGGCTTGTCGGAAGAGGTAGGTTTTCAGGTTCTCTTTGAAGGTTTCCATGGTAGGCAAGAGTCTGATATGTTGTGGTAGAGAGTTCCAGAGTAGGGGGGATGCGCGGGAGAAATCTTGTATGCGATTGTGGGAAGAGGAGACAAGAGGGGAGGAGAGAATGAGATCTTGTGAGGATCGGAGGTTGCGTGCAGGTAAGTACCGGGAGACGAGGTCACAGATGTATGGAGGACTCAGGTTGTGGATGGCTTTGTATGTCATGATTAGGGTTTTGAACTGGAGTCTTTGGGTAATGGGGAGCCAGTGCAGGGACTGACAGAGGGGAGAGGCCGGGGAATAGCGGGGGGACAGGTGGATTAGTCGGGCAGCAGAGATTAGAATAGATTGGAGGGGTGCGAGAGTGTTAGAGAGGAGGCCACAGAGAAGGAGGTTGCAGTAGTCAAGGCGGGAGATGATGAGGGCATGGACTAGGGTTTTTGCAGATTCTTGGTTGAGGAATGTACGGATCCGTGAAATATTTTTGAGTTGAAGTCGGCAGGAAGTGGAAAGGGCTTGGATATGTGGTTTGAAAGAGAGATTAGTGTCAAGGATAACCCCGAGGCAGTGAGCTTGTGGGACTGGAGAGAGTGGGAAGCCATTTACTTTAATGAATAGGTCCATTGGGGGGGTCGCGTGAGATGGAGGAAAGATGATGAATTCTGTTTTGTCCATATTAAGTTTTAGAAATCTAGCAGAGAAGAAGGATGAAATAGCGTACAGACATTGAGGGATTCTGTTTAGTAGGGAGGTGATATCTGGTCCAGAGATGTAGATCTGTGTGTCATCAGCATAGAGGTGATACTGAAAGCAGTGAGATTCTATGAGCTGTCCGAGGCTGAAGGTGTAAATGGAGAAGAGCAGGGGCCCTAGGACTGAACCTTGCGGGACTCCGACAGATAAGGGGCGAGGTGAGGAGGTGGTGTGCGAGTGGGAGATGTTGAATGTCCGGTCTGTTAGGTATGACGCGATCCAAGATAGGGCCAAGTCTGTGATACCAAGAGATGAGAGGGTCTGTAGTAACAGGGAATGGTCCACTGTGTCAAAGGCAGAGGACAGGTCCAGGAGGAGGAGGACAGAGTAGTGTCGCTTGGCCTTGGCAGTTAATAGGTCATTGGTGACCTTAGTTAGGGACGTTTCAGTGGAGTGGTGTGGCCGGATGCCAGATTGTAAGTGGTCAAGGAGGGAGCAAGAAGAGAGGTGGGAGGACAATTCAAGATGGACGTGTTGTTCCAGTAGTTTTGAGGCATAGGGGAGAAGTGATATAGGGCGATAGCTAGATACAGAGGATGGGTCAAGAGAGGGCTTTTTGAGGATAGGTGTGATTGAGCTTGAGGGGAAAACACCAGTTGTTAGTGATAGGTTGAAGAGGTGGGTTAGGGTTGGGATGAAGTGGGATGGGATCGGGTCAAGTGCACAGGTAGTGAGATGTGATCTTGAGAGTAGAGTGGAGAGTTGATCTTCTGTAATGGTGGAGAAGTTGGTTTTGGAGGAGGAGGGCAGGGCAGTTAGGAGGAAGGACTCTGGGGTTGTTGACCAAAACTGTGTCTGATGCTATCAATCTTCTAGCTACATTATATTCTATGGGTGACTGCATTATACCCTTTGACGGGCTACATTATATTCTATGGGGGGTCTACATTATATTCTATGGGTGGCTGCATGATACTATATGGGGGGGCAACATTTTATTCTATCTGAGGACTGCATTATTCCCTATGAGGGGGCTACATTATATTCTATGGCGGGACTGCCACAATCCCTTGTTGATTGTGATCCCTCGTGGGCAGGGTCCTCTCTCCCCCTGTACCAGTCATGACTTGTATTGTTCAAGATTACTGTACTTGTATTTATTATGTATACCCCTCCTCACATGTAAAGCGCCATGGAATAAATGACTCTATAATAATAAATAATAATATAATGTAGCTACCTCATAGGGTATAATACATCCCCCCATAGAATATAATGTAGCCCCCTCATAGGGTATAATGCAGCCCACCCATAGAACATAATGTACCCCCCTCATAGGGTATAATGCAGCACCAATAGAATATAATGTAGCTCCCTCATAGGGTATAGTGCAGCCCCTTCATAAAATATAATGTAGCCCCCTCATAGGGTATAATGCAGCCCCCTTAGAATATAATGTAGACCCTCATAGAGTATAATGTAGCCCCCCTCCATTGAATATAATATAGCCATCCACAGTATGGCCATCAGTACTCACTCACTGAAGTGACGTCGTCATGCACCAGCTGTGTCAGAGGCAAAGGGGAATGATGGAGAGGAGCATCAACTGACGCACTCTCCTCCATTATTGCTTTCAACTGTATCAACATCTATGATGCCGATACAGTTGAATGCAGTGCACACTGTGGGGCAGCAGCGGCGGTGGAGCAGTGGGTGACAGGAGGCAGGAGCTGGCTGCTGCATTTAAGTCTGTGCCTGCTGCCAAGATAAATGAATATTCACTGCTCCCAACACCCATGGGCATGGAGAGGATGGAATATTCATTCTCTTTAGTAAAGAAAATTAATATTCACTCCTTTCCATGCACATTGGCGTGGGGAGCAGTGAATATTTCTCTTTAGCAGCGGGCACAAGTTTTAGCCTCAGCAGCCAGCTCCTGTCTCCTGTCACCCACTGCTCCACCGCTGCTGCTCCGCTGGTGCCGGGCGTGTCCCCCTTACTCACAGACCCCATAGCAGCTGTGTAGTGTTCTGCTATTAGCGACATGCCACTGGCTGGGGGCCCCTGGGGTAGCGGGGGAGGCCTGCAGACGTGAGTGCTTGGGCCCACCAAAGAATCCTCCGGTTCTCCCATGGGCCAGTCCGACCCTGGTCGCAAATAATTCGGGTCAGGTACAAAGCCACAGTATAACATCCGATTTTTACAAATACATTACAATTCTACGAGTGTAACATGGTAAATGGTCTTGCAAATGATTCATAGCTGCAAAAAACGGATTGCATGTGGATGACAAGTGAGAAAAGTATCGTCCCACTGTTCTGGATGAAACGCTGAACAATTTTTATACACTTATGTGAACTTGGCCTTAAAATGGCTCTGTATGCTTCCATCATAGTTTCTGTTACATCTGGAAGACCTAATGAGGAAGGCTTCTTCTGATGGCGATGTTAATTTCTTTCTTTTTCTTTCTTTCTTTCTTTTTTCTTCCTTTTTTTCATTCCTTCCACACAAGTATGCTGTTTACACTTATGATTACAAATGAACTTCTTGTGACATTTTTATAAACCCTACCATACAGTATGGTAATTCCTCCACTATACAGTACCACTATGATAGCACAGACCCTACATAATGATGCCTGTTGTCACTGTTAATGCACACAAGAACATCATAGTAATATATTTATTATTCACCATCTACACTCTCCTCCATGTTATAAATAAATGATAATAATCATTTCACAATTTATTCCTCCTTGATTTCCAATTCAGTTTCACTAATGGCTTTTTTTGCCTTTAAAAGCCTGTAAATATGACCAGATTAAAGTAGGCAGCTTGAGTACTGCACTGCACATACATAGCTATTAAGGGAGTCAAAGACTGGCACCATGGTGGGTGTCACATACTGGTGGAGAGGACTGGTGAACCAGAAAATTATCTAGCTTTTCATGAGTGCTTTTAAATGTACCAAGTGCATGTACAATAAAATGCATTATAACTCTGGGAAGAAAATCTTATAAAGCGAGCGTTGTCTGCATGGAAAGCAATTCAAGATGAAGAAAAGGTACTGAAGGTGGAATGTAAAATATCTGCCATTCATGGCAATGCAACACCGACTTCTTCGCGCTAAATGTAAGAAGTAAACCTGTAAAAGCTGATGATTTGTATTTGACAACTATAAGGAACTTTTTTACTTCTATAAGAATGAAGTGATCAGGAGTTCTTGTCACCCTGCGGTGGAGCGTTAACCTTTACAAATCCTATGGAAACTTTTATGAGCCTCACAGCAATTTACATCCATCATGAGCACCATTAGCTTACAGTAACTGAGAGGCATTGGCTTTCAATAGAAACTTCTATGGTGACTATACAGGAAAGTAAGCTGATCCTACCCTACCCTTCATGTGCAGCGACAGACTCCTCACTACACATGAAGGGCAGGTAAAGATCGACAGACCTCGCATTACATGTGTAAGCAGGGCCGGCTCCAGGTTTTTATGGGCCCCGGGCGAAAGAGCCTCAGTGGGCCCCTTTAACACAGACCACGATTCATGATGCACAGATACGGCAGAGAAATATGGGTATAGTACAATGCCAAATACTTCACTTCTTCCATTACATGACTGATATCTATTGTAAATTGTACAATAGCTCAAAAACCGCCAAATCCTCACAGCGCACAGTACAGACCGGACAGTACAGTCCTCCATACAATATTATGGGCACCACAGTCCTCCCCTCATCACCCATATAATACCCCATGCAGGATGTCACCCCCCATATAATGCTCCATACAGAATACTGGACCCAAAATAAAGGGTATGCCACACTAAACAATATCGCTAACGAGATCGCTAAAAAACGTCACTATTTAGCGATCCCGTTAGCGATATTGTTCAGTGCGGCAGCTTCCAGCGACGAGCTTCCTGCTGTGATCTCGCTCGTCGCTGGAATCGTTCCGGACCCTATTTCATCGCTGGCGCTCCCGCTGGGTAAGTATCTAATCGCTGTGTGGCACCTTTTCTTAGCGATTTAGCGGTACTTTTGTACCGCTAAAGTCGTTAAGAAGATCGCTAACGGCGATAGCGTCGTTAACTATATCGCTAAATGTGGCCGCATTTAGCGATATAGAAACAATCCCGCTAGCGATCGCATTAGTATGCGTCGTTATCGTGATCGCTAGCGGGATTGTTTAGTGTGGCAGTACCTTAATGCTCCATACAGAATACTGGACCCAATATAATGCTCCATACAGGATACTGGTCCCCATATAATGCTCCATACAGGATACTGGTCCCCATATAATGCTTCATACAGGATACTGGTCCCCATATAATGCTCCATACAAAATATGGAGCTCTCCTCTGCGCTGTACTGCGTTCTGCACTGTTACAGCTCAGGAAAGGGCGCTGTGGAAAGACTCCCCATTATCATCATGATTGCCTCCCCATCATCATCAATGCCTGCCCATCATCATCATCTTCTCCCCATCATCAATGCCTGCCCATTATCATCAATGCCTGCCCATTATCATCATCTTCTCCCCATCATCATCAATGCCTCCCCATCATCATCAATGTCTGCCCATCATCATCTTCTCCCCATCATCAATGCCTGCCCATTATCATCATCTTCTCCCCATCATCATCAATGCCTCCCCATTAGAGTTGAGCGATACTTTCCGATATCCTAAAGTATCGGAATCGGAATGGTATCGCCGATATCACTAAAATATCGGCGATACCCGATATCGATACCGGAAGTCCCATGTAAGTCTATGGGAACAAAATATCGAAATTAAAAAAAACCCATTCTTGCCTTGTTGGTTAATTGTACATGAAGGAAAACAACAAAGACTAATGTAGAATGTATTGGGGAAGGTTGAGGAGACATTAAAGGCATAGATGTTTAACCCAATCAAATGGAATAGCATAAATATTTTTTTTTTTAAAGATGTTCGGATTGACGAAGAAATTGACAATGTTAACGTTTTTTATATTTTGGCAAATATGTATATTACACAACTTCCATGCTCTTCATCTTCACCTTTTTAACTTTTCACACACTTTCTCCTTCATAATCTTCTGCAGCATCATCTTTTTCATCAAATTATTCTTCATCTTCACCTTCTTTATCTTCTTCTTAAACTTCTTGCTATTCATCTTTGTTAACATTACTCATATTCTTCTTATTAAACTATTATTCTTATTCATATTCTGCTTCATCTTCTTCATCATATTCTTATTTGTGACAGAGAATCCTGTACTTGTAATCTGTCAAAGTATGAATTTTTCATCCTTCCGTTCTTGCTGTCACAAAAGATTTAAATTACAACAGTATTTGTCCGTGTTCAGTTTAGCCTGCAGCAGCAGGCATTTTCCAGGGGCACCACGAGGAGGAACGGACTCACCCCCATACACTGCTTAGTCTTCTTCTGCTTAGAATTTAGAGCATATATTTTGCTCTTCATTTTGGTCTTATACTTCATGTTCTTCTGCTTTTAGATCTTCTGCTTATTGTTCTTGTGTCTCTTGTTCCGTATCTTGTATTTGTAGCACAATCTTGTACCAGCTGATGTTACTGGGACACGGTTACTAAGCAGGAGGTACCTGTGCTCCAAAGCACTACCAAGGACCAGCAGACGTTGCTGGAACTCGGATACCGAGATGGAGGCACCTAGGCCAAAGGCACTGTGGAGAACCAGCTGACGGTACTGGAACCCGGAGGGGCAGCAGAAGGAAAAGAGCCAATGGCACAACCGAGGACCAGCTGACGTTACTGGGACACGGTTACTAAGCAGGAGGTACCTGTGCTCCAAAGCACTACCAAGGACCAGCAGACGTTGCTGGAACTCGGATACCAAGATGGAGGCACCTAGGCCAAAGGCACTGCGGAGAACCAGCTGACGGTACTGGAACCCGGAGGGGCAGCAGAAGGAAAAGAGCCAATGGCACAACCGAGGACCAGCTGACGTTACTGAACCCCAGTAACACAGGAGCAAGTGTTGACTGTGCTAACAGCACTTCCGAGCAACAACTGGCGGTGTTGGAGCCCAGGGTCAAGGAGGATGTTTAAATACTAGATCAAGTAATTTCCTTGTTACCTGTCAATTTTAAATGTCTATACTTCAAACAAGAGAAAGATAACCTTTACTACCATAAGATGATGATTTCATTTAAACTAATATCTAGATAAATAAAGAATTGACAAACATAAACACATACATTAACATGTTGAACAGCAATGCAAACCACAAAATAAATTAGTTAAGGAATCTGCTATACGGTTGTACATAAAAGCATACAAGTACATATCTGAATCCATTAATGATGGATAAGTAACAGTATGTACACCATTTTTATTGTATAGACAATGAATGTCTGACTTCAAAACATCATCAGCATTACAAGTTATCTGTGACATTACTAAAATGTTACATTTGCTGAATAATGTCACTAAACAGTTTATACAAAATTATACAATTTCCATCATGTAATACTCATAATATGTGGCAATAATCATGTTTATTAACAAACATAACCTTTAAAAAGTGCATAGTGCATAGTGAAAATTGCTATTTATGCCTGACTGTCGACTTGCAAGCATGACAACGGATAGATAAGGTATATATAGATGACACTGCATAGCCACAGATGGTGAATGGCGATGTAATACTGTACCTCAATAAAGTGTGCGTCACTACTACATAATTTTTTTTATATAGCTTTATAAACAGGGTACGTGGATGTATGCTTGCGCCTTTGTTTTGACGCACAGACTGCCTTCCTGCTGAGACGCGTTGGGTAGTGAACAGTTGTGTGCAGTGTTCACTGTAGTCTGAGGTTTTCCTTTTTGGAGTGCAGATCACGCTCCAGTTAGTTCTTCAACCACTGCTGGTTGTAGTCTGCTGAGCGTGTGTCACTGGCACATCCTTGAAATTTTTCTCTAATTGTTGCTGCTCCACTCTATTACAAATAAATAAAATCTATTAGTGTGACGCGCTTCCATCCGTATACAATACATTGGTTGCAAACACTATAGAAGTACACAAAGGGGCCTTTCACACCTACTGAACAGTTGTGTGCAGTGTTCACTGCAGTCTCTGCGGAATAACCACACTTAGGCCTTATAACTTTTCAGACTTTCTTTATCAATCTACCAAGATGAAGAAGGCAGGGAGTAAGGCACGTGGTCGTGGAGTTTCTTCAGGGAGAGGACGTGGGGATTCTGTGGCTGCTGCGGCCCCCAGTGACACAGCATCCACCAGTTTTCCCCGGGCCGTGAGCGTTCCTTTATGCGCACTTTTGTAGGAGCTCGGAGTACCCCCCTGCTGCGGGAAGAACAAATTGAAGCCGTTGTTGTTTGGATCTCAGCCAATGCATCGACTTCAATTGCTTCCACCTCCTCTCAGGACCACAGCACTGTTGGGCAACCATCTGTCTCTTCACCGCCTGGCAAATTGCCCAGGCAGTCAGAGAGTTCTGTACAGGAGCCAGCTGAGTGTCTGCTTCTGTTCTCAGAATCTATTGGCTTGCAAACAGGGGCCCAGCCAAGCAGCATTCTGTAATGTGAAGAAGAGGGAGTATGCAGTGATGCGCAACAGCTGTGTCTCTCTGAATCTGAAGAGGCGGGTGAGACAGTGCCGATGGTCAGCACACCGCAGAACGCATCTGATGATGATGATGAGACCCAGGTGCCAGTTTCTGTTGAGCATGGTGCTGGCCAGACCACCCAACAGCAGGTGTTGGAAGAGGGTAGTGGAGATGATGAGGTCCAATACCCAACATGGCATGAAGAACAGGAAGGTGGTGGGAGCAGCTCAGAGGAATAATAATAATATTTATTTATATAGCGCCATCATATTCCGCAGCGCTTTACAGTTTAGCAGTTTCAGAACACAAGTCATAAGTAACAACGTTAACAATACAATAATTTAAGCTAAATAAGTCGCCCCTGCTCGTGACAGCTTACAATGTACAATGAGATGGGGGAGATACAAAGTATAGGTGTTTATATACAATGGTGCATTTACAATGATGTTCCAGCCATCTTAAGGGACTGAGGGATGGAGATAGTGAATGGGCTAGAGACACACACACACTTACACAGAATACATAGAATGACTTTGATTAGTGAATGTGATAGGCCGCTCTGAACAAATGTGTTTTGAGGGAGCGCCTGAAACCATGCAAATTGTGGATAGTCCTAATTTCTTGGGGTACAGCATTCCAGAGGATTGGCGTAGAGCAGGAGAAGTCTTGGAGTCGGGAGTGGGAGGTACGTATTAGTGCAGAGGTTAGTCGAAAGTCGTTTGCAGAGCGCAGCAGTCGGTTAGGCCGATAGATAGAAATGAGGAGGAGATGTAGGAGGGGTGCTGCACTGTGGAGAGCTTTGTGGGTGAGAACCAGTACTTTGGTTGAAAGCTGGGAGAGGCCTAGAGAAATGGTTAGTGATAGAAGGAAGATAGAGGAAGACATTGCCCCAACGGTACAAACAGGAGGGAGAGTTAGGCTGCAGACTCGGTTGCCTGTAGCCTCCAGTTTGGCACCTGTTCGGAGCAGTTGTCTTCCAAAAGTCAAAACGTGCGCTCCCAGGACTTGCACTGCGTGGTCCTTTTTTCACACACTTGCACATGATATTTGCTATGTGAAATGCAAGCTGTGTAATCAAAAATTAAAAATAGCTAAAAGTGTCAGTCACCTCAATACCACAAATATGTGGAAACATGTGCGGACAAAGCACGTAGTTGAGTTACAAAGACACACTGGAGATGTAGGCCAACCTACAGCAGCACCTACATCTTCAGGTTGTGTTGAAGCCTCTTCATCGAGCTCACACACAGCTGGTTATGCTTCCTCACAGGATCGCCATGGAAGAACCTCGGCCACTGTTGTCCAGAGACAAACTGTTATTCCACACACAGCAGCAAGTTCCCTGTCATCCTCACACTCCCAGGCCACAAAACAGCCAGCGGTAGCACAGGCATGGGATAAAACACGGCCATACTCCGCAAACCATGCACGAGCACAGGCTCTGAATGCTGGCATTGCAAAACTCCTGTCCCTTGAAATGCTGTGATTCAGGCTGGTGGAGACAGACAGTTTCCGTAACTGAATATCATTGTCAATCCCACAATACAATGTGCCAAGCCGATTTAATTTCAGCAGGCAAGCCGTCCCTGGTCTGCAAAAGCATGTTGAGGGAAAAATTAAACATGCGCTACTAAAAGCCCTCAGTAGCAAGGTCCACCTGACCACCGATGCGTGGACCAGTACCCATTGTTATGATCTGCTACAACCAGTAAGGAAAGAAGGGAATTCTGTCCCTACAATACAACTAAGCTGAATCCCTACGATGTAACGGGGAACCTGATCCTGCGACCAGACCCGCTAAAGTCCTCATCTAGTGTGAACGAAGACCTATAGTTGCGAGGGAGTAATCCCTACAAGATCTAGGGACTGGGAGAAAAGGTGGACACCTCCTAACATAAATTGTAGCATGGATAATTAAACAGAAAAATAAATACTTTGTGATCCTAACATCAAGCAAAACTCACAGATTAAGCACCTAAGCACCCGGCTAGCTTAACAGTAGATAATACAATGAAGTCAAGCAAAGCCAGAAGGGCGGAGCCAGACTAAATAGGGAAAAAAGGTCATGTGACCAGCAAACTGAAACAAAACCTAACAAGAGGGTTCTAACACCCATGGCCAGGGACAATACCTTTCCCTCACTGCCCATTGGGTCAATGTTGTGCAGCCGGGTACTGATCTTGCGAGTGGCGCTGTACGTGTTCTGCCAACTCCAAGGATTGCAGGAATCAAGTCTGTACACATTGATTCCTCCTATTCCAGTTCCTCAGAATCATCGCTGCAGGAGCCGTCACGGTCTACCTCCACATGGACCCGTGAACGTTTACCTGTTGCGACCGATATGAGCACAGCCGTGTCCAAATGTCAACAGGCCATCCTGAAATTAATTTCCATGGGGAATCTTAGCCACACAGCGCAGGAGCTCTGTAATGCCATAAAGCAGGAGAGCGACGTGTGGTTTTTGGAAGAGAATCTACAGGCAGGCTTGGTAGTGTGTGACAATGGCCGAAATCTGGTGTCAGCTCTGGGCCTTGGCAACCTCACTCACATACCATGTCTGTCATATGTGCTCAACTTGGTCGTGCAGAGTTTTTTGAGGGACTATCCGGATCTTGATGCACTGCTGCACAAGGTCCGCCTAGAGTGCGCTCACTTGCGACGTTCCAGCATGGCCAGATCGCTGATTGCAGCTCTGCAACGCAGATTTCACCTTCATGAACATCGCATTATATGTGACGTACCCACCAGGTGGAATTCCTCGTTACATATGTTGGAGCGGTTGTGTGAGCAGCAGCCAACAGTAATGGAGTATCAGCTGCATCAGGCGCAGTCAACTCGCAATTTGCGGCGTTCACACTTCACCACTACTGAGTGGGCCTCTATAATAAGAATAATAATATTATTTTTTTATATAGCGCCATAATATTCCGCAGTGCTTTACAGTTTAACAGTTTCAAAACACGAGTCATAAGTAACAACGTTAACAATACAATAATTTAAGCAAAATCAGCCGCCCCTGCTGGTGAAAGCTTACAATCTACAATGAGGTGTGGGAGATACAAAGTACAGGTGTTTATATACAATGGTGTTTTTACAATGATGGTCCAGCCATTTTAAGGAAGTGAGGGATGCATGGAGATAGTGAATGGGCTACACACACAGAATTACACATAGAATGACTTTGATTAGTGAATGTGATAGGCCACTGTGAACAAATGTGTTTTGAGGGAGCGCCTGAAACCATCCAAATTGCGGATAGTCCTAATTTCTTGGGGTAGAGCATTCCAGAGGATTGGCGCAGCGCGGGTGAAGTCTTGGAGTTGGGAGTGGGAGGTACGGATTAGTGCAGAGGTTAGTCGAAGGTCGTTTGCAGAGTGCAGCAGTCGGTTAGGCCGATAAATATAAATAAGGGAGGAGATGTAGGGGGGTGCTGCGCTGTGGAGAGCTATGTTGGTGAGAACCAGTAATTAGAATTGGATCCTATAATGAATGGGCAGCCACTGCCAGTGTAATGAGTGGCGAATAACTCTATGAAGGATATCTGCCACGTTTTGCGTGCGTTTGATGAGTCAACGCGGATGGCGAGTGCAGATGATGCACTAGTCAGCCTGACTGTCCCCCTTATCTGCCTGCTTCAAAAAACACTGCAAGCACTAAGGCATGAGGTTTTGGAAGAGGTGGAGGATGAGGAGTCACAAATTCCATCACCTTCTGGACAGTCAGCGCAACGTGGTTCCTCACAAAGGGCTGGAGGACTTTCAAAGTACCATGCTGTATCAACAATTGAACCTCCAGAGTCGCTGTCTATATTTTCATAACCATTACAAACTTTTAATGTATTTACAAAGCACATAATGTACATTTTTTGTCTATCCTTTTGTAATGCTATTGTGTTTCCATAAACTGATGTTACAGAATTATGATACAAAGTTTTTAAATTTTGAGTTTTAAATTTTGTAAATTTATATGTATTTGAAGGACTTTGTGAGGAGGATGAGGAGTCACAAATTCCATCACCTTCTGGACAGTCAGCGCAACGTGGTTCCTCACAAAGGGCTGGAGGACTTTCAAAGTACCATGCTGTATCAACAATTGAACCTCCAGAGTCGCTGTCTATATTTTCATAACCATTACAAACTTTTAATGTATTTACAAAGCACATAATGTACATTTTTTGTCTATCCTTTTGTAATGCTATTGTGTTTCCATAAACTGATGTTACAGAATTATGATACAAAGTTTTTAAATTTTGAGTTTTAAATTTTGTAAATTTATATGTATTTGAAGGACTTTGTGAGGAGGATGAGGAGTCACAAATTCCATCACCTTCTGGACAGTCAGCGCAACGTGGTTCCTCACAAAGGGCTGGAGGACTTTCAAAGTACCATGCTGTATCAACAATTGAACCTCCAGAGTCGCTGTCTATATTTTCATAACCATTACAAACTTTTAATGTATTTACAAAGCACATAATGTACATTTTTTGTCTATCCTTTTGTAATGCTATTGTGTTTCCATAAACTGATGTTACAGAATTATGATACAAAGTTTTTAAATTTTGAGTTTTAAATTTTGTAAATTTATATGTATTTGAAGGACTTTGTGAGGAGGATGAGGAGTCACAAATTCCATCACCTTCTGGACAGTCAGCGCAACGTGGTTCCTCACAAAGGGCTGGAGGACTTTCAAAGTACCATGCTGTATCAACAATTGAACCTCCAGAGTCGCTGTCTATATTTTCATAACCATTACAAACTTTTAATGTATTTACAAAGCACATAATGTACATTTTTTGTCTATCCTTTTGTAATGCTATTGTGTTTCCATAAACTGATGTTACAGAATTATGATACAAAGTTTTTAAATTTTGAGTTTTAAATTTTGTAAATTTATATGTATTTGAAGGACTTTGTGAGGAGGATGAGGAGGAGTCAATGGAGGAGGAAGACATCGCTCCAGAGGGAGGTAGACAATGCTCTAGTCAGTATGTAGACCAAGGGTGGGGTGATGCACAGCAGGCGGAGATGACGCCTCTTGCAGGGGACAACGTTTCTTGGCCAGTTGGGAGTCTGCAGCACATGGTTGATTTCATGCTGCAGTGGCTGAGAAACGACCGCCGCATCGAACACATTCACACCACGTCTGATTATTGGGTGTACACCCTCCTAGACCCTCGCTACCGGGACAACTTACAAAGCCTCATCACACCGTTGAACCGGGAGCGTAAAATGCGGAAGTACCAAGACACACTGGTGCAATCCATAATGTTCTCCATTCCAGCCGAGAGCACTGCTGCTGCTACTGATTTACAAAGCAGCTCTGTGCGTCGAGGCAGTGGAGACAGCTCTGCAACAAGAGGGAGCACAAGCAGCGCCTCTGCACAGGGCAAGAACAGTATGTTCCAAATGTGTCGAAGTTTTGTGGCAGCGCCACCAATGTCTACACCATCCGAGACGGCTCCAGTCAGCAGGAGGCAACATTTCCGTAAGATGGTGACAGACTACATGTCTTGCCCTCTCAGTGTACTCCCAGATGGCTCTTCCCCATTCAAGTTTTGTGTCTCTAAGCTGGATACATGGCCAGAGCTTAGCCAGTATGCATTGGAGGTGCTGGCTTGATCTGCTGGCAGTGTATTATCGGAGCGCGTCTTTACTGCTGCAGGTGGTGTACTAACAGACCGTTGCATGCGACTATCCTACGATAATGTAGAACGGCTTACTTTTCTGAAAATGAACTAGGCATGGATCTCGCCTGAATTTGCCTGTCCGGTTTCAGATTAACTAACTGGTTGACAACGTTTTCCATGTCTCCTGTTATGTTCATCTTTCTACCACCTGAGCTATACTCCCTGGGCTACAACACTGCCAGTTGCTGCTCAGAAGTGTCGTGTCCACAGACCAATACACAAGCTATAGTGATAGTGGGGTTCAGTAACGCCTGCTGTTCCCCTGCTGTGTGTCCGGCAAAAATTACTGCTACCTACCTACACATGTTTAAAAAAACATGACATGTTAAAGTGGCTAGTGCTACACATAGATATCAGGCTACACCCTTATTTCTAAGCTGTAAACAAGTGAAACGTCAAATTTAAAACCATTCAATGATTAGTGTTGGTAACAAATCTGTAACTAAATAATTGTGACATATTATGGCAGATATCCACATGTCTAACACAAATGCTAACACAAAAGCATACTTATGCTATAGGGTACTGATGGTGAACCTTCTCACTCCATAACTTTGACCAATCCAACTCACATCATGCCTCAAATGCTGCAATGTTGGAAGTGCATAATGTGGGTTGAACTTTGACAACAGCTGCAGTGCGAAGGTTATCCTTCTGTGTTCTTGGCTTTTAAATAAAAGCATACAAGTAAATATAATAATACATTGTTGATTAAGGGACATGATGTACACCTGTAATATTGTGCAAACAATGGATGTAGGACTATTCCTCTTCAACATTACTTATATTTGTGTCATTTGAAAAAATACATATTTTAGTTAAAAATTAAAAACCCATGTTCAGTAGCTGTGAAAGGCCCGTTTGTGTACTTCTATAGTGTTTGCAACCAATGTATTGTATACGGATGGAAGCGCGTCACACTAATAGATTAGATTTATTTTAAATGGAATGTAGCAGAACCAATTGGAGATAAATGAAAAGGATGAGCCACTGAGACACGCTCAGCAGAGTACAAGCAGCAGTGCTTGAACATGTAACTGGAGCGTGATCTGCACTCAAAAAGTAAAAAACACAGACTGAAGTGAACACTGAAACACAACTGTCCACAATCTGTGAAAAGCTCCTTTCTGTACTTCTATAGTGTTTGCAACCAATGTATTGTATACGGATGGAAGCGCGTCACACTAATAGATTAGATTTATTTTAAATGGAATGTAGCAGAACCAATTGGAGATAAATGAAAAGGATGAGCCACTGAGACACGCTCAGCAGAGTACAAGCAGCAGTGCTTGAACATGTAACTGGAGCGTGATCTGCACTCAAAAAAGTAAAAAACACAGACTGAAGTGAACACTGAAACACAACTGTCCACAATCTGTGAAAAGCTCCTTTCTGTACTTCTATAGTGTTTGCAACCAATGTATTGTATACGGATGGAAGCGCGTCACACTAATAGATTAGATTTATTTTAAATGGAATGTAGCAGAACCAATTGGAGATAAATGAAAAGGATGAGCCACTGAGACACGCTCAGCAGAGTACAAGCAGCAGTGCTTGAACATGTAACTGGAGCGTGATCTGCACTCAAAAAAGTAAAAAACACAGACTGAAGTGAACACTGAAACACAACTGTCCACAATCTGTGAAAAGCTCCTTTCTGTACTTCTATAGTGTTTGCAACCAATGTATTGTATACGGATGGAAGCGCGTCACACTAATAGATTAGATTTATTTTAAATGGAATGTAGCAGAACCAATTGGAGATAAATGAAAAGGATGAGCCACTGAGACACGCTCAGCAGAGTACAAGCAGCAGTGCTTGAACATGTAACTGGAGCGTGATCTGCACTCAAAAAAGTAAAAAACACAGACTGAAGTGAACACTGAAACACAACTGTCCACAATCTGTGAAAAGCTCCTTTCTGTACTTCTATAGTGTTTGCAACCAATGTATTGTATACGGATGGAAGCGCGTCACACTAATAGATTAGATTTATTTTAAATGGAATGTAGCAGAACCAATTGGAGATAAATGAAAAGGATGAGCCACTGAGACACGCTCAGCAGAGTACAAGCAGCAGTGCTTGAACATGTAACTGGAGCGTGATCTGCACTCAAAAAAGTAAAAAACACAGACTGAAGTGAACACTGAAACACAACTGTCCACAATCTGTGAAAAGCTCCTTTCTGTACTTCTATAGTGTTTGCAACCAATGTATTGTATACGGATGGAAGCGCGTCACACTAATAGATTAGATTTATTTTAAATGGAATGTAGCAGAACCAATTGGAGATAAATGAAAAGGATGAGCCACTGAGACACGCTCAGCAGAGTACAAGCAGCAGTGCTTGAACATGTAACTGGAGCGTGATCTGCACTCAAAAAAGTAAAAAACACAGACTGAAGTGAACACTGAAACACAACTGTCCACAATCTGTGAAAAGCTCCTTTCTGTACTTCTATAGTGTTTGCAACCAATGTATTGTATACGGATGGAAGCACGTCACAGTAATAGATTTGATTTTTTTTTCTAATATAATGGAGCTGCACCAATTCCACAAAATAAAAAAAAAAAAAAAAAAAAAAAAGAGTCAGTGACAGTGACACGTGCAGATGCCTACAAACAGCGGTGGATGCAGAGCAAACTGCAGCGTCACCTGCACTGTCACACACACACCTTGCACAGAGCTGTTAAAACAACACTGGCAAAATGAAGCTTTACACAGCGGTTGGTAAACTAGCCTGCCTCAAGCACAGTAGTACACAAAATCGCAATATCTAACTGTCCCTCAGAGTGAGCAGAGTAGCGTTCTGTCCCTTACTGAGTTCACAGCACAGTGACGCTAAAATGGCGGCGGCGCCTTTTATAGTGCATTCTGACATCATTTCAGCAGCCAATCACAGCCATGCCATTAGTTAAGATGACCGCAGCATTACAGGATGTGCCCACACTTCGTAGGATTCCTCATTGGCTGACTAAAATCACATTGCCTCTCAAAGAATTATGGGAACTTCCGATTCCGGTATACGATATGGAAAAAGTATCGGAATTAAGTATCGGAATTCCGATAACGCGAATATCGGCCGATACCCGATACTTGCGGTATCGGAATGCTCAACACTACTCCCCATTATCAGCAATGCCTGCCCATCATCATCTTCTCCCCATCATCAATGCCTCCCCATTATCAGCAATGCCTGCCCATCATCATCTTCTCCCCATCATCAATGCCTCCCCATTATCAGCAATGCCTGCCCATCATCACACACAGACAGCACACAAGCACTCTCTCACATACATACATACACACACACACATACATACACACACAAAGCACCGCACTACATACACACACAGAGACACACACACAGAGACGTCTTACCTGTTCAGCGTCCCCCGCGCTCTGTGCCACAGCCGGCCGCTGAATGATGACGTCATTCAGCGGCCTGCTGTGAGAGGAAGCGCCGGCGCCCCCTGGAGCCCGGAGCTGCGGCAGCAGAGGCACGGGAGAGGTAAGTATTGTTGCCACTTGCCAGCTGCTGCCGGGGCCCTGAGCAGGCGGGGGGGGCCCAGTGGCGGCTCTGACACCGCTCTCCGCGCGGGGTGCCAGACTGCGAGTGGCCCCCCCCGCCTGCTCAGGGCCCCGGCACTGGCCCGGGTGTGCCGGGTGCTGACGCCGGCCCTGCGTGGAAGGCAGGTAAAGAGCGACAGACTCCTCACTACACATGAAGGGCAGGTAAAGATCGACAGACCCCGCATTACACGTGGAAGGCAGGTAAAGAGCGACAGACTCTTCACTACACATGAACGGCAGGTAGAGAATGACAGACCCCTCACTACACATGAAGGGCAGGTAGAGAATGACAGACCCCGCATTACATGTGGAAGGCAGGTAGAGAATGACAGACCCCTCACTACACATGAAGGGCAGGTAGAGAATGACAGACCCCGCATTACACGTGGAAGGCAGGTAGAGAATGACAGACCCCTCACTACACATGAACGGCAGGTAGAGAATGACAGACCCCTCACTACACATGAAGGGCAGGTAGAGAATGACAGACCCCGCATTACACGTGGAAGGCAGGTAGAGAATGACAGACCCCTCACTACACATGAAGGGCAGGTAGAGAATGACAGACCTCGCATTACACGTGGAAGGCAGGTAGAGAATGACAGACCCCTCACTACACATGAAGGGCAGGTAGAGAATGACAGACCCCGCATTACACGTGGAAGGCAGGTAGAGAATGACAGACCCCTCACTACACATGAAGGGTAGGTAGAGAATGACAGACCCCTCACTACACATGAAGGGCAGGTAGAGAATGACAGACCTCGCACTGCACATGAAGGGCAGGTAAAGAGTGACAGACCTCGCACTACACATAAAGGGCAGGTAAAGAGCGACAGACTCCTCACTACACATGAAGGGCAGGTAGAGAATGACAGACCCCGCAGAAGGCAGGTAGAAAGTGACAGACCTCTCACTGCACATGAAGGGCAGGTAAAGAGCGACAGACCTCACACTACACATGAAGGGCAGGTAAAGAGCGACAGACTCCTCACTACACATGAAGGGCAGGTAGAGAATGACAGACCCCGCAGAAGGCAGGTAGAAAGTGACAGACCTCTCACTGCACATGAAGGGCAGGTAAAGAGCGACAGACCTCACACTGCACATGAAGGGCAGGTAAAGAGCGACAGACCTCACACTGCACATGAAGGGCAGGTTAAGAGCGACAGACCTCACACTGCACATGAAGGGCAGGTTAAGAGCGACAGACCTCACACTGCACATGAAGGGCAGGTAAAGAGCGACAGACTCCTCACTACACATGAAGGGCAGGTAGAGAATGATAGACCCCGCATTACACATGTAAGGCAGGTAAAGAGTGACAGACTCCTCACTACACATGAAGGGCAGGTAGAGAATGACAGACCTCGCACAGCACATGAAGGGCAGGTAAAGAGCGACAGACCTCGCACTACACATAAAGGGCAGGTAAAGAGCGACAGACTCCTCGCTACACATGAAGGGCAGGTAAAGATCGACAGACTCCTCACTACACATGAAGGGCAGGTAGAGAATGACAGACCTCGCACAGCACATGAAGGGCAGGTAAAGAGCGACAGACCTCGCACTACACATAAAGGGCAGGTAAAGAGCGACAGACTCCTCGCTACACATGAAGGGCAGGTAAAGATCGACAGACCCCGCATTACACGTGGAGTACAGGTAAAGATCAACAGACCCCTCACTACACATGAAGGGCAGGTAGAGAATGACAGACCCCTCACTACACTTGAAGGGCAGGTAGAGAATGACAGACCCCACAGAAGGCAGGTAGAAATTGACAGACCCCGCACTACACGTGGAGGCAGGTAAAGAGCGACAGACAACTCACTACACATGAAGGGCAGGTAGAGAATGACAGACCCCGCAGAAGGCAGGTAGAAAGTGACAGACCTCTCACTGCACATGGACAGCATGTAAACATTAGCTCCAGAAATTAAAACTGTCAAAAACAGTATTTCATGATACGATACTGTAGCTACTATGCAGAATACTGAATGCCAACAAGCAGAATACTAGACTCTGATAGACGTGACACGACAGCACATATAAAGTCATTTTGAGTGTAATTAAAGAGCGATCAGTCTCCTTGTAACTCGCATGATGTGATTTTCAGCCAATAACCCTATACGTGTATGCCAAGCTGTAGTTAAAGATTTTAGGAACTGTTTGTACTTGAAAATCCCGGCAACTCCCTTCACATGTGAGAAAACAAATGCTGGTATGGCGACACACATGTATTTACGTATGGCATCTGCTCACAGGAGACATGTTCTATCAGAGAGTGGCGGCGAGCCACAGCGCTCTTATCACTTTACCTATTAATTTCTCCAGAAATGTTCATCCGAATGTGACTCAGACAATTAAAAGGTAAAATGAGAAGTAATAACAAAATAATCTCACAGGACTGTCAACATAGAGTGTAAAGGGGCTCTCCATCTGCTCAGTCCATACTAATCTGTGAGGAAACCTGGCAGGATAGACAGGGAGTCTCACCTGAGGCTAATCATTTTTTTAAATATGGAGGCTTATGGGCGACCTTATTACAATGTACAACTACATGAAAGGACAGTACAGAGATCTGTATAATAATTTTTTACACCTAGGGTATACGTTACATTGTAGAGCAGGATGCACAGCGTTTTGGCCCCATTGTCATGTTGTCCAAGGGCAGCAATAAAACTTACAAGGATATTGCCATCTGAATATCTCCAACATATCCCAAATTATATGCCATAACTGCCTGATCGATGCTTAGAGAAGTGGAAGCTTTACCCCAGTGAGCACTTAGGGGCAGGGGGAGGGGACATTTTGTGAATGTGGGTCTCCCCTTGTAATCTTAGATGCTATAAACTTCATTAGAGAACCCCAAGCATAACGACCACCTGTAAATATATACGTCTTTCTGAAGGAATAAAGGTGTTCAAGAGACTCTATTCTCCTTAAAGGGTGGGGTCACACATGCGAGTAAATGGTCCGACACTCGCATGTGAAAACCCAGCTCTGGCGCCCGGGACTCGGGGGTGGAGTGTGCGGCTGCTGTAGTTCTATGCTGCCCCTCGCTCCACTCCCGAGTGCCGGCGCCAGAGCTGGGATTTCACATGCTAGTGTCAGATGATTTACTCGCATGGGGTGATCCCGGCTAATATGTATTGTTAGTCCATAGATGACTGTATGCTACCCTCATTTTTTTTTTTTCTTTGTTATGGAAGCTACTCAAAAAGTCGGGCTGCAAATTGTGCACCTGGGTGGGTTGTGCACCTTGGGGCTGCAGGTTGTGCACCTCGGGCTGCAGGTTGGGGCACCCCGGGCTGCAGGTTGTGCACCTTGGGCTTGCAGGTTGTGCACCTCGGGCTGCAGGTTGTGCACCTTGGGCTGCAGGTTGTGCACCTTGGCTGCAGGTTGTGCACCTTGGGCTGCAGGTTGTGCACCTCGGGCTGCAGGTTGTGCACCTCGGGCTGCAGGTTGTGCACCTTGGGCTGCAGGTTGGTGCACCTCGGGTAGCAGGTTGTGCACCCTCTGCACCTCGGGTGCTTTTGCA
>JARQOD010000005.1:496441538-496583320 GCA_033576555.1 Oophaga sylvatica
ATTAAAGTAGGCAGTTGAGTACTGCACTGCACATACATTAGCTATTAAAGGGAGTCAAAGACTGGCACCAGGTGGTGTCACATACTGGTGGAGAGGACTGGTGAACCAGAAAAATTATCTAGCTTTTCATGAGTGCTTTTAAATGTACCAAGTGCATGTACAATAAAATGCATTATAACTCTGGGAAGAAAATCTTATTAAAGCGAGCGTTGTCTGCATGGGAAAGCAATTCAGATGAAAGAAAAGGTACTGAAAGGTGGAATGTAAAATATCTGCCATTCATGGCAATGCAACACCGCTTCTTCGCGCTAAATGTAAGAAGTAAACCGGTAAAAGTGATGATTTGTATTTGACAACTATAAGGAACTTTTTTACTTCTTAAGAATGAAGTGATAGGAGTTCTTGTCACCCTGCGGTGGAGCGTTAACCTTTACAAATCCTATGGAAACTTTTATGAGCTCACAGCAATTTGCATCTATCAGAGCACCATTAGCTTACAGTAACTGAGAGGCATTGGCTTTCAATTAGAAACTTCTATGGTGACTATACAGGAAAGTAAGCTGATCCTACCCTACCCTTCATGTGCAGCGACAGACTCTCACTACACATGAAGGGCAGGTAAAGATCGCCAGGACCTCGCATTACATGTGTAAGCAGGGCCGGCTCCAGGTTTTTATGGGCCCCGGGCGAAAGGCCTCAAGTGGGCCCCTTTAACACAGACCACGATTCATGATGCACAGATACGCAGAGAAATATGGGTATAGTACAATGCCAATACTTCACTTCTTCCATTACATGACTGATATCTATTGTAAATTGTACAATAGCTCAAAAACGCCAAATCCTCACAGCGCACAGTACAGACGGACAGTACAGTCCTCCATACAATATTATGGGGACCACAGTCCCCCCTCATCACCCATATAATACCCCATGCAGGATGTCACCCCCCATATAATGCTCCATACAGAATACTGGGACCCCAAATAAAGGGTATCCCACTAAACAATATCGCTAACGAGATCGCTAAAAAACGTCACTATTTAGCGATCCCGTTAGCGATATTGTTCAGTGCGGCAGCTTCCAGCGACGAGCTTCCTGCTGTGATCTCGCTCGTCGCTGAATCGTTCCGGACCCTATTCATCGCTGGCGCTCCCGCTGGGTTAGTATCTAATCGCTGTGTGGCACCTTTTCTTAGCGATTTAGCGGTACTTTTGTACCGCTAAAGGTCGTAAGAAGATCGCTAACGGCGATAGCGTCGTTAACTTATCGCTAAATGTGGCCGCATTTAGCGATATATGAAACAATCCCGCTAGCGATCGCATTAGTATGCGTCGTTTTCGTGATCGCTAGCGGGATTGTTTAGTGTGGCAGTACCTTAATGCTCCATACAGAATACTGGACCAATATAATGCTCCATACAGGGATACTGGTCCCCAATATGCTCAACAGGATAACTGGTCCCCAATAATGCTTCATACAGGATACTGGTCCCATATTAATGCTCCATACAAAATATGGAAGCTCTCCTCTGCGCTGTACTGCGTTCTGCACTGTTACAGCTCAGGAAAGGGCGCTGTGGAAAGACTCCCCATTATCATCATGATTGCCTCCCATCTCATCAATGCCTGCCCATCATCATCATCTTCTCCCCATCATCAATGCCTGCCCATTATCATCAATGCCTCCCATTATCATCATCTTCTCCCATCATCATCAATGCCTCCCCATCATCATCAATGTCTGCCCTATCATATCTTCTCCCCCATCATCAATGCCTGCCCATTATCATCATCTTCTCCCCATCATCACAATGCCTCCCCATTATCAGCAATGCCTGCCCATCATCATCTTCTCCCATCATCAATGCCTCCCCATTATCAGCAATGCCTGCCCATCATCATCTTCTCCCCATATCAATGCCTCCCCATTATCAGCATGCCTGCCATCATCACACACAGACAGCACACAAGCACTCTCTCACATGCATAATACACCACACACACATACATACATACACACACAAAGCACCGCACTACATACACACACAGAGACACACACACGAGACGTCTTACCTGTTCAGCGTCCCCGCCGCTCTGTGCCACAGCCGGCCGCTGAATGATACTCATTCAGCGGCCTGCTGTGAGAGGAAGCGCCGGCGCCCCCTGGAGCCCGGAGCTGCGGCAGCAGAGGCACGGGAGAGGTAAGTATTGTTGCCACTTGCCAGCTGCTGCCGGGGCCCTGACAGGCGGGGGGGGGGCCCAGTGCGGCTCTGACACGCTCTCCGCGCGGGGGTGCCAGACTGCGAGTGGCCCCCCCCGCCTGCTCAGGGCCCCGGCACTGGCCCGGGTGTGCCGGGTGCTGACGCCGGCCCTGCGTGGAAGGCAGGTAAAGAGCGACAGACTCCTCACTACACATGAAGGGCAGGTAAAGATCGACAGACCCCGCATTACACTGAAGGCAGGTAAAGAGCGACAGACTCTTCACTACACATGAACGGCAGGTAGAGAATGACAGACCCCTCACTACACATGAAGGGCAGGTAGAGAATGACAGACCCCGCATTACATGTGGAGGCAGGTAGAGAATGACAGACCCTCACTACACATGAAGGGCAGGTAGAGAATGACAGACCCCGCATTACACGGTGGGAGGCAGGTAAGAGAAAGACAGACCCCTCACTACACATGAACGGCAGGTAGAGAATGACAGACCCCTCACTAACATGAAGGGCAGGTAGAGAATGACAGACCCCACATTACACGTGAAGGCAGGTAGAGAATGACAGACCCCTCACTACACATGAAGGGCAGGTAGAGAATGACAGACCTCGCATTACAAGTGGAAGGCAGGTAGAGAATGACAGACCCCTCACTACACATGAAGGGCAGGTAGAGAATGACAGACCCCGCATTACACGTGGAAGGCAGGTAGAGAATGACAGACCCCTCACTACAATGAAGGGCAGGTAGAGAATGACAGACCCCTCACACACATGAAGGGCAGGTAGAGAATGACAGACCTCGCACTGCACATGAAGGGCAGGTAAAGAGTGACAGACCTCGCACTACAACATAAAGGGCAGGTAAAGAGCGACAGACTCCTCACTACACATGAAGGGCAGTAGAGAATGACAGACCCCGCGGAAGGCAGGTAGAAGTGACAGACCTCTCACTGCACATGAAGGGCAGGTAAAGAGCGACAGACCTCACACTACACATGAAGGGCAGGTAAAAGAGCGACAGACTCCTCACTACACATGAAGGCAGGTAGAGAATGACAGACCCCGCAGAAGGCAGGTAGAAAGTGACAGACCTCTCACTGCACATGAAGGGCAGGTAAAGAGCGACAGACCTCACACTGCACATGAAGGGCAGGTAAGAGGCGACAGACCTCACACTGCACATGAAGGGCAGGTTAAGAGCGGACAGACCTCACACTGCACATGAAGGGCAGGTAAAGAGCGACAGACTCCCACTACACATGAAAGGGCAGGTAGAGAATGATAGACCCCGCATTACACATGTAAGGCAGGTAAGAGTGACAGACTCCTCACTACACATGAAGGGCAGGTAGAGAATGACAGACCCTCGCACAGCACATGAAGGGCAGGTAAAGAGCGACAGACTCGCACTACACATAAAGGGCAGGTAAAGAGCGACAGACTCCTCGCTCACATGAAGGGCAGGTAAAGATCGACAGACTCTCACTACAACATGAAGGGCAGGTAGAGAATGACAGACTCGCACAGCAATGAAGGGCAGGTAAAGAGCGACAGACTCCTCGCTACCATGAAGGGCAGGTAAAGATCGACAGACTCCTCACTACACATGAAGGGCAGGTAGGAATGACAGACCTCGCACAGCACATGAAGGGCAGGTAAAGAGCGACAGACCTCGCACTACACATAAAGGGCAGGTAAAGAGCGACAGACTCCTCGCTACACATGAAGGGCAGTAAAGATCGACAGACCCCGCATTACACGTGGAGTACAGGTAAAGATCAACAGACCCCTCACTACACATGAAGGGCAGGTAGAGAATGACAGACCCCTCACTACACTTGAAGGGCAGGTAGAGAATGACAGACCCCACAGAAGGCAGGTAGAAATTGACAGACCCCGCACTACACGTGGAGGCAGGTAAAGAGCGAAAGACAACTCACTACACAATGAAGGGCAGGTAGAGAATGACAGACCCCGCAGAAAGGCAGGTAGAAAGTGACAGACCTCTCACGCACATGGACAGCATGTAAACATTAGCTCCAGAAATTAAAACTGTCAAAAACAGTATTTCATGATACGTATACGTACTACTATGCAGAATACGATGCCAACAAGCAGAATACTAGACTCTGATAGACGTGACACGACAGCACATATAAAGTCATTTGAGTGTAATTAAAGAGCGATCAGTCTCCTTGTAACTCGCATGATGTGATTTTCAGCCATAACCCTATACGTGTATGCCAAGCTGTGTTAAAGATTTTAGGAACTGTTTGTACTGAAATCCCGGCAACTCCCTTCACATGTGAGAAAACAAATGCTGGTATGCGACACACATGTATTTACGTATGGCATCTGCTCACAGGAGACATGTTCTATCAGAGAGTGGCGGCGAGCCACAGCGCTCTTATCACCTTTACCTATTAATTTCTCCAGAAATGTTCATCCGATGTGACTCAGACAATTAAAAGGTAAAATGAGAAGTAATAACAAAATAATCTCACAGGACTGTCAACATAGGTGTAAAGGGGCTCTCCATCTGCTCAGTCCATACTAATCTGTGAGGAAACCTGCAGGATAGACAGGAGTCTCACCTGAGGCTAATCATTTTTTTAAATATGGAGCTTATGGGCGACCTTATTTACAATGTACAACTACATGAAAGGACAGTACAGAGATCTGTATAATAATCTTTTTACACCTAGGGTTATATCGCTTACATGTAGAGCAGGGATGCACAGCGATTTCTGGCCACATGTTCATGTTGTCCAAGGCAGCAATAAAACTTACAAGGATATTGCCATCTGAGTATCTCCAACATATCAAAATTATATGCCATAACTGCCTGATCGATGCAGTAGAGAAGGGAAGCTTTACCCAGTGAGCACTTAGGGGCAGGAGGGACATGTGTGAATGTGGCTCCCCATTGTAACTTAGATGCTATAAACTTCATATAGAGAACCCCAAGCATAAACGCCACCTGTAAATATATACGTCTTTCTGAAGGAATAAAAGAGGTGTCAGAGACTCTATTCTCCTAAGGCTGGGGTCACACATGCGAGTAAATGGTCCGACAACTCGCATGTGAAATCCCAGCTCTGGCGCCGGCACTCGGGAGTGGGAGTGTGCGGCTGCATTGTAGTTCTATGCTGCCGCTCGCTCCACTCCCGAGTGCCGGCGCCAGAGCTGGGATTTCACATGCTAGGTGTCAGATGATTTACTCCATGTGTGATCGGCCTAATATGTATTGTTATCCATAGATGACTGTATGCTACCCCTCATTTCTTTGTTATGGAAGCTACATGCAAACAGTCGGGCTGCAAATTGTGCACCTCGGGCTGCAGGTTGTGCAACCTTGGGCTGCAGGTTGTGCACCTCGGGCTGCAGGTTGTGCACCTCGGGCTGCAGGTTGTGCACCTTGGGCTGCAGGTTGTGCACCTTGGGCTGCAGGTTGTGCACCTTGGGCTGCAGGTTGTGCACCTTGGGCTGCAGGTTGTGCACCTTGGGCTGCAGGTTGTGCACCTTGGGCTGCAGGTTGTGCACCTTGGGCTGCAGGTTGTGCACCTCGGGCTGCAGGTTGTGCACCTCGGGCTGCAGGTTGTGACCTTGGGCTGCAGGTTGTGCACCTCGGTAGCAGGTTGTGCACCTCTGCACCTCGGGCTGCAGGTTGTGCACCTCGGGTAGCAGGTGGTGCACCTCGGGGTAGCAGGTTGTGCACCTCGGGCTGCGGCTGTGCACCCTCTGCACCTCGGGCTGCAGGTTGGGCATCCTCGGGCTGCAGGTTGTGCACCTCGGGCTGCAGTTGTGCACCTCGGTTAGCAATGGTGTACCCCAGACAGCAGATTGTGCCCTTCGGGCTGCGATTTGCACCTTCGGGCTGCAGTTGGACCTTCGGGCTGCAGGTTGTGCACCTCGGGCTGCGGTTGTGCACCTTCGGGCTGCAGGTGGTGTCCCTCTGGCAGCAGGTGGTGCACCTCGGGGTAGCAGGTGGTGCACCCCAGTCGCAGGTTGTGCACCTTCGGGCTGCAGGTTGTGCACCTTCGGGCTGCAGGTTGTGCACCTTGGGCTGCAGTTGTGCACCTCGGGCAGAGGTGGTGCACCTCAGGCAGAAGGTGGTGCACCTCGGGCAGCAGGTGGTGCACCTCGGGTAGCAGGTGGTGCACCTCGGGCATCAGGATGTGCACCCTGGGTAGCAGGGTGGTGCACCTCGGGCATCAGGATGTGCACTAGGGTAGCAGGTGGTGCCTCGGGCATCAGGATGTGCACCTCGGGTACAGGTGGTGCACTCGGGCTCAGATGTGCACCTCGGGAGCAGGTGGTGCACCGAGGCAAAGGTTGTGTTCCTTTTTATACTACGTCTTGGGTGGTAACACTTTTACCAGTACCTTTTACCTAAAAACTGCACCTCTTGATGATTTGGGGGCTTGACACTCAAAGTTGAGATCCTTCTGGGCACTTTTCAAATATCTAACAAGTTGCCAACAGTTCTTCTCCTTGTGGCCAAATAATTTTCTTTGTGCCTCAAGTAGCAAGACTAAATGAGCATAAAGCCATCTATCCAGGGACTCCATTTCAGTGGGACCTCTTTGCGAAGCGCGACCGCATGTGAACCAGTTGAACAACACTGTGTGTGTCGAGATGTCCACTTTCTCCCCGTTAATGGGTATTTAAGGAACCTTCATGCCCCTTTTTGCTGTTAACCTGCCCCCAATGTCTTGGTGTGATGCTTTGATTTTATATTTTTTTATATTTTTATAAATTGGGCCATTTCATGTACCAAACATTTTGTTCTTTACCAAGAAGATGAGATTTAGTTTTTTACGAACAAACTGTAATTTTTAAAGGAAATTTGTCAACATGATTTAACCTCCCCAAATTTATATATGGTTGTCTTTGAAAACAATCCAGGGTCCTTTAATGGCCAGGTATTTTCGTTACTGCAAAATCGCATTTGAATTATTGCTTGGCCTGAAGATCTGAGCCTTTGTCACCCAGCTCTCCCCCCACCTCCTCCGCTTGACTGACATCTATGTTTTGTGACTGCACAAAGGAAGCCATAGTTAAGAGGAGGTGGGCGCTGGCGGAGAATAGAGCTGGATGAAAAAGCTTTTAAATTTTAAAGGGAACCTTTCACATCCTTTTTTGTATTAAATTGCCTCCTGTCTTGTTGGTGAAGCACATTGCATCACAACGTTTATCTCAAGAAAAAATTCCCAGTATTTATCACGAAATCACATTTTTACTTTGATGATGCCCCACCTACCTTCTTATCATCATCGGGTGGGGACCTAGCTTTTCAGACAAGGCAGTCAAATGCCTTATCAAATTCCCCGCCCTTTATAATTCCCCCTTTACGGGCTCCCAAATGTCCTGAATCTCCCAGCAGATCCCGCGCTTTGCGCAATGACGCCGCATTCGGGCTGTGCACTGAATCTGGGTGTAGTCCCAGCTTCATATCCTTGTGCGCCGCTCCGGACCCCGCCGAGGTCAGTGCCACATGTGTTTGTGAGGCGCAATTTTGGGAATATAATTATTCTCAGAGCCTTAACAGAAGGAAGCCCAAGCACTGGTTTTTGTGAGAGCAGGTCGTTTTGCTCATTTAATTTGTGAAAGACCCAAGCCGCAAACGTACATTCTAACGAGCAAAATATTTTTTCCCCTTTACTTCTAAAAAAAGGGAAAGAACTATTCCGAACCGGAAAGTGTTATTCATTTGAAAACCAGTAATTTTTTATCTAACTGGAGTGCCCCTGTGGTAGAAAGCTATGATGCACTCGTACATGCAGAGTTCGAAAAGTTTACTTTATGTTGGGATTCATTGAATTAATAGATGGTGGGGTGAGAATACCAGTGCTGAAGATCTCAACATTTGCTTAGCCTATCCAATTGTAGTGGACGACCATGGTATCCTTCTTTTTTTGTTTTTGTAAAACCCCCTAGGGTGATTCTTGATGTGTCCTTACTAGTGCTTGTCCTTTTTATAAAATCACCGTTTTCTTGCGCAGAGTCTACCAGTTCTCTGAATGCGAGCTCTGTTAACCCCGCCCCACATGATCTGGTGTAGGAGAAATGTAATCATGGTTGGGGGGGTTATACAGAGCTCATAAATAGGAGGTTTGGCAGTAAGTTTCAGCCTCTAGTGTAACTCCTGTGAAAACCGGATTTTATCAAAATAACGCCTATATTGATAAATTGTGGAATCCGAGTTTCGCCCCCTTTTTTTATGTGCTCTAGATTAGTTGGAAAAAAATGTGAGGATTCCATTAAGGATTTATCACAACAACCACATACGACGTTGTCCAAGGCGCCTGTTAGTTGTGAAAAAGTATGTCGCTGCGTTGTGGATGCAATGCGGAATCAAATCAATGTCAATCATTACAACTGGTTATAAGAAGTTGTTGGTGTATAGTCATGTTTAGAGGAGTTTAACTTTTTGCATCCGGCAAGTGCCCCACCACCGGGGTCTGGTAAGACCTTGGTTATGTTCACGCAACTAAAATTCTTTATTCAATCACAGCTTCTTGAAGATTAAAATTTTGCAGGTTCGTTTTCCTTAAGGCCGGGATCACACATGCGAGAAAACAAGGAGAGTCTAATGTGAATTCCCGGCCTGCCGCCTCACTCAGGGCGGAGGAGTGGCTGCTTAGAAATCGGTCAGTAACCCGATCCGGAGTGCCGGCGGGGCCAGTGCGGGAATTAACATGCGAGATCGTCCTTGTTTCTCGATGTGTGAATCCGGCCTAGAAGGAGAATATGTTACTAAACTTATATTGCTTTGACTTCCGCCTTTCAAAGATTTCAGAAAAAACCCTATTTTCCATACGTCATCCTGGTTAAATTTGCTAAAGTATGTTTTTTTTTCTGTAGTTTTTTTTGTACGGGTGGGGGGGATTATTCATTTTTCAGTGATTTTTTTTTTATTTTTTCTAAGATTTGCACTTGGATTTAAAAGGGGCTGTGCCTATGCAGAAATGAGGTGGTTTTTTAAAGGAGTCAGACAGCGGCCCCATTCGACCCCATTTCAAATGTGTCGTAAAAAACAGGCGAAAACCCAACTTTCTGGTCATTAAAAAAGAAAATTAAAATGGATTGATGATGAAATTAGGACTAATTGGGGGCTATAATAAAGGGGGTTTTCTCCAGGAATAGAAAAAAGTAAAGAAACCTGAATTTCTTCAAACGTTTCGGATGAACAATCAATTTGCTCGTCCCTGGTCCAGTGGCTACGTCAGATGGGGCCCAGAATCGCCTCTAAGGCCAGCATCCCTGCGTTCTTTGATTTGTGTATATTATTTCTCTTACAAAAATGATTTGTTAATCAACAGTAAGTAGAAATATATTAACCCCTTCACCCCCAAGGGTGGTTTGCACGTTAATGACTGGGCCAATTTTTACAATTCTGACCATGTCTCTTTATGAGGTTTAACTCTGAAACGCTTCAACGGATCTTCGCGATTCTGAGATTGTTTTCTCGTGACATATTGTACTTCTGTTAGTGGTAAAATTTCTTCGATATAACTTGGTTTATTTTTGAAAAAAACGCAAATATGGCGAAAATTTTTAAAATTTTTGCAATTTTCAAACTTTGAATTTTATTCCCTTAAAACAGAGAACTATATCACACAAATAGTTAGAAATAAATTTCCCACTGTCTACTTTACATCAGCACAATTTTGGAACCAAAATTTTTTTTGTTAGGAGTTATAAGGGTTAAAAGTTGACAGCGATTTTCATTTTTACAGCAAAATTTACAAAGCCATTTTTTTTAGGGACCACCTCCATTTGAAGTCACTTTGAGGGGTCTATATGGCAGAAAATACCCAAAAGTGACACCATTCTAAAAACTGCACCCCTCAAGGTACTCAAAACCACATTCAAGAAGTTTATTAACCTTCAGGTGCTTCACAGTACTAAAGCAACGTGGAAGGAAAAAATGAATATTTTACTTTTTAGCCACAAAATTTCTTTTAAAACTTTTTTTTTATTTTCACAAGGGTTTAAAAAGGGAAAATGGACAGATAAGGTTGTTATGCAATTTTCTCCTGAGTACGCCAATACCCCATATGTGGGGGAAAACCACTATTTGGGCACACGCAGAGCTCGTAAGGAAGGAGCGACGTTTGACTTTTTCAAATAAAATTGGCTGGAATTTAGATTGGATGCCATGTGGTTTGGAGAGCCCCTGATGCGCCTAAACAGTGGAAACCCCACAAGTGACACCATTTTGGAAACTAGACCCCCTAAGGTACTTATCTAGATTGTTGTGAGCACTTTGAACCATCAAGTGTTTCACAAAGTTTATAAAGTCTGGGTGTGAAAAAAAAAAAAAAATCAATTTTCCACAAAAATGTTTTTTAGTCCCAAATTTTGAATTTTCCCAAGAAATTGGACCCCAAAGTTGTTGTCCAATTTGTCCTGAGTTACGCTGATACCCTATGTTGGGGGGGGGAAACTGTTTGGGCGCACGGCAGGGCATGGAAAGGAAGTAGTAACGTTTTGGAATGCAGACGTTAATGGGGGTCATGTTCGTTTGCAGTGCCCCAGATGAGCTAAACAGTGGAAACCCCCCCCCACAAGTGACCCATTTTGGAAACTAGACCCCCTAGGACTTATCTAGATCTTTGGTGAGCACTTTGAACCCCCAAGTGCTTCACACAAGTTTTATAATGGCCGGGCATGAAAATAAAAAATCCTTTTTTTTCCCACAAAAATATCTTTTAGTCACTAATTTTTATTTTTCCCAGGGTAACAGGAGAAAATTGGACCACATTAGTTGTTGTACAATTGTCCTGAGTACTTGATACCCCATATGTGGGGGGGGAACCACTGTTTGGGGCACGGCGAGCTCGGAGTGGAAAGAGCACCATTTGACTTTTTCCAAACCATTGGCTGGAATTGAGTTTGGATGCCATGTTGCATTTGGAGAGCCCGATGTGCCCTAAACAGTGGAAACCCCCCACAAATGACCCCATTTGGGAAACTAGATCCCCTAAGGAACTTATCTGATTTTTGATGAGCAATTTGAACCCCCAAGTGCTTCACACAAGTTTATAACGAGAGCCGTAAATTTAAAATCATATTTTTTCCACAAAAATGATCTTTTCACCCCAATTTTTTATTTTTCCAAGGGTAACAAGACTCCAAAAGTTTATTGTGCAATTGTCCTGAGTGCGCTGATACCCACATGTGGGGGTAAAACCACTGTTTGGGTGCATGGCAGAGTTGGAAGGGAAGGGCACCGTCTGACTTTTCAACGCAGATGGCTGGACGCCATGTGTGTTTGGAGAGTCTGATCTGCCTAAAACAGTGGAACCCCCATAAATGACCCATTTTGGAAATTAGACCCCTCAAGAACTTATCTAGATGTGTGGTGAGAACTTTGAACCTCCAGGTGTTTCACTAAAGTTTATAACGTACAGCCGTAAAATAAAAAATATATTTTTTTTTTTACAAAAATGATTTTTTCGCCCCCAATATTTATTTTCACAAGGGTAACAGAAGAAATTGGAACCCAAAAAGTTGTTGTCCAATTTGTCCTGAGTACACTGATACCCAATATGTGGGAGAAAACTACTGTATGGGCGCCGTCAGGGTCGGAAGGGAAGTAGTGACGTTTTGGATTGCAGACTTTGATGGAATGGTCTGGGTGCGTCATGTCGCATTTGGAGAGCCCCTGATGCGCCTAACAGAGGAAACCCCACAAGTGACCCATTTTGGAAAATAGACCCCACAAGGAATTATCTAGATGTGTGGTGAGCACTTTGAACCCCGAAGTGCTTCACAGAAGTTTATATTGTACAGCCGTAAAACAAAAAAAATATTTGTTTTTGTACAAAAATGATATTTTCGCCCCCAGTTTTTTATTTTCCAAGGGTACAGAAGAAATAGGACAAATTGCACATAACTCTTGGGGTCCAGATATGCTGATACCCATATGTGGGGATAAACTACTGTTTGGACGCATGGCAGAGCTCAGAAGTGAAGGAGACACGTTTGACTTTTTCAAACGCAGAATTGGCTGGAATGAGATCAGACGCCATGTCACATTTGGAGAGCCCCTGATGTGCCTAAACGCGGAAACCCCCCAATTCAACTCAACCTAACCACAACACACCCTAACCTGTCCCAACCCTAACCACAAACCTAACCCTAACACACCCCTAATCCCAACCCTAACCCTAATCCTAACTTTGCGCCCAAACCCTAACCCTAACTTTAGCCGCAACCCTAACACTAATGGGAAAATGGAAATAAATACATTTTTTTAAATTTTATTATTTTTCCTAACTAAGGGGTGATAAAGGGGGGTTTTGATTTACTATTTATAGCGGGTTTTTTGTGATTGGCAGCTGTCACGCTAAAAGACGCTTTTTATTGCAAAAAATAGTTTTTTGCATCGCCACATTTTGAGAGCTATAATTTTTGCATATTTTGGCCCACAGAGTCATGTGAGGTCTTATTTTTGCGGGACGAGTTGACGTTTTTATTTGTACCATTTTTGAGCAGGTGACATTTTTGATTGCTTTTTATTTTCGATTTTTGGGAGGGTTAGAATGAACAAAAATCAGCAATTCATGAATTTCTTTTGGGGGAGGCGTTTTTATGTTCCGCATGTGGTAAAATTGATAAAGCAGTTTTATTCTTCGGGTCAGTAGATTATGGGTGATACCTCATTTATATCATTTTTTATGTTTTGGCGCTTTTATAGATAAAAACAATTTTATAAAAAATAATTATTTTTTGCATCGCTTTATTCTGCGAGCTATAACTTTTTTTTTTTTTTCGCTGATGATGCTGTTTGGTGGCTCGTTTTTTGCGGGACAAGATGACGTTTTCAGCGGGTCCCATGTTTATTTATATCAGTCTTTTTGATCGCGCGTTATTCCCACTTTTTTTTCGGCGGTATGATGATAAAGCATTGATTTTTTGCTTCGTTTTTTTTTTTTTTTTTTTAAGGGTTCACTAAAGGGGTTAACTAGTGGGACAGTTTTATAGGGGGGGGTCGTTACGGACGCGGCGATCCCAAAAATATGTGTACTTTTATTGTTTTGGTTTTTTTTATTTACAGGAAGAAATGAATTTATTGGGGAATATTTTTTTTTTTTATTATTTATTTTGGATTTTTTTTTATAACATGTTTATTTTTTTTTTTTTAAAATTTTTTACTTTGTCCCAGGGTGGGACATCACTGTATTTTATCAAATCGCTGGTGTGACAGTGTGCAAGCACACTGTCACACCAGCGATCGCTCAGGCAGTGCAGCAGGCTTCTCAGTGCCTGCTCTCAGCAGGCACTGAGGAAGCCGCCTCCCTCCAGGACCCCCGGCGCCATCTTGGATCTTGCAATCACATCGCGCTGGTCTGAGGGTCTCAGGGGGGCGCGCAGGGAGCCCCCACCCTGCGCGATCCTCCCCTGTGCCCCAGTACACCGCGATCATGTTTGATCGCGGTGTGCTAGGGGTTAATGTGCCGGGAGCGGTCCGTGACCGCTCCTGACACACAGTCCGGGTGTCAGCTGTGATAATCAGCTGACACCCGGCGGCGATTAGCTGCGCTCCCCTCGGAGCGCAGCTGATCGCCTATGAGTTTCTATCCCGTCCATGGGCAGAATGGCAGGGTTTTATGGACGGATAGTACGTCTAATGTCAGAGGGGGTAATAATGGCCCTTTGTTTTTTTTTCTTTTTCATTCCATTAAAGGGAATCTGTCAGCAGGTTTTTTGCTATGTAATCTGAGGACATCAGGAGACGGAGTTGAAATACTGAATTCATTGATGTGTCGTTATCAGGCTGTGTACTTTTGTTTATCACATGAGGTTTTATCACTAGGACATCATTATTGCGGTGACTAGCTGACATGTGCTTGCTAGTCTGACTCCGCCCATCCTGTGATAAGTAGCTCACTGTTAATAGACAAATACACAGAAAGCTGTGATGTGGGGGTTGACAAATTCTCAGCTTTTCCTGCATTTTACATTTAAGAACTTGATTGTGTCACAACTGCTGCACCCAGTAAACTAAGTGACCATTGTTGGAATCAAGGTTTTTTTGCCTACATTATGCTGCTCTTAGCTGAGGCAGCAAAAATCTGCTGACAGATTCCTTCAATGTTAGCAAGTTTAATACTTTCATTTCAAACATTGAGACAACTTTTTATGTGGCTGCAAAAGCGCTTTATATAATGCTCCTCAATTTTGTGAAACCTGGGGACTGTAGAGATTTTGAGATGGGAGGATGAAGTGCTGTGTCCCCTTCAATTTTTCTGAATAAGGAGACTCTGATACTCAGAGCAACACAGTCCTTATAAAGGGGACCTGACAGGTGATACGTGCTGTCCAATCCACAGGCAGCATGTATCACGCACTGGTGTATGGTTTTTGCCATATAAGTTTAACTCTGAACTCTGCTGCAAAAAAACATAGTGTCATATCTGTCAGGGACTAAGCCACATGGAGACTAACGGGACAGATGGGTGCCTGGCAGCTTCTCCCCACTATAGGTTGTATCACTACAAACATACTCAGGGAGAGACCTGTCAGTCACTGGCAGTGGGCAGGGGAGAAACTGCTGGAGTCTCGCCTGTCTGACTAGTCTTCATGTGGCTTGGTCTCTGGCAGCTATTAAACCAACGCAGTATTTCAGAGCTAAACATAGGCTGAAATCATATATTCGTGGCCTGGTACATTCGATTGGAAGCATGTATCAGCTGTCAGGTTCCCTTTAAGAAAAATGCTCTGCATCCCCTCTACTTATTCAGTACCCAGTTGGTGAAATCTGGCCAATTGGCCTTGCACTGCCATAATGTCTGACTGGCTAGTCTACGCTTAGCTAGTCCACTAGCCAGCCCTACATTATGATGTCATGATGTGGGAGCATTATATACCCTTTGCATTTATTAATGAGTGAGAATAGTTCCCAGCATTCTGACAAATAAATTAGGGATTGTATATTTATTCATTAGATCTAATGTATTTTGGGGATCCTATTACTATATTATTACAGTGCATATAATGGGGATCGCCATTGACTATTAATCAGTATTTGTCTCCATCCTGACAATAAGTCAATTCTTCAAAGTCTCAATGTGCAATATCCATTTTTTTCTCCGATGTTCCTTGTAAATGATGTTTTTCAGTACAGGAATCATTTGTGAGATTTATCTCCCGGTATTTTCCTTTAGACATCATTTTACAGACAGGAGGGTTCATGTAATGAATGTTTGTACCAAGAAAGGCACCATTGTCCTGGCATCTTCTGTTTGGGAAGTGAAATGCTCAGCAGCAGCCCCTTCCATGATTTTACGCTTCCTTTATTCCACCTCTCGCCTCAGCAAAAAAAAGCATTTTGCTTTGTCAGTTGCGCTCTTTGTCCAAAGCACCTAAACTCCTCTGTGCAGCTGAAGGCCATTTATATTGTGATATTTCCTAATTGTATTCTTCTGCTCTGCTTTTCTCCTTTCGCGTGATACTGTTCTAAGTTATATATATTTTATTAGTTTCAAGAATTTCAGATGACTTAAGGCAATATGGTTATCATGTCAGAGATTCTTAAAGGGGCTTTGGAATTATAACGTACCCACCTTTTATTGAGGACGGAAGTCATACTTTTTTAACCACAAGACTTCCGCTAATCATATGAATGGGACAGTAGTGCAGTACCAGGAACTGTAGTCTGAATAGATGAGCTTCTGAGCGTGAACTTGCTGGAAAACCACATCCTCTTCATTCCTTCATTCTACTGATTAAGGACATGCACCACTCGCTGGAGAACCACAACTTCTTCATTCTACGGATTCGTCATACTAAGGGTCAAGTGCCCACTGATTGAAAGAAATGGTCTATTTTAAGGTGCTTAAATCCCCAGCACCTCCAGTGCTTAAAACTGGTTTTGGCTACTAGGAAGAATAATTACTACGTATAAGTCATATATTCCAAATATTATCACATTTACCCTTCAAGTGCTAGAAACATCTTGAGTATTGACCACTTTTATAACTGGCCCCACTTTTACAAAGGCAGTAGTCCCCACCATTTGGTTGCATTTGCAGTTCAGTTCCTTTAATGCATGCCTGAGGCGACTCAAAAGCCAGCCAAACAAGCAAGAAGTTTGGAGGGGCTCCACCACAGGTATTGGTTAATGCTAAAAAAGTAAAATGGGGATACACAGCGATTTTGACCATGACCCAGGTTACGCAGTCAAAGATCACTGTATTCTAGTTCTACATTGCTGCATAATCCAAGTGAATGGGGTTACATCGCAACCTGCAACAGGTTGCAAAAAACAGCTGGTTTTCACTTTTAGCAACTTGCTTGTTGTGGCACCTTACGGGTCTCAATGTGACCCCATTCACTGGCATTACACTTTGATATAGCAGTGGCAACAGCAATCTTTTGGCCAAAAGACCAGTGTTGTGGCCAAAATCATCATGTATTCTCAGCCTAAATGTTACAATTCATAAAAATAATGAAGCTCTGAAGTTTTTACTAGGTGTTCTTTACCGGTTTTTATTGGGGTTACTTATTAGAGATGAGCTAAGTACATCATGTAAATTCATGTAAAAGCATGATCTGTCTCAAGAATAAGGAATATTTTATCCCTCATGCATATACACATCTATGAGGCCAGAGTGGTGATATTACTATTGCACTAAGCAGCCTTTATTCCATCTGTATTTTACAGACCACCGCTGACTTACTGACATAATTAAATATAATTATTGTTAATAACAAAGGGTGGCAGTCTGGTATCAATCAATTTGTCTTAGCTCTCATGTTGAGAAATAATGTCATTCATCTTCAGGGAGCGTAACAGAAGTTTGTTGGTCATACAGTTTCTTGAGATGTCAATCATAAGTCCATGTTATTCAGAAAGAGATTTCATTGACTGGACAACTATGGCAGATATTTTTAGGAGTAGCCACTGGAGTAAGCATCCGTCAACTGTATTCACTAAGGATAAAATATCAACTTCTTTGTTCCGTGTACTTAAAATCATGAAAACACATCACTAGTGTTGAGCGATACGATACTGCAAATATCGGGTATCGGCCGATATAAGCTGTATCGGGCTTTCGATTCTGAATACCGATATTTTCGTCATATCGAATACCGGAATCGGATTTGTCACTGTCACTGTCTGTGTCCGTCGGTCGGGTCTGTCAGGAGTCAGCGGCACTTACCTGGCAGAAGATCTCCGGCGGTCACGGCCTGGACTGCTTCATGGCCGCCATCCTCTTCTCCCCGGCGGTCACATGCAGTTTCTCGCGATAACTGCAGTGACTGCTGGGTAATCCCGGCCGTAAAGCAGTCCGATGACGTCACCGCCGGGGAAGCAGGTAATCAGCTGTGCTGCGCCGGGATGTCAGGCTCTGCCTGTCATTGCGATGTAGCAGAGCTGGATCGTCGTGGGACTGTCGTTACTATGGACTGCGTCGGACAGGTGGTATACTGTTGGTTTGTTTTTTTTCTTTTTTTACAGGAGATCGATGGCGTCGCAGGAATGAGAGTACAAAAAAAGAAATGAAAACTGTGTTGTCTCTTTTATTTCATTAAAATACTTTTTTCTTGCTTTCTTTTTATGCTTAATACTTTGATTAATAATGGATCGGTGTCTTATTGACGCACTTTCATTAATAATGTACGGTGTCTTATTGTCACCGGCAATTGACGTGACATTAACCGGCTTATTTCACCGTGCAAATCAAGGCTGACATTACCTTATTACCCCAGCTGCCACTACTACAGGCAAGTGGGAAGAGCCGGTAAAGTGCCACAATTGGCACATCTTTTGATGCGCCAATGTGGGCTGCTGTAGCCTGGTATTATCAGGCTGTTGAGGCCAAAATCCATGGCCTTGACAGTCTTTATAACCAGGCCGCAGCGTCTGCATTTACTTGGCTGGTTAACAAAAATAGGGGGACCCCTACGCCGTTTTTTTTTCGAGGGGATCCCCTATTTTTGTTAACCAGCCAAGCTAAGCAGACTGCTGTGGCCTGGTATTATCAGGTTTGCAAGGTCCATGGATATTGGATCCTTACCAGCCTGAAAACCAGGCCTCAGCGGTCTGCTTCATCTGGCTGGTTAACAAAAATAGGGGGGACCCCACGCCAATTTTTTTCGAGGGATCCCCTATTTTTGTTAACCAGTTCCCTCTGACGTCACTGATTGTGTCCCTGGCTGACCTGAAGTGAAAGTGGAAAGCAATCAATTAAGCTTTCCACTTCCTCTCCTGTCAGCCAGGAGAGGAACTCATTCATTTGGGGGTTTACTGTGAGGCTGCAGCATTAGCTGCGGTCCCTGCAGTAAACATTAACCCTTTCTGAAGGATTACACCATGGGACCTGACTGTACATCGGATTGGTAAGAATAATTTTGCTTTATTATTTTATTTTTATTACAGGAAATGGTTTTAGCAGGAAAATAAAATATGGTCAAAAACTGTGTGATTATTTCATTAAACTTCTTTTTTATTAAAGTGTGTGTGTTTGATTTTTCTTTCATACAATAGGATTAATAATTGATAGTTGTCTAATTGACAGCTCTCAATTATTAACCTGGCTTAAAGTGACCTTTCAATTGCAAGGTCATTTTAACCCCTTATTAACCCATTCGCCACCACTACAGGGCAATGGGAATAGACGGGCAAAGTGCCAGAAAGGGCAAATCTAATTAGAGATTTGCCCTTTCTGGGGTGTCTGGGGGCAGATGTTAGTAGCCGGGGGGGGCCAAAAATAATGGTCCCTCTCTGGGCTATTATTATCTGCCCCCACTCACTGGCTTTGTCTGTCTGGTTGCGAAAATAGGGCGGGAGCCCACGCATTTTTTTTCAGCAATTTTACACCTCATATATATATATACATGTCATTAAATTTGTGACACATATATATATATTTATATTTATAGTTCATACACTTCTACATAGTATAATAGCCGCTAATTCAATTGCCGGCTTTTGTGAAAATGCAGAACCCGACATGAAATGACACTTGGTTTACATAGAGTTAACCATGTCTTTTCATGTAGTTTGATATCTGATTTGCACAAACAATTACATGAGTGTAAGTGTGCAAAATTTCACACCTGTAGGGGTTAATTAAAGGTGTAAATTCGTAGCAAAAAAGTCCGTTTTTTTTTACAACGAATTTACACCTTTAATTAACCCCTACAGGTGTGAAATTTTGCACACATAGACTGATGTAATTGTTTGTGCAAATCAGATTGCAAACGACATGAAAAGACATGGTTAACCCTATGTACACCAAGTGTCATTTCATGTCGGGTGCTTCTGTCTTTTCACAGAAGCCGGCTTTACCCGGCAATTGAATCAGAGGATATTTTACTATGTAGAAGTGTATAAACTATACATATATGTGTATATATATGTCACAATGACATGTATATATATATATATATGTATTCTATGTGTGTATATTTAGTGTTTACAAGGAAATAAAGGTTTTTTTTAGTTGCGATATTTTGTTCCCATAGACTTAAATTGGACTTCCGGTATCGGAATCGGATATCGACGATATTTAGTGATATCGGCGATACCATTTCGATACGATATTTTTAGATATCGAGCAGTATCGCTCAACACTACACATCACATGTAATTGAATCTTCAGATGCGTTTCGGACGTCGATCTTTAATCATAGACCAAAGTAGTCATTTCTCGAGACCAGTCATGTTGCAACATCTCCTAAATTTGCCAGAGTAAATTAACATCATTTGCACATATCCCTTATAAAAGCTTCTGTAGGGAATTGAGAATTAAATGTCAGCTATTTGAATGAATGGCCGTCCTTGTAACTCTTGATTTTCTCACGTTCACTAGACTCTATTCTTCTCTGGCTTAGGCCGGGATCACACATGTGAGGAATATGGCCGAGTCTCGCATGTTAATACCCGACACTGCTGCCGGCCTCGGGAGCGGAGTGTGCGGCTCTATGTATTTCTATGCAGCCACTCGCTCCGATCCCGAGTGCAGGCGGCAGTGCCAGGAATTAACATGCAAGACGTGGCCGTATTCCTCGCATGTGTGATTCCGGCCTTATAAGGGAGGGTTCTGAGCTTAGGACTAGTGATGGGCGCAAAAAAGGTTCGGTTCGGGTACCAGAACAGTACCCGAACCCAGACCCCATGAATGGGGTGGCCCTAACATCCATTGTTTGCCACTCTGTCATCTGCATGACAGTGCTGAAAACTGTCTCTGATCAGCAATAAGATCATTACTGCTGGTCAGAAAGCTGTGGTTTCCACACTGTCTGCTTTATCATGGCTGGTTATCAAGAATAGAGGGGTCCCCATGCCATCTTTTTGTCATTATTTAAATAAATAATTTAAAAAAATAACACGGGTCCCCCCATTTTTGACAACTAGCCAAGCTAAATCATACAGCTGGGAGCTGGTATTCTCAGACTGGTAAGGGGCCATGGATATTAGCCCTAGCCTAAAAATAAAAGCCCGCAGACGCCCAGAAAACACGCATCTATTAGATGCGCCAATTCTGGCACTTTTCCCGGCTCTTCCCACTTACCCTGTGGGGGTGGCAAGTGAGCTTCATATTTGTGGGGTTGATGTCAGCTGTTTTATGGCTGCTGACATCAAGCCCACAAAATAAAAGCCCGCAAACGCCCAGAAAACACGCATCTATTAGATGCGCCAATTCTGGCACTTTTCCCAGCTCTTCCCACTTACCCTGTGGGGGTGGCAAGTGAGCTTCATATTTGTGGGGTTGATGTCAGCTGTTTTATAGCTGCTGACATCAAGCCCACAAGTTTGTAATGGAGAGGCATCTATAAGACATCTATCCATTACTAACCCCATAGTCAGATTGTAAATAAACACGACGCTAGAATTAAGTCCTTTATTTGAAATAAAAATACACACCGTTTTACTATGTTTTCAGCGACAGCAGGTGGAGGCTGATGGGAGTTGTACGCTCTCATCAGGCAACGCCTGTGACCGGAGGTAAACGTTTTTCCTCCGGTCACAGCTTCTGCCTCATGCTGTCATCTGACAGCGTGGGAACCGCAGCTCTCTGAGAGGCGGCAATGATCTTACCATTGATCAGAGCCACCGCTGTTTCTTACGCTGTCTTACTGTTCAGCATCGCCCATCTCTACTTAGGACAAATTACACCCATGTGATCTAATAGCCAAGAGAACTTCTATAACCAACTGATATAACTGATTGCCAAGGTGACATAAACTATACAATACTGGAATGTCTGTGCAGCTTCTGAGCCAACACTTGGGACAGAGGATTTAAAGATGTTGTCCAGGATAAAAGATGTATTTTAGCAGGGAATAATGAAATAAAACAGGTGATTATTGGTTATTTTTTTATTTTTTCACAATCCCTACTGTTAAATATTTGTCTTTTTAATCCTGGACAACGTCTCGATAGGTTTTAACTTATTTAAGTGCTTAAATCTTTACAGCTATGTAAATCTCAGGCGAAGGCTAGATTCACATTAATACAGTGCTCTCCAGTGAGCACTTCGTCAGTGTCTCCATCATAATCCTAGAAAAAACTGTATTCCGAAGAGAACCCTGAAGTAGCCATTCACTTTAGTGAAGCAGGTGGAGTCACTGTGGACCCTGTCTTGCTAATGTCCTGGCAGTATTTGTCTTTTTCAGACATGAACATGTAGGGAGATGGACCGGATCCGTGACACTCTTCTAATATCTGTGCCAGAACTGTTGAGACTGACACCTTTGTTGCCGGGGGGAAGAGATTCTAGCCTGGACCGACCTTTGCACCTGAATGCAGGGGGCGGATCGGATATAAAAGGGGCAGAGCGCGGGAAAGCAGGGCTTTTGGTGGGAAGACGGCGTGTAGCAGGAGAAAGTTAACTCGCTCTCCTCACCTCAGCTCCTGCAAGCCAGGCCGAACGGCTGGATCTCCAGACACGCAGCCAGACTGTTTCCAGTGTGTGACGGTTACCGGTTTAACCCCCGACACCTCAGGGACATCCCACGCCTGCCGCTGTCTGCAGGCGATACTTGTGGACCGGACCTGGGAACAGACTCGGAGCTGACTCCCTCCCGGGCTCTCCCATGCCTTGTGGCCCTTGCATTCTGGGGCCTTCAGCTTCCCCTACGCTGAGACTTTGCACCGAGACCTTCGGATAAGTGCCAACATTTGTTGAACCCTTGTTTGTTTGCTGTTTAACCTTTGCCAACCGTTCCCCAATTACTATCCCCCTGCATGGATTATCCCTGTCATAAATCCCCCTGTTAACTCTTCATCTGCCTCCTGCGTATCACTGCATCCCGCATACCTGCCTGGACCTTACAATCATCACAAAATAGAAAAAGTGGCAGAAAGCCACAGCTAGCTCACCGACAGCCACACAGGTGCACGAAACTTCATCTTGACAGTACGTGAGGTATGGAGAAAAACAGAAAGATTGGCGTTCCAGCTCCTAAAATCTTCAATCTTTATTGATACATATTAAAAATATTTTAACAATGGTTAAAAAACTCCAACAGTGTCAACAAAAGAAAAAAAACATTGGTGGGGGTAAGGGGCATTCACCTATCCCCATTCCCCTTTCCACCCCCCATTTTTCTTTTGTCCACACTGTTGGAGGAGTTTTTAACCATTGTTAAAATATTGTTATTATGGATCAATAAGGATTGAAGATTTTAGAAGCTGGAACGCCAATGTCTCTGTTTTTCTTTTTCACACATGGTTTGCCATATTTTTGCACGTGCCAAAAAAACTCAAATACTGCTAAGACAGAAGACATATAGGGCGCGATTGTTATGAACTGCTACAAGCACTAAGGAAAGATGGGAATTCTGTCCCTACAATAGAACTGAGCTGGATCCCCACGATGTAACGGGGAACCTGATCCTGCGACCAGACCCGCTAAAGTCCTCAGCTAGTCTGAACGAAGACCTATAGTTGCGAGGAAGGAATCCCTACAAGATCTAGGGACTGGGAGAAAAAGTGGACACCTCCTAACAGAAATTGTAGCAGGGATAATTAAACAGAAAACAAATTACTACGAGATCCTAAGATCAAGCAAAACTGACTGAGTAAGGCACCTAAGCACCTGGCTAGCTTAAGAGTAGATAATACAATGAAGTCCAGCACAGCCAGAAGGGCGGAGCCAGACTAAATAGGGAAAAAAGGTCATGTGACCAGCAAACTGAAACAAAATCTAACAAGAGGGTTCTAACAGTACCCTCCCTTCTAAGAGGATCCTCCGGATCCCCTAGGACTTAGGCTTATCCGGAAACCTCTTGTGAAACGCTCTGACAAGTCTAGACGCAGAAACACCATCCGCCCTCACCCATGAGTTATCCTCGGGTCCATAACCCTTCCAAGCGACGAGGTACTGCAAACTCCCTCTATACCGTCTAGAATTTAGGATGCGGGAAATCTCATATTGCCCGTCCTCCACCACCAGGGGAACAGTGGCCGAGACGTCTCCATCTGAGACCTCAGCTTTTTTCAAGAGAGAAACATGAAACACCGGATTAATCTTCCAGGAGTAGGAAGCTCCAACTTAACAGCAGATTGGTTAATAACCTGAAGCACCTTAAAGGGCCCTACAAACTTGGGACCCAATTTCTTAGACGGAATCCTCAAGCGCAGATTCTTAGAGGACAACCAAACCATGTCACCAATAGCAAACAAAACCTCTTGTCGTTTTCTATCAAAATACACTTTGGATCTTTTGTTAGCCTCCTGAAGATTACCAAGCACATCAGTCCAAACTCTCTCTAAAACACCAGAAAAATTCTCCTCTTCAGATACAGCCGATCCCAACTTGGAAAATGACCCAAAAGACGGATGTCTCCCAGTACAACAAAAAAAAGGCGAACAACCAGCAGAAGCGGATGTATGGTTGTTAAGAGCAAACTCAGCAAGTGGCAGAAACTCAGACCACCCCTCTTGATTATCAGTCACAAAACAACGCAAGAACTGCTCAACATCCTGGTTTTTCCTTTCTGTCTGGCCATTAGACTCAGGATGATATCCGGATGAAAACGACAAATGAACTCCCAACCTGTCACAAAAAGCGCGCCAAACACGAGCCACAAACTGAGGTCCCCTATTGGAAACAATGTCAGTAGGAACGCCATGTAGTCTGACAATTTCTTTGACAAAGGCCTTAGCGAGAGTCTTAGCGCAGGGCAATTTGATGAAAGGAACCAAGTGACACATCTTGCTAAAACGGTCCACGACCACCCAGATGACAGTGAAACCCTCAGAGGGGGGAAGGTCAGTAATAAAGTCCATAGCCAAATGTGTCCAAGGTGCACTAGGGACCTCCAGAAGGCAAAGCAACCCTGCAGCAGGAGTATGAGAAGACTTAGATCTAGCACACACAGTGCATTGACGCACCCACTTAATGACTTCCTTCAGCCATCCAGGCCACCAAAAGCTGCGACCCACAAGTCTCTTGGTCTCAGAGATTCCAGGATGACCTGCCAACCGAGAGTCATGACATTCAACAAACAAATCTCTCCTCAGGGTACCAGGCACAAACAACCTCCCATGCGGCGTGTTAGATGGGGCATTCTCCTGTGCTTTAAGAATCTCATCTTCCAACACGGAGTCCAAAACAGCAATAACAACCCCCTCTTGTAAAATGTTCTGCTCCTCCTCAGTGCCCACCATAGGAGAAAAGCTGCGAGACAAAGCATCAGCTTTAACATTTTTAGTACCTGGGATGTAAGTAACGGTAAAATTAAACCGTGAGAAAAACAGTGCCCACCTAGCCTGACGGGCATTCAAGCGTTTGGCAGCATCAAGGTAGATCAGATTTTTATGAACGGTGAAGACCTGAACGGGAAATTCCGCTCCCTTCAAAAAATGACGCCAGTGTTCAAATGCGAGTTTAATTGCCAACAATTCCTGATTACCGATATCATAATTTAGTTCAGACTCAGAAGATTTCTTTGAAAAAAAAAAGCACAGGGATGTACTCCATCCGTCTTTTCCTGAGACAACACCGCGCCGACCCCCACAGAAGAGGCATCAACCTCAACCAAAAATTGTTTAGTCACATCAGGCTGCGTAAGGATGGGAGCAGAGCTGAACCTCTCCTTTAGCAACACAAAAGCCTCAATGGCCTCAGTAGTCCACTGAACCGCATCAGCACCTTTCCTGGTGAGATCGGTCAGAGGTTTGGCAATCACAGAAAATTTTTTAATGAATTTTCTATAATAATTGGCGAACCCCAAAAACCTCTGTATTGATTTCACACCAATAGGTCTAGGCCAATCCTGCACAGCTTTCACCTTCACCGGGTCCATCTCAAAACCTTCACTGGAGACAATGTAGCCCAAAAAACTAAGTCTCTGTACAGCGAACTCACATTTTTCTAGTTTGGCAAAAAGTGAATTATCACTCAGTAACTGTAATACTTCACGTACACTCCTCCAATGAGACTCCAAATCCGGTGAATAAATCAAAATGTCATCCAAATACACAACCACACTTCTGCCGATCAAAGGTCTAAGGATGTCATTAATAAGATTCTGAAAAAATGCCGGAGCACTGGAAAGCCCAAAAGGCATGACCAGATTCTCAAAATGACCCAGTGGAGTGTTAAACGCAGTCTTCCATTCATCCCCCTCCTTCATGCGCAACAAATTGTATGCCCCTCGAAGATCAATTTTCGAGAACCACTTGGCCCCCACTAACTGATTAAACAAATCAGGAATCAATGGCAGTGGGTAAGGATTGCGTACAGTAATCTTATTAATCTCACGAAAGTCTAGACAAGGCCGTAAACCGCCGTCCTTTTTTTTAACAAAAGAAAATCCAACCGCCACAGGAGATTTGGAAGGCCTAATGTGACCGGCGGCCAAGCTTGTCTGTATGTATTCCTCCAAAGCCTTTCTCTCAGGAATAGTCAAATTAAATAAACGACTTTTAGGAAGAGTCGCTCCAGGGACAAATTCAATTGCACAATCATAATCTCTATGAGGAGGCAATACCTGCGATTCCTTATCAGAAAAAACTTTCCAAAAATCCTGAATAGGTACAGGTAACTCCCCCTTAACTACAGCAGCAATACGCCCGTTACAACACTTGTCATAACAATTAGGACTCCAGGACTTAATTTCATTGGTAGACCAATCCAGTACCGGATTGTGCAATTTTAACCAGGGTAACCCCAAAATCACCGGTGAGGGCAAATTGTTCAAAACTACCAAATCCAAATTCTCTTGATGAACACTATTAATAGTAAGAGGAAATTCACAGATATGGTGAGTAACATTTTTCAAGGGAGAGCCATTCACAGACACCACATTAATAGGGGAAGACAGAAGTTTGGGTTTTAATTTTAGTTTTTCCAAAAATTTCCCATCAATCACATTGAGAGTTGAACCACAATCCACAAATACCCGAAACTCCATTAATTCCTCCTCACCAGCAGTGGTAGCAGAAAGAAAGACACCTTTATTGTTTAAACAGGCTATACGGGCGAAACTGACCTCTTTTTTTTTTTTTCTCTTTATTCATACGAAGCGCACAGTTCTTAATGAAATGGTCAGATTTACCACAATAGAAACACAAGCCCTCAGCAAATCTGTGTTCTTTTTCCCGAGAGTGAGGTGCCATTGCTCCAATTTCCATCGGCTCTGCAATGTCAGTACATTCCTTCTCCAAACTTGGAGATGACAAGGCAGATTTACTCTCATTAACCCTTGCACGCAGTCTCCTATCCACCCGTATGGCTAATTGCATAGTCTCTTGCAAGTTACCAGGTATAGGATAAGCAATCAGCAAATCTTTAACCCTTTCACTTAATCCTGCAAGAAATAAACTTTTCAAACCTGAATCGTTCCACCCTACCTGAGTGGACCACCTTCGGAAGTGAGTACAATATTTTTCCACATTACCTGATCCCTGTCTCAAACGTATCAATTCTGTCTCAGCTGATGAAACACGATCAGGATCGTCATACAATAACCCCAAAGCAGAAAAAAAACTATCCACTGATCTAAAGCATGGATCACTAGGCTGCAGAGAAAAGGCCCAGTCCTGAGGTTCTTTGCGCAAAAGTGACATTATGAACCCTATACGCTGTGATTCATCACCAGAGGATCTGGGTCTCAAACGGAAATACAACAAGCAAGCATTTTTAAAAGAAAAAAAATCTTGTTGTTCACCAAAAAATAAATCAGGCAAACGTACCTTTGGCTCCACGAAATGTGCTCCAGAACAACTACTCACGTGTTGCTGGATTTCAGCCACCTCCAGAGAGAGACCCTGCAGGCGTTGAGCCAAATCCTGAACCGACACATGATGGAAACAGAAAATCTTTCCTTAGAGTTTTTTTTTTTTTTTTCTTGGGCTGGACTTACTGTTATGATCTGCTACAAGCACTAAGGAAAGGTGGGAATTCTGTCCCTACAATAGGACTGAGCTGGATCCCTACGATGTAACGGGGAACCTGATCCTGCGACCAGACCCGCTAAAGTCCTCAGCTAGTCTGAACGAAGACCTATAGTTGCGAGGAAGGAATCCCTACAAGATCTAGGGACTGGGAGAAAAAGTGGACACCTCCTAACAGAGATTGTAGCAGGGATAATTAAACAGAAAACAAATTACTACGAGATCCTAAGATCAAGCAAAACTGACTGAGTAAGGCACCTAAGCACCCGGCTAGCTTAAGAGTAGATAATACAATGAAGTCCAGCACAGCCAGAAGGGCGGAGCCAGACTAAATAGGGAAAAAAGGTCATGTGACCAGCAAACTGAAACAAAATCTAACAAGAGGGTTCTAACAGCGATTCATCAATGCTTTTATGGCCGAACATTGATGAAAAAGCTTTAAAAAGTTGCAAAATTGTCTTGCAACTTGAGGCTACTCTATAATTTTGCGACTTTTGGCATTTTTATGCCATTTTTGCCAAGCTTCGACAAAGTGAGTGGAGCTGGGGCAGGATGGTGGAAAAAAAAGGAAAGCAATTGTGGTTGCTCACCTGGATGAGTTGCGCAAACTCTGATAGAAAGTGATGATCAGACTTCTGCACCACCCGCTCAGCCAATGAGAGGCTCATAAATATGTAATACAAAACGCAGAGAAAAATGCCCTGTAGTGGGCGCTGTCACGTAAAAACTGAGAAATGAATAAGGGAAAAAAACTAACATTTATTGATTAAAGCAACGCGTTTCAAAATCGGTCTGATTTCTTCTTCATATTTAATGAAATTAACATATTCAACAGCTTACAAGAGAAAGATCTAATGATGTAGAAAGACACCTTACCCAACTGCAATAATAAAACATGTAAACAAAATATACACATATGCAACATATATATAAAATTGAACAACAATAAATTAAATATATATATGTACATCCTTATGCCATACATATCATTATAAAACATTTCAAAATTATAGCGATGAACGAACAATTTTAGATCACATTTGGAGCCTATTGCAGACATGTCTCACTAGCTGTTTCGCTTAACCCTTCAGGAACCAAGGTGCCTTGTTTGAAAATCCAATAAGATTTCCTATTGATTAATTTCCTATAGCAGTAAGGATGAGTTTTTGGAATCTGCCAAATTCTTCTCAATTGCAAACAACTAGGATCTTTATTATGTACAGAATAAAGATGTTTTGACAGACTATGATTCATTATTCCATTTTGAATATTTTTAAAATGTAGCAAACAAATAACAAATAAATAACAAAAGAGCTACCGCCGTTTAAAAATTGGTTAATATAAAAATTGTCTCCAGCAACTAGAGAATTAAAATGATTGCTCCTCCGTATCAGCGTATTGCAACACAAACACATTGAAACCCCACATGTAAACCAACCCTGTCAATCTGGAAACACAGATTGATTAATTTCTAGCGATTGTGATCTTTATTCATGTTTACTGTTTAATTTAGATTCCGTTCCTACTGGTGCTAAATACATTTTTAAGGTCTGATTTCTCATCTATGTAATGTCTGTTTTTGGGGACAACTTTATTCAGAATTAGGTAACTACAAATAATGGACCAATGTTTTGAAAAAAAAATCTTCCTAATGGATGAGTGTTCCTCATTAAGTGTAGTAATTAGGTTTAATTTAAACCTATCTAACAAATCGTGATTGATTTTTACTAAAATTTCTATTACTACCTTTATCTAATCAGCTTTTTTCCTTTTTTGACACATTCACTTTGAGATATCAACTTAGTCCTCCTATTTGCAGCAGTGTGGGTGTCTTTGGGGTAACCTTTATCCAAGAATCTTGGATAATATTTGTCCATAGTGACTCCATCAGCGTCATTCAAATGAACGGATCCCACCGAGCTATGTCACCGGTATACAGTTTTTCACAGTTCCCCAGATATACATTCTCCCCAATTTCCCATTTTTTTTCCTATGTTTCTTCATTCTTACCTTATCTTTTCTTATAATATAAATCAATAGAAATATATGAAAACAATAAAGTACAGTAATCCTCCAGTGAATCACATGCATGTATTCATATACTGACCAATTGCAACCTTCTCCCATTTTCATTGCACTCTGGTCCTCTTCTGCACTAGCGGACTGGCCGAATCACGCCTCATCTCCTATGTGAACCAGAAATGACTTTCTTAATGTAACCCCATGAGACATCAACGCTCTCACAGAATCACATTGAGAAAGTGACTTCTGATCCACATAGAAGATGCTGTGTGACCTGCTTCGCCTTGTCACATGGTGCTGGAGAGGACCAGAGCAGCGCTGAGAACAGGAGAAAGCAGTGTTTAGTCTATTACTACATGCACTGTGTATATAGAACTATTACTAAGGGGCTAGAAAATGTAATTTTTCACTGTAGTGCTACTTTAAGGTGTACTAATCAGTTTTGGAGCTTATTTTCACATTTCACATTTCAATCTTATGCTGCTAGGCCCACCCCTTTCATGCCCCATGCCTGCAGGTCTCCGCCATGTCTTTTGCTTGCTCTCTCTGGTCACTCATTGCCCCCCAGATCTTTTTGGCATTGAATAGGTGTGAAGCCTAGTCAGCAGGGAAAAACAGTAGATAATGGCCTTGATTTATCAAGAATGGTTATTTTCTAGCCAGTCTTGATGAAGGGGCGTGGAGATGCTCCTGATTCATGACTGGTGAAAGATTTCTACTGTTCGAAATGCCACAGTTCATCATGAATTTGGTGGAGCTGGGGGAAACTGTCTCAAAAAGGCCAAAAGTTGCAAAAATGTATGCACAACATCTAGTTGTACAGATATTTTCTGATTTTTCGAAGCAATTTACAACAGAATTCTAGTTTAATTGCTTTGATGAATCGGATCCATTCACGTGAATACCTTAAATTGATTCTCTCAGTCAAAACAATCAATGTGTTGTTTTACAGATGTGGGTTTATGTTGATTGATAGTAATCAGGATTTTTTGGAAAATAAAAAATTACATGAAAGTAATATAATGATATAAATTGCAGAAAAAATGTGAGAAACATATTTGTTTTGTGAGTTATCAAGTTTAATTTTTTATGCATTTTATAGAGTAAAATAGTAAAACAGAGAAAAAAGTTTCTAATTTAATTTTTCGTTCAATATTCATTACAGGTGAAGCTGACATTGAGAGTGAGGAAGATGATGATGACGATGATGATGACTGTAAGAAATCTTCCATGGATGAAGTAAGGCTCCTTCGATATATTTATGTTGTAAAATACCCCATACAACCTAATATTGACTTTTCCTTAAAGGTTTATTCCCATATTTCCCTATATTGGAGGGAAAACTTTCCAAGCTTAAGCTATTGGATTTGGAGCTACAAAAACAGCGCAGGGCGGCTGAGCTTTGCTATTTCCACATGTTTGACCTTCAAACTCCTTCTCACAAGTCATACAGGGAGGATCAGGAACTCCGTTCTAATGATCGGTGGTGGTTCTACCATAGAAGCTCCCAGTAGTCACACATTTATGTGGATTGGTGATAAATCTCTATCTTGTGAAAACCAGATTAATGCTGTCCTTTAAAACATGCTATATTAAAACTATGGTTACCATATTTTTGCATATTTCTATGTTTTGTATGTTTTTTAAAAAATGCATTGAAATCTGTCAGGATAATCATGGAAATCTTCTCCATTTGTGAAAATTTGAATGCTTTGACCTGATAAAATCTACTGATGCATACTGTAATATACAGGCTAAGAGAAAAAAATCCTAATGCTTCGATAACATACATAGCTGTTTTGAGAGCTGAATATTGAAGGTGCAAATCGTTCGAATCCTGGCTCATTGGCCACGTCAGTAATTGTTGGCCACTGGACAGGAGACCTTAGAGCCGCCTCCTATCTTCCCGCATTTGAGTTCTTTTGATTATGTAATCTTTCACAACATCACATGTCTTTCACACTGCAGCCATGACAAAAGAGGAGTGGGGGATGCCAACAGGTAGAAGGGAGTTCTCAGGGCTCCCGATCAGTGGCCAACGATTACTGACGTGGCTGATGGACCAGGGCCTGCAAATCAATTTTCTCCAACTCTAAGGCTGAATGTTCAGTTTTGGGCTTTATTGATACTTTATGTGCTTTGGATCTCTACACATTTGCCACTATCCCTTACTACTGTATTGAAGAATATAGTCTTCATTGATAAGATGGTACAAAGATATGTATGACGGTTAAGGAATTTTGCTATAGATACTCCATCTTATGTCAATCTTGGCATTGCTTAGATGTGCCTGTGATGGCATTTATTGCAGTCACCTAGAAGAAGTTGGCATGCACACGGCTGGAGGAAGAGGTGATGGGGTAAGGGACTGGCAAACTCCTAGTAGTTAACTAGTTTCACCGCACACTTGAGAGTTTTCATGCAAATAATCTTTAATGATTGTTCAACACAAGTGCAAGTGGCGGACAAAGTGAAGGCATATACAAAGAAGCGACTCTAACATTTCGACCCACTCGGATCTTGATCACAAAATCGCTCTTTATGAGGAAGAGAGGTCCAATTGCCACGTGAAGATCCAAGTAGGGACAGGTATATAGCAAGTTCCTTGGTAAAGGTGGCTGTCGGGGTGCTCCCACACCTCCTGTGATCAAGGCCCGAGTGGGTCGAAACATTAGTCGCTTCTTTGTATGTGCTTTCACTTTGTCCGCCACTTGCACTTGTGTTGAACAATCATTAAAGATTATTTGCATGAAAACTCTCGAGTGTGTGGTGAAACTATTTATCTACAATTTTGCAGTCACCTGACTGTTGCAGTCAAACACAGGCCTCTGTTATCAAGTGAAAGAAGAACAGGATGTCATAGCTTCTGATCCCACCACAGAACATCGAAGCCATAGAGGTTAGGCGGGGTGGATGATTTTTACTATGTTATGTTATCCATCCCTTCCGACTGTACAACTTCCCTTACTCATTCTGTAGCCAGCCTTGAAAAAGTATTCATAGCCAGTGAACTTTTCCACATTTTTTGACGTTACACACACAAACTTAAATGTATTTTATTGCGATTGTATGTGATAAGCCAACACAAAGTAGCAAGTATTTGCGAAGTGTTAACTAAATGATACATGGTTTTCTAATTTAGTTTAAAAATGTAAATCTGAAAATTGTGACATGTATTTGCATTCAGCCCCATGTAGTCTCATCCCCTAAATTAAATTCTGAGTGGCTAATTGCCTCCAAAGTCACATAATTAGTATATTGAGTCCACCTGTGGATAATTTATGTTTAGTATAACTACAGCTGTCTGGAAAGGCCTCAGAGGTTTTGTTTGAGAGCATTAGGGATCAAACAGCATCATGAAAACCAAGGAACACAACAGACAGGTCGGGATAAAGTTGTGGAGAAGAGTAAAACAGGGGTTAGGATACATAAAATAACCCAAGATCTGAACATCTCTCCGAGCGCTGTTTAATCCATGCTCCAAAACTTAAAGGAGTAAGGCACAACCGCAACCTGACTCGATTGCTTGGTATGGTAGATATATTGATGATTTACTCATTATTTGGAGTGGTGATGTACCTGCCATATCCGGATTTATTGATTATATCAATTCTAATTCATTCAACATACATTTTACTCATAAATTTCATCATAACAAAATTTCTTTTTTGGATCTTGATTTATATGGGGTACATGACTCTGTTATTATTACTAAAACGTTCAGCAAACCTTGTGCTGGTAATTCTATCTTGCATGCAGCAAGCAGTCACCCCAAACATACTATTAAATCGATTCCTTTGGGTGAATATACCAGAATTTTGAGAAACTGCAGCGATCCTACAGCTTTGGAAACGGAATTTAATTGTGTGGATACAAAATTAAAAAACAGAAATTATCCTAAATGGTCATTAAAAAGAGCACGAACAATTGTAAGTAATAAAAACAGAGAGGATCTCATTAGTGGAGGGCGACAACAAAAAAATGATCTTGCAGTGAAACCATATTTTTGTGCTCAATATAGTCCTCAATTTGGGGACATCAAAAAAATCATTTTGAGATCGCTGCCTATTTTATATGAAGATCCCTCTCTTGCTGACATTCTTTCATCAGGTATTAATGTTGTTTCAAGGAAAGCGCCATCTATTGGTAACAAAGTTTCTCCAAGCATGTTCAGTAATAATTTCTCTTCTCATAAAACATCGTGGTTAGAACATAAAGGTTTTTATAAATGTGGCCACAATAGATGTGCACTTTGCAAATATGTTTGTGTAACGAAAACCTTTGAAAATAATGACAGCACTGCGATTTATACCATTAACAAATATATCAATTGTAATTCATGCTATGTGGTATATAAAATTATGTGCACTACTTGCAATTTATCTTATATAGGCTGCACTACTAGGAAACTAAAAATCAGGATCGCTGAACATTTGCAGGATGTAAGAATGTTTCTTCGAATCGCAATATTTCTGCTGCTGCTAAACATTTTATTTTTCAGCATGCTCGCAATGTTTCTTCCTTCCAAGTCACAGGTATTGAAAGTGTTAACCTGTCTGCCCGAGGTGGAGATGCACGTCAGCGACTCCTCACACGTGAAGCTTTCTGGATCTTTAATCTACATACCAGACATCCATTTGGTCTCAACAAAAGAAACGAATTGATGTTCCATTATTAATTTTATTTCTTTGCATTGATTTTATTTGTGCAAATATTGTTTTTTTTTTTTTTTTTTTTCTTTATTCGTTATGTGAAAATTGTTAAAGGACTTGTCAAAAATCACATGACATTTTTTCTGATCGTGATTGGTCTTCCTTTGTCTTAAATATGTGCCTTTGTCTGAATATGTCAGCTGTGATAAAGATCCCTGTGATCGAAACGCGTAGCCTTGTCCTGAGCTTGTCCAGGAGCATGCCATTATTCATGTTTTTATGAATCAATAAAGATGAAGATTTTATTGAAGCTGGATCCCTTTTTCCTTCACAACCGCAACCTACCAAGACATGACTATCCACCTAAATTGACATTCCAAGCAAGGACAACACTAGTTAGAGAAGTAACCAAGAGGACAATGGTAATTCTGGATGAGTTGCAGAGACCCATAGCTCAGGTGGGAGAACTATTAGTCATATACTCCACAAATCTGGCCTTTATGGAAAGTGGCAAGGAGAAAGCCATTTTTGAAAGCAAGCCATAAGAAGTCCCTTTTGCAGTTTGCAGAAAGCCATGTAGGGGACACAGCGTGCATGTGGAAGACGTTGCTCTGGACAGATGAGACCAAAGGAGAACTTTTTTGGATAAATACAAAACACTATGGAAACTGGTAAGAGTTGATGGGTAGATGGATGGAGCTAAATGCAGGACAATCCTGGAGGAAAACCTGTTAGAAGCTGCAAAAGACTTGAAAATGGGACCCAAGTTCACCACCCAGCAGGGCAACAACTCTAAACATACTGCCAAAGCTACAATGGAATGGTTTACATCAATGCATATTCATGTGTGTAAATGGCACAGTCACAGTCCAGACTCAAATCTCATTGAGAATCTGTGGCAAGACTTGAAAATTGCTGTTCACAGGCGCCTCCATCCAATCTCACTGAGCTAGAGCTAGTTTGCAGGGAAGAATAGGCAAAACGTTCAAAATAAAGATGTGCAAATTTGGTAGAGACATGTCTTCAGTGTGATTCTACAATTTTCATAGTCATGAAAATACAGAAAAATCTTTGAATGAGAAGGTGTGTCCAAACTTTTGGTCTGTACTGTACAGTCATGACCAAAAGTGTTGGCTCCCTTGAAACTGTTCCAGAAAATGAAGTATTTCTCCCATAAAATTATTGCGATTACACATGTTTTTTATGCACATTTATTTCCCTTGTTTGTATTGGAACAATATAAGAAAACAAAAAAATAAGGCAAATTGGACATCATTTCACACAAAACACCCAAAATTGGCCAGACAAAATTGTTGGCATTTTTCCAAAATTGTGCGTAAACAACATTGTATCAAGCATGTTATGCTTGTTCAAACTAACCAGTGGCAAGTATCAGGTGTGGGCAATATAAAAATCACTCCTGAAGCTAGATAAAAAGTGTAGAAGTTGACTCCCAAGCCAAATAAAAGGTGTAGAAGTTGAACCCATGCCCATGCATCTCAATGGTTATCTTCGTTTATTGCCTTTACCCCTGTTCAATTAGAAGTATCTCCATATTATGTAGTGAGCACATTCTCTCCTATTTCCATGTAATGTCTGCACCCACTGAGAGGCAGCCATGCAACATTTGCTTATGCCTATAGTGGCTTTATCAGACTCAGATACTGTATATGTACTTAAGCACTTTCTTTGGGTGGTGGTGTGTGGCTTTTGTGAGGGAGTCCTTTGTAGGGTCAGGTAGGGAAAGCCTACGTGAAGCTGGGGTGCCACAATGTTCACCAATGACCATCTGTATGATCCAGAGAAGGCATGGGAAAAGGTTATGTGGTTAGATGAGACCAAAATAGAACTTTTTGGTATCAACTCCACTCCCCGTGTTTGGTGGAAGAAGATGGATGAGTACAACCCCAAAAACACCATCCCAACCGTGAAGCATGGTGGGGGAAACATCATACTTTGGGGGTGCTTTTCGGCAAAGGGGACAGGACGACTGCAAAATATTGAAGGGAGAATGGGCAGGGTCAATTATCGCTAGATTTTGGCCAACAACCTCCTTCCCTCAGTAAGAGCATTGAAGATGGATCGTGGTTGGGTCTTCCAGCATGAGCCAAAACAGACAGCCAGGGCAACTAAGGAGTGGCTCCGTAAGAAGCATTTCAAGGTCCTGTAGTGACCTAGCCAGTCTCTAGACTTGAACCCAATAGATAATCTTTGGAGGGAGCTGAAACTTAATGTTTCCCAGCTACAGTCCCAAAACCTGAAAGATCTGGAGAAGATCTGTATGGAGGAGTGAGGCAAAATTCCTACTGCAGTGTGTGCAAGGTTGGTCAAGAACTCCGTAATTGCAAACAAAGCTTTCTGTACCAAATATTAAGTGCTGTTTTTATATTGTATCAAATAGTTATTTCATGCAATAAAATGCAAATTAATTACGTCTCTCACTGTTGAAGTGCACCTATGATAACATTTACAGACCTCTCCATTCTTTAAAGGTGGGAAAACTTGCAAAATCGGCTGTGTATGAAATACTTATTTTTCCCATTATATGTCTGTATACTTTCAGCATGTTTGATGTTCCTCATTCTAGAGGTATTATTAGTTATGCTGCAATGAAAGTGCAATATTCTGATTTCTATCTCAGGCAGCTGATTTCCAGACATCTAATAGACTGAAGTACGTCAAGAATTATTATCAATGTACTCAAGTACTGAATCTTCTGCAACAGTCAAATGTGTCACCTGCAGCTATAGCTAAGAAAAGTAGAGACTTGATACTTTCAATTATGCAAACACCTTTAAAGTGCCAGAGGACCATAGTTGTGGGTGAGCTGCTGCTCCATGTCGCCCTGGCACTCTACAGGAAATTGGTGTCCCAGATCAAATGTGCTCTGTGTGGTGTGCCTTGCACTCATTTGTAGACCCCAGACTTTAGCTGTCTCCAAGTCTTTAATTTCAGGAGCCGACACACATGAATCAGTTGACACGCAGTTTGCTTCATGACAAACAACTTTATTTAAAAGTCCATGTGCATCATAGTTCAGCACGTAGTATCGGGCACAACACTTTCCGTTTCTTGTTTCCACAGCATTGTACACTTCCAGACTTTCCTTCTGTTCTACCTGGACTATCCCTGCTTTCATTCGTCTAGTCAGTCCCAGGGATTCCAGTCCAGTCTCGCAGTATGTTCCTGGTCTGTTACTTCTCCCATCCGCAAGTCGATGGCAATCCTCCTCCTTAAGGAAGGGGTTAGGGTGTCCGTCATCACACCCGGATTGAGCCTTGAGCTTCAGACGTTGCAGGAGTATGTCCATCCAGGGGGTTCCAGTAATGCCTCGTACTGTCCAGAACAACATGTACTCCCCCTTGCCGTTCAGCCTTCACTATCTACTACTCAAAGTTCGCCCTCTCTGACTATTTACAGGAAGCAGTCACTTGCCCCAGCACTAAGCACCTACCTGTATGGGCTAATTCCAAACATTAACTCTGACTTTACACTAACGTCACTACTTAACTACAGTCAACTACCTTGTGTCCTAAGTCCTAAACTATGTCTTTCCCTATGCTATCATATCCTGTAGACTTATACATTACCTTTACATTACTTATGCACTATACATATTTTAGGCAAACATCACTAATCACAATATATGCAAAAAACGTATGATATAACTTACACTACAATATAACTCAAATGGTGTCTTCAGGGGTAGGAACGCGATAGCCGTTGTCCCCACCTTTACCGACCAACAGCTTCATCTTCTGGACAATAAAGAATTATAGTTCACATTTCATAGTTACTATTATCCCACAACTTTTATTCTCCTTAAACAGAATGTATTATCAAGTTTAAGAGTATCCCTTTAAAAAAAATATTTTCCAGTATTCTAGTAGGCCAGAGATTTGGCTGGCATTTCCTGTTTTTTGTGGCTTGATTGTCAGCTTTACTGTGTAGAATGGGACGTAAGAACAGTTCAAAGCCAAGATAAGGTAGAATAATGACACTATGCATAAAGGACCTCATTAGTTATTGCATTTGCCCCTATTTTTTGTTGACGTAATCGTGGTTTATGCCTTTTGTTTAGTTTCCATCATATTAATCTTTCCACGTGTGACTTTTTTAAAGGCTTTTTGAAGACTAATATATATGTTTGCCTGCTTTTTGTTTTTTTTTAGTTTCACATTGATCATTTTGGCTGAGACCAAAATTCATGAACAGTGTGCACAATTTAGAAGAATTTGGGGCAAAAACGACAACGAATCCCACAAAACAAGAACAAAAAAGTGTCTTAAAAAACATGTAAATTATGAGTCAGGCCCATAGTGTTTTTTCAGCTTACATTATTAATTTTGTCCCAAGATGACCATTGTAAGTTAAAAATATTGTAACTTGAGACTTTATGGAAAACTAGTAATTGGTTCCGAAATCACAAATATCACGACCCCCCCCCCCAAAAAATGATTAAAATAAATTAAGCTAAGGACAAAAACAAATAAACCAATTCCTTGCATATAAACGGCAGAATTAGGTGCTTCTTGATATAAATTATTTTCTGTTTTGAGGACAAGAGCTTCTTCAGGGTCCTGTACAGTGCACTGTACCAGAAAAATAACATGTAGCCACAGGAGCAGATCATCCCGGCAGAGATAAAAGCGGTACAGAATGTGTATTACTGTAGAGGGGCACTGCTAGGTGGGGAATTAGTCCATGCACTTCTGTTATACAGCTGATTCCGTTGTCACAAACTTTCATTGCCCGTGTCGCTGTAAGTTGAATGTGGGTTCAAGTTACACAAGACCAAAAAATGAATTAAATGAGGAAAATATGTCCAATTATTTTCATAAATTTCACACCTCCTGCTGTGCTGTCCAGAAATACAATGCAGGAGGACCCATATGCCTCCAATATAAAAACCTAAAGGAATGTTTTTAAAAATTAAAAAAAAGTTTTATTTTGATGTAGCATAAATAGTTAAATGGATGTCCAATTTCATTAAAGTGGTCCCCAAAGTGCACAAAATAACAAACTTATCTTATACTCACCCTCTTTGGGTCCAGCGCTGTGTTCTGCTGTCCCGGTGTTCAGACAAGACCGATGACGTCATGTCAACAGTTGTACAACGCCGCCGCACTCACTCATTGATTCTCAGTGCTGGTGAAGAGGCGGACAAATACCTGATGAGTTTAATATGTACTTTTCACATTTTGGAGACCCCTTTATTGAAAGTGAGGCTTCCCTTTAAGGCTAGCCAGACATTCAGTGGTTAGAGAGATATGGTGTGATCTGTGATAATAAGAATTGCATAGTTACATAGTATGGTTACAAAAAGACACACGTCCTTCAAGCTCGACTAAAGAGCTGAAAAGGACAAACAGAAGGGATGTAGGTTCCTCCATAATGAAGGATCCAGTCCGATTTAAAGAGCAAGTTTCTCCCCTGATCTCCAGTGTCTATCAACTGGATTTATACTTAGGGAGGAGAAAACATCAAGGGCAAATAATAATTCAGAGTAGTATTAATATTTTATTGTAAAAAAACAAATACTGTTCTATATTATTTGACTGAACAGTAGAGTTCATTACAGATGTGTCCTTCCCAACCTCAACGCTTAGCTCAACACATCCTGGGATGGGTGGCATGAGATGACGAGCTTTGAAAATACTTGATTTTTCAGTACTCTGCCAGGAGATGCCTTTGCTCTCTATACTTGTCTATATGCGGCCACTCAGTAACTGTTATGTGAATTGCAGCCCATCTTGTTTTTCTACTTTTTTTGAGTTTTGTTTGGAAACAATATTGTGTTTGTTCAGTGAAAGATGGAGAGTCAATAAAATTTGAATTGATTTGTATTTTGGAGGAGACTGATATAGAAATACACCAATATACACTGCTAACTAGGTGTATGTGATGATCACGTCAGAAACCAAGTATTTGTGCCCTATTCACATTATATTCTTAATATAAGCTCATTATTTCAAAGCAAAACAAACGAGTTAAAAAGTCTTTGCCCTCGGTAGCATCGCACATATTCACACTATAACTCAGGTTATATGCACATTTGCTTTCCATTACAGTTCCTTTAAAGTCGTTTGGCATTTGCATTATTTATTTTGCAAGGTAACTTGTATTAATATACTGCGACGTCTTTGCGTACCTTTTTTCAGGTTGCATTAAGCGTACACTTTCCTATGGGCATCACGGCCACACATCTGCTCCTTTGAATGCCAGCTGTCAGCTTTTTTGTGTGTCCTCTTTTCCCTCTCCGCTCCATAGGCCTGTCTACCAGGACCGACGCCGCATCTATCTCGCATTTCTCCGGCCGTTTCCGTTTAGACCAGGACAATCAATCTTTAATTATGTTTTCGGAGACTGTTTCATCCTCTCGCTCAGGACCTGCCCTGTACCCAGATCAGCAGTGGACGAGTGCTGCCTATGAGCTGACGATTAGGGCGTCCTCCATACGTGAGCAGAGCCCCTTTTTCATGCCACTTAAAATTGGGAAATAAGTGAGTAGTAAATTATATCTGTTGTTATAGTGTCTCAATCTACTGCGTAATCTTCATAAACTATAAAGAGGTTTTCCGCCACAATGCATTTGCTGAATAATCCAGCAACAAATGGACGGTTAGGGAAATTAATGCTCAGCTGAAGCATAATGCTGAAATTATACAGCATCCCTGGAAAATAAGGGAATTTACTTTTCTTGCAGAAATAAAATAATAAAAACAATTATATAAAAAATATTACGATTTATGCCGTTATTTGATTTATGTGAATGAAAAAACAGCAAAAAACATTTTTCCAGATAATTTTCTACCATATATAAGTGCTCATCGTGCTACATAACACAAGTATATTGGACTATGTGTTGCATTTTTGTCCTTCTAGTGTTTGACGTCCTTGTACACTTTCCATCTCTTGCCCCCAAGGATGCCATCCATTCCTGATGTCCTCCATATCACCACTGCGGTTGTTCGTTGGCCTTCATTCCTAGTCTGTTCCTCCTTGCCTCTTCTCTCCTGGGTTATCTAATTCAGTAGTCCACTGTAAGGTTCTTTGTCTCTTTTGACATGTTCCTTGAAACTCAGTTTTCCGTCGGCCATTTTGCTTTCTGTCTTGCTGCAGCTATCTTGCCCTCAGTTAATATGGAGGTTCCACTTTCATGTTCCCGCCCTGATTCTCTCCTCTTGCTTCTTAAGCAGCCTCAGCTGAACAATCAGTGCTCCTGAATCAGGCTTCAGTCAGCCTGTGACCTGACTCCTGGAAACCTGCTGTCTGGTGAATCCATGTTTGCAGAGGAATTACGGTACAGAGAAGAGATCCTGAACCTGCTTTGGAGAGTTATTGTAGAGCTTGAAGTTACTCTGGCCTGCTGTGTCTCCTGCCTCTGTTCCTGCAAACTGTGTGACCTTTTCTGCATGCTTATATGAAGTAATACAAGTCATTTCATATCAACCTGTGTCTCATGTGTTTTCCTCGCACCCAAGCACAAGACGCTATAGGAACTGTACACTATACATGACATCCACATGCCAACGCATCGACCCTTACTTTGTAGCTGTTGCGGGGTTCCCCCATTTTGACTAAGATCCTGTAGATGCCAATTAGCTGCTAGCTGATCTTTTTCTGTATTCATTGGCATTTGACCTATCTCCTGACTTGGTTTTCCGTCTGTTGCTCGTCCTGATTTTTATCCAGTTTAATATATTGCCTGTACTGCCGGTCCCAACCTCAGCCTGTCAACTGTTTTGAACTTACTGCAGAAAACAAAAGGTTGAAGATGCATCAAAGTTCTTGGTAAAAAAAAAACACTTTTTTATTAGAAATTCTATAATATCTAATAGTGTTATATACAACCATGAAAATGCAGAAAATAATTACACCAGGAATGCAGAATACACAGAGTACGCTTTAGTCAATGCATTTCAGATGATTGTCCTTAATCAGGGCATGATTCTTTGCTATTCTCCATACCTAACGGGGATCTAAGGGGTAACGTCTCACCTTGTGGAGAGTGCCAAGGCGAAATAAGGAGACTTATAGGCCATGCAATGCTCCACTGGGAATTGAAATATTCAATTTGTCTCTACAGAGGGAAAGAGGTCAGGAACTCTAGTACCACCTATTGTCATTCGTCATATTGACCCTTGCCACATGACTTAAGATAAAAGCCAAATCAGAAATTAAATTTTCAAACTTGTGTTTTGGAGTGTTTTCCCCTTATTAGTGCAAAACATGAGGTCTGATTTGGCTGGATGCGAGGCCTTTGATAGGAGTGAAAGAGCTAACGTCTCTTCTTGCAGAGGGTGCCAAGCTGGCTTAAGGAGACTTCTAGGCCAGGCAACGCTCCTCTAGAAAACTAAATATGCAAATTGTCACTTCAGAGAGGTAGAAGACAGGAATTCTAATGCCACCTATTGAAATTAGCAATCCTAAAAGTAAATATCAATCTGTTAACAAGCCTTGCCACATAACTTAAGATAACAGCCAAAACAGAAACTCTATTTGCAGATGTGCATTTCAGGGTGTTTGCCCTTAATTAAGTGCAAACAAGAGGCCTGATTTGGCTGGATGAGAGGCTTCTGATGGAGGTCTAAAGGCACTGCCACACTTAGCGATCGCACTAGCGATGACGACAACGACTTAACCTGGCGAGATCGCTAGTGCGATCGCTATGTGATCGCTAGTTAGATTCCAAACACAACTCATCAGCGATCTGTGATTCCAAACAAAACTCATCAGCGATCTGTATAACGACCTCTGCGGTCGTTGGTAAAACCTAGTCCCACCTACGACGCTGGTGAAGTCGTTCTTAAAGGGTGTCACACTCAGCGATTCAGGCTCACCAGCGGGACACCAACGACCAAAAAACGGCTCAGAACGTTCATAAGCGATCAGCGACACTGCAGAGAGGGCCACATCGCTGCTACATGTCACACACAGCTAAGTCGCTAACGAGATCGCTACTGCATCATAAATGGTGACGCAGTAGCGATCTCGTTAGCGATCTCGCTTAGTGTGGCATACCCTTAAGAGGTAAGGTCTCTCCTTGTGGAGAGTGCCAAGTCAGCTTAAGGAGACTAATAGGCCATGTATTGCTCCCCTTAGGTCTCTTATAAAGGCATCTCACCAAGCCGAATCAGACCTTTTGCTTTGAATTGAGGACGGGCAAACATCCAGAACACATGTATGCAAATAGAGTGTATGGTTTGTCTTGTGGTAAAGCTCGTTAAAGGGTCACTATTAACTTTTAGGATTTCTACTTCCAATAGGTGGTGCTACAGTTCAAATCCTCTTCCTCTCTGAAGAGACAATCATTAATGGATTTTTGGGAGTTTTCAAATAGCGAAATTAAAAATTGTTTTCCAAAAACTTTGGTTCTGGATAAGCCTTTTGTTTTCGTCAGTACTTGTGAAAGCTTCTGACATATCACAATAGTATAGGTGAGCTACATAACTCCTGATCTTATTCTGATTATGCTGACTTCTACCTGCTTGTCTGACTATAGTGAAGTATATAGAGGGTCGGTGCACTGTATTATAGGAGGTGCTTGTAAACAATACCATAAAACTTATTGAAAAATACAGCACACTCATGTGTTCAATGCTTTAATTGATTTTTGAAAAGATTTCCAGTAAATATCAAGCGTGAAGATAAAGTATGTGAAATTCCAAAGACCTATGGGTCACGGTGACTATATGTGAACAAGGCTTGGGAAGAGCTGAAACTTTATATGTGATGGTCACAGTTGATATATAAAGATTAACATACATCTAAGTTCGACAATATATGAATCATTGGAAATTCATCCTGGAATATACCTGTAAACTGACCATCTGCATGGTGATATGTAAAAATATATATTTTTCTTTGGAATTTCACATACTTTATCTTCACGCTTGATATTTTTTGGAAATCTTTTGATTTCAATTAAAGCATTTAACACGTGAGAGTGCTGTATGTTTGAATAATTTTTGCTTGCCTAAATATGTCTTCTGCCTTCCAACTTGGGCTTGTCGGATAGATAGATAGATAGATAGATAGATAGATAGATAGATAGATAGATAGATAGATAGATAGATAGATAGATAGATAGTAAGAAAGAAAAATAAATAAAGAAAGAAGCAGCACAAGCCAGCAGGAAAAAGTTAACACGGGAGCAAATCTTCCAGGCAATTACCAATCCTCCAACTAGCTAAAAAAAATGAAAGCAGCACTCATTTAAAGAAATAGAAAAACTGTGGTTTAATAGTCGATTGGGGCTCAGCAACGTTTCGGTTCTGTTGAGAAAGGTTCTCACCACTCATCACTGCAGCCGGCTTCTCAAGCTACTCTCGGTGTGTTCCGGAGATTACTGATGTCACCACTCATCACTCACCTCCAGATGTACCAGAGTCGGGGATCGTCGTGGGACCTCCTTATTATGGATTTACGGCTGACCCCTTATGGATTACTTTTATTTTCAGTAATAAATGGGTAAAAGAGGATAATTGTCAGGGAGTGCTTTTTACAATTAAAGGACTTTTCTGTGTGTGATTATTTATTTTGACTACGGGTTGTCTGACAGACTGGGCTTGATGTCAGCGAACATTACAACGCTGACTTCAACCCGAAAACCATTACCACGATTACAAACGCATCAGGACAATTGGGAAGAGCCAAGTCTAAGCGCCTGATTTGGAGCTTCTAAAGAATGCTCTATTTCTGGGGTGTCTGAGGGCTATATTTTTTTGGGTCCCTCTTTTTAATAACCAGTAAAGGCTAAGCAGACAGCTGTGAGCTGATACACCAGCTCACAGCTGTCTGCTTTCACTAAGCTGATTAGTAAAAATAAGGGGGACCCCACACCATTTTTTTCATTTATTTATTAGCTAAATACAAGTACACAAAAATACGTATGCAAAGCACTGATTATATATGTCAATGACATCTTTTTATCTATGTATTCTGACAGTTCACGCTGTGAATTTACTGGACTGATGAAATGTCAGGCTTCCTATGAGGTGTGTGAGTAAAAGTCAGATGACACATGCATGGTATGTGTGCCGTGCAATTTTTTTTCTCGCATCCATTGACTTGCATTGGTGAATCTTGGCCGTTTTACGCAGCGATACGCAGCATGCTGTGATTTTTTCCCTCACCCCAATTCCAGGTGAGGAAAAATTCACAGATGAACACAGCCTCACTGAGTAACATTGGTGCAAATGCAGTGTGATTTTTATTTTCACATTGCACTTGCCGATTTTATACACAGATGTGAGCGAACCCTAAGGGTGGATGCCAAGAAACCCCTAGATCCCCACACTTGAATTCAGCCCTAAATCCTTTGCAAACCAGTGAGTCCCATAAGCCTGTGCCTATCTGCCTTCATGGGCGTCTCCTGTGCTATCGGTGTTCACCGTCTTACCACAAGGTCTTCTAATAACAAATTGAGTAGCCAGGGCAGAAATGACCAAATCCCCATTAATTTCAGTGGGGGCCCAGCTCCTGAACCCACTGATGGGATCCACATGCCGTAACGTTCCTCAGCAGAAAAAGCAGCAAATATGAATGATCTGATCATCCAGCAGTATTGTCTCTGTACATCAGTCCTCACTGCTCCCTTATTTATTGTGGCTGCTTCTGAGAACCATTGATTTCCTAATAAAGATGTATAATGCCCCCCATTTCTGATTTGTAAATGTATTCAGCGTATCCATAGTTAACTGACTGACACTGTAGACTTTACCCATCACGCTATGGACGATACGTTTAATAATGAATAAAAAAAAGTTTACTGTAGCTATGATAATTTTTCTACATGTAAATATTAATCAGAGTTATCATTTAATTAAATATTTGAGATAAGAAGCCTGAGTAGGATAAAATGTAATACAATAAACAATATGTAGTTATTGTATATAGCAACTGAGTGTAATAACAAATCATGTTGTTTCTACCGAACACTGTGCAAACTCAGCTCTGCAGCCGCACATACGACTGCACTACCAGGCACTTCCATCACTTGTTCTACAGACTTACCACTACCTGCCACCTAGTGGCATACAGTGGTATGGCGTCTGCTGATTAAAATGAACAAGAAAGATGTATATCTTTGTACCGTGTTAGCCAGTAGATAGAAAAATATTTAGACTTGAGAGTCCTCAGTGGTTGATACCTTTTAATGGCTAACTGAAAAGATGGTAACAAATTGCAAGCTTTCAAGACTACTCAGGTCTCTTCATCAGGCAAAGACTAATACAAAATCTGAAGAATCACATATTTATACACAACACAGCAGAGAAATAATGCAATAGATAGGACAAGTGACGTAAAGCAGAACTGTCATTATGGGAGAGGGATGAACAGTTGTGGCAATAAATATTGGAACAGTTCATAGATAAGGAGTGAAAGTTTTATTGTCCTCTGATTGGGGTCTGGTATTGTGTTGTGATGCCCCCACAAGGTCTGAGGAGCAAATTCCTTAATTGATGTAAAAAGACATAAATCCATGCGACACATTCATTCCTGCACTGAGAGTGTCAAAGGTCGTCATGAGTTTATACTCCCAGACTCTTCTGTCTTCTGAGATTTGAAGGTCCCTTTGAATACCAGTACTTTCATGTCTATGGTGCTGTGATCAGGCATACAAAAATGTTTTGCCACAGGTAGATCCATTCTTTTTTCTCTTATTGTGTGGCTATGAGAAATCATCCTTGTTCTCAGTTTTTGCCCTGTCTCCCCCACATACAGACCCCCAGTTGGACATTTAGTACAAATAATTAAGTACACCACATTAGATGTGATGCAACTGAAAGTACCTGGGATCTTGTAGTCCTGATGTGACCCTTTTGGGGTCATCACAACACAGAACCAGACCCCAATCTGTGGACAATAAAACATTCACATGCCTTATCTATGAACTGTTCCAATATTTATGGCAATAACTGGTTATCACTCTCCCATAATGACAGTTCTGCTTCACGTCACTTGTCTTACCTATTGCATTATTTCTGTGCTGTGTTGTGTATAAATATGTGATTCTTCAGATTTTGTATTAGTCTTTGCCTGATGAAGAGACCTGAGTAGTCTCGAAAGCTTGCAATTTGTTACCATCTTTTTAGTTAGCCATTAAAAGGTATCAACCACTGAGGACTCTCAATTCTAAATATTTTTCTAAAATGAAAAAGGTATTTTCAGTAGTGTTCATGAATTGTGAAATTGATGTTATATTGCCATCTAGTGTCAAAGACATGAAAATGTTCCAAAAGTTCTTTATTTTTGTCTATAGAAATTATTATAAAAATGTGAAGTGAATTGGATCCACAGGATAATACCACTGGAGTAATACATGCCATGCACCATACCAGTCTCGGTCTGGAGAGCACAGGGCCCACCAGAGAACATCATTCTTGGGGCCCACCATCCATTTACTATAGAAATAACAAAGGCTAAGGTCTGAAACAAAAAGGAAGACAGTGCTCTGAGCATTATGATAAAGCGTGTGATTTCATTTTTTCTACAACTATTTGGACCAACATGGGATCCAGTTGGTTAATAAAATGATCAAATGTGTATGGTGTATGGTAGTGGGTTTGTTTGTTTTTTAATTGAGTATTTTTTTTGTAACACTTTATTATAGCATTGGTAATGGTGTTATCTGGCAGAGACCTTTAAATTATGGTCACTGGGGCTTAGCCAGCGCTATTTTGTTGCCTCAAGAATTGACACCCCTTCACTATTAATTCACTGCCTAAAGCACCAGGAGAATTGGAAAGGAGCTAGATAGCCCCCCAGAGACAGACCATCCAATGTTATAGTTGGTGCCTGGGGCGGCTGCAAGCTATTAGTATTAGATTAGGAAGTAACCAGCATCTAAGGACCTTCCCATCCCGAGAGGATCATTTTCTGAACACCACCCAGCAGACACCCCAGAGGTGACTCGGCTCTTCTCAATACCCCTGTGTTGCTGAGTTGAAAAGGTTATTCAGGATTTTTCTTATTATTATGGGCCTAAAAACCAACAGGCAGGTAGTTGCAAAGTACCTGCCTGTTGTACCCAGTGCCGGCTCAGAGTGGTTACTTACCGCTCCTGCCAGTGATTCAGCTGCTCCACATCAACACAGTGACTGTTTCTCTTCCAGGCTGTTGTGTCGATGGAGAGTGACTGCCTACTTCATGCTGAATGACAACTGACTGACCAAGTTAGGCAGCGGGGAGACGGCTGTCAATCAAAATGACGTCAACTGTCACACCCCATCAACAGAGCAGAGTGGAAGAGAAACCTCTGCTCTGTCGACGTGATGTTAGCGGAAGGTGCAAAATTGCTGTTGGGAGCGATCAATGACCCCTTTGTGCTGGTAGAGATCAGCATCAGGCACAACTGTCAGGTAGTTACTAACTACCCATCTATTCTTAAGAACATTGTAAAAATAAAAGATAGGATGGTGAACAGCCGTTGGGTGACAACAAACAGTAACAAATGTATATCAAATGGAAGGAGGGGGGCATATCCAAACAAGAATATAATGCAGGTAATGCCGGGCAAAAGTTAGAAGAGCTAAAGCCAGTAATGAAGTGAGGCTTGCAAGGGAGACCAAAAGCAGCAAAAAAGTATTTTTTGAGGTATGTCAAAAGCAAAAGAAAAGTCAAAAATGCTATAGGATTTTTACAGGATGAAAAGAGTGAAGTGGTCAAAAATGATGTTGAGAAGGCCGAACTTTTAAATTCCTATTTTGCATCTGTGTTATCTAAGAAAACAAAGAAATCAACTGATCTTTGTGCCATTGAAAAAATAATAATTCTTTCCTTCAGTCACCTTATCCCACCTTCATTCTTCTCATTCTTACTTTATTTTCACCAACATTACTTTCTTGTCCCTTTCATCCTTCTTTCCCTCTTTCCTTCCTTTACCAGTATGCTCCCTTCCTTCTTTCCATTCCCCCATTTTTTCTCTACTTCTACATACCTTCCTTTGCTACCTCCTTTTTTCTGACTGTACTCATCCTTTCGTCCTTTCCTACCTTCCTCTTTTCTTGCCTCCTTTCTGGCTTTCTTCCTTCTTCCCTCTTTACTATTTGAAGAGTTACAGGTCAGATACATGTTTTCAAAAGCAATTAGGTTTCTTTTTAATACATCATTTGTTCTTTGCCATTGTAGGGCACAGCTGGAAATGAAGCCAGTGCCACAGAGGAAATGTCCAACCTGGTGAACTACATTCAGCCTGTGAAGTTTGAATCTTTTGAGACTTCTAAAAGTAAGTGACACTTTCTAATGACAGATCACTGCTGAGGACCGGTCACTCAGGGACTGGGTGGAATTATTACAAATCCCAGCAGTACACATTTATTATGCTGGACTCACTCCTAGTGCAAATCCAGCATTAATTCTGGAAGTTTCATTTGAACATGATAATGGGAATGTTTTACGTTATGGTCATACTAATTATATCTGAGAAGGTTGAGGCTCGCAGGACTATGTGTCCCATCACTTGAGCCAATGGACAAGACCATGCAACATAGTTTACAAGGGAGAAATCTGGCAAACGCAATCAAGTAGTGCAGCCAATGTTAGCGCCATCTGAGAGCCAGTATTTTGCATTTTAATACCGTAATCTACCATTTTCTTTGGTTTTAAATTAAAAAGGTTTGTCCAGTACTTTGATATTGATGGTCTATTCTTAGGCACATCATCAATGTCAGAATGAGTAATTACGGTATCCCATACTGGTCAAAAGTAAGCAATATATGGAGGAGTAATATCACAGCTCCATGGTAGCCGTTCTTTGGTACAGTCACAAAAAAGTTACTCAACTCCCATTCATGTCTATGTCAAATGCCATCAATATCAAAGTCCTGAAAAACACTGTTAATATGTGATATAAAGTGTTACAACATTAAGTGGTATTACTTTGCTATATATATGGGACTATACTTGACTTTGTGCCACTATTCTCATGTAAAAAAGTCTGAAACTTGTGCAGAATTGATGTTAATGAAGGTCTTGGGAAAATGGTACCTGTGAAGGGGTAGAATATTTTAGGCAGTAAGGCTAGGTTCACATTTGCGTATATGTGCGCAGCGTATCATCTGCATAAGCAAACACATGTTTACGCAGTGTTTTTTTTTTATCCGTATCATCTTACGCATGACGCCCAAAAAAAGCTGCGTGTGCATGCATTTGTATGCGTTTTTTGCATGCGTTTGCGTTGTTTATGCGCATGCATGCGATATGACAGACACCAAAAGGGCGTGTCACATGAAGAACGCATGCGTATCGAATGCATCCGTACGCATGTCCTTGTGGACCAATATGTTCCCATAGACAGTAATGCGTTGTTTTGAAGCATTCATCCGCATGCGCATGACTGCGCTTATTTGACGGATTTTTGATGCTTCAAAATACACATGTTGCGTTCGCCGCACACCGCGATATGACGCATGCGTACGCATGTCTCTGCGTACACCATGTTAAAGATATGTAAGCATGACGCACACAGATCTATGCGGATCAAACGCTGCGCACACAGACGCAAATGTGAAACCAGCCTAAGGGAACAGTTAGTTCTTAAAATTGGTGTTTTCAAAGGTAAGACAATCAGTAACGGGTTGCTAGGATCCCCAGGCTAATTGATGTGCATAAGAAAAAATTCAATCCTATCTGGTCCGATCCCATAGAAGAGCAACTGTAGCAGTAATTGCTGAAAATTCCACTGCTGTCCATGATAGAGAGTTGTGAGAACACAGAGTGCATTGACACTTGTGGTGGTGTAGCTGCAGATCAAATTCCCTTGCTGACCGCTGTCCATCACTGAAAGCATCTACAAATTTATGTGGTCTCCAGAACAAGACCATGAAACAATAGAAGAAGGTGGCTTGGCCTGAGGAATCATATTTTCTGTTACTCCATGTAGACAGTAAGTGTGTAAGCAGTTAGCTGAGGAAGAAATGGCACCATGGGCAGTGTGATGCTAGGAAATGTTTGGTTATGGCATTCAAATGGAAGTAGCATCTAACGAAACATAGCTGCAGACTGAGTACATCCCTTTATGGCGGCGGTATTCCCTTATATCAGTGGTCTTGTTCAGCAGGATGATGTGCCCTACCACAATGCAAACCTTGTTCAGTAATGTTAAAGAACATGACAAATAGAATAAGCTGAAGACTTGGACTCCAAAGTCCCCAAATCTCAATCTTTTCGAGCATCTGTAGGATCTGATGAAAAATAAATCCAACCCATGATGGCCGTACCTGACAACAACTAAGAGGACTGCGATGGTCTGCTGCTAATGTCTTGGTGTGGATTGCCATAGAATATCTTGAGAGGTGTTGTGGAGTCCATGTTATGATGGGTCAGAGCTGTTTTGGTGGGACCTTCACAGTATTAGGGAAGTGATTTTAACCCTTTGGATTTGTCAAGCACTGCAAAAGTTTAGTAGAATAATAATCAAACAGCTCAACATGTACAAAAGTATATAATATATTTTTGATAAAATATCAGTGACCTATATAGTCGCCCTTCTTTTTAACAACAGTCATAAGCCTTCCACCCATGGAGTCTGTCAGTTTTCTTAGTCTGTTGAAAATCAACTTTTTGGGAGCATCAACCACAGTCTCCCAGACACTGGTCAGAGACGTGACTGTTTTCCTTCGCCGTAAATCTCCCATTTTAAGAAGGGCTAACAAGTTCACAATAGGGTTTGGGTCTCATGAGGAAGAGGCCACATCATTTTTCATTAATTTTTAAGGCCTTTAATGGCAGCAAAACAGTGGAGACTTCGATACATTGGATAGAGCATAGTCTCTCTCTGAGTCTTTTTTACACTGGCTGGTCCCAATCCCATCTGCTGCACTACCCCGGACTGAACCCTGTACTGTACATTAGTGCTGAAAGTGACATCCTGGCTCACTCACACCTCCGGTTCGTGACTGGGGAAACCCACCTCCAGATTGGGATCCTCACTGAGTCTTCGGTGCTTGACCTGCAACGGTCTTCTTTGGGCCTGGAAGGATGAGGACTGGGTCCCGGGTCTTAACCGGCGTGTCTGTTATGTAGACCTTGGCAGGCGCAGGTCTGGTACCCGCTCTTGCCCTCAGGTCTTGACCAGCATTGTGTGGTCCACGGATCTTGACCGACATCATCTGGTACCCGTCTACAGCTGCGCAACAACTTGCTGGTTCAGGCTCACTGACAGACTTCAGTGTCTCGGCCTCTGCGTACCTCTCTGCACATCTCATGCTTGTCTCACTGCTTGGTGCCAAATCCCTTCCCATCTTGCCACTCCAACTTCTTATATCGAGGAATTGAGTCACACAGGTTACTGGACTTGGTGTGTCAGCAAGAGTCTTCCTTCCTGAAACTCTTCCTGTTGGTTCCGCAGGTTTCTGGTTAGACAGCAGGTGGCAGCCTTCGGATGCAAATGGCGCTTAGCGCTGTGGAATCTTATCCTCTACAATTCACCCTCATACAACAGCACTGGAGGATAATGTCTTCCAGGTCACTTCATGTTTCATTCTTCTCAGATCTTTGGCAGTTAATGTGCGTCTTTTTTTTTCCCTCAATGTTGTTTTTCTATTTGCAATAAACTCCTTATGGTTCTGTGATCATGTCTTAATATCGTAGCAAATTCAAGAGTGCGGCATCCCTCTATAAGACTTTTAACAATTTTTGACTTTTCAGAGTCCGTTAAATCTTTTTTTGGCCCATTTTTCTTGAGGGAAACCATCTTGATAAAGGGTGTTGTATACTTAGGCCTCACTCTCCCTCATTACACCAATACACATCACCTGATCTGCTTCATCCAATAGATTTGGAAAATCTGCATAAAAATGATGATTTGGTTAAAATACTCACTTGCCTAATAATTCTGCACACAGTGGTATAGTTTAATGAAACAGCACCAGAGACAAGCGAACGTGTATGATGGAAGTGGGGGGTCAGTTCAGTGTGTTTCCTTTTCAGCAATCAGTAATACAGACAGTTGTTTTCATTTATTGTCTTATTATTGCTGTGAAAAACAGTGACAGTAAGTGGTGAAGGAACTAAGCCTAGAACCTGTCAGTGGTAACACAAACATGGGGCTGGCTAATACGAATATAGTATTCAATGTGGGTTCTGTAAGATTTATCGTCTGAGATATCTGCTCTTGCCGTAAATGTCCTCCGATGTCAGCCCAATGCAGAATTGTACTCTGAGAGAACAATGTGATAATCCTATAAAGATAAATTATATGAATAGTAATGTCAACATAGAGCAGTCCTGATTAACGACTGAAGGCGGTCACTTATAATCACAGCTGAGTATTATAAAGTTGTATCTGAGATTCATGTAAATAGGTCATCCCGTTTTAAAGAATATTACCCCATAGATTTAGGAATGCAAAAAAAACCTGTACTCTTACTCAACCTCCTTTACATTTGGGGGAATGATCTTTGATACAGGACAACCCCTTTAAAGTGTTTTTTTACCAGCAAATTTTTGATTATTAAAGGGAACCTGTCAGCAGGATTGTGCACAGTAACTTACGAAAAGGCAAATGTTTGGATTTGTTTGTGATGTCTGTAAGCAGCTTTGTGGTAGTGTGCTTTGGGGTAGTGTGCTGCCACCTGCAGGTAATTTGATCTTTCAAATGGTGTATCATTTGCTTGTGTGGGTGGAGTATGAATGGAGCAAGTGTGCAATTCAATAGGCAGTGCATGTTTACAAATGTGTTTGCATATGTGCCTCACCTGCAGTGAAGTGTTTAATCCTCCAATGTGCCTGAAATAGGTTGGACAAGCTGGAAAGCCCCCAAGGCAAATGTTTGTATTTGTTTGTGATGTCTGTAAGCAGCTTTGTGGTAGTGTGCTTTGGGGTACTGTGGTGCCACCTGCAGGTCATTTTTCCTTATTGCAGGTTTATAAAAATTAATGTTTAAACTGTATTTTGTGATCAAATCATGGATGTGTGGTTTATTTGGCTATTTTCTTGCTGAATGGGGCAAGTTTACCATTCAAATGGTGTATCGTTTGTGTGTGTGGGTGCAGTATGAACGGAGATACAAAGTAATCACCGAAAAACAATGTTTAGAAATAATAGAATAGATATGATTGAAAACTTTTCTAGTAATAATATCAATAATATATTATATATAAATATATTGTTATGTGATAGAATATAATTCATTCATGTGTTTTCCTTTCAGAAAGAAACAAGAGCTATGAGATGTCCTCCTATGTGGAAACCAAGGGTCTTGAGCAGCTAACGAAATCTCCTGTTGAATTTGTAGAGTATCCTTTTCAGAAATGATAATAAAATAGTGACATCTAGTTGCTAGTGGTCATAAGGATGAATTGAATAGCTAAGGTCCTGTAATGCCCTGCACATGAGGAAAGAGACATAGCGAGTCATAGCGAGTCAGAAAAACTATGCTAAATTTATAATTGGAGTTATTTGTTAATATTATTTTTATTACGCCTACTACATATTGGGATAGGATCTTGGAGATGAGAATACCCCTATAAGCGCTGCCTGTGACATGCATGCTGCTGCATAGGGCACAGTCTGCAGTCTCTCGTGCATTGGACCTTTTCTGTATTTCTCCAGAATCCTGGAATGACCCAAAAGCTATATTTTATTATAGGTTGTGATCTAGTTACATCTCCCTTTGTGATGCTTTGGCATATTTATAGGTAGGTACTGTATTTCTGATATTGGGTGGTTGACCTTTTTTTGTATGTAATTTTAACGCTTTCTTTTCTGGAGTGACTGGCTTAGAGGAAACACTAACATTGACGTCAATGAGGAAAATCTAATTTTTTTCCATTTTTCTGTCTCGTTCTTCAAGATCTTTAACTTAAAACTTTCAGATATAATAAAATGCAGCTTAGTAGAATTTATCCAAAAGGAACCAGAGTAGATTCGTCTAACTACATGCCTCAGGTCTTCTGGAACGCTGGTTGTCAAATGGTAGCTCTTAACTTCCAAACAATAGGTAAGAAGGATGCCTTGTACTATGCCTTATGAACAAGTGTAGCTTTGGGAAAACAATAATTATTCTTTCATGGCATCCACACAGTATGATGCAGTAAGACATCCCAACATTGAAGTCACCCAAACATTTTGCAACTGTGCCCCCCCACATGCACAGTATAATGTCCCCCAAATGTCACTTACACAAAAATCATAATGCTTCACGGTGTCCCTCACACACATTATAATGCCCCACTGTGCCCCTCACACACATATTATGATGCCCCACAGTGCCCCTCATGCACATTGTGATGCCCTACGCTGCCCCCACATTATGGTGCCGCCATGTTGTCTCTCACACAAAAATTTTGATGGTCACACAGTGGCCCTAACACACACATTATGATGCCCCTAATGTTTTCCCCAGCACAGTATGATGCCTCCACTGTGTCCCCCAACCCAGTATGATTCTCCACAGAGCCTCTAATACAGTATGATGCACCCAAATATATTGTGTATACTGTATCGTCTGTTGCCCTCCTTCCCTCACCAAAAAAAAAAAGCTACCTATGGCCGTTCCCACAAAGTGATAGTCCAAAATGTCCTGTGTGCAGACTAAGGCTATCCACATCAGGAATGAACTAGGGCCGTCAACGTGCCTGATGCACCAAATCTCCGACACAGGATGAATGGTGGAGCAAGGTGCTGATGGCTGCCTGCTATCCTATAGTGTTCATCTGTATCTACGTCCTGTGGATGCAGAAGCCATTGGAATTGGGACTCCAGGCATGGGGCAGTTACGTTCGGCGCTGCCCCATTCTGCTCATGATCCTTGGTGTTGCTGACCCCTTTATTTCATCTCAATTTCCACCGTCATATTTCTGAAGCTCTAGTCACACTTGTGTTGTGACTTTATTTCCTATGCGACACATCGATGCATTGCTCGACCATCGTCTCCTCATCAACTTATTTCTCCTTCGTCTCATTGGGGGACACAGGACTGTGGGTGTATGCTACTGCCACTAGGAGGCTGACACTAAGTAAACATAAAAAAAAGGTTAGCTCCTCCTCCGCCGTATACACCTCAGCACTGGCCACAGGCAAATCCAGTTATTGCTTAGTGTCTGATGGAGGCACACGTCTGGTTCTTTTTCCAGACCATTTTTTTTTTTTTTCCCACGAAGATGAGATAGGGGCGACGGATCCTATTGAAAGGGTCCGATCTCCCCAAACCATCAACGGGCGAGCACGTGGAGTAAAGCCTCCATCATATCCTCTCCCGCAACGTGGGACATAAATGCCGGACTCAGCCCTGACCACCCTAAGGTATTGAAGCCCTAGGCTGTACAGAGGCGGGAGTTAGTCCGTGCGGCCCCCACTGCACCACCAATGCTAGACTGCGGTGCTGCAAGGTGGCGGACGGTCCCTCTCCTCATCCCCTGAAGGGGTGATGGAGTTAGGGTTCCTGCACCGTCCTTTTATTTTTCACGGAGAGTCCCCCTTTAATGCGCTGCATGTGAAGATGTTGGAAGAAGAATCTCACCTTCAAATCCAGAATGGCTAAAGATACAGCAGCGCTCCGGAGTAAAGATTTAGTCCCCGGCTTTACCCTGGACTAGGCCGCGGGCTGAAGTATGGTGGAGGGGGCCGCGGTCGTGAGTATGGGGACCGTTCCCGGCGTCTCCTGTCGGCGGGGCCGCTCTCCGACTTTGGGGTGGCCGCCGCCGGAAAAATTTAGACCGCGGCTTCTAATGGCGCTAGGCCGCGGCTTCAAATCTAGTCCCCGGCTTTTCCCGGGGACTGGGCCGCTGGCCAGAATGTTATGCCGGCGTCAGCTTGAGGGATCGCGGTCGCGGAGGTGGGCTCCGCCCCCGGCGGCGTCTCCTTCCGGCGGACCCGCCCTCTGACTTTGGGGCCGCCTCCGCCGGAAATTTAGACCGCGGCTTCGGCGGCCGCTAGGCCGCGGCTTCAAATTTAGTCCCCGGCTTTTGCCGGAGATAGGCCGCGGCCGGAAGTTGGGGGGACGGAAGCCCTGACGTCTAGGCCGCGCCTCTTGACCCTCCCTCCTGAGGCTCGGCTACATGAGCACTTCCTCTTTGGCAGAGAAGCGCTCTTTTTTGAAAGATTGGAGCCGCAGGCAATTTCACCGGGAGAAACTCGGATGTCCTGTTTTTTTCTGCCCATTGTACACGAAAGGACGCTGGGATACAGGACTGGGGTGAGTGCTACTACCTCCAGCCTGATTGTTGCGCACTTTTGCGCCCCTTCCGCTGACTGACACATCCAGTTTATTGTGTACTGTGACGGATTCAGAATGTCCAAAAGAACAAGACGCATACGATACTTTATACTGCATGCATTGCTTGTAGGTCCCCTTTTCCGCATGCCCAGACTTCTCGGGTCTGCGAGGCCTGTGACTCTGAACGGGCTCAGGAACCCTCTCCTATAGCCGAGCCTAGTGCGTCAAGCCCCCCTGAATGGGCCCTTTCCCTGGCTCAATCTGTGGCGTCATTGACCAGAGCGGTCGAGTCCCTTCAAGCTCCCGATAGGAGCAGGGACAGTGGTTCACCTGTCTTGGCTACATCTCAGGAACCTCAGGCCTGCAGGGGCCGCGCTCGCACCAGGCAGACACAGGGGAAACGAACCCACACTGTGTCGCCCATGCCGTCTGGAGCCTCGGCATCTTTTAGTTCCGTCTCCCGCTCTCCCTCTCCCTTGGCAAGTGATCAATATTCGGATTCCGATTTGGAAGAATCACTTAATCTAGAGGCACAGTATAGTCAAGAAACAATTGACAGTTTGATTGAAGCTATCAATCAAACTCTGGGGATAGACGATGAGTCCACCTTGACCTCTGGTCACAAGGTGACCTTTAAACGAGCCAGGCAAGCCCATAAAGTTTTTGGTGCTCATCCTGAGTTTGAGGAATTAGTGCAGCGCCACCGGGAGAAACCGGACAAGCGCTTTGCTGGACAAAAGGCTCTCAATACTAGATATCCTTTTGCTCCTGAGCTCCTTAAGAAGTGGACAGAATCTCCTTCGGTTGATCCTCCTGTTTCGCGTTTGGCATCTAAAACGCTCCTCTCTATTCCCAGCGGTTCCTCTATTAAGGAGCCAACGGATCTTCTAATTGAGAGTTTGGCCCGTTCGGTATTTGAGGCATCAGGTTCTGCTCTTTCTCCTTCTTTTGCAGCGACTTGGGTTGCCAAGGCCATAATATCCTGGTCGGAGTCTCTAAATAGGGCTCTTCACGGCATAGAGGTGCCGTCTGAGGTAACCCAGATTTCTAATCAAATAGCTCTTGCTGGAGACTTCTTAATTAATGCATCCATGGATGCGGCAAATTGCGCAGCATTAGCCGCTGCTAATGCAATTGCCATTAGAAGATCCTTATGGCTGAGAACTTGGCGAGCAGATTCAACCTCAAAGAAGTCGCTTACATCTTTACCATATCAGAGTGGTCGGTTATTTGGCGAGAGACTGGATCAGCTCATATCTGATGCAACGGGAGGGAAGAGCAATTTCCTTCCTCAGCAAAGGATTAAACAACCTTTCGTCGACAACCTCAGCCTCGTTTTAGGGCCTTTCGTAACCCAGGCTGGGCCATGCCAGCCACCTCCAGCGGCTCAGGTCGGCCTAATCAGGCCAAAGATCGCCAGGTCACCTACAGGACCAATCCTCTGGGAAGAGGGAGATCTTATCAGCCAAGATCCAGAGGGTCCAAACCCCAAAGATATTCAGACAAATGACTGGAGGCAAAATCCGGTCAATTTTTCCAGGGTAGGCGGCCGCTTACTCTGGTTTCGTCCCACTTGGCTATCAGTGACTCACGACGAGTGGGTCAGGGAGTTAGTCTCCACGGGGTACAAAATAGAATTTACCAGCCTTCCCCCAAATCGCTTTTTTTCCTCGCGCCTTCCCAAGGAGGGGTCTCGAGGTCGTGCCTTATTCAAGGCGGTCGAGTCTCTTCGGCACAGCGGGGTTGTCGTACCTGTACCAGAGGTCGAAAGAGGTCAGGGATTTTATTCCAACCTGTTCATTGTACCCAAGAAGGATGGTACCGTAAGGCCTATTCTAGATCTAAAGCGATTGAACCGGTTTGTCAAAATTCGGCATTTCCGAATGGAATCTCTCCGTTCAGTCATTGCAGCCATGGAAAGAGGGGAATTTCTAGCATCAATAGACATCCAGGATGCCTATCTTCACATTCCCATATTTCCCCCTCATCAAAGGTTTCTTCGGTTTGCCATCGACAAACTTCATTTTCAGTTCGCAGCCCTGCCATTCGGGCTAGCCACAGCCCCCAGGGTGTTCACAAAGGTCATGGCTGCTGTTGTGTCCATTTTGCACTCCAGGGGGATAGTCATCCTGCCTTACTTAGACGACCTCCTCATCAAGGGGCCGTCTTTTCAGACCTGCGAGGAAAGTGTCAACATTACGTTAGACACCCTTGCTCGTTTGGGGTGGCTGGTGAATATGAAGAAGTCATCTCCCGTGCCATCTCGGAAGATCACCTTTTTAGGGATGAATTTCGACACCGCTCAGGGGTTGATAATTCTTCCTCAGGACAAGGCCTTAGTTCTCCGCCAAGAGGTACGGATACTTCGCCAACCTATTCCTCACACCATCCGGTTTTGCATGAGGGTCCTAGGAAGGATGGTGGCGGCAATCGAGGCTATTCCGTTTGCCCAGTTTCATCTTCGCCCCCTTCAACATGCACTCTTGGCAGTATGGGACGGGAGCCCTTACTCCCTCAATCTGCGGTGTCGTCTGTCCCTGCAGATCAGACAGACTCTTACGTGGTGGACGAGGGACACCACTCTTCGACAGGGTCGTTTGTTTCCTCCAAATTTTTGGTTGGTAGTCACAACGGACGCCAGCCTTCTCGGATGGGGAGCAGTGTTTCGTCACCACACAGCTCAGGGAGTTTGGTCTCAGCAAGAATCGACCCTCCCGATCAATATTTTAGAGATCCGAGCGGTTCGGCTGGCTTTGAGGCATTTTCACCAGCATCTGGCGGGCCGCCCAGTCCGAATACAATCGGACAATGCCACGGCGGTGGCATACATAAACCATCAGGGAGGTACCCGCAGCAGGGCGGCCATGCACGAGGTAAAACAGATTCTGACCTGGGCAGAGGAAAATCACTCTGTGATTTCAGCAGTCCACATACCGGGCGAGGAAAACTGGGCAGCAGATTTTCTCAGCCGTCACGGCATAGCGTCAGGGAATGGTCTCTACATCCCGAGGTTTTTCAGCAGATATGCCGACGCTGGGGAACCCCAGATGTGGACCTGATGGCTTCCAAGATAAATGCCAAAGTGCCCAACTTTGTTTCCGGTACCGGGATCCGCAGGCAATTGCAGTAGATGCCCTGGTTCTACCATGGAATCAGTTTCATCTTCCATACTTGTTTCCACCAATAGCTCTGCTCCCAAGGGTGATCAGAAAGATCAGGTTAGAAGGAGTCCCAGCGATATTAATCGCTCCAGATTGGCCACGTCGCCCATGGTACGCGGAGCTGGTACAATTGCTCGCCGACGCACCCTGGCGACTGCCAGAGCGCGCGGACCTTCTCTCTCAAGGCCCAGTTTACCACCAGAACTCAGCGGTCCTGTGTTTGACGGCTTGGCCGTTGAATCTTGGATCCTGACCAGGGCTGGATTCTCTAAAAAAGTCGCCGCGACGATGGCTAGCGCCCGAAGCCTGTTTCGGCTCGCATCTACCACGGGACTTGGAAGGTCTTTTTTACTTGGTGCAGGGAACATGATTGTTCCCCGCTTCGGTTTTCAATTCCAAACATTCTGTCATTTCTCCAGGCAGGCCTAGATTCAGGTCTAGCACCAAGTACGCTTAGACGCCAGATATCAGCCTTATCAGTGCTTTTTCAGCGAAGGATCGCGTCTAATTTTCAAGTTAGGACCTTTATTCAGGGGGTTGTCCATATAGTTCCCCCTACAAGGCTCCCTTAGATGTTTGGGATCTCAATCTAGTCCTGGGAGTCCTGCAGGAGTCTCCTTTTGAACCTTTGCAGGAGGTTTCTCTGTCATTTCTTTCCTGGAAAGTGGTGTTTTTGGTAGCCATAACATCCATAAGGCGGGTTTCGGAGCTGGCTGCACTGTCTTGTCGAGCTCCGTACTTACTTTTCCATCAGGATAAGGTGGTGCTCAGACCAACACCACCTTTTTTGCCTAAGGTCGTGTCCTCATTTCATATTAATGAGGACATTGTTTTGCCCTCATTTTGCCCAGCTCCGACGCACCGAGTGGAGAAGGCTCTCCATACGCTGGATCTGGTGAGAGCACTCAGGAGATATGTATCTCGGACGGCGTCCTTTCGACAGACGGACACGCTGTTTGTCCTCCCTGAAGGTCGCAGGAAGGGACTTGCTGCTTCTAAATCAACCTTGGCTAGGTGGATTCGGTTAGCCATTCAGGAGGCTTACCGCATCAGAGGCGCGGTGGTTCCCGCAGGGATCAAGGCTCACTCCACCAGAGCGGTGGGTGCCTCCTGGGCCCTTCGACATCAGGCTTCGGTGGAACAGGTTTGTAAGGCAGCAACCTGGTCCAGTCTGCATACCTTTTCCAAGCATTATAATGTCCATACCCAGACTTCTGCGGATGCCAGTCTGGGTAGAAGGATTCTTCAGGGCGCGGTTGCGCACCTATAAGCAATGCTTGATTATAAACTACACTGTGGAGTCGGTTTCCCACCCAAGGGACTGCTTTGGGACGTCCCACAGTCCTGTGTCCCCAATGAGACGAAGGAGAAATACGGATTTTTGTGTTACTCACCGTAAATCCTTTTCTCCGAGACGCTCATTGGGGGACACAGCTCCCTCCCTAATAGCCGGATGGCTTTGTTTTTGAGTTAACTCTATTCTCTGATTAATCTGTATCAGCAGTTTTTTCTTCTGGATATGCTGTATCTGTGTTAACTCTGATTTATTTTAGCCTCCTACTGCTTTTTGCACTAAACTGGATTTGCCTGTGGCCAGTGCTGAGGTGTATACGGCGGAGGAGGAGCTAACCTTTTTTTTTATGTTTACTTAGTGTCAGCCTCCTAGTGGCAGTAGCATACACCCACAGTCCTGTGTCCCCCAATGAGCGTCTCGGAGAAAAGGATTTTACGGTGAGTAACACAAAAATCCGTATTTCAGTCTTCACTTACAGTATTTCAAAAGAGATCAGAAGGTCGGGATAAGTGTTAGGGGAGCAATAGTTGTTTTTTTATTGGGACAATTCCTTATCTAAATGCAAACTTAGTGGCCATCTTTTGACCCCTGCAAAACCTCCAAGTGACCTTTATCCCCCTGAAAATCAGAAAGCATACATTCCAGGTATCAGAGGCGCCATGTCATTCTTTCAGTCAGGTCCACAATCTTGCAAAATGTATTTTCTCTAGATTATCTTTGGTGGTCTGAGAGCACAGATCATCATTTTGAATAGATTCTTCTTTCAAGTGATGGTCGACTGAAGCCCACATGGAAGCTGTTGAGATAGAAATTCCCATTTAGTTTTGTTTGGGTTTCCAGAATGAGAGATTTAAGAACAAAAATCGGTTTCTGTGCAGTCTCACAAGCAGACACTGCCATGAATATTTTGTCGGTTAGATTTCAAGCATCATGGCCCTTGTATACGGATTGTCCGCCCTGGTAAATAGTGTCTACGGGCCCCCTCCTGCAATGTCACCGCACAATACCTATATGGCCGCACTTTGTGAATGTCACACGGTGTTACCGAGAAACTGGACCCGACACAGCCTTACTGGTCACCCAGTTCAGACCATGAGCTGGAATCAGAGGCCACCATCACAAGCCTATTCAATAGATATATGGCAAAAAGGAGACTCAATGAAATAATGTTGTCATCTCTTAAAGAAGACCTGTCATCAGCCCAAAAGTGGCGATTTTTTGCTCTTGTTTTATTCTTGCAACCTCCCTGAGTATTACGTTTTTTAAGTTCCAGCGATATGGGCCTCTTCATCTTGTGCGATTTAGTGCACTCCATATATTTTTTTATGGTCTTTTCTACGGGGGAATGGTTGCTCACAGGATGATTATGCAGAGCAGCCTACATACACCATATCAGTTATAATATTGAGGAAATACTATTTTTTTTTCATTTACAGATTTTTCTATGCAACTTAATATGGGGATGTATGAATATAATGGCAAATGTGGATACAGATTAAAACCAGAGTTTATGAGAAGGCCAGATAAACATTTTGATCCATTTACCGAGACAACAGTAGATGGGATAGTTGCAAACACATTGTCTGTTAAGGTAAATCTATCTATCTATCTATCTATCTATCTATCTATCTATCTATCTATCTATCTATCTATCTATCTGTCTATTTATCTATCTAGGCTTGAGAAAGGCTCATTGTGAGCCGAAACGTCGCCACGCCATTGTGGTCTGAAATAAATCCACTTTCTACCTCAATTTTTAGAGTGCTGCCTTCCTTTACATCTATCTATCTCCACTCTATCTCATCTATCAAGTATCTATCTCATCTTTACCTCATTTATCTATCTGTCTGTCTGTCTGTCATCTTGAAATTCTTATTTTTTTATATAAACTTGGGGCTCAATATACATGAATTTTTAGACCTATCTTGTTTTGTTCTTTGCCTTTTAGATAATTTCGGGACAGTTCCTATCAGATAAGAAGGTCGGCACATATGTAGAAGTGGACATGTTCGGTTTACCAGTTGACACTAGAAGAAAAGCGCTGAAAACAAAGACATCACAAGGCAATGCAGTGAATCCAGTTTGGGAAGAAGAACCCATTGTTTTCAAAAAGGTAAATCGTTAATATTTTAGATATATACAGTGCTGAGCATACATGAGTATTCCCGCTTTAAAAAGTAAGATTTTAATCAATGTCTCACCGAACACAAGAACAATTTCCAAAAAGGTTGACAAGACTGCATTCCTTAGAACATCTTTTAATCTATAACACGAAAGTAAGGTTAAGGCACCACTCCAGCATTGCTGTTTTTTCATTGCAGCGCAGGAGTGGTGCTTCTAATATAAGGGCCTTATCCCGATCTTATAATTACTTGCTGCCATCTTCGCCATCTATTACAGCCGCTCCAGTCGCTCACCAGCAGTTTGTGACCTGTCACAGGGAGGTCACTTTTCAATGCAAGTCTTGTTCTGGCCCCCATAAAATTGCATTGAGAGCTGGTGGTGTAACTACCGACAACCGACCAGTCAGAAGTTGCGGTTATAAGATGGCGCTGTGGGACCACATCGGTGCTGAAAAAAGGTGTAGGCTGCAGTGGGTATCAGACTAGGGTCAGGGACCTTACATTAGAAGCACTACATCAGCTCTGAAAGAAACACTGTAGTGGATCTTTAATAATATAACTTTCATTACAAAATCTTCAGTTTTACTGAATTAATTGATGCAAAAATGAATATACCCCACATCAAAAACTACTGCATCTAGTATTTTGTATCACCTCAATGATTCCTAGAGACAGCACCAAGTCTTTTAGGCCTGGAATGAACAAGCTGGTGACATACTACAACATCTTTCTCCATTCTTCAAGAACTACCTCTTTTAGAGCCTGGATGCTCAAACCCTTCTCTTCAAAATTCCCCATATGTGTTCTGCTTGGTTCAGATCAGGAGAAATTCTTGTCCACTGAATCACTTTCACCCCGTTATCCTTCAGAAATGCAACAGAATTGTATTTTTGATAAATTATCATGTTGGAAAAGTGCACATCTTCCAAGGGCATGGAGTGATGGTGACTCGCACCACATTGAGGTGGATACCAGGGCTATGGGGTACTCGGAGCCGAGCCCATGGAAGTCTATGGGAGTTGTCACTGGTAGCGGTGGCTCGGTCCGTGGCCCTGGCGGTCGTGCAATGGGGGAATATTTACAGGGGATTTGAAATAGTTCGTGACGCCACCTGTGGTTTCTGGTAAATTGTACCAGCGCTGCTGTAAGGGTCTTCACAGGGGATGTTATGGGGCAGCTGGGTGGTGAGTCTCCCACAGGTGAGACTGGTCCCTGGAAGTCTATGGTGATGATGATGCAGGGTGTAGTAATAATTCAGTCACACACAATGCAGCTTCTTTCATACCTTTTACTGGCAGATGGTTCAAGCAGATCCCGGGGAGCTGGTTGGGGTGGAGAGTGCACATTCGGGTAACAGCTGAGCAGGTTAGAGGCCTCCTTACTTCCAATATGTATGTGAGTCCAACTTGCCTGAAGCGAAGTTAACTCTGAAACTCCAGCTTTCTCTGTAGCTGTACTGCCCGGCCAATGTTGTGGTGGAGCCTTCTAGTGATGAAACTAAGTCCTTACTTTTGCTGATCAGGCTCAAAGTCCCTGTTCCACCTGACTCCGGTTACGTATTGACGCTTTGGGCTGCACTCTGCGACCTATAGTCCAGATGCCTCTGGTTTTCTTGTCACTATGCTTGAAACAATAGCAACGCTTCGGTCCCCAGTGACCGGTGATTTAGTGCAGGTAATCCAATACCTAAGGCACTGCTCTGTCTTCTTCCACTGTGCCCTTCGCCCTGCTTTCCGCTCTTAACATAAGCACTGCTGCATAGAAGTCGAATCACAGATTCCTTGTTTGAGCTCACTGAGCAGCTCTCAGTATTCTCCTAGTCCAGGACCTCTGTCGCTGAACTTCACTGTCCTGAGACAGGCGACTGAAGTCTCTGCTCTGAACTCAGTAGGAAACTGATCTAACTAAACTCTGATTGAACTAAGGATGACTCACTCCTGAGCCACCCGAGCTAGTCTGACTGACTATCTCAGACAGGTAACTATCCAAGGGACGACTCACTCCTAAGCCTCCCGGAGCTAACTCCCTGACTGACTACGCTGACACCCACATCTTATATACCCCTATGGGTGTGTCTAAGTGTGAGTGACGTGAGTGAATGGTTATCAAGCTTTAGCTGTTACCTTCCTGTGCACTTTCCTGGATTTTCATGTGTGTCTGCGTAGCTGGGCTACACAATGGTAGCATCTTATCTTTCGATATAAAGCAGTGCATCAGTGAATTCATGATACCATCAATGAAATGTAGCTCCCCGACATCAGGACCCAAAAGGACACAGCCACCACCATGTTTCACTGTAGGCACCATACATTTTGAAAAATGCATGGTGCCTACAGTAAAACATGGTTAGGGTTTGCTGGATGTTGTAGTTAGTAGCTAGTCCCACGGGTAGTGGAGAGAGATAATTCCAGTGTGTTTTTCATTGTCCCCTCCATTAGTCATCAATAACGTTTATACAGTGTATGCATTAAAATACACACCCATTACTGTTTTCTGTTGTTTCCAGTGCCGCTCCCGTCCTCTTCTGCATCATGTGACCGCTGCTCTTTCTTACCTGCTCACACAGCAGATCGTTACTTCCTTTCTTAATGTAATGAGACTTGTTCTGAGTCTCATAGATTTTCATTGGAAAAATGACTCTGTGTCAGCCGGATAGTCACCACTGCAGTCACATGATGCAGGAGAGGACCAGAGCGGAACTGAAAAAAGCAGCACAAAGCAACTGGTAAGCATGTTAATGCACACATACACATATTACTTATTGCTAACAAATGGGGCAATAAAAAAAATCACTCGAGTGATCCTTTTAGATAAGAAAATTGGATGAGATGAGGTATTCCGTGTGAAATGGACAGAAAAAAATACTGTGATCAAATTATGATAGTACTTTAAAACCAATGCACTATATGCATATATTTACTCCTTAACACTAAAATTACAACATCAACAAGAAAATTGGAACACTGGTTCCACAACCATTGATTTGGTCATGAAACCAGTTGTACGGTCATTTCTCCAAAGTGTTCCAAGAGACGTTTTTCAATACAACATCAGGCTGCATGTTGTTTGTGCTAGTTGTGAGCAGTCTGCATGGCCAAAACGTGCTACCATGTCCTGCAGCATCTCAGGACTTGTCTCTCATTGAGCACATATGAGACATCATTGATCGGTATTTTCAAATGGAGCTGCCAGCAGCAGATCTTGATGATTTGGCTAAGTGCATTTAGCACAGTAGAACATTGCTCAGACCACCATTATTACCTCACTGATAGCAGGCACAGTGTGTAAGTGCGGGGGTTTCAGGACGTGGCGTTCACGCTCGATAATTAATAAATTGAGATTATGTAAAAATTTGGTTTAAATTTTTCCATCATTTTCATATTAATAACACGTCTATACGTACTGTGATTTCCATAATTCTACGACTATTACAGTAATTCTTGGTGTTGCAATTTTATTGTCGAGTGTATATTATATTAGGGACTGGCTTACAAAACTGAATCCCAATATTATCTGTTGTTGTGGTGACTCCACACATGGAATAATCCCTTTAATCGTTATATAAAGTAATTTGATACATACATTTGTACCATGTCATGTAATTTACTTCAATGCGCTTGTGTTTCCATTAGGTAGTGCTTCCCTCCCTGGCATGTCTGAGAATATCGGCATATGAAGAAGGAGGGAAATTCATTGGTCACCGGATATTACCTGTTTCTGCAATCCGTCCAGGTAAGGATATCATATATTAACGTTATTTTTTTTCTTCAATCAAATGATAGAACATGTAAATACATGATGAAATATTGGTTGTCATGAACCTTACCTGAGAAGTCCACAAATGACGATGTGAGATTCAGGTAATATTCAGATTGCCTACCTAAAGAGGTATTCACTAGTGATAAGCGAGTATACTCATTGCTCAGGTGATCTCCGAGTATTTGGGCGTGCTCGGAGATTTAGTTTCTGTCGAGGCAGCTGCACGATTTGCGGCTGCTTGACAGGCTGAATACATGTGGGGATTGCCTGTTTGTTAGGGAATTCTCACATGTATTCAGGCTGTCTAGCAGCCGTAAATCATGCAGCTGCAGCGATAGAAACTAAATCTCCATGCCCGCCCAAATAGACGAGATCACCCGAGCAACGAGCATACTCACTCATCACTAGTATTCACATCTTACTCTTTTTTGGCACATCCACAGGACCCATTTTCCATTCCTGTGAGCAGTCTGTCTGAGCAGTATTCCTAGGAGAGGTGGCCATACTTGCCTTTTAGTTTTCTCCATGGATGTCAATAAGAATTCAATAGCAACAACAGACACAGAAAATTACAATTGGGGTTCATAAGACCCCCAGATCTCCAAAATTAGGGAGGCCTCAGAATTGAGACTCACATCTATTCCATCCACATTTATAGCAAATTGTGTGCATATGCCATAAATGTATATAATAGGAATACCCCTTGTATGGAGCATTCAATTCAAAATAAAATTTAGAAAAAGTGCTGCTTGTATCATTCTGACACCTCTATGTAAATGTTTGTGAGAATTGGGGAGACTGGGGTAATAGGAGATGAAGCATTGATCATGGGGCAGATATAGCTATGAACTTCCTGACAATCATATTATAAAAGAATAATGCAGTAAGTTGATATGATTGATAACAGGAATCAATACTGCAATTAAAGGGGTTTTCTATGAGTATGGTATTAATGATCTATCATTATGATTGTCAATATCAGACCATTGAGAGTCCAATACTCACCACTCCCACTAATCATGAAGTGGCCATACTTCTTCCATAAGGTGCTTTTCGCCCTTCATTGTGCACCAGTTGGACATCATACATTGTTGTGATGCACCTGGTTTTTTGGCAAAGACTCAGTTTATTTGACTTAAAGGGAATCCGCCACCAGATTTTTGTTACTCCAACTAAGAGCATCATGATGTAGAGGCAGAAACCCTGATTCCAGCGATGTTTCACTTATCGGGCTCCTTGTTTCACTGCGATCTGTTTTTTAAGGGTCCCAAATACTGACACGCGCACCCATTGTATTCAGTGGTGGTGCGCACACATGTCAGGATTTTCACACGTGTAAAAAAACCTGTAGACATGTCAGTTTCTTATCAGCAGCACAGACAAAATGCGTGCTGCACACGTGCGCACTGATGACATGTACTGGGTAGAAGCGGTACAATTCACGCTGTTTCCAGGCATCAGCTGCTGAAGGCAGTTCTCTTCATTGTCACTTGGTCTCCCTGAGATCATCATGACCAAGAGACAATGATGGGAGTTGTATTCAGGAGGAGCAGCTGTGTCACTCTTGTGTAAAATAAAGAATTAAATTTAAAAAATAATGTTGTGGGCTTCCGTGTAATTTTCATGACCAGCAGAGGGAAAGCCCCCAGCTGGGAGATGATGTTAATAATCTGGGACAAGGGACATTACCCCATAAGGTCCCCAGGTTATTAAAAACAGCTCACAGCTGTTTTATTAGCCTTTTCTGGTGAATTTACGGGGATCCCAGAAAAAAATTATTAGGGTCCCCCTGTACATTTACACCAGCAAAGGCTAAACAGACAGCTATGGGTTGATATTAATAGCCTGGGAAGGAGTTAGAGATATTGTTTCCCCCCCCAGGCTAACAACATCAGTGCTACAGGAATCACCAGGATATGTGAAAGAGGCCTAAAAAGTGATTTCATAAAAACTACACTAAGCAGCCCAGTAAGTGACATTTCACTGGCATCAGCGTCTCTGTCTCTGCATTATGCTTCTCTCAGATTAGGTAGCCAAAACCTAGTGATATAATGCCTTTAAGTGGAATTCGACTACATTGAGCTGCAGTACCAGGTATGGCCACTTCAGAATGTGCAGCACTGTGCCCGGTAAACCATAAAATGTAGCCAAGGCTCACCAGAACCAGCTGAACAGTAGGAAGGCCGAGAGTTGGATGCCCGCTAATCTGATCTTATCTTAGGATAAGATTCTTAGTATATCAGTATCAAACCCCCAGAAACTCCTTTAATTACACTAACAATGTTTTAAAATATACTTTGTTTAGTGTCCCTTTAACCCATTAATGACCGCCGATACGCCTTTTAACGGCGGTGTTTAAGGGTACTTAAACCACTGCGCATTTAATTCACGGGTCTGTGGAGTAAGTATATAGCGTCTCCCAGAGTCGGATTTTCTCGGGGTCTTGGCTACCGGAGTTAGCCGAGACCCCAGAGAACATGATTCGGGTCAGTTTTTACCGAACCCGCTTTTGCGATCGCCGTTATTAACCGTATAACGGCGACCACAATAAAAAAAAAAAAAACTGCAATTCTGCATTTAGTTTCTCTCTCCTCTTATATGATCGCACATCAGAGGGGAGAGAAATAGGGTCCCCGGGACCTCCGATATGCCCCCCGTCCTCCCACAGTTCCCAGGGTCTTCTTCCTGGAAAAGAAAATGGCGGGTGCATGCGCAGTGCGCCCGCCGAATCTGACGGCCAGCAGATTCATTCATTTAGTGCAGGCACATTTTGATCACTGTGATAAACGCTATCACAGTGATCAAAATAACAAAAATAGTACATAAACCCCCGTTTATCACCCCCTTAGTTAGGGACATATAATAAAATAAAGAAAATATATTTATTTTCATTTTTCCATTAGGGTTAGGGTTATAATTAGGATTACAATTAGGGTTAAAGTTACAATTGGGGTTGGGATTAGGGTTAGAATTAGGGTTGGGATTAGGGTTAGGTGTCTGTTGGGGTTAGGGTTGGAGCTAGAATTGAGGGGTTTCCACTATTTAGGCACATCAGGGGGTCTCCAAACACGACATGGCGTTCAAAAAGTCAAATGGTGCTCCCTCCCTTCCGAGCCCTGCCATACGCCCAAATAGTAGTTTACCCCAACATATGGGGTATCAGCGTACTCAGGACAAATTGCACACCAATTTTGGGGTTCTAATTTCTCCTGTTACCCTTGGGAAAATAAAAAATAGCTGGCTAAAAAATCATTTGCGTTTATAAACTTCTGTGAAACACTTAGGGGTTCAAAGTGCTCACTACACATCTAGATAAGCTCCTTGGGGGTCTAGTTTCCAAAATGGTGTCACTTTTGGGGAGTTTCTACTTTTTAGGCACATCAAGGGCTCTGCAAACACAACATAACGCCCGCAGAACATTCCATCAAAGTCTGCATTACAAAATGGCGCTCCTTTCCTTCCAAGCTCTCCAATGTGCCCAAACAGTGGTTCCCCCCCACATATGGAGTATCGGCGTACGCAGGAAAAATTGTACAACAACTTTTGTGGTCCAATTTCTCCTGTTACACTTGGGAAAATAAAATATAACGGGCTAAAGAATCAATTTTGAGGAAAAAAATATTTTTTTATTTTCACGGCTCTACGTTATAAACTTCTGTGAAGCACTTGGAGGTTTAAAGTGCTCACCACACATTTAGATAAGTTCCTTAAGAGGTCTAGTTTCCAAAATGGGGTCACTTGTGGGGGGTTTCCACAGTTTAGGCACATCAGGTGCTCTCCAAACGCGACATGGCGTCCAGCCAATTCTGCATTGAAAAAGTCAAATGGCGCTCCTTCCCTTGTGACCTCTGCCGTGCGCCCAAAAAGTGGTTTAACCCCACATATGGGGTATTGGCGTATTCAAGAGAAATTGCACAACAAATTTTATGGTTCATTTTCTCTTTTAACACATGTGAAAATAAAAAAAATTGGTTCTGAAGTAAAGTTTTTGCAAAAAAGTTAAATGTTAATTTTTTCCTTCCACATTGCTTCAGTTCCTGTGAAGCACGTAAAGGGTTGATAAACTTCTTGAATGTGGTTTTGAGCACTTTGAGGGGTGCAGTTTTTAGAATGGTGTCACTTTTGGGTATTTTCTATCATATAGACCCCTCAAAGTGACTTCAAATGTGATGTGGTCCCTAAAAAAATGGTGTCGTAAAAATGAGAAATCGCTGGTCAACTTTTAACCCTTATAACTTCGTAACAAAAAAAAAAATTTGTTTCCAAAATTGTGCTGATGTAAAGTAGATTTGTGGGAAATGTTATTAAGAAATTTGTGTAACATATCTCTCTGATTTAAGGGCATAAAAATTTAAAGTTTGAAAATTGCAAAATTTTCTAAATTTTCGCCATATTTCCGTTTGTTTCATAAAAAAGCAAGTCATATAAAAAAAATTACACTAACGTGAAGTACAATATGTCATGAAAAAACAATCTCAGAATCAGCGGGATTTGTTAAAACGTTCCAGAGTTATAACCTCATAAAGTGACAGTGGTCAGAATTGTAAAAATTGGCCTGGTCATTAAGTACCAAATTGGCTCTGTCACCAAGGGGTTAAGAAACCTCAGAATAGAATATTTTGCTGTGAATTTATTTCTGATTGATGCTTCAGAATTTGCATTATGTAGATCTCAAAGCACAAAGCAGCTCGGCTGCTATTTTTCATAACAGAAAGAAAAATTTCTTTCCATAGCTCTGCCTTTTCTTCAAACTTTATGAAACATCAATCATTTTCCTCCGCAGGTTATCACTATATCTGCCTGAGAAATGAGAAAAATGTGCCACTCACTCTACCAGCAATCTTCGTGTACATAGAGGTGAAGGATTACGTCCCCGACACATTCGCAGGTATGGATCCTCTGTTGGGTTTGTGTTGAATGAAGAAAAGTGGAAATTGTGCAACGAATCAGGACAATACAGCACAAGTGTAAATTATAATGGGGATTACACATGACGTCGCCGGCCGGTTCCTCCACAGCCGAGAAAAACAGTCCGTTTATTCTGATCAGACTTTGATCCATTTTTTATCACAGTGGCATTAATTTTTTGCGGATGGAGAGAAAAAAAGTTTCTCCATTCTGTCAGTCCATAAACTGATGTCATCCAGGTGTGGTCCGATTTTTTTCACCAACCCATAGACTTGCATTGCTGATTTTGCTCCGACACTCAGATCAAAATCAAACATGTCTCTGTTTTTTTCCATGGACCACTCAGTCCGAAAAAGTCGTCAGACATGTGCACAGCCCCATAAATTATCATAGGTACAAATGCTATCCGTGAAAAGTACAGATAGCAGTCGTTCGAGAAAATTGGTGGCGTGCATGAGCTCTAGAAAAGAATTACAGAGCTTTTGTTGCTTACCCTGTGTGATCTGCTGTAAGCACAGAGCAGAATGGTTGCTGAGCACTCGGTGGAGGCAGGTGAATGGTTGCACGGTGTTCAGTGAAGTCCAAAGTCTAGTCTCAGAATCCTCTCTATTATCTCCATAAGCCTGGCAACATAAGTAAAGGAAACAAAAAGCTAAAGAAATGAACTGGAATGTAAGTTGGTGCGCATGCAGCGGGTAGGCGCATGTTCACACTGGCCACTAAACAGAGAAAACCTAAGATAAAAACAAATTGAGAAAGCACCCTGCAGTAAATAAATAAATAGCAACCGTGCATGAAAATAACAATTAACATAATTTTGATCAAAAAAATGTAAAAGCCATCCGACCATGTCAAGGTGACCCTGTTCAGGACGGTCCTAACCTCTAGTATTAAAACCTTACCATGTGTCAAATGACATAATGTGAATAAAGGCTGACAAGGGCCAAGACCCCGAATAAGTAAAGGATTTGTGCTAACTTAAATGATGGATGTTCATGCTGCATTTTGTAGTTTTTGATTCTTTTCTTTGTTATTTTTAGCAGTATTATTTTTACGTAAAAAAAACCCTGTAACCAGTGCATAGGAAAGTCAAGGAAATGCACAACTTTTTTGTTGGTGCTTTATGTGTTTTTTTTGTTTTTTTTTGGGGGATGGGGGGGTGGAGTTTGTTTTGACTTCCCTACATTACTTAACTATCCAGAGAAAAGATTCATGTTACTAATCTAAATACCGGTAAATAAAAAGCAGCAACAACATAGCTCGGCACAGGCAATGAAAACACTAGAAATTCATGGCGTTTTTATGTGTTTAAAGGGAAACTGTCACCCCATTTTTGCCCTATAAGCTGCAGCCACCACCATCAGGGGCTTATCTACAGTATTCTGTAATGCTCTAGATAAGCCCCCGATGTCACCTGAAAGTGAAGAAAAACGAGTTATAAAATACTCACCCACGCGGTCCGCCATCAGGTCCGGTCCGGAGGGAGTCACGATCCGGTTCGGCGCCTCCCATCTTCTAGCGAAGCCGGCCTCTTCTCTCCATCCCGTCGCGGCTCCTACGCAGGTGCACTAATCTGCCCTGGTGAGGGCAGAGTAGAGTACTGCAGTGCGCAGGTGTGTAGCCCTGGTGTAAGGCACACGCAGTACCCTGGAGAGTGTGTGGCGAGACAGCAGTTTAATGCTAAATATTCATTCACTCGACATATACTAGACACACCCTTAGGGTAGTGGAGTTTACTCTTGAGGGAGTGGTCAAGGTATGTGTTAGAGTGATTTTGAGTCTAGTTCCTGTCTTCGGACAGTGAGGACGTGTGGAGTGAGTGTCTAGACTTCAGAGAGAGAAGACGTTTGGAGGGAGGAAGGAGTCTAGCCTGCTTTATCATCAGTTCATATCGTGGAGTCTGGTATAGGTGTTTGAATACACCTTAGTCTAGTCAGAGCTGTATCACCTCCTCAGCATACACTGAAGGAAAGGAGAAGTTTTAGTACAGAAAGCCTTCAGCATCCCTGTCTAAAGGACGGTATCAGGTTCAGAGACGTGCTCCTGCCTGTTGATAACTGAGCATCTGTAGCTAACTTTGAAGGAAGGAAAGAAAGAAGTGACTGCTCGACCCTTGGCTAGTTTGAGTGCTTATGTTACCAGCGTGGACAAGGCGAAAGGCAAAGTGGATTTATTGGATTAGTGCTTACGGATTGAAGAAGTCCAGCACATTGCACCCGGTCACTGGGGACCGAAGGGTCACTGTTGTTTCAAGCACAGTGATAAGAAAACCAGGAATCTACCGGACCCTAGGTCGCGGCAGACAGCCCCTTATAGTCAGTACGTAACTGGGGTCAGGGGGAGTGAAGACTTTGGAGTTTCTGCAGGACAAAATAAGAATTCAGCTCCTTCACAGGAAGGCCCCTAACACAAAGCTGACTGGGCAGGTACAGCTATAGATTAGCTGGAGATTTTGAGGGAACTACGCTTCAGGCTGGTTGAACTCGTTGTATTGGAAGTAAAGGAGGCCCCTAACTTGTCCAGCTGCTGTCTCAAGATACACTCTCCTTGGATCAGCCTCCCTGGGACCTGCCTGAACATCTTACAAGTAAAGGTATGGAAAGACGATGACCGTGTGAGACTGTGTTCTTTATCTGCACCCGACTTCACAAATCCCATAGACTTTGAGGGACCAGTCCCACCTGTAGGGACCCGACATCTAGCTGCATCACCATCCCCTCAGAGATCTACAGCAGCGCTGGTACTAATTACCAGAATACTACAGGTGGCGTCACGAACTGTATATAAACCTATCCCCTGTAAATATATCCCCAACATACGCCAGACCGCCCGGGCCACAGACCGAGCCACAGCTACCTGTGACAAAACCCCCATAGACTTCCATGGGCTTGGCTCTGAGTACCCCATTGCCCTGGTAATCCACAATTGTGGTGGCGGGTCGACACAACTTGGCGTCACGAACAGGATACGAAACTCGCAGAATTGCGAGCCCTGTGTGCCTAAGGAATTGCTTTTGTGAAAAAGGACTGTTTGCACTTTTGGCGCCAAAATCGCCATTTTTGTCGCCATATTCGCGCCCTCAGGCGCTGGAGAAGAAGGTGGGCGTACCTTCGTGGGCGTCTACCCCCTGTGGCGCGAAGAAAATGCCTGCCCTCTCAAAGTGCTATTACAACATGCGATCCTGCCCTACAGCAAAGGAGGTCCGCCTCCTCTTCACCTTCCCTGCGAGGAGGAGGAGACGCAAATCCCACCTCCACGGAAGAGACCGGATGTCTCCGCAGGAAGAAAGAAGAATCTTCTGGAACATCATGGAGGCAGGACGTGTGCAGCCGAGCTGGGAAGCGGAGGAAGGCAGGCCCCGTGCCCCAGCCAAGCTGCCACCAACACCGGAGTTATCCGTGATCCTGCACCTGCAGCAGGCGTTGCTAGAAACAAAAGAAGAAAATGCACGCCTGAAGAAGATGGTCCAGCACCAACCTGGCTTCGAAGAGATCGAGAGACGCCGGCGTACCCTGGAGCAGCGGAGGCTGTGGGACACGGTGATCTCTCCCCTCAACGACCCCCCACGATTCCAGATACCGAAGAGTCTGCTGCCCAAGGCAAAGGAGCAACCGGAGGCTGCCCCCGAAAGTACCGATCCTGATCCCACCGGTGAAGCGGTGGAGGCGAAGGAGGTTGAGGAGGTACCGCCAGTTCCGGAACGCCCGCCCGGCCAGGAGGCCGCAGCAGATGATCGATCCCCGATAGGGACACCGGAGGAGACTCAGCCGTCAATGATGGAGCAGCGACAGCAGCAGGTTAGTGCGTTCCCAACTGAGCCATTGCGCACACCTGCTTCCTGCTCTGCATCACACCAGCATTGTGCATCGGCATCGCCCCCTGCGTACACCTCTGTATCGCAATCGGCAATCTACTCTGCATCGCAATCGGCGACCCAATCTACATCGCAAGAGTCTGATGCGATCTCAATTGAGCCACTACAAAAGCCTGCTTTTTGCCCAGTATCTTATGCTGCAGCAGCGTCCCAGAGGAGGACGGGCCCTGCGGCCTAGAGGACCGGAGTGAACCGGCCCTGCAGGTAACCAGCGATGATGACACCTTGCCGGAACCCCCGACATCCCCACCAGCCCAGTGCACACCAGCCACACAGACCCCGATGGTGGAGTCGATGATCTTGGTGCTGGGCACTGGGCCCAGGAATAGGAACGGTCCTGTGCGAACATTGCATTGTTCCAGCCCCCGGGGTGGAAAGTGTATTTGCAGAGAATGAATAGATAGTAAAGAAGAATCGGTGGGATCCATATCGGTCTACCAAAAGTAAAAAGTTTGAAATGTTTTGTAAAGTTTTGCACAATTTATATAGTGAATATATATATTTCTACTGTAGAATGCCCGGCTGGGTAATTGATAAATAGTAATCAGAAAAAGTTTTTGCACTTTCGTATTATGTGATATTATATAATATGTCTTTGGTTTTACATTGGACTTGGAGGTTAAGGACTATGCTAACCCAGAACTTACTTGTAAATAGTTGCGCTTCGGTGCTTTCTCTTGGTTTTACATAAACCAGTCACAACTACCTCTGAAAACAAAACCCGTGTGGTGTGGCACTGAGTGAGGTCTGCAATCGGATGTCCTGCAGCCCACCCAGGACCCACGTTGAAGGTTTGGTGCGGGTCCTTCACAAGTATCTTGTATATTTATTGAATGCTATTTAATATTTGTATTTCTATAAAGTTTGCAACGTTCAAGATATTCTCACCTCCCGGATGGGAAGATGTTATTGTTTGATGTTTATTGCATAAACAAAATGTCTCTTTTGTATTTTACAGCCCGGGAGTGCTGTCTTTTACCATGGGGAATGTGTAGCCCTGGTGTAAGGCACACGCAGTACCCTGGAGAGTGTGTGGCGAGACAGCAGTTTAATGCTAAATATTCATTCACTCGACATATACTAGACACACCCTTAGGGTAGTGGAGTTTACTCTTGAGGGAGTGGTCAAGGTATGTGTTAGAGTGATTTTGAGTCTAGTTCCTGTCTTCGGACAGTGAGGACGTGTGGAGTGAGTGTCTAGACTTCAGAGAGAGAAGACGTTTGGAGGGAGGAAGGAGTCTAGCCTGCTTTATCATCAGTTCATATCGTGGAGTCTGGTATAGGTGTTTGAATACACCTTAGTCTAGTCAGAGCTGTATCACCTCCTCAGCATACACTGAAGGAAAGGAGAAGTTTTAGTACAGAAAGCCTTCAGCATCCCTGTCTAAAGGACGGTATCAGGTTCAGAGACGTGCTCCTGCCTGTTGATAACTGAGCATCTGTAGCTAACTTTGAAGGAAGGAAAAGAAAGAAGTGACTGCTCGACCCTTGGCTAGTTTGAGTGCTTATGTTACCAGCGTGGACAAGGCGAAAGGCAAAGTGGATTTATTGGATTAGTGCTTACGGATTGAAGAAGTCCAGCACATTGCACCCGGTCACTGGGGACCGAAGGGTCACTGTTGTTTCAAGCACAGTGATAAGAAAACCAGGAATCTACCGGACCCTAGGTCGCGGCAGACAGCCCCTTATAGTCAGTACGTAACTGGGGTCAGGGGAGTGAAGACTTTGGAGTTTCTGCAGGACAAAATAAGAATTCAGCTCCTTCACAGGAAGGCCCCTAACACAAAGCTGACTGGGCAGGTACAGCTATAGATTAGCTGGAGATTTTGAGGGAACTACGCTTCAGGCTGGTTGAACTCGTTGTATTGGAAGTAAAGGAGGCCCCTAACTTGTCCAGCTGCTGTCTCAAGATACACTCTCCTTGGATCAGCCTCCCTGGGACCTGCCTGAACATCTTACAAGTAAAGGTATGGAAAGACGATGACCGTGTGAGACTGTGTTCTTTATCTGCACCCGACTTCACAAATCCCATAGACTTTGAGGGACCAGTCCCACCTGTAGGGGACCCGACATCTAGCTGCATCACCATCCCCTCAGAGATCTACAGCAGCGCTGGTACTAATTACCAGAATACTACAGGTGGCGTCACGAACTGTATATAAACCTATCCCCAAATATATCCCCAACATACGCCAGACCGCCCGGGCCACAGACCGAGCCACAGCTACCTGTGACAAAACCCCCATAGACTTCCATGGGCTCGGCTCTGAGTACCCCATTGCCCTGGTAATCCACAATTGTGGTGGCGGGTCGACACACAGGCGCTGGGAAAGGTCAGAGAGGTCCGGCGCCTGCGCACTGCAGTACTCTGCTCTGCCCTCACCAGGGCAGAGCAGTGCGCCTGCGCAGGAGCCGCGACGGGACGGAAAGAAGAGGCCGGCTTCGCTACAAGATGGGAGGCGCCGAACCGGACTGCGACTCCCTCCGGGCCGGACCTGATGACGGAACACCCCTGGGTGAGTATTTTATAACTCGTTTTTCTTCACTTTCAGGTGACATCGGGGGCTTATCTAGAGCATTCCAGAATGCTGTAGATAAGCCCCTGATGGCGGTGGCCGCAGCTTATAGGGCAAAAATGGGGTGACAGATTCCCTTTAAGGCTAAGTTCACACATTGTAAGGACGTCCCACCTAGAAAATCTGCAGTGTAATACAGTAGAAGCTAAGTAAGTGAGATTTCAGCAAATCTCACCCTACACATTGCGGATATTTTCTGTGGGTAAGTTGATGTGCCATGTGGATTTTTAAATCAGCAGCATTTCAATACTGAAGATTCAGAACAGATTTCACTCTTTGCAATGGAAAGGGGCGAAATCTGCACCAAAATCTGCAGCGAAGTCTGCATGTACATGCTGGATGTACTGGACATAAGCTGCAGATATTCTGCTGAAAAACCTGCACCAGATGATCAACGTGTGAATTTATCCGAAAAAAGAAGCCTTGATAGATAGACGGTCTCTGCAGTGAAACAGAGCGGAACGAGAACGTAAAACCTGCCCCTTGTCACGTGGCATCACGGTAGTATGTGGGGAAGTTTTATCAGTGCCACAAATGTGTAACTGAATGAAAACATACTGCAACTGGCACTTAAGGGGGCTGACCAACGAGTACAAATGCCTTCCGAAAAGTAGACATCTTGGCTTTCAGATGATCATTAGCCAGTGGGTAGACTGCACCTTATCCAATTAGATATTGTCTCAATGGAAATCTGCTGGCTCCTGCACTCTTTCCCTGCAGCACTGCTGCATTTAGCATGTAGCTGGGTGTGCAGTGTCTGATTGTGGATTTCTGAGCAGCAGATTCCACTGCATGGTACCGTATGTACTAACAGCATATGGACGGATACTGCCATTCTGCTCCTATGTGCAAGAATACAACTACTATAATACTGCTCCCTATGTACAAGAATACATCCTGGCTCTTTCACTAAATAAAAAACCAACTTGATTTGCCCACAAGATGGCGACACCAGCTCAGCCTCTCAGCTGTGTTGGACATCACTAAGTATTAGTATTGATATGTGTGTATATATATTATATACTCGCATATCTCAATGCTAATATTTTGTGATATATGATACAGTTGAAATGCATATATACATATATAATGTATAGTAACACACACATATATATTTATATATATAAATATATATCTATATATATATATATATATATATATGTGCCTATATATGTGTGTGTATATATATATATATATATATATATATATATACATACAGTACAGACCAAAAGTTTTGACACACCTCATTCAAAGATTTTTCTGTATTTTCATGACTATGAAAATTGTAGAATCACACTGAAGGCATCAAAACTATGAATTAACACATGTGGAATTATACATTACACTTTACAAAAAAGTGTGAAACAACTGAAAATATGTCTTATATTCTAGGTTCTTCAAAGTAGCCACCTTTTGCTTTGATTACTGCTTTGCACGCAGAAAAGGTGAACGGATGGACTCTACATGCCTGGTTCCCACCGTGAAGCATGGAGGACGTGGTGTGATGGTGTGGGGGTGCTTTGCTGGTGACACTGTTGGGGATTTATTCAAAATTGAAGCGGTGAGCGGTCCAGCTCACCCCAAACCATCTCGATTGGGTTCAGGTCTGGTGACTGTGGAGGCCAGGTCATCTGGCGTAGCACCCCAACACTCTCCTTCTTGGTCAAATAGCCCTTACACAGCCTGGAGGTGTGTTTGGGGTCATTGTCCTGTTGAAAAATAAATGACGGTCCAACTAAATGCAAACCGGATGGAATAGCATGCCGCTGCAAGATGCTGTGGTAGCCATGCTGGTTCAGTATGCCTTCAATTTTGAATAAATCCCCAACAGTGTCACCAGCAAAGTACCCCCACATCATCACACCACCTCCTCCATGCTTCACGGTGGGAACCAGGCATGTAGAGTCCATCCGTTCACCTTTTCTGTGTGCAAAGCAGTAATCAAAGCAAAAGGTGGCTACTTTGAAGAACCTAGAATATAAGACATATTTTCTCCTTCGTCTCATTGGGGGACACAGGACTGTGGGTGTATGCTTCTGCCGCTAGGAGGCTGACACTAAGTAACATAAAAAAGGTTAGCTCCTCCTCCGCCGTATACACCTCAGCACTGGCCGCAGGCAAACCCAGTTATTGCTTAGTGTCTGATGGAGGCACACGTCTGGTTCTTTTTCCAGACCATTTTTTTTTTTTTCTTCCCCACGAAGATGAGATAGGGGCGACGGATCCTATTGAAAGGGTCCGATCTCCCCAAACCATCAACGGGCGAGCACGTGGAGTAAAGCCTCCAGCGTATCCTCTCCCGCAACGTGGGACACGAATGCCGGACTTAGCCCTGTCCACCCTGAGGTATTGAAACCCTAGGTTGCACAGAGGCAGGAGTTTGTCCGTGCAGCCCCCACTGCGCCACCAATGCTAGACTGCGGTGCTGCAAGGAGGCGGACGGTCCCTCTCCTCGCCCCCTGAAGGGGTGATGGAGTTAGGGTTCCTGCACCGTCCCACCTTTTTTACTACAAAGCCCCCCTTATGGCTCACCTTTTTGAAAACGGAGAAGATACTGGAAACGCCGCACGCATGGAGCACCGCAGGTTTCAAGCGTCTGGATTCCAGCCAGGTACACTCCTGGCCCGTGTTCCCCCCCGGGGGAGTCAGGTCCCTGGCTTCAGCGGTGTTAGGCCTCGGGCAAGGACCGGGGACTGGGGCCCGAGGTGTGGCGTCCGGCGCCGGCCGCCGGAAATCTAGGCCGCGGCTTCGGGCGGTGCTGGGCCGCGGCTGCAAATTTAGTCCCCGGCTTCTGCCGGGGACTAGGCCGCGGCCCAAGATGTAGCGTCCGGTGTCGGCTGGAGGGCGGGCCGCGGTCGCGGGGATCCGCCCTCGGCATTGTCTCCTTCCGGCGGGCCCGCCCTCTGGTTTTGGGGCCGCCTCCGCCGGAAATCTAGGCCGCGGCTTCGGCTGATGCTAGGCCGCGGCTGTAAATTTAGTCCCCGGCTTTTGCTGGAGACTAGGCCGCGGCTGGAGGCGGGCCTCTGACAGCTAGGCCGCGCCTCTCGATCCTCCCCCTAAAGGCTCGGCTACTTGAGCTCGCCTTCCTAACAGGGGGGCGCTCTTTTTGAAAAATTTGGAGCCAGACGCCACTGCTACGCGGTTTAAGGACGCAGGGGGTACAGGACTGGGGTAAGTGCTTCTACCTCCAGCCTGGTTGTTCCGCTTCACTAAGTACTTCTGCACTCCGTTTCACTGACTGTCGCACATCCAGTTCATTGCGGACTCTGTGATAGACTCAGTATGTCCAGAAGAACTAAAGCTCATACGGTACTGTATACCGCATGCATTGCCTGTAGGTCCCCTTTTCCGCGCGCCCAGATTACTCGGGTTTGCGAAGCCTGTGACTCCGAACGGGCTCAGGAACCCGCTCCTATTACGGAACCCAGTGCGTCAGGTCCCCCTGAATGGGCTCTGTCCCTGACTCAATCTGTGGCATCATTGACTAGAGCAATCGAGTCCCTTCAAGCTCCCGATAGGAGCAGGGACAGTGGTTCACCCGTCTTGGCGACGTCTCATGAACCTCCGGCCTGCAGGGCCGCGCTCTCACTAGGCAGACGCAGGGGAAGCGAACCCACACTGCATCGCCTTTGCCGTCCGGAGCCTCGGCATCTTTCAGTTCCGTCTCCCGCTCTCCCTCACCTCTGACAAGTGATCAGTATTCGGATTCTGATTCAGAAGGGTCCCTTAATTTGGAGGCACCAAATTGTCAGGACACAATTGACAGTTTGATTGAAGCTGTCAATCAAACCTTGGGGATAGACGATGAGTCCACCTTGACCTCCGTCATAAGGTGTCCTTCAAAAGAGCCAGGCAAGCTCATAAAGTTTTTGGATCTCATCCTGAGTTTGAGGAACTAGTGCAGCGCCACCGGGAGAAACCGGACAAGCGCTTCGCAGGACAAAAGGCTCTCAATACTAGATATCCTTTTGCTCCCGAGCTTCTTAAGAAATGGGCGGAATCTCCTGCGGTTGATCCTCCTGTGTCGCGTTTGGCGTCTAAAACGCTCCTCTCCCTTCCTAACGGTTCCTCGATCAAGGAACCAACGGATCGTCTGATTGAAGGTTTGGCCCGCTCGGTGTTTGAAGCATCGGGTTCTGCTCTCTCTCCTTCTTTTGCAGCGACTTGGGTTGCTAAGGCCATGATATCCTGGTCGGAGTCTCTAAATAGAGCGCTTCATGGTATTGAGGTACCATCTGAAGTAACTGAGATTTCTAATCAGATAGCACTTGCGGGAGACTTCTTAATTAATGCGTCCATGGATGCGGCAAATTGCGCAGCCCTAGCTGCTGCTAATGCAATTGCCATCAGAAGATCTTTGTGGCTTAGAACCTGGCGAGCAGATTCAATCTCAAAGAAATCGCTTACATCCTTACCATATCAGAATGGTCGGTTATTTGGCGAAAGGTTGGATCAGCTCATATCTGATGCGACGGGAGGGAAGAGCAGTTTCCTTCCTCAGCAAAAGATTAAGCAGCCTTTTCGCCGACAGCTTCAGCCTCGCTTTAGGGCCTTTCGTAACCCAGGTTGGGCCGCGCCAGCTACCTCCAGCGGTTCAGGTCGGCCTAGTCAGGCCAGAGATCGTCAGGTCTCCTACAGGACCAACCCTCTGGGAAGAGGACGATTTCAACAACCAAGATCTAGAGGGTCCAAACCCCAGAGATATTCGGACAAATGACTGGAGGCAGAATCCGGTCAATTTATCCAGAGTAGGCGGCCGCTTACTCTGGTTTCGCCCCATTTGGCTATCGATTACTCACGACGAGTGGGTCAGGGAGTTAGTCTCCTCGGGGTACAAAATAGAATTTTCCAGCCTTCCCTCAAATCGTTTTTTTCCCTCGCGCCTTCCCAAGGAGGAATCTCGGGTTCGCGCCTTATTCAGGGCGGTCGAGTCTCTTCGGCACAGCGGGTTGTCGTGCCTGTACCGGAGATCGAAAAGGGTCAGGGTTTTATTCCAACCTGTTCATTGTACCCAAAAAGGACGGTACCGTAAGGCCCATTCTGGATCTAAAGCGACTGAACCGGTTTGTCAGAATTCGGCATTTCCGAATGGAATCTCTCCGTTCGGTCATTGCAGCCATGGAAAAAGGGGAATTTCTAGCATCAATAGACATTCAGGATGCCTATCTTCACATCCCCATATTTCCTCCTCACCAGAGATTTCTTCGGTTTGCCGTCGGCAAACTTCATCTTCAGTTCGCAGCCTTGCCATTCGGGCTAGCCACAGCCCCCAGGGTGTTCACAAAGGTCATGGCTGCTGTTGTGTCCATTCTGCACTCCAGGGGGTAGTCATCCTGCCTTACTTAGACGATCTCCTCATCAAGGGTCCGTCTTTTCAAATCTGCGAGGAAAGTGTCAGCATTACGTTAGACACCCTTGCTCGCCTGGGTGGCTGGTGAATACGAAGAAATCATCTCCTGTGCCATCTCGGAAGATCACCTTTTTAGGGATGAATTTCGACACCGCTCAGGGGTTGATAATTCTTCCTCAGGACAAGGCCTTGGTTCTCCGTCAAGAGGTACGGATCCTTCGCCAACCAATTCCTCACACCATCCGGTTTTGCATGAGGGTCCTGGGAAGGATGGTGGCAGCAATAGAGGCTATTCCATTTGCCCAATTTCATCTTCGCCCCCTTCAACATGCACTCTTGGCAGTATGGGACGGGAGCCCTTACTCCCTCAATCTTCGGTGTCGTCTGTCCCTGCAGGTCAGACAGACTCTAATGTGGTGGACGAAGAGCACCACTCTTCGACAGGGTCGGTTGTTTCCTCCAAATTTTTGGTTGGTTGTCACAACGGACGCCAGCCTGCTAGGATGGGGAGCAGTGTTTCGTCACCATACAGCCCAGGGAACTTGGTCTCAGCAGGAATCGACCCTCCCGATCAATATTTTAGAGATCCGAGCTATTCGGCTAGCTCTGAGACATTTTCACCAGCATCTGGCGGGCCACCCAGTCAGAATACAATCGGACAATGCCACGGCAGTGGCATACATAAACCATCAGGGAGGTACCCGCAGCAGGGCGGCCATGCACGAGGTAAAACAGATTCTGACTTGGGCAGAGGTAAATCACTCTGTGATTTCAGCGGTCCACATTCCGGGCGAGGAAAACTGGGCTGCGGATTTTCTCAGCCGTCACGGCATAGCGTCAGGGGAATGGTCGCTTCATCCCGAGGTTTTTCAGCAGATATGCCGACGCTGGGGAACCCCAGATGTGGACCTGATGGCTTCCAAGATAAATGCCAAGGTGCCCAACTTCGTCTCCCGGTACCGGGATCCGCAGGCATTTGCAGTAGACGCTCTGGTCCTACCATGGAATCAGTTTCATCTTCCATACTTGTTTCCACCAATAGCCCTTCTCCCAAGGGTGATCAGAAAGATCAGGATAGAGGGGGTTCCAGCGATATTAATCGCTCCGGATTGGCCGCGTCGCTCATGGTACGCGGAGCTGGTACAATTGCTCACCGACACACCCTGGCGACTGCCAGAGCGCGTGGACCTTCTCTCCCAGGGCCCAATTTACCACCAGAACTCAGCGGTCCTGTGTTTGACGGCCTGGCCGTTGAATCTTGGATCCTGACCAGGGCTGGATTCTCTAAAAAGGTCGCCGCAACGATGGCTAACGCCCGAAAGCCCGTTTCGGCTCGCATCTACCACGGTACTTGGAAGGTCTTTTTTACTTGGTGCAGGGAACATGGTTGTTCCCCGCTCCTCTTTTCAATTCCGAACATTCTATCTTTTCTCCAGGCAGGCCTAGATTCAGGTCTAGCGCCTAGTACTCTTAGACGACAGATATCAGCTTTGTCGGTTCTTTTTCAGCGAAAGATCGCGTCTAATTTTCAGGTTAGGACCTTTATTCAGGGGGTTGTCCATATAGTTCCTCCCTACAAGACTCCCTTAGAGGTTTGGGACCTCAATCTAGTCCTGGGAGTCCTACAGGAGTCTCCTTTTGAACCTTTGCAGGAAGTTTCTCTATCATTTCTTTCCTGGAAAGTGGTGTTTTTGGTAGCCATTACATCCATAAGGCGGGTTTCGGAGCTGGCTGCACTGTCTTGTCGAGCTCCGTACTTACTTTTCCATCAGGATAAGGTGGTGCTCAGACCAACACCACCTTTTTTGCCTAAGGTTGTGTCCTCATTTCATATTAATGAGGACATTGTGTTGCCCTCATTTTGCCCAGCTCCGACGCACCGAGTGGAGAAGGCTCTCCATACGCTGGATCTGGTGAGAGCACTCAGGAGATATGTATCTCGGGGCGGCGTCCTTTCGACAGACGGACACGCTGTTTGTCCTCCCTGAAGGTCGCAGGAAGGGACTTGCTGCCTCTAAGTCAACCTTGGCTAGGTGGATTCGGTTAGCCATTCAGGAGGCTTACCGTATCAGAGGCACGGTGGTTCCCGCAGGGATCAAGGCTCACTCCACCAGAGCGGTGGGTGCGTCCTGGGCCCTTCGGCATCAGGCTTCGGTGGAACAGGTTTGTAAAGCAGCAACCTGGTCCAGTCTGCATACTTTTTCCAAGCATTATAATGTCCATACCCAGACTTCTGCGGATGCCAGTCTGGGTAGAAGGATTCTTCAGGGCGCGGTTGCGCACCTATAAGCAATGCTTGGTTATAAATTACACTGTGGAGTCGGTTTCCCACCCAAGGGACTGCTTTGGGACGTCCCACAGTCCTGTGTCCCCCAATGAGACGAAGGAGAAATACGGATTTTTGTGTTACTCACCGTAAAATCCTTTTCTCCGAGACACTCATTGGGGGACACAGCACCCTCCCTAAGAGCCGGCTGGCTTTATATTGAGTTAACTCTATTCTCCTTAAATTGGTATCAGCAGTTTTTTTCTTCTGAATATACTGTATCTGTGTTAACTCTTGATTTATTTTTTAGCCTCCTACTGCTTTTTGCACTAACTGGGTTTGCCTGCGGCCAGTGCTGAGGTGTATACGGCGGAGGAGGAGCTAACCTTTTTTATGTTACTTAGTGTCAGCCTCCTAGCGGCAGAAGCATACACCCACAGTCCTGTGTCCCCCAATGAGTGTCTCGAGAAAAGGATTTTACGGTGAGTAACACAAAAAATCCGTATTTCAGTTGTTTCACACTTTTTGTAAAGTGTAATGTATAATTCCACATGTGATAATTCATAGTTTTGATGCCTTCAGTGTGAATGTACAATTTTCATAGCCATGAAAATACAGAAAAATCATTGAATGAGAAGGTGTGTCCAAACTTTTGGTCTGTACTGTGTATATATATAATATATTATATATATATATATATATATATATATATATATACTGTGTATATATTTGTGTTTCTCTTTCTAATAATGTCATCATGAGTTCCCCAAATACTCAGCTTCATATTTCCAAGAAGACATTCGTGTATTACAGATATTACGGACTGAACACAACAGGCCTGGCTGTACATTATTATGACATCAATCTTTTAGACTATCAATCTGGCACACTGATGTGATACAATATTTGTGTAAAGCAACTTAAATTGTAAAACATTAATTGATGATGCACATAATAGCCTTACATATTACCCCAATCCTTGTCGTATTCAGATTAATAGTTGAGCCTTGAGATATGTTGTAAAGACCATGTTCACACTCTACATTCATTGTTGCACTTTTTACCGCAATTTTCCAAAAACACAGAAAATTGCAACAAAAAATTGCCAAGCAGTTGCATCATGTGAACATGGCCTTAATGTGGATTTTTTCTGTTTTCTGTTCTGGCAGATGTGATTGAAGCTTTGTCAAATCCAATTAAATATGTCAACTTGATGGAACAGAGATCAAGACAGCTGGCTGCCCTCACACTGGAGGATGAAGAAGAGGTGAAAAAAGAGGTAAAGTACCACCACACCTTCAGTGATAAGTAGTCATGAGCACAAGTGTTCATTACTCACACTTTTCCTATCAGGCCTTGAGGAAGAACGCAGACGGACTTCTTACTTACTAGTAGTATATTGTACATATATATATATATATATATATATATATATATATATATTATATATATATATATATAGCACAGTACCTGCCACAGTAGTCACTTACTAGCAGTATATGGCACAGTACCCTGTGACACTAGTCACTTACTAGCAGTATATGGTACAGTACCCTGCCACACTACTCATTTACTACGAGTATATGGCACATACCCTGCACACTAGTCACTTACTAGCAGTATATGATACAGTACCCTGCCACACTAGTCACTTACTAGCAGTATATGGCACAGTACCCTGCCACAGTAGTCACTTACTAACAGTATATGGCACAGTACCCTGTACACTAGTCACTTACTAGCAGTATATGGTACAGTACCCTGCCACACTAGTCACTTACTAGAGTATATGGCACACTACCCTCCACACTAGTCACTTACTAAGTATATGGTACATACCCTGCCACACTAGTCACTTACTAGCAGTATATGGTACAGTACCCTGCCACACTATCACTTACTAGCAGTAAAATGGCACAGTACCCTGCCACACTAGTCACTTACTAGTAGTATATGGCACATACCCTGCACACTAGTCACTTACTAGAGTATATGATACAGTACCCTGCCACACTATCCATTTACTAGGAGTATATGCACAGTACCCTGCACACTAGTCACTTACTAGCAGTATATGGCACAGTACCCTGCACACAGTCACTTACTAGAGTATATGGACACAGTACCCTGCCACACTAATCACTTACTAGGAGTATTGCACAGTACCCTGCACACTAGTCACTTACTAGCAGTATATGGCACATACCCTACCACCTAGTCACTTACTAGGAGTATATGACAGTACCTGCCACACTAGTCACTTACTAGCAGTATATGGCACAGTACCCTGCCACACTAGTCACTTACTAGAGTATATGGCACAGTACCCTGCCACACTAGTCACTTACTAGTAGTATATGGCACAGTACCTGCCACACTAGTCACTTACTAGGAGTATATGCACAGTACCCTGCCACACTAGTCACTTACTAGCAGTATATGGTACAGTACCCTGCCACACTAGTCACTTACTAGCAGTATATGGTACAGTACCCTGCCACACTAGTCACTTACTAGCAGTATATGATACAGTACCCTGCCACACTAGTCACTTACTAGCAGTATATGGACAGTACCCTGCCACACTAGTCACTTACTAGCAGTATATGGCACAGTACCCTGCCACACTAGTCACTTACTAGGAGTATATGACACGTACCCTGCCACACTAGTCACTTACTAGCAGTATATGGTACAGTACCCTGCCACACTAGTCACTTACTAGCAGTATATGGTCACAGTACCCTGCCACACTAGTCACTTACTAGCAGTAATGGCACAGTACCCTGCCACACTAGTCACTTACTAGAGTTATGGACACTACCCTGCCACACTAGTCACTTACTAGAGTATATGTACAGTACCCTGCCACTACTACTTACTAGTATATGGCACAGTACCCTGCCACACTAGTCACTTACTAGCAGTATATGGCACAGTACCCTGCGACACTAGTCACTTACTAGCAGTATATGGACAGTACCCTGCACACTAGTCACTTACTAGCAGTATATGCACAGTACCCTGCGACACTAGTCACTTACTAGCAGTATATGGCACAGTACCCTGCCACACTAGTCACTTACTAGCAGTATATGACCAGTACCCTGCCACACTATCACTTACTAGGAGTATATGGCACAGTACCCTGCCACACTAGTCACTTACTAGGAGTATATGGCACACTACCCTCCACACTAGTCACTTACTAGCAGTATATGGTACAGTACCCTGCCACATAGTACTTACTAGCAGTATATGGTACAGTACCTGCCACACTAGTCACTTACTAGCAGTATATGGCACAGTACCCTGCCACACTAGTCACTTACTAGCAGTATATGGCACAGTACCCTGCACACTAGTCACTTACTAGCAGTATATGGCTACAGTACCCTGCCACACTATCACTTACTAGCAGTATATGTACAGTACCATGCCACCATAGGCACTTACTAGAGTATATGCACAGTACCCTGCCACACTAGTCACTTACTAGCAGTATATGGTACAGTACCCTGCCACACTAGTCACTTACTAGCAGTATATGGACAGTACCCTGCCACACTAGTCATTACTAGCAGTATATGTACAGTACCCTGCCACACTAGTCACTTACTAGCAGTATATGGCACAGTACCCTGCCACACTAGTCATTACTAGCAGTATATGGTACAGTACCCTGCCACACTAGTCACTTACTAGAGTATATGGCTACAGTACCCTGCCATCTAGTCACTTATAGCAGTATATGGTACAGTACCCTGCCACATACTTACTAGCAGTATATGGTACAGTACCCTGCCACTAGTCACTTACTAGCAGTATATGGCACAGTACCTGCCACACTAGTCACTTACTGCAGTATATGGTACAGTACCTGCCATCTAGTCACTTACAGTATATGGTACAGTACCTGCCATCAGTACCCTTATCAGTATATGGTACAGTACCCTGCCACATAGCACTTACTAGCAGTATATGGTACAGTACCCTGCCACACTAGTCACTTACTAGCAGTATATGGTACAGTAGCCACTGCCTACACTTAGTCACTTACTGCAGTATATGGTCAGTACCCTGCACATAGTCATTACTAGCAGTATATGGTACAGTACCTGCCACACTAGTCACTTATAGCAGTATATGGCACAGTACCCTGCCATGCTAGCACTTATAGCAGTATATGGTACAGTACCCTGCCACACTAGTCACTTACTAGTAGTATATGACAGTACCCTGCCACACTAGTCATTACTAGCAGTATATGGTACAGTACCCTGCCACACTAGTCACTACGTATTGGATACAGTACCCTGCCATCATAGTCACTATTATCAGTATATGGACAGTAGCCTGCCAGCCACCTACGCATTATCAGTATATGGTACAGTAGCTCCATGCCACCACCATTATAGAGTATATGGTACAGTACCTGCCACATAGCCACCCACTTACAGTATATGGTACAGTACCTGCCATCTAGCACCTTATACAGTATATGGTACAGTAGCCTGCCATGCTCAGCTCATTATATATGGTACTAGTGCCATGCCAGCACTAGTCACTTATCAGCAGTATATATGTACAGTACCCTGCCATCCACTACCATTTATCAGTATATGGTACAGTACCTGCATGCCAGCCTCCATTATCAGTATATGATACAGTACCTGCCATCACTAGCCATTATAGTATATGGACAGTACCTGCCATGCTAGCCTCCCATTATCAGTATATGGTACAGTACCTGCCATGCTAGCCACCCATTATCATTATATGGTACAGTACCTGCCATGCCACCTCCATTATAGAGTATATGGTACAGTAGCTGCCTGCCGACCCCCCATTTATGATTATGGTACACTGTACCCGCCATGACTAGCTCACACCATTATCAGTATATGGTACAGTAGCTGCCTGCAGCCCATTATCAGTATAGGTACAGTAGCCTGCCATGCCAGCCACCCATTATCAGTATATGGTACAGTAGCCTGCCATGCCAGCCACCCATTATCAGTATATGGTACAGTAGCCTGCCATGCCAGCCCCCATTATCAGTATATGGTACAGTAGCCTGCCATGCCAGCCACCCATTATCAGTATATGGTACAGTAGCCTGCCATGCAGCCTCCCATTATCAGTATATGGTACAGTAGCCTGCCATGCCAGCCTCCCATTATCAGTATATGGTACAGTAGCCTGCCATGCTAGCCACCCATTATCAGTATATGGTACAGTAGCCTGCCATGCAGCCACCCATTATCAGTATATGGTACAGTAGCCTGCCATGCCAGCCTCCATTATCAGTATATGGTACAGTAGCTGCCATGCCAGCCTCCCATTATCAGTATATGGTACAGTAGCCTGCCATGCCAGCCTCCATTATCAGTATATGGTACAGTAGCCTGCCATGCCAGCCTCCCATTATCAGTATATGGTACAGTAGCCTGCCATGCCAGCCCCCATTATCAGTATATGGTACAGTAGACTGCCATGCCAGCCACCCATTATCAGTATATGGTACAGTAGCCTGCCATGCCAGCCACCCATTATCAGTATATGGTACAGTAGCCTGCCATGCCAGCCTCCCATTATCAGTATATGGTACAGTAGCCTGCCATGCCAGCCCCCATTATCAGTATATGGTACAGTAGCCTGCCATGCACAATGCGACAGCCTCCCATTATCAGTATATGGTACAGTAGCCTGCCATGCCAGCCTCCCATTATCAGTATATGGTACAGTAGCCTGCCATGCCAGCCACCCATTATCAGTATATGGTACAGTAGCCTGCCATGCCAGCCACCCATTATCAGTATATGGTACAGTAGCCTGCCATGCCAGCCACCATTATCAGTATATGGTACAGTAGCCTGCCATGCCAGCCTCCATTATTAGTATATGGTACAGTAGCCTGCCATGCCAGCCTCCCATTATCAGTATATGGTACAGTAGCCTGCCATGCCTAGCCTCCCATTATCAGTATATGGTACAGTAGCCTGCCATGCCAGCCTCCCATTATCAGTATATGGTACAGTAGCCTGCCATGCCAGCCACCCATTATCAGTATATGGTACAGTAGCCTGCCATGCCAGCCACCCATTATCAGTATATGGTACAGTAGCCTGCCATGCCAGCCTCCCATTATCAGTATATGGTACAGTAGCCTGCCATGCTAGCCTCCCATTATCAGTATATGGTACAGTAGCCTGCCATGCCAGCCCCGATTATCAGTATATGGTACAGTAGCCTGCCATGCTAGCCTCCCATTATCAGTATATGGTACGGTAGCCTGCCATGCCAGCCACCCATTATCAGTATATGGTACAGTAGCCTGCCATGCCAGCCACCCATTATCAGTATATGGTACAGTAGCCTGCCATGCCAACCACCCATTATTAGTATATGGTACAGTAGCCTGCCATGCCAGCCTCCCATTATCAGTATATGGTACAGTAGCCTGCCATGCCAGCCACCCATTATCAGTATATGGTACAGTAGCCTGCCATGCCAGCCTCCCATTATCAGTATATGGTACAGTAGCCTGCCATGCCAGCCTCGGATTATCAGTATATGGTACAGTAGCCTGCCATGGCAGCCACCCATTATCAGTATATGGTACAGTAGCTGCCATGCCAGCCTCCCATTATCAGTATATGGTACAGTAGCCTGCCATGGCAGCCACCCATTATCAGTATATGGTACAGTAGACTGCCATGCCAGCCTCCCATTATCAGTATATGGTACAGTAGCCTGCCATGCCAGCCACCCATTATCAGTATATGGTACAGTAGACTGCCATGCTAGCCACCCATTATCAGTATATGGTACAGTAGCCTGCCATGCCAGCCACCCATTATTAGTATATGGTACAGTAGCCTGCCATGCCAGCCTCCCATTATCAGTATATGGTACGGTAGCCTGCCATGCTAGCCCCCATTATCAGTATATGGTACGGTAGCCTGCCATGCTAGCCTCCCATTATCAGTATATGGTACAGTAGCCTGCCATGCCAGCCACCCATTATCAGTATATGGTACAGTAGCCTGCCATGCCAGCCACCCATTATCAGTATATGGTACAGTAGCCTGCCATGCCAACCACCCATTATTAGTATATGGTACAGTAGCCTGCCATGCCAGCCTCCCATTATCAGTACATGGTACAGTAGCCGCCATGCCAGCCTCCGATTATCAGTATATGGTACAGTAGCCTGCCATGCCAGCCACCCATTATCAGTATATGGTACAGTAGACTGCCATGCCAGCCACCCATTATCAGTATATGGTACAGTAGCCTGCCATGCTAGCCTCCCATTATCAGTATATGGTACAGTAGCCTGCCATGCCAGCCACCCATTATCAGTATATGGTACAGTAGCCTGCCATGCCAGCCTCCCATTATCAGTATATGGTACAGTAGCCTGCCATGCCAGCCTCCGATTATCAGTATATGGTACAGTAGCCTGCCATGCCAGCCTCCGATTATCAGTATATGGTACAGTAGCCCGCCATGCCAGCCACCCATTATCAGTATATAGAACTCTTGCCTGGCTATAACAGCTGGAGGGATGCAGATTGCATGACTCTGCTCAGAGTAAATAATATATGGTAAGTGTGCCGTCCGCCCCCGCACACGGCTGTAGATGGAGATTTAATAGCCATCGTCTGTACTGAGATGACTTTTCTTAATTGTAAGGATAAAAATACTCTGAGTTTCCTGTGAATTATAAATGACTTTTTGCCGTCTGACCTACATTTGCTGGGATGATAATGTTCACACGCTGGGAAAGTTCTATTCCAAGAAATGCCATGTTTCCGCCCTGGTGCAGGGGACATTAGTGTGAATGAGGGCATAAGACTAAACCTGACTCACACCAGTCTCCTAGGACCCTCCGATCTAGGACACCTGTCACCGGAGATTCTATTTTAGGAGGACATTATTCATCTCTGACCTTTTTTTAGTAAAGAAAAGTGAGAACTTGTTGCTCTAAATGTGGAGCATGATGGGCTCTTAATGCCTCTACATAAGTGCTTGCCATAAACATGGGCCTTGTATGTGACCGCGATCCAACATGCGATCATCCAGAAAGTCTAACCTGAGAAACATGATTCAGATGAACAGCCTTCCACATAGATCCACAGTCTGTGTGAAGAAACCCCGGCATGCGTGGGTCAAGTATAATCTGAAGATGAGAGTTGCCAATATAAATCACAGGCTGTTCAAGACTAGTCCAACAACCCCCTGATTAGCAGTGCAGCCTTGCAGGGCTGGGGTCCTGGGTACAAATCCCAAGGACATCTACAAGGAGTTTGCATGTTCTCACCTTGAGTTCCTCCCACACTCCAAAGATATACAGAAAGGGAATTTAGTGACCTTCAATTGGGACAGTGATGATGATGTCTGTTAAGTGCTGTGGAATATGATGGCGTCATATAAGGAAGCAGAATCTATTTTATATAATCGTCTTATCCTGTCTGTCTGTCCAGGAAATCCCGCGTCGCTGATTGGTCCGGCCGTGGCCAGTTAGCGACACAGGGCTAACTCTGCCCATGTGGTCATGTGACTCACCAACTGCCCATGATGTACTGAACATGTTTTGTCAGTTACAGTGTCTGATGTACTTCTGTCATGTTTACTGAACATGGGTAATACACAGTGACATGAGGTAATACACAGGTGACATGAGGTAATACATAAGTAACATAAGGTAATGCACAGTAAAATGAGGTAATATACAGTAACATGAGGTAATACACAGTAATATGAGGTAATACACAGTAATATGAGGTAATACACAGGTAACATGAGGTAAATACAGTTATTCATGTAACAGTTTATATATTTTGATGATCTGCTTAATAATTTTGTTCAGTTGTATTAAGTTCTATGAGCAATAACATTTAATGATGAATGTATATATTTTACCCAAAAATCCTGTGTATTCATTGCATTATTCTTAAATCTTCATAAATAAAATACATACATATTCTAGAATACCCGATGCGTTAGAATCGGGCCACCATCTAGTAAATAATAATGGCCATACCTGCCAACTTTGAATGACAGCGAAGAAGGAGACATTCTGTGTAGCGCTAGTGTACTTTCTGTTGTACAATACGCCACTTTCCTAACCAGAAATATTGTTCCTACTGAAGCCCATTAGCGTTTACTCACAATACGGTACTGCTGTTATGGCCCCCACAGTGCCTACCACATACAGTATAATGTGCACACTCACACAGTATGATGCTCCCACAGACCCACACACATCAGTAACTAACACACACACTCCAGTATATAACACACACACTCCAGCATATATAGCACACACTTCAGTATATAACACACACTCCAGTATATAACACACACACACTCCAGTATATAACACACACTCCAATATATAACGCACACACACTCCAGTATATAACACACTCCAATATATAACGCACACACACACATTCCAGTATAAAACACACACACTCCAGTACATAGCACACACATCAATATATAAACACACACACACACTCCAGTATATAGCACACACATCAGTATATATAACACGCACTTCAGTATATAACACACACTTCAGTATTCAGTAATAACCACACACTCCAGTATACAGTGGGTACAGAAAGTGTTCAGACCCCTTTAAATTTTTCACTCTTTGTTTCATTGCAACCATTTGGTAAATTCAAAAAAGTTCATTTTTTTCTCATTATTGTACACTCTGCACCCCATCTTGACGGAAAAAAAACAGAAATGTAGGAATTTATTAAAAAAGAAAAACTGAAATATCACATGTGAGATCAGGAGCGACGGATGAGAGTATTCATCTGCCGCTGCTGCGCTGTGAATAAATAATTTTAAAAAAAAACCTGCATGGGTCCCTGTATTTTTGATAACCAGCCAGGCAAAATTCACAGCTGGGGGCTGCAACCCTCAGCTGTCAGCTTCAACAAGACTGGTTACCACGCTGTTTTTTTAAATTATTTAAATAAATAATTTAAAAAACTGAAGTTGGGTCCCCCTTTCATTTTTGACAACCAGCCTTTCTAAAGCAGACAGTTGGGAGATGGCATTTTTAGGGTAGTAAGGGGCCATGGATATTGGTAAAGTCCTTTATTAGAAATAAAACAAAACACAGTTTTCCATTTTTATTTAAAAATAACAAACACAGTTATACTCACCTAACGCCTAATTCCACCGAAGCTCTCTATCTCCTGTAATAAACCAAAAATAAAAAAACAACAATATACCATACCTGTCTGTCGTTCTGTCCCACGCCGTAATCCATCTCTGGGGGATAAACAGTTTTCAACCTGGACGGTGCCAAGATGCGACCGTCCAGACTGAGAACCACTGGTGACTGAGCTGCTGCGAGTGCAGCCTCAGTGACCGGTGGTGACGTCATCGAGGTTACCTCTGGTCACTGAGGCTGCATTCCCTGCCAGACTGAACTGCCATGACCTCGGTGAGATCCCCGCTAGCACCATGTCTGGTTGGCTGGTTATCAAAAATACAGGGGTACCTCTCCGTTTTTTTGTTTTTTTAATTATTTATTTACAGTGCAGGAGCAGTTCATAAATACTCCCATCACCGCTCTTGCTCCCACTGTTATTAGTGGCTGCAGGTGTCGGATGATGGGAGCAGTAGTCCCATCAGCTGACACCAGTGACCGGAGGTAAACTTTATACCTCCGATCACAGCTGAGCGCTCACGCTGTCTTTTAACAGCGTGGGAGCCGCGGCTCTCTGACCGGTGGGGATGATTTCACCGCCAATCAGAAGCGGTGTTTGCTGCTATGCCATGCACATGACAGCGCGACAAACACCCGGTGTTCAGGCAGCCGAACCCGAACAGTAACACGGACTTCCTGGTGAAGTCCGTGTTCGGTGTCCCTGCCTGAACACTAGGTGCTCGGTACAGAACTTTACTGTTCGGGTTCGCTCATCTCTACTTATCATACACATCAGTATGTAACACAAATATCAATATCTAACACACACTCCAGTATATAACACACACAAACATCAGTATCTAACACAAACCTCTATACATAACACACACATCAGTATATAACTCAGATTAGTATTGCACACACAAAACAGTATATAGTGCACACAAACATCAATATATAATACACACACATCAGTACATACAGCTCCCCCCATTTAATATGATGCCCAAATGGCTCACCAGACACAATATGATTCCCCTACAGTCCCACAACACAATTTAATGCCACTAAAGTCCCCACACACATTAGGATGCCCCCACAATTATTGCACACAGTAGGATTCCACTATAGTCCCGCCACACATTATCATGGTCCCAAAATCTACCATACACATTGAGGCACCTAAAGCCCCCCCCCATCGATCCACGTTATGATGGACCTTACAGACCCCCCACAGTACAGTGCCCCCACACATACATCACACATGCCTGTCAAAGCACTACTAGCTGCTCCTGTGTTACGTGTCTCTGCTGTCAGTCTTGGTAACGCCTGAAAACCTGCCAAGACCTTCAGGTCATGTGTCTTCTGGCTCTATCTAGATCAGTGTTTCCTAAACTCCAGTCCTCGCGGCCCCCGTGGGTCATGTTTTCAGGATTTTCTCTGTATTGTGCAGATGTTGGAAGTATCATCAAGGCATCAGGAATTCTCTCACCTGTGCAACACTTTGGAAATCCTGAAAACATGACCTGTGGGGGCCGTGAGGACTGGAGTTTGGGAAACACTGATCTAGATGAAATCGTAAAGGAAAGGCCTGTCAGCTATTTTCTTCACCCCTTTTTTCAACTATTTCTGTGTTCTGAAGTCGGGACACACCTCTGACCTTGTGGGACAGCAGTACACTATGCATCCAGGACGGTTGTGAGAAATAAATGTTATTTATTTTTTGCAGATCTATTTCATATGAACATGTGCACCAAATAAAATTGTGATTATAGCACATATAGAACACAAAGGTGAAACTATATTAGTACTTTCAGCTCACAAAACAAACAATCTTACACCCATCTGAAGTCAGCAAGGGAGACTGATTTATCTTGGTAAATTTGGAAATACAAGTCACAAGCACTAGAGGGTGACAAAGTCTATTTCGTGTTTCAGATCAAATTCTCTGACTATAGATAGATTGAGTGAAATTTTGCATGGTTTGTCTAGAAATACTGAGAACATTAAAACTCGAAATGTCCCCCACTTCAAGAGATTTGGCTCCCTGAATTTAGGCTCTATAGAATTAAAGAAAATGAATGTCTGTGTTTTGATTGCAAAATCAGTTTTGCCCAAAGGATCTTAAAGAATTAAAGTGACAGCATCCAAAGAGCTGCTCTTAAAGGGGCAGCAAACATATAGTCACTTTGGCTGTTGCAGAAGTAACCACTGCCTCATTTATGCCTCACAGGGAGAAAGTTCTGGTTGCCTATAGCAACTAGAGCGCTGCTTTCAGCAGTAAGTGAGGTAAAGTGGAAGCTGAGCTCTGCTCATTTCCTGATTTATATATATATATATATATATATTATATATATAGTTTCAGCTATTAGATCTCTGATCAGTGTGAGGTGATTACTAAGGGTCATAATGCTAAGGACTTTTTTAAAATGTCACCCAAAACACGACCATCTATTGGGTAAGTTAATCGAAAAACTAGGAAAGTAAAACTGTCTGAAACACCTGAGACAAGTGAACAACACGAGTCCTGGCTTGAAAGGAAACGGATGAGACAGGCTGAATCAAGGGCATCTGAACACGGGAATGTCCTTTCAGGAGAGTCATATGAGACAGGCTGAATCAAGGGCGTCTGAAACATCTGAACACCGGGAATGTGCTTTCAGGAGAGTCATATGAGACAGGCTGAATCAAGGGAAGCTGAAACATCTGAACAACAGGAACGTCGTCTTCAGGAGAATTGGATGAGACAGGCTGAATCAAGGGAAGCTGAAACATCTGAACAACAGGAACGTCGTCTTCAGGAGAATTGGATGAGACAGGCTGAATCAAGGGAAGCTGAAACATCTGAACAACAGGAACGTCGTCTTCAGGAGAATTGGATGAGACAGGCTGAATCAAGGGAAGCTGAAACATCTGAACAACAGGAACGTCGTCTTCAGGACAATTGGATGAGACAGGCTGAATCAAGGGAAGCTGAAACATCTGAACACCGGGAACATCGTCTTCAGGAAAATTGGATGAGACAAGCTGAATAAAAGGAAGCTGAAACCTCTGAACAAAAGGATGAACATTGTCAAAATGACCGCATACGACATATGCAACATATGCAAAGACAGAGGAAGGCTGACTTGAGTTTGGAAGCATTTCACTACAACCCAATTCGGGACTATAGGTCACATCTGAAAGTCATAATAGGCAAAATGGACGTAATATGCAAACATTGTCAAACAAAAAAGTTTAACTTGGCATTGCCTGGTATGTGCTGCTCAAATGGAAAATGAATTTGCCACCTTAAGTCTACCTCCCGAACCACATCTGTCATACATGTCATGAACTACCCCTGAGTCCAAGCATTTTCTGCCAAATATTGGGAGATACAATTCATCTTTCCAGATGACATACTTTGGTAAGACAGCAAGACTTGAAGAAGCAGGATTTATGCCCACTTAAACTCCAGGGACAAATATATCACAAATAGGTTCAATGCTTCCGTATCAAATGAAGTTTGTGAAAGGAGAGTAAATTTTAATATTTAATAAAATTTTGTTCAGTAAGTAGTTGTTCTCAGTATTCTACAAATTTGTAAAAATAAACAACACCAAGTTAACAAAAAAGAAAGTTAAAACACAATTTTTAAACTCTGAAGTTGTCAACTTCAGAGTGAAACTGAAAATTTAACCGTAGCAAGCGTAACCAACAATTTAACGTATAATTTTCCCCGAGCGAAGCCTCGGGTATTTTGCTAGCATTATAAAAAGTTAAATTCTCTTCTCGGTTACGGTAGTTTACATAAGACTTCTTTTATGACAAATGTCTTCTCCAATTCACTGCTTCACATAAGTTCTATCATTAACTTTCACACCGTCCTATTTCTAACATTATTTAACTTTGTACACTATATATACAAAAGTATTGGGACACATTCCTTAGGTCGAGTTATTTTTTTCCTCTAATCTGAAAAGCGTACAGTTTGGATTTTCCTACTTTTAAAGGGAATCTGTCACCCCAATTTTACCATATCAACTAAAGATATGGCGTCCCATAACAAAGCTAACGGTAGGTATCATATATCCTGATACCCCCGTTTTCATATCAAAATACCTTTGTAAAGTTGGCTATTTTCCCTGACCTGACTGCCGTGATTGACGGGAAAATAACCAACTTTACAAAGGTATTTTGATATGAAAACGGGGGTATCAGGATATATGATACCTACCGTTAGCTTTGTTATGGGACGCACTATTCAGCCATATCTTTAGTTGATATGGCCAAATTGGGGTGACAGATTCCCTTTAAGGTACTGAATCCATTTTTGGTCCACGTGTCAGTAAAAATTTCTCCTATCAACTATACAGTGAAAAACAGCAGTCAGATGACACACAGATGGCATCAAAGTGTTATCTCTTTTATTAGCGGACTCATTCACCTAAATGTACAACTTGGGTCAAAATGAGACATTTCTCTGCAAAAAAAGGACACGTGAGAATGCACATTGATATACTGTATATATAATTAATTCATTACATAGCGATGTACTAGTACAAAGCGCATATAATAAAAAAGAACATTATTTAGAAATGTAGCCAAAGAAAATTCTCCTATTCTCAGCAATCACATCAGCCTGGGAGCGTGCAGAGTTGAAGTCAAGATATAGCCCTGACCTCCCTTGACAGTGGGACATCTCACCTGGTTTGGGACAGTCCTACTGGATCAAGGACACTGCAGAGCTCCAAAACTCTTTTGGCATCAACGTCAGCACAAAATCTGTGCATCGGGATCTTCATGATGTGGGTTTGCCCAAAAGCTGCATGCAAGCCTTGCATCAACAAGCATAATGTCAAATGTTCAATGGAGGGTGTAAAGCATGCCGCCACTTTGGAGCAGTGGATATGTCTTCTGTGGAGTGATAAATCTCACTTTTAGGCCTGACAGTTTTATTGACAAGTCTGGGTTCATTAACTTCTTGTCTACATTGTGCCAACTGTAAATTTTGGTAGAGGAAGGATAATGCTATGAGATTGTTTTTCAGGGGTTGGACTAGGCTATGAATTTCCATTGAAGGGAAATCTTAATTCTACGGCCTATCAAGATATTTTGTACAGTTTCATGTGTCTAACTTTGTGAGAACAGTTTGGGGAAGGCCCTTTTCTGTTCATATATGACTGTGCCTCAATGCACAAGCAAAATCCATAAAGGTATGGTTGTGTGAGTTTGGTCAGAGCTGGTCAGTGTGTAATTAAGGTCAGAGCTCACAGAGCTCTTACCTTTACCTCATCCAGCACATTAGTGATGAAGAGATTGTGAGTTAGGACCGAGGGCTGCCACCAGGAATTTCGGGGCCCCATACTGGCACAATTTTCGGGTCCCCTTAAGACTCTGCCCAGGCTCCGCCTCCAACTCTCTGTATATAGTGTCAGTGTACAGCTAATGCGCAGGGATCACCAGTGGCATTATATATAGGAGCTCTGCATATAGTGTCAGTGTACAGGTAATACAATGATCACAATTGACATTATACACATGAGCTCTGTATATTAAGTGATCACCAGTGATACTATACACTGGAGCTTTGTATATAGTGTCTGTGTACAGGTAATTCAGGGATCACCAAGGACATTATACCCAGGACCTCTGTATATAGCTCTGTATATTAAGGGATCACCAGTGATACTATACACTGGAGCTTTGTATATAGTGTCTGTGTACAGGTAATTCAGATATCACCAAGGACATTATACACAGGAACTCTGTATATAGTGAATAGCCTACAGGTAATAGAGTGATCACCAGTGACATTATACACAAGTTCTGTGTATATAGTGTCAGTGTACAGATAATACAGTCATCACCAGTGACATTATACACAGGATCTCTGTATATAGTGTCAGTGTACAGCTAATGCGCAGGGATCACCAGTGACATTATATATAGGAGCTCTGTGTATAGTGTCAGTGTACAGATAATATACAATGATCACCGGTGACATTATACACATGACCTCTGTATATAGTGTATAGTGTCAGTGTACAGGTAACATACTGACTCACCGGTGACGTCTGTAGTTGAAGCCCTTCAACTTTGCTTTTCATCTTCATCCAGAGCACACCGCCATCACTTCTTCCAGCCAGGACTCGTCTCTGCAGAAAATAACAGTTATCTAGAGCACATTCCCCAATTTTTCCCCAACCTCTACTCTACGCCAGATGAAGAAAAAAAGTGTCCGTGTCGCCTTGCACAGTAACAGGACCTCTCCTCCCCCACACTGAAGACATTATCCTCAAAAATATTATCCTTTAATTAGCCCCACTGTAATAATATCCCACATTCTGGACTCCACGTGTCCTCCAATTTTGGATCCCACATGTCCTCCCATTCTGCCTCATGTCTCTTCATACTTCCCCCATGTCTCTCCATAATGCCCCCATAGTCATTCATAATAGTATAATGCATCCCACAGTCATATATAGCAGTTTAATGCACCCTACTATGGTAATATAATGCAGCCCCATGGTAGTATAATGCAGCCCCATAGCAGAATAATGCAGTCCCATGGAGGTATAATGCAGCCCCATGGCAGTATAATGCAGCCTCATAGTGGTATAATTCAGCCCCATGGCGGTATAATGCAGCCTCATGGTGGTATAATGCAGCCCCATAGTGGTATAATGCAGCCTCATGGCGCTATAATTCAGCCCCATGGCGGTTAATGCACCCCTATAGAGGTAAAATGCACCCCTATAGCAGTATATTGCAGCCTCATACCGCAGCTTTACAAAAAAAAAGTTTCTTCTTATTGTCCAAGGTCCAGCGATGTCATCTTCTACGATTCAGGCGCACCGTTATTCCAGCGTATGACAGTGACGTCATACGTCGGCAACATGTGCGCTGATGTCAGCTGCCGGCCTGTGATTGGCTGGCGACTGTTAACTGTTGCCGTGCAGAGGAATCTCCCGCATGGCAACGGATTACGCCAGTAAGGGCAGTTACGCCCTGATGGTGGTCTTGTCAGGACCTCATCCAGGTGTCTGACCTCACAACTGCTTTTCTGGATGAATAGATAACCAATATCTCCATAGTCCTGTAGAAAATCTTCCCTCAAAAGCTGTTATAGCTTTACAGGAGGCACCAACTCCATATTTATACCTATGGATTCGGAGTGGGATGTCATAAAAGCTCCTGTAGCTGTAATGTGTAGGTGTCCCAATACTTTTTTCCCTTTAATGGACACAGTCTGTTCTTAGATTTGACTTTGTATATAGGGTATGTGTAGCGATGTCTGTGCCTGTATGCCGTTCTTAGCACATAACCTCTTCTTTTGTAGGCAGAAACGGGTGATGCCCCGTCAGAAACTAGCAATGAACCAAGGCCAGCGCCAGCAGAAAATGGCTTGAATCATGCTTCTACACTAACACCGAAGCCGTCATCTCAGGCTGTTCACAGTCAGCCGGCTCCAGGTAGGAGCGTTCTGCTATTCCTATGCCCCATGCTTTTCAATCTAAATGTCACATTTTGAAATATTAAAAATGGAATTGTTTTCTTTTTTTTTATATACTTACATTAACTTGTAATTTCTAAAAGAGTGGAAATAATCTGCCTCTGTAGGAGATAACTGTGATAATGAGACATTTCCTTATTTATAGACAGTCTCATACTTTGGACTAATGGGGTAGACTATTAGAGCGGATGGAGAATCCTTAGTAAAAGATTCCCGATATCACCTAGTTGTTTTCTTTTTCTAGGTTCAGTGAAAGCTCCTGCTAAAACTGCCCCGGCTGAGGACCTCATATTGAGTGTTTTAACAGGTAAATGATACACTGATATGATCAGGAAAGAATACCCGAGCTGAAGTCATTCTAAACAGTGTGTATGAATGGGGAAACGTGCTAACAGTATGTATTATACTCCAAATTCTACACCTTTAGCTAAGGTCACACCCAGACTTCAAGTGGGTGTTTAATATCTGGACAACGGTGCATTGTTCCGAATTATAAAAAAATAGCAAGTTTTATTTGTTTACATTTAAACCACAGACACAGATTTTTTTGGGTGTTGTGGACGTCCCCTTCTACACTATTTACCGGGTTACATTTAGTTACGAACTCAAATATCTCAAAAGTCAATTTCAGTACAATAGTGTGACCTGCTAACCCCTTAACCGCCGTCTTTAACTCACATCACAGTCACTAGATGGTCCCACGATATACTAATATAACATAAGATAAGATAAACCATTCCCCAACAGACTATTGTGAAATCTTTGGGATATGTGGAGCATAGCAGCAAGGAAAGATAGATCTGAACTTCACTCTATTTTGTCCTGTACCCTTCTCGTTGTAACACATACACTGGAGCTTTTTTTTTTTATAAGGTTCTGTTAATTTGGAAATATTACTGGTACATTACTGTTTAGGAATTCTTTAAAAAATAGAAGTATTAATAGTTATTTTTATCAATTGGCATCAAAACGGCATCAAATCTTCTCTATACAATTGCACACAGTGTTTGAAGGCAATCGACAGCGAGGTTACTCCAAACATCTTGGAGCACTCACCACAGATCTTCCCGGGTTGTAGCCTTATGCAAATCCTTCTCTCTTTTCATATCATCCCAGACAGACTCAATTTTGAGATCGGAGTTCTGGGGGAACTTTTGCACAGGATATAACATTGTAATCCAGAAGTGTAAACATGAGGATATTTGCTGGTGTGCAATGCTTGTATGATCCTGACAATGTATTTGATCATTAGTTTCATAGATTTCTTTACCCTAAACTCAGTGAGGACAGGAAGTTTTTTTTTAATGCAGGAAAAAAGTAGACATTTACATACTTACTGAAATTGCAAAGTCCATATGCAAAAATACACTAGTTTTCTGGAAAACAGATATACCCGTAAATAAATTTTCTTGAATTAAGGAGGTTTTAATCGGATGTCTATTGAGCTAAAACTAATTTTTACTACTAGGTGTCATTAAAAACTTTTGCCATCTGTGGCCTCTATCTATTGCTGAGTGCAGAATAAGTTAACTGAGAATCCATCAGTGAGCTAATTCTGAAGGGAGAGTTTGAAATTAATTTAGGAGTGCTTTTTTCTGGGCTTCTCATACCTGATTTATGATCGCATTAAAGTTAGTTTCCCTTTGATGAGACTTGTTAACATAAATCCACTAAAAGGAGCTCAGATAAAAAGAGTTACAAACTTTTCCGTCAGATTTCAGATAACTCATTTTTCAGCCAGCATTAAAGAGTGTAAGTTCATGTTTAGGGAGGAGCGAACCTGTGGAAGGTGCTGTAAAATGGTCATAGTGAGGGCTAAGGGGCTGCAAAAGAAAGGAAAATGGGGGTAAGAGCAGGACAACTGCCCTGAAAACAAATGTGGATAGGAAAATTACTTAAAATAACATAGAATGAAAAAAAAAACTTGAACCAGGAGGCAAATGTCCAAGTGGAGGAGTGGAGCAGTGCCTCACATGTGTATTTTACTGAACTTATTAATACATAAGTAAATGAAAAAAAATGACCTGGGGTCCCCTCTATCTTTAATAACCAGCTATGGCAAAGCAGAAAGCTGGGGGGCTGATATTAATAGGCTGGGAAGGGCCATGGATATTGGCCCCATCCCAGCCTTATAAGACCAGCACTGAGCCGCCCCAGAAATGGTGCGTCCATTAGATGCGCCAATTCTGGCACTTAGCCTGGGTGCGGTGGCCAAAACCAGGAATGTAACAATCAAATGAAAAGTATAATAGAAACACGTCATCACTTCTGTATTTATCGCCCACTCCTGGGTTTGGCTTATAAATATTGAGTTACAAATCTCACCAAATACTCATTGTGTGCACGTGGCGTGAGACACAGGCTAAAGACAGCAAAATGGCAACATTTTCAAAGAAGCCCAATTGTAAAAATGATTATTGGGCAAAAATACTTACATTTAAGTATTTAAAAAAGCCTCCAGATGTGTCAATTTGTTTTAAGAGGTGCCTAATTTTTTAGGAGGAGCACACTACTGCTGTAGGTTTGCACTAAATTTTCTGTCCATTCCTTTAGTATTTATAGTAAATTTGTCAGGTTGTTGTGAGAATAGAGAAAATTGAAAAGTTGCAAATTATTGCACAAATATAGCAGGTGCTATGATTTTTTTAACTTTTTTTTTTGTTTTCCTTTTTTCCCACCAGAAGTTGAAGCTCAGACTATTGATGAACTGAAACAACAAAAGACCTTTGTGAAATTGCAAAAGAAACATTATAAAGAAATGAAGGATCTCGTTAAAAAACACCATAAGAAAACCACTGACCTGATCAAGGAGCACACCACTAAATACAATGAGATCCAGAACGATTACTTACGGAGGCGGGCGACCCTCGAGAAGACTGCAAGGAGAGACAGCAAAAAGAAGTAAGGAATCTGATGAGGAATCTGGGAGATTGCTGTAGAAGATGTCACAAGGGCTGTGAGCAAAATTGGATTTTAATGATATACTTGCAGAATTACAGATTTCTAGAAATTATGCCATATAATAAGTTGCAATCCAGGAACACAATGTCCGTAGCTACTAGGTCAGAGCTGACAGCGGGGTTGGCATTATGAGTGTGCCACCTGTACGGTCAGATTGCTAGTGGAGGCATCGGAGGATTGTGACAAAATGTAATATTAAATGATGTATTCAGGATTACAAAAACATTGCTGCCTTCATCTGAAAACAGCCCCAACCCTGTCTGTACAGTCATGGCCAAAAGTTTTGAGAATGACACAAATATTATATTTTCACATGATCTGCTGCCCTCTGGTTTTTATGTGTGTTTGACAGATGTTTTTATCACAGACAGAAATATAATAATTGCAAACATATGAGTAACAAAAGCTTATATTGACAGTTAGAATGAGTTAATGCAGCAAGTCAATATTTGCAGTGTTGACCCTTCTTCTTCAAAACCTCTGCAATTCTCCCTGGCATGCTCTCAATCAACTTCTGGACCAAATCCTGACTGATAGCAGTCCATTCTTGCACAATCAATGCTTTCATTTTGTCAGAATTTTTAGGTTTTTGTTTGTCCACCCATCTCTTGATGATTGACCACAAGTTCTCAATGGGATTAAGATCTGGGGAGTTTCCAGGCCATGGACCCAAAATCTCTATGTTTTGTTCCCTGAGCCATTTAGTTATCACCTTTGCTTTATGGCAAGGTGCTCCATCATGCTGGAAAAGGCATTCTTGATCGCCAAACTGCTCTTGGAGGGTTGGGAGAAGTTGCTCTTGGAGGACATTCTGGTACCATTCTTTATTCATGGCTGTGTTTTTAGGCAAGACTGTGAGAGAGCCGATTCCCTTGGCTGAGAAGCAACCCCACACATGAATGGTTTCAGGATGCTTAACAGTTGGCATGAGACAAGACTGGTGGTAGCGCTCACCTTGTCTTCTCTGAATGAGGCGTTTTCCTGATGTCCCAAACAATCGAAAAGGGGATTCATCAGAGAAAATAACTTTACCTAAGTCCTCAGCAGTCCACTGCCTGTACCTTTTGCAGAATATAAGTCTGTCCATGATGTTTTTTCTAGAGAGAAGTGGCTTCTTTGCTGCCCTCCTTGAGACCGGGCCTTGCTCCAAGAGTCTCCGCCTCACAGTGCGTGCAGATGCACTCACACCTGCCTGCTGCCATTCCTGAGCAAGCTCTGCACTGCTGGTAGCCCGATCCCACAGCTGAAACACTTTTAAGAGACGGTCCTGGCGCTTGCGGGTCTTTCTTGGGCGCCCTGAAGCCTTTTTGGCAACAATGGAATCTCTCTCCTTGAAGTTCTTGATGATGTGATAGATTGTTGACTGAGGTGCAATCTTTCTAGCTGCGATACTCTTCCCTGTTAGGCCATTTTTGTGCATTGCAATGATGACTGCACGTGTTTCTTTAGAGATAACCATGGTTAACAGAAGAGAAACAATGATGCCAAGCACCAGCCTCCTTTTAAAGTGTCCAGTGGTGTCATTCTACTTAATCATGACAGATTGATCTCCAGCCATGTCCTCATCAACACCCACACCTGTGTTAATGGAGCAATCACTGAAAAGAGGTTTGCTGGTCCTTTTAAGGCAGGGCTGCAATGATGTTGAAATGTGTTTTGGGGGATAAAGTTCATTTTCTAGCCAAATATTGACTTTGCAAGTAATTGCTGTTAAGCTGATCACTCTTTATAACATTCTGGAGTATATGCAAATTGCCATTAGAAAAAGTGAAGCAGTAGACTTTGTAAAAATTAATATTTGTGTCATTCTCAAAACTTTTGGCCATGACTGTAGGTTGTTTATGGTATTGCAGTGTTACGCTATTCACTTCAATGGAGCTGAACTGCAATACCAGGCACAACCTGTACGGCAAAGGTGGTGCTGTTTTTCAATCCTTTTAATTTCATAGTCACATTATTTCTGCGTCGTAGGGCACTTCTTCTATAGGGCATTACCACCAAATATGTATTTTTTTTAAGTGGTGTAAATGTTGCTTTTCTCCTGATTGTGGCGTTATTTATTTTTTGTTCCTGTGCCTCTCTATTCTCGATATATGTCCTCCCCCTTCCCATTTTCTAAATCTAGTTTTTATAACCAACTGAGCGTGGTCTTCAAAAAGAAAAATCAAATGAACGAATGATTATCTATATATGCACACACCACTGATCGTTATATGGTATTGAGGCAGAAGTGGCCATGATGATGTATATACAGTACAGACCAAAAGTTTGGACACACCTTCTCATTTAAAGATTTTTCTGTATTTTCATGACTATGAAAATTGTACATTCACCCTGAAGGCATCAAAACTCTGAATTATCACATGTGGAATTATATACTTAACAAAAAAGTGTGAAACAACTGAAAATATGTCTTATATTCTAGGTTCTTCAAAGTAGCCACCTTTTGCTTAGATGACTGCTTTGCACACTCTTGGCATTCTCTTGATGAGCTTCAAGAGGTAGTCACCGGAAATGGTCTTCCAACAGTCTTGAAGGAGTTCACAGAGATGCTTAGCACTTGTTGGCCCTTTTGCCTTCACTCTGCGGTCCAGCTCACCCCAAACCATCTCGATTGGGTTCAGGTCTGGTGACTGTGGGGGCCAGGTCAGCTGGCGTAGCACCCCATCACTCTCCTTCTCGGACAAATACCCCTTACACAGCCTGGAGGTGTGTTTTGGGTCATTGTCCTGTTGAAAAATAAATGATGGTCCAACTAAACGCAAACCGAATAGAATAGCATGCTGCTGCAAGATGCTGTGGTAGCCATGCTGGTTCAGTATGCCTTCAATTTTGAATAAATCCCCAACAGTGTCACCAGCAAAGCACCCCACACCATCACACCACCTCCTCCATGCTTCACGGTGGGAACCAGGCATGTAGAGTCCATCCGTTCACCTTTTCTGCGTCGCACAAAGACACGGTTGTTGGAACCAAAGATCTCAAATTTGGACTCATCAGACCAAAGCACAGATTTCCACTGGTCTAATGTCCATTCCTTGTGTTCTTTAGCCCAAACAAGTCTCTTCTGCTTGTTGCCTGTCCTTAGCAGTGGTCTCCTAGCAGCTATTTTACCATGAAGGCCAGCTGCACAAAGTCTCCTCTTAACAGTTGTTGTAGAGATGTGTCAGCTGCTAGAACTTTGTGTGACATTGACCTGGTCTCTAATCTGAGCTGCTGTTAACCTGCGATTTCTGAGGCTGGTGACTCAGATAAGCTTATCCTCAGAAGCAGAGGTGACTCTTGGTCTTCCTTTCCTGGGGCGGTCCTCATGTGAGCCAGTTTCTTTGTAGCGCTTGATGGTTTTTGCAACTGCACTTGGGGACACTTTCAAAGTTTTCCCAATTTTTTGGACTGACTGACCTTCATTTCTTAAAGTAATGATGGCCACTCGTTTTTCTTTACTTAGCTGCTTTTTTCTTGCCATAATACAAATTCCAACAGTCTATTCAGTAGGACTATCAGCTGTGTATCCACCAGACTTCTGCACAACACAACTGATGGTCCCAACCCCGTTTATAAGGCCAGAAATCCCACTTATTAAACCTGACAGGGCACACCTGTGAAGTGAAAACCATTTTTGGTGACTACCTCCTCAAGCTCATCAAGGGAATGCCAAGAGTGTGCAAAGCACTCATCAAAGCAAAAGGTGGATACTTTGAAGAACCTAGAATATAAGACATAATTTCAGTTGTTACACACTTTTTTGTAAAGTGTAATGTATAATTCCACATGTGTTAATTCATAGTTTTGATGCCTTCAGTGCGAATTTACAATTTTCATAGCCATGAAAATACAAAAAAAATCTTTAAATGAGAAGGTGTGTCCAAACTTTTGGTCTGTACTGTATATCGATAGAAAACATTATTGCGTGCGTATATACCAGACAGTACCTGCCAAACAGACTAATAAGTCAATGTATCACATCATTAAAAAGTATAAACTTTATCCATCAAAAGAGTTGGTGTGCAGTGGGCATGCAAACAAAAGAGAAAAGAGCTCACATCAAAAAGAGTTACAATATAATACGAAATTGTGTATAAAAATTACTGGGGGTGGGAGCCTGCTGTGTTACACATACATCCGAAGATAGGCAATGGCAAGATGTATATAAAAACTGTAGGAGGACCTATAGTATGATGATGCAGACCACATAATGCAAATAGAAAATATGTTAAAGGCTAAATAGAAAAATAGTAATTTTGTAAATGGGTAAAAATTTCACATACAGCAAATGAAATAAGTATTGAACATGTCACCAATTTTCTAAATAAACATATTTATAAAGGTGTTATTGACATGAAATTTTCACCAGATGTCAGTAACAACCCAACCAATCCACACAGGCAAAGAACTCGAACCATAGAAGTTCAAAAATTAAGTTATGTGTAATAATGAGAAAGGACACAGGGAAAAAGTATTGAACGTGTTTACTGAAATGTATTTAATGATGTCTACAAAAGCCTTTGTTGGTGACGACAGCTTCAAGATGCCTCCTGTATGGAGAAACTAGTTGCATGCATTGCTCAGGTGTGATCTTGACCTATGATTCCACACAAACACTCTTCACATCCTGAAGCTCCCGTGGGCTCCTTCTATGAACTCTGAGCTCTGTCCACTATCATTTCATCTTCATCTTCTGGTAGATGCAGAGATTTTATCAAGATTGTCTCTGTACATTTGTCCTTTGATCTCCCTTTAATCATGTGAAGTTTTCCAGTGTCGTATGCTGAAAAACAGCCTTCACATGATGTTCCCACCTCTTAACTTCACTGTTGGTATGGTGTTGTTGGGGTAATATGCAATGCCTTTTGGTCTACAAACATGTTGTGTGTTAAGGCATACAAAGAGTTCAATTTTGGTCTCATCTGACAAGACTGTATTCTTCCAGTTTTTCACAGGCTTGTGTAAATGTTGCTTTGCAAACTTTAAATACGCTTGAACTTGCTTTTTGTTCAGCAATGTAGTCTTGCGTGGTTAGCTTGCATAGAGGCCATGGAGGTTGAGTGCATTACTTACAGTTTTCTTTGAAACAATTGTGCCTGTTAATTCCAGGTCTTTCTGTAGCTCTCCACAGGTAGTCCTTGCCTCTTCTTCCACAATTCTTTTCACTTCTCTGTCTGAAATCTCATGAGGAGCATCTGGTAATGACCAGTTTAGGGTGAAATGATATTCTTTCCACTCCCAGTTTATGTCCCCAACAGTACTCACTGCAACCATCAGTAGTTTACAGATTCTTCTGTAACCAATGCCATCAGTATGTTTTGCAACAATAAGGTTGCAAAGGTCTTGAGACACCTCACTGTTTTTTTTTGCATCGTGAGATTTTTCTTGTCTGGCACTTAGGTATTGAGACAACTTTTTATAGTCCATCAGTTGAACCAGCTGATATTAGTTTTCACTGAGTGACAGAATTGCTTTTTAATTACTGATAGATTTCAGCTGGTGTCATGACTTTCCACCTCTCTTTCTTCATGTGTTCCATATTTTTTCCCTGTGTCATTTCTCATTAGTATCTTGTAGAAAACTTGGCACTCAGGTAAATTTTGTAGGAAGATAATTTTATTGTGTGCAAGCAATCCAAAAATAAAGAAGATGTTTCGGTCATACAATGACCTTCATCAGTCAGATTGTTATGTGTACAGGGTTACAGGCAATAATGAATACTTAGGATCAGCAGTGCATGATGAATCCTGTCCATCCTCCAGTGGGAAACTCGTCAAAACCCTTTTCCAATCAGGAACATTTAAACTTCATTTATGGGGATAACTTTTCCTAACCCAGTGTTTAGAGAATCTTGCACATGATTAAGAGAAGTACCTTTGTGCCCTTTTCTTGCACTTTTTTGATGATTTTCATGCCATTTTTTGCTTATGGATCTATTATAAGGGCTAGTCGGAGTAACACTAGTCCTTGTTTAGTGTGGGCTCCAATTTCAATTTAATAGGCTGCCAGCCTCTACGGTAAGGCAGGAAATATATTTTTAAGGGCTATAACTAGTGTAAGTATATAATTTGACTTTACTTGATGTTTTTGGACCCTCTGACTTGCTAAGTGTTTCTAAATTTTTACATTGTGACCTACTGTGGCAAATATATATGTGTGTCATTTAGCTGGCTATTTTTGTTTTTGTGTGATTTAATTTTTGTGGTTGGATTCCCTTATATGGGAACATTTGTTTTAGAAAGATTTAATGAAAATTAAGATTTTAATATTTAATGTTCCTTCAGTAGTGCGTTTCTGGTACAAATGAATTATATGCACCGTAATATCTGTTTATTCTGTGAGCCAATATTTGCATTATGTAGTCTGCATCCATCATACTATAAGTCCTCCTAAAGGTCTTTTATATACATCCTGCCATTGGCTATCTTCGGTTGTATAAGTAACACAGTAGGTTCCCACCTCCAGTCATTTTTATACACAATTTTATATTATATTGTTACTCTTATTGATGTGCGCCCTCTTTTCGTTTGTTTGTATTTCCATTGCATAACATTTCTTTTGATAAAGTTTATACCTTTTTATGATGTGATACATTTACTGTTTTTTTTTTTTTTTTGCTCTTTTGGTTTTGTAGTCTTGGAGAAGACTTTCGCACAGAAGAGTTGAGGACCACGCCTACTTGGATAAAAATACAGATTTCCATACAGGAAAAATAGAGCCGTATCTCAGGAACAGAGAGGCGTAGGAACAAAAGGAACACAAAGCCAGGGTCAGGAAAACAGAGGCATTTTAGGCCAGGCTAAAAAAAAAATATTTATATTTGTAGCATATGACAGGTAGTCGTTCAGTAATAATTTTATTCACAGTATTCCAAAATTGATTAAGAAAAAGCTGATGAATTTTCTTTTATGAAAACCTAGAAATCGTTTATTGAATCTTAAATAAAAAGTTCACTTAAGCATCACAGGAAATAGGCAACATCATGTTAACGAGTTTCGACCGCAAGTTGGTCTTAGTTGTAACAGGTTCCGAGTATATACAATCATTCTCTTATAATTAATGCTAAAAACTAAAGTTCACTAATCTCATCATATCCTAAAATGTGTATATGACATATCATAAAATTATTTTCCAGATTCTTTGCCTCTATGGCTATTCTTGGCATCTCAGTTCATATATATAAAGTGTTTTGTTTTTTTTCTGTCTGATCCTAGTCTTCAATTGCCATCCTAAGTAAGAAAACACACAGGCCCACAGCCGATATAAAACATTTTCCATTTTTTTATCCTATAAGTAATGCACCTTTTTATCGTTAAGCTTCAACACATTGAATGTGCCGCGTCTAAACCGGCGGTAAACGTTCAAAGCGAGAGACGAGGCCGGTTCTCATGTTATAATGGAAAAGTAATTTGTGACTGGATAGATATTTCGTTGGCAGCTGCATCCAAAGTACAGTACGTGTTTATCAATGGATTGTAATAATGATTTTTGTAGCAGAAAATAACACGAGCCGCATCAGCGTTTTGCTGGCTTTTGCAATGAACGAAGGCATATAAACACTTTTGTTGGTGATATTGCCACCGTTCCGAAAAGAATGGTAAAAGAAAATTTTGCTGACAGTGAAAATTATGAAATTACAAGTCTTATGAGGCTTGTAATGAAAGCATGGCAATTTTCTTTTTCACGGATTCCAATATTGAGATCTCCAGAGAGTCAGAGGTTGTAGCGGTTATTAAGTGTAATGAAATTGGTAAGGTGCACTGAGCCAAAAGTCCGGGCGATGAACATAAAAGCTATTAATGAACTGCTCATAACATAGTATATTGCAAAGGGGGAACCACATTTAGATATGTGTTGTGAACGTTCTGGAGACAACTTCTGATCTGAGGCTCCCTCTGGTGGTTGCTGACTGTATTGAAGCTGTATTGAATGACAAGGCTTCCTCACCTGGAAGCGAGGACTGGCAATCAGGAGAGACAAACTGGGCTGATATAAGTGAGCTGCCTTTCCATGATCCTTGCCGGTGATCAATTGTTGTTTCCTGGTCCATTTGGAAGTCAGCTGGTGTCTTGCTTTTGTCTGCTACTTTCAGATAAGTTATTTGCTGCTTGTTTCTATCGTGTTTGCTATTTCCATTTTTTGTCTGAACTTTTGTGGGAGGTTAGCCGGGTTCCCCTCCAGGGGCCTGTGCTACTCTCTGTTTTTCAGTAGCCACTGTTTATTTGTTCAATTGCTCTGTCCCTGCTATTTAAGTGGCTGCGGGTTAGCCGCTTGTTAACACCAGAGATCTGATTTAGCGGGTGGTGAGATCGTGTGGTCTCAGCATTTTTTTGAAATCAGAAGTGTTGGAATTGTTCTAGGGTTTTGCTGGGTTGCAGATAGTATTCTGTCCTGTCCTGTCCTATCTAGGCAGTATTTGGCCCCAGCGTTTGCTCACTCTATTTTCTGCCTGCGTTTGTGTTTCTTCTTGTCTAACCGCCATTATTTGTTTGGGGGCTTCCTATTCCTTCTGGGTAATTTTATTAAACCAAAACCATGGGTAACGTATCTTAACATGGTTCCAAAATTGGACCAGAGCAACTCCCTAAATGTTCATGCCTTACGAAAGAATCGAGCATTCAGCCCATAATTAATAAAGAGTATACAAATTTCAATTAAAAAATAATTTTTATTGAAAACTATATAAAAACATTTGTTCACAATAATCAATTAAATGTAAGTGAAATAGTGATGGAGCAAGAATTACGTCCTGGAGCAAATATAAAACGAACAGTAAATGCGCACTTCACAAAAATTACCTCCTCACAATAAATGAAGGGAAGTAATAATGGTTATGGTATTGGGATAATTGGGAAATATAGGTAAATTAAGAAAAATCAGCAGATTTGTTCACAAGGAAATAAATCCCCAAAGTGAAATAGGGATTTATAATAGTTAAATCAGTACAATACATTGTGCTAATAAGTAAATGTAATCGCAAATAAAGTACCGAAAAAACACCGCTAATATCCCAAAAACTATGCAAATCCGAACAGGCAGAGGTTGATTGAAATAAGTATAAGGTCAATGCCTCCTACAGATGCCCTACAGGGTGCATGTCAAGAAAGTGCCGAAGTGCTTACCCATATTGGGAAAAAGAATATGCCGTCCAGGAACGTGCCCCATTTTTTGTCTGCACTTTTGTGGGAGGTTAGCCGGGTTCCCCTCCAGGGGCCTGTGCTACTCTCTGTTTTTCAGTAGCCACTGTTTATTTGTTCAATTGCTCTGTCCCTGCTATTTAAGTGGCTGCGGGTTAGCCGCTCACTCTATTTTCTGCCTGCGTTTGTGTTTCTTCTTGTCTAACCGCCATTATTTGTTTGGGGGCTACCTATTCCTTCTGGGGTCTACTCCGGGGCAGTTAGCTTTCCTGTTTCTATCTTCATGTGTAGCTATCTCTCCGGCTGTGCCGAGGAGTCTAGGTCACCGTAGGTACATCCCACGGCTGCTTCTAGTTGTGCGGTTAGTTTAGGGGTCTGCAACCTTTTAGTTCCCAACCTCTCTGGTGTTCGGCTGCCTTGGCTGTTTTTTGCTCCTGTCCTCCTCAGCTACCAAATCATAACAGATATGTGATACATGGTGCTTAAATAATACCATCATACAGTGCTCAAAATAGTGCCATTACACAGAGCCCAAATATGTTGTGTTCATACAATAATGCCACAGAATACCCAGTAAAACATAAAGAAAGTGGATCTGTCACCAGATTTCACAGCCATGTTTTTCTCTACACATACTGTATACATTCATAGCCGAAAGTGTTGGCACCCTTGAAATTGATCCAGAAAATGAAGTATTTCTCCAAGAAAATTATTGCAATTACATGTTTTATTATACATATGTTTATTGCCTTTGTGTGTATTGGAACAAAACAAAAGAAACTGAGCAAAAAAGGCAAATTAGGGTACATTTCCACGTACCGGATTGTCTGCGCTTTGGACGGAGCGGAAACCCCGCTCCACCCAAAGCCCCGCCCCCTTCTGTACACGCGGTGATTCCGGATGTGTTCATTGAACACATCCGGAATCGCCACACGTTATACATAGGACTGTGTTATTTACCTTGCAGCGACGGAGCATCGCCGCAAGGTAAATGGACATGCTGCGTCTAAAAAGACGCGCCGCATGTCCAGTTTTGCGGGTGTAATCGGACGCATAGTGGAGACGGGATTTCATAAAATCCCCTCCACTATGCTGGAACATCTGGCCGCTGCGGATTAAACGCTGCGGCAGGACGCAGCGTTCAATCCGCAGCAAATACTGATGGTTTCCTAACCGTGAAAACATACCCTTAGACATCATTTCACACAAAACCCCAAAAATGGTCGAGAAAAAATTATCAGTCCACTCAACTTAATATTTGGTTGCACACCCTTTGGAATAAATAACTGCAATCAATCACTTCCAATAACCATCAGCAAGCTTCTTACACCTCTCAACTGGAATTTTGGAGCACTTTTCTATTGCTAACTGCTCAAAGTCTCTCATATTTGAAGGCGCCTTCTCTCAGAAGCAATTTTAAGATCTCTATACAGATGTTCAATGTGATTTAGATCCTAACTCATTGCTTGCCTTTTCAGAACTCTTAAGAGCTTTGTTTACATCCATTTCTGGATGCTTCTTGTATTCTTTATTCTTCCTATCCCCTGTAATCCCCCCACCTAGTAAGGAATTAGTCATTTCCCCCTCCATTCTCCCCAGCAATCTCACCTTTCCCTCAGAACTGTTCCTCCACATACAATCCTTTTTACCAAGACACACACGGCCTCATCATGTCCTATCCTGCTCTCACCTTCTAACGCTCTGTCTGCTACTCCTCATCGCTGGCGATGTATCCCCAAATCCTGGCCCTCCTCAACACATCCCCACACTCATTTCTAACACCCTGCCACGATCCTCCACACGTTTTTGCAACCATGACAACTTCATACCTATCCATCCACACACCCCTCCCCCGGCCCCCCTACCCGGAGCACTATGGAATGCACGCTCCTCCTGCAATAAACTGTCATTTATCCACGACCTCTTTATCACCAACAAACTCTCCTTCCTTGCCATCACTGAAACCTGGCTCACTCCCTCTGACACAGCCTCTCCAGCTGCGCTTTCCTATGGCGGATTCCATCTTTCTCACACCCCTCGCCCAGCAACAAACGTGGTGGAGGAGTTGGTTTGCTCCTATCTGATACCTGCTCCTTTACCCCAATTCCACTACCCCCCTCCGCTATTATTCCCTCGTTCGAGGTGCACTCCACCCGCATCTATTCCCCCTCCAACCTCCAACTGGCTGTCATCTACCGCCCCCCGGAACTAGCCATCTCCACCTTTCTCGACCACTTCACCACCTGGCTACTCAATTTCCTCTCTGCTGACATCACAACCATCACCATGGGCGATTTCAACATCCCCATTGACACTTCCACCCTGGCTGCCTCTAAACTTCTATCGCTCACGGCTTCCCTCGGCCTCACTCAATGGTCCTCTGCGGCCACTCACAAAGATGGTCACACGCTGGACCTTATCTTCACCCGTCTCTGTTCCCTCACCAATCTCACTAACTCCCTACTCCCCCTGTCTGACCATAACTTACTGACATTCTCTCCCCTCTCCTCTGTTAGTACGCATCCCCCACTCCACAAAGTCACCCACCGTCGCAGAAATCTCAAACACCTCAATTTACAATCGCTCTCTGAGACCCTCCTCCCTCTCACAGACATAGCCTCACTTCATGACACAGCTGCTGCTGCCACATTTTATAACACCACAATAAAAGCCACTCTTGATTCGGCCGCCCCCTCACGCAGAGCAAAACTTGTACAATCAATAGGCAGCCCTGGCTGACCGGCCTGCCCAAAGAACTGAAACGGGCATCCAGGGCTACCGAGCAGAGATCGAAGAGAACCCATTCTACCGAGCACTTCAATGCATACAAGCAGTCCCTTGCCAGCTTCAAGTCCACGCTCTCTGCCGCAAAACAAACTTACTTCGCATCTCTCATATCCTCCCTGTCTCACAACCCTAAACAGCTCTTCAACACTTTCAATTCTCTACTCCATCCCACAGCACCTCCTCCCTCTCCTCTCATTTCTGCCGAAGACTTTGCCTCCTTCTTTAAGCAAAAGATTGATACTATCAGAGAAGGCTTTGGCCCACAGCCCCCAATGCCCCTCTTAGCCACTCAGCCCTGTTCTTCCAAAACCAGCTTCGCCACCATGAATGAAGATCAGCTCTCCACTCTCCTGTCAAGATCACACCTCACCACTTGCGCACTTGACCCACTCCCGTCCCACCTCATCCCTAACTTTGCCACAGTCTTCATCCCTACTCTCGCACACCTCTTCAACCTTTCACTTACAAATGGTGTCTTCCCCTCATCCTTCAAACATGCTTCAATCACACCCATCCTCAAAAAGCCCTCCCTCGACCCATCCTCTGCGTCTAGCTATCGCCCGATATCTCTTCTCCCCTACGCCTCAAAACTACTGGAACAGCATGTATATCTTGAACTGTCCTCCCACCTTTCCTCCTGTTCCCTCTTTGACCGGTTACAATCAGGCTTCCGACCGCATCACTCAACTGAAACTGCCCTAACTAAAGTCACTAACGACCTGCTAACCGCCAAGAGCAAGCGACACTACTGTCCTCTTTCTCCTGGACCTGTCTTCTGCCTTCGACACCGTGGACCATTCCCTCCTGCTACAGATTCTCTCATCTCTTGGCATCTCCGACTTGGCCCTATCCTGGATCTCATCATACCTAACAGACCGAACATTTAGTGTCTCCCTCTCACACACCACCTCCTCACCTCGCCCCCTATCTGTCGGTGTTCCTCAAGGCTCAGTCCTAGGACCCCTACTCTTCTCCATCTACACCTTCGGCCTGGGACAGCTCATAGAATCCCACGGCTTGCAGTATCACCTCTACGCCGATGACACGCAGATCTACCTATCTGGACCTGACCTCACCTCCCTACTGACCAAAATCCCACAGTGTCTGTCTGCTATCTCAGCCTTCTTTTCTGCTCGCTTTCTCAAACTGAACATGGACAAAACAGAATTCATCATCTTTCCCCCACCTCACTCTACCCCTCCACCAGACCTATCCATCAATGTCAATGGCTGCTCGCTTTCCCCAGTCCCACATGCTCGGTGCCTTGGGGTGATCATCGACTCTGTCCTCTCTTTCAAACCACATATCCAAGCCCTCGCCACCTCCTGCCGCCTCAAACTCAAAAATATTTCCCGGATCCGCGCATTCCTCAACCATGAAACCACAAAAACACTAGTGCACGCCCTTATCTCCCGCCTCGACTACTGCAACCTCCTACTGTCTAGCCTCCCCTCTAGCACTCTGGCACCACTCCAGTCCATCCTACACTCTGCTGCCCGACTAATCCACCTGTCTCCCCGCTATTCCCCAGCCTCTCCCCTGTGCCACGCCCTTCACTGGCTTCCTATTGCCCAGAGGCTCCAGTTCAAAACCCTAACCATGACATACAAAACCATCCACAACCTTTATCCTCCATACATCTGTGACATGGTCTCCCGCTACCTACCTACACGCAACCTTCGATCCTCTCAAGATCTCCTTCTCGACTCCCCCCTCATCTCTTCTTCTCACAACCGCATACAAGACTTCTCCCGGGCTTCCCCCATACTCTGGAACTCCCTGCCGCAAAACATAAGACTTTCACCAACAACGGAGACCTTCAAGAAAAACCTGAAGACCCACCTGTTCCGACAAGCCTACAACCTGCAGTGATCCTCAGTCTACTGAACCATCGCACGACCAGCTCTACCCTCTCCTAGTGTATTCTCACCCATCCCTGCAGACTGTGAGCCCTCGCGGGCAGGGTCCTCTCTCCTTCTGTACTTGTGTGTCCCTTGTCTAGCACATGTTTATTGTACCTGTCTATATTTTTCCCTTTTCATATGTAAAGTGCCATGGAATAAATGGCGCTATATAAATGTATAATAATAATAATAATAATAATAATAATAAAAAAGTATGTTTTGAGTCATTATCCTGCTGGAAGTCCCATGACCTAGGACGCAAACTGAGCTTTATTACACTGGGCACTACATTTCGACCCAAAATCCTTCTGTAATCTATGATGCCTTGCACACAGTCAGGGCACCCAGTGCCAGAGGCAGCAAAACAACTTTAAAACATCTGTGAACCTCCACCATATTTAACCCCTTAGTGACAGAGCCAATTTGCAGCTTAATGATCAGGAAAATGTTTACAATTCTGACCACTGTCACTTTATGAGGTTATAACTCTGGAACGCTTTAACGGATCCCGCTGATTCTGTGACTGTTATTTTTTACATATTTTACTTCATGTTAGTGGTAAAATTTCTGCGATATGACTTGCATTTATTTATGAAAAAAACAGAAATAAGGCGAAAATTTTGAAAATTTTGCAATTTTCAAACTTTTAATTTTTATGCCCTTAAATCAGAGAGTTATGTCACACAAAATACTTAATAAATAACATTTCCCACATATCTACTTTACATCAGCACAATTTTGGAAACAAAATTTTTTTGTTAGGCAGTTATAAGGCTTAAAAGTTAACCAGCGATTTCTCATTTTTACAACAAAATTTACAAAACCATTTTTTTAGGGACCACATCACATTTAAAGTCATTTGAGGGGTGTAAATGACAGAAAATACCCAAAAGTGACACAATTCTAAAAACTGCACCCCTCAAGGTGCTCAAAACCATATTCAAGAAGTTTATTAACCCTTTATATGCTTCACAAGAACTGAAGCAATGTGGAAGGAAAAAATTAACATTTAACTTTTTTTTACAAACATTTTACTTCAGAACCTTTTTTTTTATTTTCACAAGTGAAAAAAGAGAAAATGAATCACAAAATTTGTTGTGAAATTTCTCCTGAATGTGCCGATACCCCATTTGTGGGGGTAAACCACTGTTTGGGCGCACGGCAGAGCTTCAAAGGGAAGGAGAGCCATTTGACTTTTTCAATGCAGAATTGGCTGGAATTGAGATCGGACACCATGTCGCGTTTGAAGAGCCCTTGATGTGCCTAAACAGTGGAAACCCCCCACAAGTGACACCATTTTGGAAACTAGACCCCTTAAGGAACTTATCTAGATGTGTGGTAAGCACTTTGAACCCCCAAGTGCTTCATAGAAGTTTATAACATAGAGCCGAGAAAATAAAAAATCATATTTTTTCCACAAAAATGATCTATTCACCCCCAAATGTTTACTTTCACAAGGGTAACAGGAGTAACTGGACCTCAAAAGTTGTTGTCCAGTTTGTCCTGAGTACACTGGTACCCCATATGTGGGTGGAAACCACTGTTAGGGCACACGTCGGGGCTCGGAAGGGAAGTAGTGATGTTTTGAAATGCAGACTTTGATGGAATGGTCTGCGGGCATCATGTTGCATTTGCAGAGCCCCTGATGTGCCTAAACAGTAGAAACCCCCCACAAGTTACCCCATTTTGAAAACTAGACCCCCAAGGAGCTTATCTAGATGTGTGGTGAGCACTTTGAACCCCAAAGTGCTTCACAGAAGTTTATAACGCAGAGCCGTGAAAATAAAAAATCATTTTTTTTTCTCAAAAATATTTTCACCTCCAAATTTTTACTTTCACAAGGGTAACAGGAGAAATTGTACCCCAAAAGTTGTCCAATTCGTCCTGTTACGCTGATACCCCATATGTGGGGGGGAACCACTGTGCAAATGGCAGAGCACGGAAATGAAGGAGCGCCGTTTTGGAATGCAGACTTTAATGGAATCGTCTGCGGGCGTCATATTGCGTTTGCAGAGCCCTTGATGTGCCTAAACAGTAAAAAACCCTCACAAGTGACCCCATTTTGGAAACTAGACCCCTAAAGGGGCTTATCTAGATGTGTGGTGAGCACTTTGAACTCCCAAGTGCTTCACAGAAGTTTATAATGCAGAGCCATAAAAAAGTAATTTTTTTCCACCAAAATCTTTTTTTTCCCACAAAAATGATTTTTTAGCCCCCATTTTTTATTTTCCCAATAGTAACAGGAAAAATTAGACCCTCAAAGTTGTTGTGTAATTTGTCCTGAGTACACTAATGCCCCATATGTGGGGTTAAACCACTGTTTGGGCTCACAGCAGAGCTCAGAAGGGAGGGAGCACTTTTTTACTTTACCCCAGGATAAGTAAAAATCGACCCGAATCATGTTATCTGGGGTCTTGGCTACCCTCGGCAGCCGAGACCCCGGACAAAATATGACTCTGGGGGGCGCTATACACTTTTTCCACAGCGCCGTTAACGGCGCTGTGGTTTAAGTACCCTTACCTACCACCGTTAACAGGCATATCGGCGTTCATTAAGGGGTTAACTGTAGGTACTGGGTTCTATTCTTTGTAGACCTTATTCTATTTTTGGTAAATCGTAGAATGATGTACTTTATCAAAAAGCTCTATCTTAATCTTATCTGTCCACAAGATGCTTTCCGAGAATGATTTTGGCTTACTAACATACATTTTGGCAAACTGCATTGTAATTTTTTTATGTGTCTGTTTCAGCAGAGAGATCCTGCTATGTCTCTTGGCATACCATTTCACTTCATGCAAATGTCAACGGATAGTTTGCCCTAACCTTTATGCACCCTGAGCCTACAGGATAGCTTGAATTCTTTTGAACTTGATTGGGGCTGCTGATCCACCATCTGGATTATCCCGTGTTGCAACCGTTCGTCATTTTTTCTCTGTTGTCCATGACCAGGAAGATTAGCTAAAGTGCCATGGGTTGTAAACTTCTTAATTATGTTGCGCACCATGGACAAAGAAACACCAAGATCTCTGGAGATGGATTTGTAACCTTGAGATTGTTGATATTATTCAACAATTTTGGTTCTCAAGTCCTCAGACAGTTCTTTTCTCCTCTTTCTGTTTTCCATGCTTATTGTGGCACACATAGACACACAATGCAAAGATTGAGTCAATTTTTCCCCTTTTTATCTGATCTCAGGTGAGATTTTCATATTGCCCACACCTGTTACTTGCCACAGATGAGTTTGAAGGAGCATAACATGCTTGAAACAAAGTTGTTTACCCACAATTTTGAAAAGGTTCCAACAATTTTGTCCAGCCCATTTTTGGCTTTTGTGTGAAATTATGTTCACTTTGCCTTTTTTTCTCTTTTTTGTGTTGTTCTAATACACACAAAAGGAAATAAACATGTTTTAATAAGATATGTGTGATTGCAATTATTTTCTGGAAGAAATACTTCATTTTCTGGAACAATTTCAAGGGTGCTAACACTTTCGACTATGACTATAATACTTTTACAGCATCAACATTTTTGCTGTTTAATTTATTTCATCCCAACTCAGTTGCAGCTATACAGTTCCCCCTTATTATATAAAATGGGGTCATCTGATCTCTATGCTGACAGCCTGTCCAGAACATGCACTAATGTATAGACTGGATATCAGTCTGTGACTCCCTGTAAATTACATAATTACCTCATCATTTATCAGATACCTGAATACTGAGACTGCTGTATATATCACATAGGACACACCAAGACTGCTGTATACATCACATAGGAAACACTGAGACTGCTGTATATACAATACATAGGTTGCAATGAGTCTTTTAGAATACATAGGATACACTGACAATTATCATAGTGTCCATAAAGTAATTAAATGGACGAAAAAGAAGCGATCTAGTTAATAATAAAACCTTGAAAAATGTAGTAAAGTATTATATTGAAAAAAAAACAAGTGAATAAATAATGTCTTAAAACAGGGTGTACCTCCAAGGGCATGAACATGCCGGTTATAAATTATTAATACATACGGCCGAAATATGAAAAAAATTTAGCTCTCTAAATGTGGCGATGTAAAAACTAGTTTTTACAATAAAAAGTGTTCTTAGTGTGTAACAGCAGCCAAACATAAAAACCCAATTTAAAGCTGGTATCGCTGTAATCGTGCCGACCCGAAGAATAAAGTCATCTAATCACTTATTCTGCACAAGGAACGGCGTAAAAAATAAATAAAACCAATTCTTCACCTGCAGTTGATTTGTTCATTGTGCCTCCCAAAGATTGCAGTAAGGCTTGGTGCACATTTATCCTGCGCTCTGTGCTGAGCGCTTATACCGGTGTTTCTGTGCAAATATGTGTAAATATGCGATTCAGACAGAACTCCCAGCGAAAGATTTCCTATAATGATATTAGTTAATGGTTTAGGGTCCTCCCAACCTGTGCTGAAGACCCACATGATGTCATGTCTGATGTAATATTAACACATATGATATCAGGCTTCAGCACAGGAGCAATAACATACAATGTTTCTAGTAGGGTTTATGTATCATCTTATTTATGGTATTTTTTTCTTACTTCTTGCAGGTGTGAATCTGGTAGTCCGGATCATAATTCCTCTACTGTAGAACAAGATTTAGCTGCACTAGATGCAGAAATGGCTCAGAAATTAGTAGAGCTGAAAGAACAACAGCAGCAGCAGCTTCTCAATCTCCGACAAGAACAGTATTACAGCGAGAAATACCAGAAAAGAGAACATATCAAGCAGGTCGGTAGGAGCGAGGCCTCTTCTGCGTATGCATTGTATTTCTAATTATTTTTGTTAACAGTAGAGATGAGCAAATTGATCGGATGTAAATCAAATTTGAGTTGTATTTTTAAGAATTTGATGAATCCGTTATTTTCAAGCAACTTTGAGTGAATTGCCTAAAATGGCTTCTCATATTTTACACGTTACAAATGATCACATCAACTAGAGAAGAATCACATGAACTTGTCTGAGTTTCCCCATAATGCCTTGTAGCTATCTTATGGTAAAGCACAGTCAATCAGGTGGGACCATCATAGCCTGTATAAAACCAGAGGCAGAGAATGCAGCAGTCATTATGAATCTAAATAGTGAAAGGATACCACAACCAACTACTTTTTCAAAGTGATAGGGAGTGAAAGCCATACAACAGTGAAACAACTGTACAGAAAGTGTGTGACAGCAAAGCAGTGAGGGAGTCCTAGGGTCTGAGGGAAAGAGAATAGTGTAATTTGTGTTTTTCAGGGCAATTGAAGGCAATGCATTACTTTTTATTCTGAAAAATTTGGCCAATCTCTTGATTTGAATTTCAAAAAGATTGCTCATCTCTACGTGTTGGAAGATAGCATTGGTAATTGTCATTTACCATAAGCACCCCTTATGACTTATAACAAAGTACCCATCGGGCTCTTTGTTTTGCCGTTATTCTTTGAGTAATAACTTTGAGATTTCCTTATGTCAAAACTATCTTCATAGAAACTGTATAATGTACAATAGGTTCTTAATTAGGCTGTGGTTCCACGGTCCGGAACCACAGCGCTTTGGACGGAGCGGAAATTCCGCTCCGTCTAAGCCCCGCCCCCATTATGACGCGCGATCTTTCCGGAGTTGTTCAGGACACCTCCGGAAAGAACGCAGGGCTACATAGCCCTGTGTTAAATTCTGTTGCGGCGACGCACCGTCGCCGCAATACGCGAGGACATGCTGCGGTCTAAAAAGACGCGCCACATGTCCGTTTACGCAGGTCTGCCACCTGCGTGTTGTTACGCATAGTGGAGATGGGATTTCTTGAAATCCCCTCCACTATGCTGTAACATCTGGACGCTGCGTGTTTGGCACTGCGCCAGCGCACAGCGCCAAACACGCGGCGTTTCCTGACCGTGGAAACTCACCCTTAAGGCCCTCACGGATCATCTACTACCAGATCTGGCAGTGGCTGGATGTAAACAATATACGGTAGAAGTGGAACACCACTGCTCCATCATGCCGATTAGTAGCAGCTCCCAGGTGCTGCAGATCAGCTACCAATCAACAGGAACTGATATGCATTACTTGGACCTGGTAACAGCCATTAATCAGTGTGATGGTGCAGTGGTGGTCCACTTCTGTACACTTGCCCACTGCCAAAAAGGTAACAGCTGATTGGTGGGATGCCAGGTGTCGGATGCCACACCAATCTGATGTTGATGACATAAAGATAGGTTCATTTATTCTATATAAGAGGACAACCCTTTTAAGGTTCCTATAACAAGCCATGCAATACCTGTGTGCGAATACTGTAGTGTTGCTCACGATATAACATGGAGACATACAGCTTCCGCACATAAGCCTTACTTGCTGCTCTGGGATTCAATAGGAATCCTATTAAACAAATCACCTGATCTTTTAGGAATGAAACCTTCATATTTTATGTTAGTCAACACGTATTCTTTACCTAAAATAGCAATTCACACTTTTCGCAATTAATCTAAAAGTATTTTTAGGCAATTTACATTCCCGGATCATTTACAGTAATTATCCTTGGTGTTTCTGCTATGTTCTTGGGGTAGGATTACAATTAAAGAATCCCCCAGGGCGCCATTTAAATTAATATTTGTTCAGAATTAAATCTACTTCACACATGAATGGACCAACTGTTCCTGTAATAATTATTTCATTGATGAATTGTTCATTGTTTTAGACTGCAAAGGTCTTCTCTTACAAATAACAATACGGTAATTACGGTTTCTGTGTGTTCAGCTTTGGGCTAATTATTGCCTCATTTTTGGGCAGTTTAGAATTTCCATGTGTATAGAATGTAGAAACAGTTCTCTGCGGAGGTCCACGCCATCAGCAGTAATAGGGTTTTTCACTCCAGTGGAAGCTTCCAGGAATGCTATCAATTAATAGAATGTTCTTGGCATCACTTCCAGAGCCTCGGGTCATAGGGCCTTACTTACAAGGACCAGCGTAGGGTAAATCACTAGATTATGGCACATTGGACTGTATTGTAAGGTATATTATTTGCATCTATGCTGCAAGATAGATAGTGAATTAGACTGCTAGAATAAAGTACTCTTTACTGCATAATAATCACAATTTAGTTACATTTACTTAAAATTATATTTTATTGCTCCGCTGCAATAATGTGAAAAAACAAGCAATATTGCAAATCTAATTAGATTTCCTATAACTGTCTATATGTCCTCTACAGACTAATAGGTTTCTATGGTAACAGACAACAAACCCTGTGTAGTCTGATCCTGTGGATCTTGCAGTCATAATATACATACAGTTAAAACCAGAAGTTTACATACACTATATAAAAAGACACATATGTATGCATGAAGAAGTGTGTTTCAGGTGTGCATTAAAATACATCCACAGGTGTGTCTCTAATTAACTCAGATGTTGCCAAAAAATCAGAAGCTCCCAAACACATGACACCAATTGGGCAGTCTGGAATTCTTTAACCCCTTAACGACCGCTGATACTCCTTTTAACGGCAGTAGTTAAGGGTACTTAAACCACAGAGCCGTTGATTAACGGCTCTGTGGAAAAAGTGTATAGCGCCCCCCAGAGTTGAATTTTCTCCGGGTCTCGGCTGCCGGGGGTAACTGAGACCCCAGAGAACATGATTCGGGTTTTACCAACCCCACTTTTGCAATCGCCGTTATTAACGATATAACGGCGGCCGCAAAAAAAAGGCCGCGATTTTGCTTTCACTTTCTCTCTCCTCTGATGTGATTGCACATCAGAGGAGAGAGAAATAGGGTCCCTGATCCCCCCAGGTACCTTCCGGTGGTCCTCCTGCCTCCTCCGGTGGGCGCCTCCATCTTGGTCCGGGAAGAAAATGGCGGGCACATGCGCAGTGCGCCCGCCAAATCTGCCGGCCGGCAGATTCCATTCATTCAATATACATTTTGATCACTGTGATAAACGCTGTCACAGTGATCAAAATACAAAAAAATAGTAAATAACCCCCCCTCTTTATCACTTCTTAGTTAAGGAAATATAATGAAATAAAGAAAATATATTTATTTTCATTTTTCCATTAGGTTTAGGGTTAGGGTTAGGCTTAGAATTAAGGTTACGGTTAGAATTAGGGTTAGGGATGGGATTAGTGTTAGGATTAGGGTTAGGATTAGGGTTAGGGTTCAGATTAGGGTTAGGGTTGGGATTAGGGTTAGGGGTGTGTTGACGATACGGTTGGAGCTAGAATTGAAGGGTTTCCACTATTTGGGCACATCATGGGGTCTCCAAACGCGACATAGCACCACCATAGATTCCAGCCAATTTTGAGTTCAAAAAGTCAATCGGTGCTCCCTCCCTTCCGAGCCCAGACGTGTGCCCAACATATGGGGCATCAGCGTACTCAGGACAAATTGCACTCCAACTTTAGGGGTCTAATTTCTCCTGTAACCCTTGGGAAAATAAAAAATAGTGGGCGAAAAAAATCACTTTTGTGGAAAAAAAAGATTTTTTATTTTCACGGCTCTGCGATATAAACTTCTGTGAAGCACTTGGGGGTTCAAAGTGCTCACCACATATCTAGATAAGCTTCTTAGGGGGATCTAGTTTCCAAAATTGGGTCACTTGTTGGGGGTTTCCACTGTTTAGTTTTTAAAGTTATATAGAGGAGCAAGGTCAAACAATTGAAGTCCTCTGAAGGAACCTTACATCATTTTCATAACAGATAAAATGTAACCTTTATTATGACTAATATAAAGCAAGGCAATCACACATAAAAACAACAACCAACCGTGCCACCTAATATGGTCCTACAATTGGAACCCTGATGAGTAACTACCTACCAGCGGAGGTTGGCACCCTAAATACAATCGAGATTGGCGCCCCCGCTCCAGACTGCTGAACCCTATATCTCCTATATGACCCTGGGCTGGTGCATCATACAAACATCCAATTGCCCAGGAACGGAGTGTATAGTGGTTGCCGAACATAGAGGTAATTAGGCAACAGAAAAAATGTGCAAAAGAGTGCTGGTGACACAGACAATAAAGTGACATGTGCAAAACAATTGAGTACCTAACTGTACTGTTCCCTGTGACTTTAAACCTTCCTGTCAGCGGAGGTTGGCACCCTACTGGTCAGCGGAATGGCGCCCCCGCTCCACGACGGCTGTCCCTTAGAAACCCTGGTAACGCTAGTAATCCTTAAAAAGGGCAGCACAGTAATATGATAACATGGAAGGCGGCAAGAGAAAAAAAAAAATGATAACAGTAAGTAAATAAAAGGTACTCAAGTTTGGTAGATGATAAAGAAGATCTCAACACATTTCTCCTAATCTGATCATCAGAAGGTAGAGAACCAGATGCTGAGGTTTCCACTGTTTAGGCACTTCAGGGGCTCTCCAAACGCAACATGGCGTCTGATCTCAATTCCAGCCAATTCTGCGTTGAAAAAGTCAAACGGCGCTCCTTCCCTTGCGAGCTCTGCCGTGCGCCCAAAAAGTGGTTAACCCCCACATATGGGGTCTTGGCGTATTCAGGAGAAATTGCACAACCAATTTTGTGGTTCATTTTCTCTTTTAACACTTGTGAAAATAAAAAAAAATGGTTCTGAAGTAAATTTTTTGCAAAAATGTTAATTTTTTCCTTCCACATTGCTTCAGTTCCTGTGAAGCATGTAAAGGGTTAATAAATAGGGTTAATAGAATTGTGTCACTTTTGGGTATTTTCTGTCATGTACACCCCTCAAAATGACTTTAAATATGATGTGGTCCCTAAAAAAATGGTTTTGTAAATTTTATTGTAAAAATTAGAAATTGCTGGTCAACTTTTAACCCTTATAACTTCGTAACAAAAAAAATTTGTTTCCAAAATTGTGCTGATATAAAGTAGACATGTGGGAAATGTTATTTATTAAGAAATGTGTGTGACATATCTCTCTGATTTAAGGGCATAAAAATTTAAAGTTTGGAAATTGCAAAATTTTCAAAATTTTCGCCATATTTCCATTTTTTTCATAAATAAATACAAGTCATATAGAAGAAATTTTACAACTAACATGAAGTACAATATGTTACGAAAAAACAAAAGAAGAATCAGCGGGATCCATTAAAGCGTTCAGGAATTATAACCTCATAAAGTGACAATGGTCAGAATTGTAAAAATTGGCCTGGTCATTAAGCTGCAAATCGGCTCCGTCACTAAGGGGTTAAAAGAATAGAAATCTTAGTGTATGTAAACTTTTGACTTTGCAGTAAGTAATAAAAATGCCTTAAAACATTCTCTCTCATTAATCTGGCATTTGGCAAATATTAATAGTTATGGTAATCCTAATTGACCTAAAATGGGAAAGGTTGATTCATATTTCATGTCGATATTGAGAAAAACAAGAATGTGTCTTTTTATATAGTGTATGTAAACTTCTGGTTTCAACTGTACCTCATGCATGGCCCATGGCAGACAGCTGCTGTGCCATTAGCAAATTTCTACTGTGGGTCAATTGATGCCACATTTCCTGGTGTCTATCCCTAATTTTTGAAAAATGTTTGGACTCCAAGTAGGGTCTCCTTCATGTGTGTTGCCTGAATTTGGCAGTACTCTCAATGCACCAGGGCTACACCTGTCATTCATTCACCTGTTACTGATCAATGTTAAAGCTAGAAATGCTGGCCCAAGCCCTGTCCCATGCATTCATGCTGCACAATTATATTATTTGTACTCTGGGTCAATTGATGGCACATTTCCTGATGTCTACCTCTAGTTTGAGCTTTTCTGGAATATTTTTGGCCCCAATGAAAGTGTTGTCTATGCGTTTGGTTTTGACTTCTATTGTATTCAGTGGGGTTCGGATATGTTCGTTGAACCGTCTTCATCGTTGTAAAGTTCGCTCATCTCTACCCAGGAGGCACGACCTCTTGAAGATGCTCAAATTAATCCCCAATTATCATAAGAACAGAGGTCCTAATTGTGTGATATAATGGCTCCCTGTCTAGATGTATCATCAGGAAGGACTTCACTGGCCGTTCATCATGTAAACAAAAGCAACCACCCAATCGTCAGACAGTCAGCATGCCGGGTTTCTTTACAGGTAAAGGCAGATATCCAGTGGGAAATAGAAAAAATATTGAAGCTGGGGTAAAACGAAAGTCCAAAAGTGTGTGAGCCTACGCAGTTGTAATTGTTCCAAAACGGGACCAGACCACCATATTTTGTGTGTACTGCCAAACTTATGATCATCTGATCGCTCGTGCTATGCACAGTAATGCCACAGGATTGCTGTATATAACAAAATTCATGGTCCTCTATGACTGCCAGCCACAAACTGGTTTTCACACGAGTACCATCATGTCAGGCACATGGGTCACCAGCAGACTCCCTAGTGTGTGAGCCTGCCCAGTTGCAATTGTTCCAAAACAGGACCAGACCACCATATTTTCTGTGTACTGCCAATCTTGTGATCATCTGATCGCTCGTGCTATGCACAGTAATGCCACAGGATTGCTGTATATAACAAAATTCGTGGTCCACTATGAATGCCAGCCACAGATTGGTTTTCGCAGGAGTACAATCATGTCAGGCACATGGGTCACCAGCAGACTCCCTAGCCATAATGGCAACCCATCAACCAACCAGGATCACTTCACTGGGGCACCAATGGACACACAGAACGGTGAGTCCCCTGCTGGTGCACATTAGATGCTACTTTCACAGATTGACAGCAGCATTTAACAGTTTAACAGCCGCGGACAGAGCTCGGCTCCTCTCGGCTGTTTGAGGCAGATGATGGCTGAATAACACAAGTAACATATTTATCAACAGCCATTCATTTTCAGAACAAAAATTCAAAACTAGAAATAATTAATATATTTATTTTAAATGGTATTTGTCTAATTCAGAAAAATTAGAATAAAAAACAGTTTATGACTATTAATGTTTACATGTCCAACGCTGTATCCATTGCTGGGCAGCTCTGAATAAAAAACACATGTAGAGATTCTCCAGGTCTTGAAACTGCATCTGATCATGTTCTCAGTGCAGGTCCTTGCAGATATTCACCTTTTTCTTCCAAGATGTGTCACGCCTGTATAGAAGCGATAATATGTACTGGTTATCAACTGAAACAAACTCAGCAAAGGCAACTTCAACATTATATTTTTGGTCATCAGCTGAAGTTGAAATAGACGAGAAATATTACATTATATATTGTCTACAAAAGAAGGCCAATTTGGAAATTGAAACAATTAAGTTGCCAATATTAGTGTAATGTTAGAAAAATGCAATATGAGCCATATGACTATGGTGAGAGCACTCACAATAGATCTATACGGCATGTAATGTCTGAGGGACTTATCCCGCCCGTCACATTGCGTGTTGGCGATTCTTCCACAGCAGTAGGCTGATAACTTTAATTTCCTTCTTTTCTCAACGAGAATTAAAAAATTGTACAGCAAAAAAAAATAATAATTAAAAGAAATAAATCCAGTAATAAAAACCATATTGCATTTCTTCTTTTATTACTCCTTTCTTACATCCTCGCTGTTGCACTTCTTGAAAACGAGAATGATTGTTACTTGCAATGATTTAGTATTGATATGAAACACTTATATAAATGGAGGAAAACCACAGAAATATTTACCTGGAAAATACATGTTGGAAGCTTTGTGTCAATCAGAATAGGTGAATTCTGAATGTTTGCTGTTAGCTGCTTGTGATGATAAACTGATTATCTCCCTACACGGTGAAAAAAGGCAAAATATATAAAAACATTTAAACTTTAAATGATAAAACTCAGTAAGAGACTAAATTAGAGACTCAAGGTTCTCAGTATTTTAAAAATCACTTATTACTGATAGTGGAGGATTCGTTCTTACCTCCATCACAGGTAGATGAGATGACGATATTTAGATAAATCTCAATGTTCAAATAATGAACCTGAAAATATAAAGAAAAAGAATTACATCCAACAAAGCTGAAAATTATAGAAGGTTTTCCAAAGCATTGTAGATAATTGCTGGGAATTGTCAATCATTCCATATCCAGCAAGTTATCTGTTAACCTATGAGGACGGATTTGCTGCTAATTGCTGGTGCTGGTGATGAACACAGATATTGTCTCACAACTCAGGAGAAAATATATATATAAGTCTGAACTTTAAATTATAAAGAAACAAAATTAGAAGCGAAATATTCTGAAGAATAGTTACATGTTTAGCTGGTGGATATTTCAATCATTTGGCCTCCGCATCGGCGGCAGTAACAGTTATTGTCGGCAATTTTTCGAAAACGCCCAATTCTGCAAAGATAAGAGAAATATTGATTACCGGAATGGAATGAACGTTTATTAATACCAAAGATTACATTAAAACGAACAAATTGAAACCAATATTTTAAGAGCTGGTCCCAGCACAGGAAATATAACATGTAGCATCCTAAACCCTACAGCCCCGACGTCAGTCCGCTCTGATAGTAGTAAAGTATAAAAGCATTATACCAACAGAACCGCACTGACGTCTCTCCGCAGTGATTGTGTTTCATGAGGAGATAAATCATAATATCCACTTACTCTTTATCACACTGGGAGCATTTGTAGTTGTACTTATGGTTGATGGTATAACTGTGAAGTTTTGTCACTGTTGGCAGCTCGGGATGGATACGATTTACCCTTCTTGTGATACCCTGCCATAACGGGCCATGGTTGTCTTTGTCTTCACCCATGATTATCCAACAGGCGGCATGGCACAACTCGTGCACAAGTGTCCATCGTACTCGCTCTAAAATAGGAGTTTATACAGTTATGAGTAAATCTGAGTACACCCTGATTGAACTGTTTGGTTTTACATATTAAGACAAAATACATCCTGAGATGAACAACACGTGACAAGTCAACCTGCTATTATTTATTTACCGAAAACTACTTCAAAATGCAGAAGCAGAGAGTGAAAAATAAGTACACCCCATGAATCAATAGCTTTTAGAATCATCTTTAGCAGCAATAACTTGAAGTTTCATCAATGGTGTACCTAATATATCACGCATTGCTCTTGCATTTTGGCCTCCTTTTTGTTAAATAAATTATGATGTAATTTTTTTTTCATGTTGTTTTCTGAGATTGTATTTCCCTACTTTTAGGACTTTCTATGGAACTGATACTTTTTTTTTATTTTCTCCTGATATGTAAAATATTAGAATTCAAAGAGGGTGTACTTAGTTTGTCTTATTGCATTATGTACAGAGAGCTTATAAGCTGTATACATAACAAGTAGCAGTTTTTTTGCCCTGTATACAGGTTGTCTTATAAAGCTATAGATTAGACATGATGTGAAGCTTACCGGCAGAATCACAGACTTTTTCAGAAAGCTCTATAACTGAGATGCGGAGGTTGTTCTCCAGCTTTTGGCAGCATTGGCCGGCTGCTACTGTCAGCCTCTTGCTCCACAAAATGTCCATTTTCACAGGGAGCTAAAATAAAGGAAACAAATTCCATTACACCTGTAAACTCTTTGACCCCAATGTTACAAAGTACCCAGCTCTCATGTGTGATTTACAGCACTGGTCTCCTTGTATGGGGCATGGGGTCTACCGAGAAATCCAAGATGTGAGAACAAAAATAAAAATAAAATAAAATGTCCAAATATCAACTAAATTTTTTTTATATAATATAAAAATCCTGTGAACTTCAAGACAAAAGTTGCTAATCTTTTTGTCTCTGCATGGTGGATCATCTAAGGTTTCCACTCATCCCACAGATAAGAAGAGCGTGATGGCATTCATCAACCTAAGTGAGATTTACCGGAGATATTCAATAACCATATTACAGAAACATGACGAAGGGGTTAGGATGTCTTTCAGAAAGTTAGAGCCATTTTTCTTAGAATTTATTGTTTAAAGGGGGAGACAATAGAGAAGTCATGTATCACCCAGAACCCGGTGATAAGATGCGATACCTTATTATTGAAGACTGTCCTGTTGTATAGATCGTACAGTCGCTCCACCAGCTCCTCCTTTGTTTCCTGGAAGTTGGTAACATAGATGGAAGTAGGAGAAATAATGTCTTCCAGGAAACAGCTGGGGATGTTACATAGTGGTGTCCTGGGAAAGATAAGGAATCATATATAAATCCACTGGAAACATCTTACCTAGTTCATGGCTTTATATAGCGGTAGATGCATCTGACATAACTTACCTCTCCTCTGTAGCGGAGCTCTCCTCACTATCAGATGATGAATTATCTGTACAGAAATATGGAAGAGTGAAAATACATTTTATAAGGCTCAATTCGGACATATTAGTATGCAGATCCGTACTAGAGTGGGGTCTATAAATATAGTATAGACCACTAATAAGACTATGCATATGGGATCAGACCAGAGCAGAACACGTAGCTGACCAGACCACCAGAAATCCACAGGATCATCCATTGGGATCAGGTTCTGAAATTATAATGGGGATCAACATCAACAGGGTCCATAAACTTTCTCAGACGTCTATCCCACCTGTTGCTCAGGTTATCTATCCTTATTACTGATGCGTGTGCTCAGCGCAAGATCAGAAGTGAACATGTTAATGGTCGGAGGGTGGACCCTCAAATGGTAGGGGTCCGTTCTCTGGGACCTTCATGAAAAATAAGACTAGAGGTCCTATCACCTCATTTGCTGATTCATAGTGGCCTCCATTAGTTTTAATGGAGATGTGGGATTCCTTGTGCAGGACTTTCTCTATTAATGTCTATTGGATTTCCAAAAAGAGACAAGCAAATGTATTGCACATCTGTAATAAATTCTATAGGGACAACAATGGCCATAAGTCAACATGGCAGTGAGTTGTTCTCCCAGTATGGAAGTGTCCGAGACATAGGACCCAATCAGTCAAGCATGTGTAAAATAGGATTGCCTCTGTAAGGTATCCTTAACTTAACCCCTTAACAACCATGTACCATCACTAGAGAATGAATGGAGAGGGCTCAGGATTTGACCCCGCCTCTTTCCCAGCAGATCAAGGCTGTGTCATTCAGCCATCATCTGCCTCTGACAGTGGATTGGAGCTCTGCCTGCTTCTGTTAACCTGTTAAATGCTGTTGTCATTCTCTGACAGTGGCATTTACAGCACATTTCCCAGGTGGCTCACTGTTCCAACTCCTGATCAGCACCCTTGTAATTGTTAGATTTGGAAACTGACCTGTGACAGTACAGAAAACTCAGTTATTTCTACAATAACATAAAGCTGGATTGTGTCTAGAAATGATAACTTACCAGTATACGGGGAAGATACTGCTGTATAATAATTGTCATCATCACTAATGCTGTCATCGGAACTGTGAAATAAATGTAACAGATTATGAGCCACCATTAGTCATTACTCCCCATCATGTATCTAGTAATGGAGGAGACGTGTGTCTTACCAGATGGAACTGTCCGGATCATCTGAAGATGGTAAATCAGATCTGTGTGGGCAACACAACATAAATCTCTTATGAGACTATTGTAATAGCAACGACTGAGGCTCAATACCAAATAATACATTCTGATAAGGTATCCAGGGTATCCCTGTGTGTACATGGGGCAATAATCACATTCAGCTACAGTAACCTGCCCTGTACATGGCCACCATGACAAGAGATCCCCAAATCCCACTTTAGTCTTATTTTATAACATCAGCATGAATATTCCTGACCTAATGCTGAACAGAAATGTTTGATATAAACTCTACCATAGACGTATAATAGAAATAAATCCAAGCCCTGACCACAATCTGCACCCAATGACTACAATGTGGCATCGATATGATCAGAGGCTTTACTGGATTCGGAGTACAGTACCTGGTGAATTCGGATTCGGACCCGAATTGAAGCCACTGATGTTATCTCGGCCCGGAGACCTCGGAATTGGCTTCTTTCTTCGATGAGACTGAAAAAATGACAAACATGTCAGATAGATTCTATATCCATGAACTTCTCCAATCTATAATCTTACTCCATATTCCACTGATTACAGGTAGACACCGATATGAATGTGGCTTCCATTAGCCCGTGCTTATTTCATGTACAGAGTATGACGGGAGTACGGGACACTTATGGTTCGGATATGGATAGGGGCGGTGGTGACATTTATGCATCTTCATACACTATTATTATGCATCCTGTACATGGACATATTGTCACAAACATTACAAGTGAGGGCAATCTTTACTCTGCAAACATGATCCAAATTATCACCCTATCTACTCGGAGCTTTGTATTCTGTCCCACCATCTTTTTTTTTTACTTTTATCCCAAATATATTTTAGTTATTTTAGATTGTAAAATGATATTCACCTGATCAAAATCGTCATCATCGCTGCTTTCCTCGGTGTCAGAGGAAAATATAAAACACTTCAATCGCTTTTTTGGCAACATATTTGCACAAGTCACTCAAAACACTCCTCTCTCCACAAACGCCTACAAAAACCCTCAACGGAACCCTGGGTGACGGGGCGTTCTATATCGTCCAGTCATTTGTGATGTCATTAGAATGCTGCAATTGTTTGCTCATTTTTTGTATTTTACAACTTTATTTAATTGTACAAATCAGATAAAAAGAACAATCTTCCTAATTCCTTCACTCTCGACCTTTTTCCAGTTATTCAGAAAATAAATAAAAAAAACACATAAAACAACATTAAAAAAATAAAGAAACCCCCACTAATGTTTAAGCTGCTGATCGTCCCTCTCCCGAGATTTAATGCTCTCCACTATATTTTTTTTCCAATTGTTCTCCCAATTTTCATAATCTCTGAAGAGCACAGCCAGACCCTGTCATGTTTTATAACTTTCCTAGGTAATTTCTTCTATTCTGTAATGCTCCATTTTTCCTTATCCATTTCCTAACGAAATCCACTCTTGCTATATAAAGCCGCCTACTTAAGACTCTTCTTCCTCATTTCATCTCTTCTGCTCCACAGAGCAGTTTTAGGATTGTTGACTTGATCTCAATGGAGATGTAAGTCCCCCGGTTTCCCCTCTATATCTTCATACGCTGATAAATGTATCAAATTGTTTCTTACAGTTTACAATTATCGTCAGCTTTCTTCTTCATGCTGTATAATGCTTGGTGAAAATAATGGGACCAATGGATCAACTGGGTCAATTTATGAATTTGATTGACATCCCACTCATGTGTGTGTGTATATATATATATATATATATATATATATATATACTGTATATATTGTGACTCTAATATTTACTCCATACATTAATCTTACTCTCAAAGATAAAATTATACATGTAATCTCCAGTTATTAGTCTATAAATATTACATTACTAGATGGTGGCCCAATTCTAACGCATCAGGTATTCTAGAATATATATATATATATATATATAGTATATTTATGAAGATTTTAGAATAATGCAATGAATACATAGGATTTTCCGGGTAAAATATATACATTATCATTAAATGTATGCTGCTGGGGTGTATATAGAGGCTTCTGGGGTGTATATAGAGGCTGCTGGGGTGTATATAGAGGCTGCTGAGCTGTATATACTGGCTTCTGGGGTGTATATAGAGGCTGCTGAACTGTATATAGAGGCTTCTGGGTTGTATATAGAGGCTTATGGGGTGTATATAGAGGCTGCTGAGTTCTATATAGAGGCTTCTGGGGTGTATATAGAGGCTGCTGGGTTGTATATAGAGGCTGCTGGGTGTATATAGAGGCTGCTGAGCTGTATATACTGGCTTCTGGGGTGTATATAGAGGCTGCTGAACTGTATATAGAGGCTTCTGGGTTGTATATAGAGGCTTATGGGGTGTATATAGAGGCTGCTGAGTTGTATATAGAGGCTGCTGAGCTGTATATAGAGGCTTCTGGGGTGTATATAGAGGCTGCTGGGGTGTATATAGAGGCTGTTGGGCTGTATATAGAGGCTTCTGGGGTGTATATAGAGGCTGCTGGGGTGTATATAGATGCTGCTGCTGGGGTGTATATAGAGGCTTCTGGGGTGTATATAGAGGCTGATGGGATGTATATAGAGGCTGATGGGGTGTATATAGAGGCTGCTGGGGTGTATATAGAGGCTGCTGGGTGTATATAGAGGCCCCTGCTGGGGTGTTCGTGGAGGCTGCTGCTAGGGTATATGTGGAGGCTGCTGCTGGAGTATATGTGGAGGTTTCTGCTGGGGTATAAGTGGAGGCTGCTGCTGCTGGGGTATATGTGGAGGCTGCTGCTGCGGTGTATATAGAGGCTGCTGGGGTTTATATGGAGGCTACTGCTGCTGGGGTATATGTGGAGGCTGCTGCTGCTGGGGTATATAGAGGCTGCTTCTGGTGGGGTGTACGTGGAGGCTGCTGCTGGGGTTTACACAGAGGCCGCCGGTCGGGATACTTCCACTGCAAACAGCCGGGAGCTGACCGGCTGCGTTGTCGCTGCCCTCCATTCGGCAGGAGATGACCCGCGGCTAGCGCCGCTGATCTCCTGACGATAATGGTGGCGTGCGTGGTTCAAATCCTGCGCCAATTCGCGGGTAGATTGCGCCTGTCGCTGATTGGTCACGCCCAGCTAGATTCGACCAATCAGCGACGCGGGGTTTCCTTTTACAGACAGACAGAATTAGACGATTATAGAGTAGATAGCATAATGTATATTATATACAAGGTTATTATTATTAGATAGATTTTTTGGAATGGGAATCAATAATCCATTCCTCTGAGAGGCCATGTGAAGGTTATTTGATTCCTTCATACTCTTCACCGCCTGTTGAATCTGACAATATCTAAAATCGTGAACTCTACTTAAAGAGGTTTTCCCACGAACAAAGTTCATTTTAATCAATAGATTTTGGAATAATAATAATTTCCGCAATTGAATGTGCATTAATAAAATGTTCCTGTGCTGAGATAATCTTATAAATGTGCCACTGCTGTGTACTGTGTAATGGCTGTGTCTGACCGAGCAAGGACATGGTCTGATCATACCACAGCTCCTGGGCAGGGGAGGAAGCAAAAGAGGATACAGACATTACAGTACAGGATCACAAATTCTTTCTTTGAGGTAAAACATTTTTAAAAAATAGGCAGGGAAATGCTTTATCTCACAAAAAGAATCAGCTGTGATCCCCTGCTTTAATGTCTGTTTCCTCTCTTCTTTCCTCCCCTGCCCAGGAGCTGTGGTATGATCAGACCATGTCCCTGTACGGTCAGACACAGCCATTACACAGTACACAGCAGGGGCACATTTATAAGATTATTTCAGCACAGGAACATTTTTTAAAACACATCTGATAGTGGAAATTATTATTATTCCAAGATCTACTGATCTAGGAATAATAATAAGTCTGATAATAATAAGTCTGGTCTGATTGTATTGATTAAAAGAGAGATTACTTCAGAGATGACAGCAGTAGGTGAAGTAGGAGGAGAATTGAGTATTTTTCTTAAATCAGTGAGATCCTTATGGTGGCCAGAATACTGTATGGAGAACTATGGGGGTGCATTATACTATATGGACAACTGTAGTCAGTGCATTATACTGTATGTAGTACTACGGGGTGAATTATACTGTATATAGGACTATGGAGTGCATTATACTACATGGAGGACTATGAGGCGCTGAATTATAAAGTTAATTTGGGGACATTATGAGGGG
>JARQOD010000005.1:496583420-496653888 GCA_033576555.1 Oophaga sylvatica
CATGCAAGCCGGAAACTCCATTTTGACTGAGGGCAAGATAGCTGCAGCAAGACAGAAAGTAAAATGGCTGATGAACAAACTGAGTTTCAGGAATATATACATAGAACCTTACATACCTGGTAACTTGCAAGAGGCTATGCAATTAGCTATACGGGTGGATAGGAGACTGCGTGCAAGGGTTAATGAGAGTAAATCCTATGTCATGTCAGCCCCAAGTCTTGAGAGGGTCTGTACTGACATTGGAGAGTCCATGGAGATTTGAGCGATGGCACCTGTAAGGTTCTTTGTCTCTGTTGACATGTTCCTTGAAACTCAGTTTTCCGTCGGCCATTTTGCTTTCTGTCTTTCTGCAGCTCTTGCCCTCCGTTAATATGGAGTTTCCAGTTTTCATGTTCCCGCCCTGATTCTTCCCTCTTGCTTCTTAAGCAGCCTCAGCTGAACAATCAGTGCTCCTGAATCAAGCCTCAGTCAGTCTGTGACCTGACTTCTGGAAACCTTGGACTTGTACTCCAGCTATTCCCTACTGAGGAACCTTGGAACACTTTTGGACTCTGGAAACCTGCTGTTTGGTGAATCCATGTTTGCAGAGGAATTACGGTACAGAGAAGAGATCCTGAACCTGCTTTGGAGATTTATTGTAGTGCTTGAAGTTACTCTGGCCTGCTGTGTCTCCTGTCGCTGTTCCTGCAAACTGTGTGAACTTTTCAGCATGCTTGTATGAAGTAATACAAGTCATTTCTTATCAACCTGTGTCTCCTGTGTTTTCCTCGCACCCAAGCACAAGACGCTATAGGAACTGTACACTATACATGAAAAGATTCAGGAGCCAATGATTAGTGTCTGCTGGGTCTGGGAAAGCCGTGTCTGCTGTGACTGTGGATATCAGATGTCCGTTTAATACCTTATGTGATGACAGTGGTTGTGACTTCTCACAACCATTCCAGCACTTCTGCCTTAAAAGATCTGAAAGATGGAGGCCCGCATAAAGGAACTTTGCGGAGTGACTGATACAATCCTTTCAGATGTACAGACTTTAAAAACCCGTTTTGCAAGCCTACAGGACCTCACTAATCATAATTTGCAAGTGTTTGGACAGACTACCCAGGAATTGCGAGCCAGGATTGAGGCTCTAGAGGAACGAGCCCAGGCTCCTGCCATAACCCCGAGTTCTGGGATCCCCAAATTACCTCCTTTTCGTTTTGGCGGTGAACGTGAGAAATTCAGGGGATTTATTAATCAATGCAATTTATTTTTCTCTGCACATGCTTCACAATTTCCCACTGAACGATCCAAAGTGCTTACTATAATCATGTTGCTTACCAATAAGGCTTTGATGTGGGCAAACCCTCTGATTGAGACTGAGGATGATTGTTTGAATCACCTTGATGCTTTTATTTCAGCCATGGGGCAGGTGTTTGATGACCCCAATCGAGGTGCAACAGCTGAAGCAGCCATGTTAACTTTGCGCCAAGGTAAGCGTTCAGTAGCCGAATATGCCCTGGATTTCAGGAGATGGGCTCTTGATACCACTTGGGACACTTCTGCTAAAAAATCTATTTTTCGGAAAGGGTTGTCTCCACTGATTAAGGATGAACTTGCTTGTGCCGACCCTCCCACTGCGTTAGGTGACTTTATTAACTATTGTATCCGTATTGATGCTCGTCTGACTGAACGCAGACAAGAGAGATGGTTCGAAAATAATCGCACTAACCTTTTACTACCTCCCTCCTCAGCTAAGGAACCTTTGAGTAGGATCACAAGGGAACCAGAACCTGAACCCATGCAGGTGGACTCTTTACAAAGACGGGTTAGTGATGCACGCAAAGAACATTGTATAAAGGAAAATATATGTTTCTATTGTGGTAAGTCAGGGCACTTCATTATAAACTGCCCCAGCCGTTCTCGTAAGACTACTGCAGCAGTCATTCACTGTGAGTGTTGCGAGAGGAGCTCTGTCATGTCCGAGCCTCAGGCTCCAGAGAGATCTGCTGCAAGAGATCTTGATTTCTCGGACTTAAACTCTGTTATTTCTGGGGACGATGACGGTATAAACGCTGCAATTTTTCAAGTTTCCTCAGCGGTGTCCCAGCTGAGTTATAAAAGAAACAGTTCTCATTGCTTCCTTTCCATCAAACTCTGGGTTGACTCAGTCTGGGTGTCTAGCTCTGCTATGATCGACTCAGGAGCAAGTGGAAATTTTATGGATATCTCCTTTGCTCTGAAACAGGGGATACGTTCAGTGAAGAAGGCTACTCCAGTACAGATGGAGACTGTGGATGGCTCTCTACTGACTTCTGGACCAGTGGATCAAGAAACAGAGCCTTTGAGGGTCCTTATGGGTAAAGATCATCAGGAGAAAATGTCTTTTTTGCTTATCTCTTCTCCCCACTTTCCCATTATTCTAGGGCTACCATGGCTGCAGGCGCAGAATCCTACGATTAACTGGGAGACCAAGGAATTACACTTTCCGGAGAAACAGATGAGTCAAGGAGTTTCAGCTTGCTCTGTTCCTAAAGGAACCATGTCAGTCCCTGAACTACCAGCTGTATACCAGGACTATGTGGATTTATGTGACAAGAAGAACGCTGATCAGCTTCCTCCTCACCGTCCATATGATTGTCCAATTGAATTATTGCCTGGAGCCGAGATACCTTTTGGTAAGATCTACCCCCTAGCGGGGCCCGAGCTAAAAGATTTGAAGGATTATATAGACGAAAATTTAGCCAAGGGCTTCATACGCCCCTCTTCATCTCCCACAGGTGCACCCATCTTCTTTGTGAAGAAGAAAGATGGATCTCTGAGACCCTGCATAGACTATAGGGAACTCAATAAGGTTACTATTAGAAACCGTTATCCATTGCCTTTAATCCCTGAGTTGTTGGAGAGAGTGCGGCATGCCAAAATTTTCTCTAAACTGGATCTCCGTGGGGCCTATAACTTGGTCCGTATTAGACCTGGGGATGAATGGAAGACTGCTTTCAGGTCACGCTATGGACACTTTGAATATCTAGTTATGCCTTTTGGTCTGAGTACGCCCCAGCCACTTTCCAACACTTCGTGAATGATATCTTCAGGGATCTCCTAGATACATTTGTGGTGATTTATCTGGATGATATTCTAATTTTTTCTAACTCCACAGAGGAACATCATGGACATGTGAGAATGGTCTTAGAACGCCTAAGACAAAACCATCTCTACATCAAACTTGAAAAATGTGAATTCCATAGGACCGAAATTCAATTTCTGGGGTATGTACTATCTACGCAAGGGATTAGTATGGATGGAAGCAAGACCCAAGCCATCAAGGATTGGCCAATTCCTAGAAATGTGAAGGAGGTGCAGCGTTTCATCGGGTTTGCCAACTTCTATAGACGTTTCATTAAGAATTTTTCTGAGGTAGTGTCACCTATCACCCAACTTACCCGGAAACAGTCTAGGTTCTCCTGGACCCCGCAAGCTCAGGAAGCATATTCCTGTTTAAAGGATAAATTTACCACCGCACCTATCTTAGTACATCCCAACCCCGAGCTTGCCTTCATAATAGAGGTGGATGCTTCAGACTGTGCCGTTGGAGCTATACTCTCTCAGAGAACAGGTGAGAAGAATGTCTTGCATCCCTGTGCCTTCTTTTCCCAGCAGTTGTCTTCGGCTGAGAGGAACTACGATGTGGGCAATAGAGAATTGTTGGCCATTATTGCCGCCTTCAAGGAATGGAGACACCTTCTTCAGGGAGCTGCACAGCAAATAGTCGTCCTGACAGACCATCGTAACCCTTGAATTTATCAGGTCGGCTAAGTGCCTGACTCCTCGCCAGGCTCGCTGGAATCTTTTCCTAAACCAATTTAATTTTGTCATTTCTTATAGACCAGGATCGCGCAATGGAAAGGCTGATGCACTCTCTAGGATTCATTCAGCAGAGACACGTCCACTTACTCCTCCTAAGACTATTCTTCCTGACTCTAGATTCCTGGGAGTGATTCATAATCAAGACCTACTTAAGGACATCAAGGAAGCATACCATGCGGATTCTTTGTTGGCTCAACCCCCAAGGGACGTAAGTCTTGTCTTTAAGAATGGTGTGTGGATTCAGGGACAACGTCTGTATATACCTGAAACAGTCAGATTGAGAGTATTGCAACTCATCCACGATTCCAAGATAGCCGGGCATAGGGGAATTCTAAAGACACAAGAATTTCTTTCTCGTTTCTTTTGGTGGCCCACTTACAGGAAAGATGTCTTAAACTATGTCACTTCATGTGAAGTCTGTGCAAGATGCAAAACACCTCGCTCCTCACCAACTGGTCTGTTGCAACCTCTTCCCACCCCGTCCCGCCCGTGGGGATCCATTTCTATGGACTTCATTGTGGAGTTACCAACCTCTCAAGGGAAGAACACCATTCTAGTGGTGGTTGACCGTCTAACAAAGGCAGTTCATTTTATCCCTTGTGTCGGCTTACCCACTGCAAAACGGACATCAGACTTGATGATTAAGAATGTGTTTCGCTTACATGGAGTACCGGATGAGGTCATTTCGGATCGAGGGGTGCAATTCACTTCAAGGTTTTGGCAAAATTTCTGTGCAGCATTGGACATTAAAGTAAACCTTTCTTCTGCTTTTCATCCCCAGACTAATGGACAGACAGAACGAACCAATCAGACCCTGGAGCAGTATCTCTGCTGTTTTATCTGCCACCTACAGGATGATTGGGTGGATCTACTTCCACTGGCTGAGTTCTCTTATAACAACTCTCAGAGCGCCTCCACTAAGCAGTCTCCTTTTTACTCCAATCTAGGTTATCATCCTAACATTCTTCCTCGATTTCCCATAGATACGCCCTTGCCGGCAGTGGCTGAAAGAATCACTTCTTTACAAAAGAATATGGATCTTCTAAAGGAAAATCTAGAATTGGCTCAGGAAAGGTACAAGAAAGCAGCAGATAAATTTCGTAAACCTGCACCAGCTTTCAAGGTAGGAGATTTGGTCTGGTGTCAACCAGAAATCTTAAATTAAAGATTCCATCGTCTAAATTGGGACATAAGTACATTGGACCTTATAAGATCAATAAGATTATAAGTGCTGTTGCTTGTCGTCTTCAACTGCCCAGAACTATGAGAATCCACCCTGTCTTTCATGTATCCCTACTAAAGGCTGCAACACCCAATACGTTTCCTGGACGTTCTTCTCCTTGCCCTGACCCAGTGCTGGTCGATGGCCAGGAAGAATTTATGGTGGAAAGGATTCTAGATTCCAGGTTGTACAGAAATCAGTTGCAATATTTGATTAAATGGCAGGGCTACCCAGTGGAGGACAACTCATGGGAACCAGTCAATAATGTAAATGCTCCTCGCCTGCTCCGCCAGTTTCATCAGAGGTACCCTGACAAGCCTGGTCTGAGGTCATCCGGAGGTTGTCCCTAAGGGGGGAGTAATGTAAGGTTCTTTGTCTCTGTTGACATGTTCCTTGAAACTCAGTTTTCCGTCGGCCATTTTGCTTTCTGTCTTTCTGCAGCTCTTGCCCTCAGTTAATATGGAGTTTCCAGTTTTCATGTTCCCGCCCTGATTCTTCCCTCTTGCTTCTTAAGCAGCCTCAGCTGAACAATCAGTGCTCCTGAATCAAGCCTCAGTCAGTCTGTGACCTGACTTCTGGAAACCTTGGACTTGTACTCCAGCTATTCCCTACTGAGGAACCTTGGAACACTTTTGGACTCTGGAAACCTGCTGTTTGGTGAATCCATGTTTGCAGAGGAATTACAGTACAGAGAAGAGATCCTGAACCTGCTTTGGAGATTTATTGTAGTGCTTGAAGTTACTCTGGCCTGCTGTGTCTCCTGTCGCTGTTCCTGCAAACTGTGTGAACTTTTCAGCATGCTTGTATGAAGTAATACAAGTCATTTCATATCAACCTGTGTCTCCTGTGTTTTCCTCGCACCCAAGCACAAGACGCTATAGGAACTGTACATTATACATGACAGCACCTGCTCTCAGGAAAAGACTGCAGGTTTTCTGAAGGATTGTGCTTTTATTGCGGCAAAATCTGACCATTTTCATTAAGAACGTGTGCTTCGTATGAACAAAGAAAAAAAAAAAGGTCAGTTCCGCCGTAATAGCCTGTTTAAATACTAAGGGCTCTTTCTTTCTGCCTACTACATGCGGTCAGGAAGAATTAATTTGATTTTCGGGTATTTTGGATTGTGGGTCAACTCTGAATGCGATTTATGGGGGATTCTTGGAAAAACTTAAATTAAAACCCAACCTTTGTCATCCTCTATTGCCGTGGTTTCTGTTGATGGCTCTCGCTTGAAAAAAGTTACTCACAAGGTTGTGAATTTCCCTCACTATTAATGGTGTTCACCAAGAGAATTTGGATTTGTAGTATTGAATAATTTACCTTCTCTGGTAATTTTGGGGTTACCCTGGTTAAAATTGCACTTCCGTTCTGGATTGGTCTACCAATGAAATTAAGTCCTGGAGTTCTAAGTATATGACAAGTGCTGTAACGGGCGTATTGCTGCTGTGGATAAGGGGAACTACCTGTACCTATTCAGGATTTTTGGAAAGTTTTTTTTGAGAAGGTCACAGATTTTACCTCCCCATAGAGACTATGATTGTACTATTGAATTTGGAGCGACTCTTCCTAAAAGTCGCTTATTTAATTTACTATTCCGAGAGAAAGGCTTTGGAGGAATACATACAGACAAGCTTGGCCGCCGGTCACATTAGGCCTTCCAAGTCTCCTGTGGCTGTGGATTTTTTTTTGTTAAAAAAAAGGACGGCGGTTTACGTCCTTGTCTGGACTTTCGTGAGATTAATAAAATTACTGTACGCAATCCTTACCCACTGCCATTGATTCCTGATTTGTTTAACCAGTTAGCGGGGGCCAAGTGGTTCTCTAAAATTGATCTTCGGGGGGCATACAATTTATTGCGCATGAAGGAGGGTGACGAATGGAAGACTGCTTTTAACACTCCTGTGGGTCATTTTGAGAATCTGGTTATGCCTTTTGCTTACCAATGCTCCTGCATTTTTTCACAATCTTATTAATGACATTCTTTGACCTTTGATCGCAAAAATGTTGTGGTGTATTTGGATGACATTTTGATTTATTCGCCGGATCTGGAGTCTCATTGGCGGAGCGTTCGTGAGGTATTACAGTTATTGATTGACAATTCGCTTTTTGCTAAGCTGGAGAAACTGTGAGTTCGCTGTACAGAGAATTAGTTTTTTGGGCTACATTATCTCCAGCGAAGGTTTTGAGATGGACCCGGTGAAAGTTCAAGCTGTGCAGGAATGGCCTAGGCCTATTGGTTTGAAATCGTTACAGAGGTTTTTGGGTTTCGCCAATTATTATAGAAAATTCATTAAAAATTTTTCTATTATTGTCAAACCACTGACCGATCTCACCAGGAAAGGTGCTAATGCGGTTCAGTGGACTACTGAGGCCATTGAACTTTTGTGTTTTTAAAGGAGAGGTTCAGCTCTGCTCCCATCCTTATGCAGCCTGATGTGACTAAACCGTTTTTGGTTTGGGGGTTGATGCTTCTTCTGTGGGGGTCGGCGTGGTGTTGTCTCAGGCAAAACATGGATGGAGTACATCCTGTGCTTTTTTTTCAAAAAAAATTTCTGAGACTGAACTGAATTATGATATTGGTAATGGGAATTGTTGGCATTAAACTCGCATTTGAACACTGGCGTTATCTCTTGGAAGGTGCTGAATTTCCCGTTCAGGTTTTCACTGATCATAAAAATCTGATCTATCTTGATGCTGCCAAACGCTTGAATGCCCATCAGGCTAGGTGGGCACTGTTTTTCTCGCGGTTTAATTTTTCCGTTACTTACATTCCAGGTACTAAGAATGTAAAGCGATGCTTTGTCTCGCAGCTTTTCTCCCATGGTTGGTGCTGAGGAGGAGGAGAACATTTTACAAGAAGGGGTTTGTGATTGCTGCTTTGGACTCTGTGTTGGAAGATGACATTCTTAAAGCACAGGAGAATGCCCGATCTAACACTCCCCATGGGAGGTTGTTTGTGCCTGGGACCTTTAGGAGAGATTTGTTTGTGAGTGTCATGAGTCTCGGTTGGCAGGTCATCCTGGAATCTCTGAGACCAAGAGACTTGTGGGTCGCAGTTTTTGGTGGCCTGGATGGCAGAAGGAAGTCATTAAGTTGGGTGCTCAATGTACTGTGTGTGCTAGATCTAAGTCTTCACATACTCCTGCTGCGGGGTGCTTTGCCCTCTGGAGGTTCCTAGTGCTCCTTGGACACATTTGGCTATGGACTTTATTACTGACCTTCCCCCTCTGAGGGTTTCATGTCATCTGGGTGGTCGTGGACCGTTTTAGCAAGATGTGTCATTTGGTTCCTTTCATCAAACTGCCCTGCGCTAAGACTCTCGCTAAGGCCTTTGTCAAGGAATTGTCAGACTACATGGCGTTCCTACTGACATTGTTTCTGATAGGGGACCTCAGTTTGTGGCTCGTTTTTGGCGCGCCTTTTGTGACAGGTTGGGAGTTCATTTGTCGTTTTCTCCGGATATCATCCTGAGTCTAATGGCCAGACAGAAAGGAAATATCAGGATGTTGAGCAGTTCTTGCGTTGTTTTGTGGCAGACAATCAAGAGGGGTGGTCTGAGTTTCTGCCACTTGCTGAATTGCTCTTAACAACCATACATCCTCTTCTGCTGGTTGTTCGCCTTTTTTGTTGTTGTACTGGGAGACATCCGTCGTTTGGGTCATTCTCCAAATTGGTATCGGCCGTGCCTGAGAGGAGAATTTTTCCGGTGATTTGGAGAGAGTTTGGACGGATGTGCGTGGTAATCTTCAGGAGGTCTAACAGAAAATCTAAAAGGTACTTTGATAGGAAACGGCAAGAGGTTTTGTTTGCTATTGGTGACATGGTTTGGTTATCCTCTAAGAATCTGAGGTTGAGGATTCCTTCTAAAAAATTGGGTCCCAAGTTTGTACGGCCATTTAAGGTGCTTCAGGTTGTTAACCAATCGGCTGTTAGGTTGGAGGTTCCTACCTCCTGGAAGATTAATCCGGTGTTTCATGTTTCTCTGTTGAAAAGAGCTGATGTGTCGGATGGAGATGCCTCTGCCACTGTTCCCCCGGTGGTGGAGGATGGGGAATATGAAGAAGGGGGGGTACTGTTAGAACTCTCCTGTTAGGTTTTTTCTATCTTGCTGGTCACTTGACCTTTGTGGCCTATTTAGTCCTGCTCCGCCCTTCTGGCTTTGCTGGACTTCATTGTAATTTCTACTCTTAAGCTAGCCGGGTGCTTTGTTACCTTACTCAAATAGTTTTGCTTGGTCTTCAGACCTCTATGTTCTGTGTTGTTTTGCTTTTCTTTTTACTGCTACAACTTCTGTTAGGAGGTGTCCATCTTTTATCCCAGTCCCTAGTGCTTGTAGGGATCCCTTCCTCGCATCTATAGGTCATCGTTCAGACTAGCTGAGGACTTTAGCGGGTCTGATCACAGGATCAGGTTCCCCGCTACATCGTAGGGATTGAGCTTAGTTCTATTGTAGGGACAGATATCCCTTTCTTTCCTTAGTGCTTGTAGCAGAACATAACACAAGCAACCCACGAGATGGAGAACCAACATGGAATCTCCACATTTCAAAAAAAAATATTGCCACACACCACTAAAGTGGCATCAATTTCCCCATAGTAGAAATAGTATAATGGGCCTCTGACACCCCTTCCACTACAGGCAGCCCACCAGATGGAGACCCAACTTAGAATCTCCACATTTCAAAAAATTATTGTCACACATCACTAAAGCTGACAAGCGGTGGATACTGCATCAGCGTGGGAGAGAACAACGCTGTCCAAATAACAATTGTATGTATACAATTAGGAACTCAACTGGATCTGACCTTCATACAGAGTATACACAGATTCTCTCCGCCGTGCACATAAGAAAAGGCACCACTACATGCCCTTTTCTTCCTAAGATATACCACTACCGTATATATAAGAAAAAAGGAACAACTACATGTCTTCTTCTTAAGGCCAATAAGCCTGAGTGCCTACAGAATACTTTCTTATAAGCAGTCGGATTGATGAAGGTCCATGTTGGACCGAAACGTCTATGCTTGTTTTGACTGCAATAAAATTGAAAATTCTTCATCCATCATTAAGTTGAGTGCCAAGTCTTCATTTCCTACACATCACTAAAGTGGCATCAATTTCCCCAGAGTAGAAATAGTAAAATGAGCCTCTGATGCCCCTTCTACTACAGGCAACTCAACAACCCAATGAAGATCCAACTTGGAGTACAAACATTTCAAAACATTATTGTCACACACCACTAAAGTTGCATCATATTTCCCAGAGTAGAAACATTATAGTGGGCCTCTGACACAACTTCCACTGCAGGCAACCCACCAGATGGACACCAAACTTGGAGTCTCCATATTTAAAAAAAATTATTGTCACACACCACTAAAGTGGCATCAATTTCCACAGAGTAGAAATAATATAATAGGTCCTGACACCCTTTCCACTACAGGCAACCCAATAGAAACCCAACTTGGAGTTTCCACAACTTTTTCATATCGGAAGCTTGTTCTATATATTAAGTAATCGCCTAAATTCCAGGAATAATTTAGGGAAATTGTGTTGGTATAGTGTTTTATCGTTAGAGGACAATTGAACTCCTAGATATGTAAGGGAGGTGTCTTTCCATGGTTTCCCTTTAATGGATTTAGTGCAGAATCTGTGACATTATGAGGAAGCACTTCTGATAGTTGGCCACACTTTCCCAAAAGAGTGTGTAGATTAAAGAGGGTGATATGTAGTTGTGTTAGCATCAGTAGAATATCATCTGCAAATAGACATAATTTGAACTCCCTGTCCCTCACCACTACTCCATGTATGTTTGGGTCAAGGCGTATGGCAGTAACCAGAGGTTCAATACATAAAACAAATAATAGGGCATGTTGTAGTATTTAACCGATGCATCCAAATAGTCAGTGGATCAGTGAAATGCCAGTCAGGCAAGCATTTCCCTCACCTCCCTCCAGAAGCTTGGTCTTTACTTCATACTGAATATTTTTATTTATCAGTCATATAATGCGTTGTCCCTGTGTAAGTAGGAGGATATAACTGATTCTAAAAGGTTAATCTGCAAGAGGACATGTCTGCTTGTAAAGGGTTAATCTGCATAGAAGGTTACTGTAATCTGAGTCTCTTTACACTTGACACAGCCACAAAACACTGAGAAGGCTTTGCCAGGATTTATTTTACTTGCTGTTGAATAGTCAGACAGGACTACAGTTGACTTTTATTTCTCCTTTTACTTCAAGAAGTTTTCCAGGAGGTGATAGATCCTTTTTAAAAAGGAAATGTGGCAGTGGGCTTATCAAAATGTTAAATAAAAATTTCATGTTTTGCTTAGCTTCAGTAGATCAATGTATAATATTTGGATGTGGGGTTCATATCTTTTCTCTCCACAGTTGCACTGCATTATTCGTGCCTTAGAAACCTACATCAAAAAGACCTGTTAAATATTAGATTGACTCTGCCATAAAAATAAAACTTGTGTTTACCCATCATGTTAACAGGTGTAACAGACAAATATTTACATGGCATACTAATAATGATAATCATTTCTTACCTTTCAAAAGAAGGTTTAGATTTTTGGATACTTATGTATGATGAATCCTTACACGGAATCCACTTTTAGAAAAATATATGGAAGTATGGAGAGACTTGTAAGACTTTGGCAGCAGGTGGGGAGAATACACTAGTGACCAACCTCTTCGACTAGTCACGTTTATGGCTTGGTCTTCCACCAGTTTTTAAATTCCTACCCCATTTAAGAATCAAACATACATGGCTAAAATCATGCAGCCAGTATCTGACACATGCTGCCCCTGGTTCGGGCAGCATGTATCAGCTGTGAGTTTCTCTTTAAATATATTAAATTGTAGTGACAAAGGATTCAGTGGGTGCTCTGGTCCACTGGCTCGAAATCGCATGGACCATCATCCCACCGAACTCCCACTCTTTTTTTTACCATGGACATAATACTACTCAGACAATACATGGTAAGAGTAAAAAGAGTGTGGCAATACTTTTATTGAACCACAAACAGATAACAACACATAGAACTGTCCCAACAAAATACCCAAGATTGTGCAAAATTACAGAATTTCACACTTCCACTGACTAGCCCAGATTAAAGCAGCTGCGACTTCCAGGGCCGACTACCTCCACCTGTGGCACGCACAGAGAGGAGGTAACAACAAGCTTAGGAAGCTGACAGTCCATTGACGTAGGAGGCCAGGTGACCTGACTTCTCTGAGCATCTACATGGAGCCACAATAATCAATCAACATATTATCAAACACTGATTATTCAATGACCCCGCACCCTTGTCTTGCAGAAATAACTGACAATAAGTAACAACAAAAAGTAACTCAAACGTCAACATCCAGGCTCATACGAACAATAGTCTTTGCTTCTTGAACAACCAATGACAAACACATAAATTCAAAAGTCAGCATAAAGATAATAGTCTATGCATCCATGCTTACTTAAACTTACATCTGACATAATTAAGAGGAAATACTGTGTTGTCACATTGCTCCCCATCTTAATTAGCCAGATGTGATAGACTTTCAATCATTTTTCTCTACCGGGGACTGTCAATCAGCATGTCTTGGAGCACAGACATGAATACACGAATCATACAGTTTCCTCAGAGCATATTCCATGTTTTCCTTTGCGAATAAACTCCACAACGTAATTGACGAGAACCAATTCATATCCATTGTGTCAACACATGGATTTCTCTACATCAAGTGGTTCCTGGATTAAATCCGATCGAGTGTCAGTGGCCTGGGTTGTATTCTTTTGAAGCTGGCACAGCTCCTGTAGTTGCCATTTCTTCTATAGGTGCCATTTCTTGTTGCAGTTATACATCTACTCTGGTGTTCTTCCCAAGGCAGAACTGGTGGGGTTTGATATAGTGACATCTGAAACCCGGTGTGTATGCCTCACCTATGGTCTGCTGGTTCTGTTTGTATCTGTATGCCTTCCTGGTTATGGAGCCCTGGGATGGTGTCTATGAGCAGCAGTCCCCTGCATCTCCCCATATTCGCTGGGCTGAGTAGTTTCCCTCTGCTGCCACCCACCAAAATGTGGAGACACGGGGGTCATCTGGTGCACTAGTCCACTGGCCCACGACCGCATGGACCAGGGATCAACCCACTGAACTCCTGCTCACCTTTTAGGTGAGCATAATACTACTCAGACAACACAGAGTGAGAGTAAAACAGTGTGGCAATACTTAATTGAGCCACGAACAGATAATAACACATAGAACAGTCCCAACAAAATACCCAAGATGGTGCATAATTACAGAGTCTCAGCCTTCTGCTGACTCACCGGGACTAAAGCAGCTGTGACTTTCAGGGCTGACTACCCCCACCTGTTACACTCACAGAGAGGAGGTAATGACAAATTTAGGAAACTGACAGTCCATTGAGATATGAGGCCTGGTTACCAGAGGGTCACAACCTGTCTTCTCCAAACATGTCCATGGAGACAGGTGACCGGTGGATCCCAATCCTGGCTTTCCCAAATGTATCCATGGGGCTCAGGTGATGGGTGGGTCCAAATCCTGGCTTCCCCAAATGTATCCATGGGTTCAGTGATGGTCTATGGAGCAGATCTGTATTCTTTCAGCCGGGGCCGTGGTCCCCTAACCTGGCATTCTGTAGAATGTCAAATATGTGTCCCTCATGATGGAGCCATGATGTCCTGGCTGCTGTCTTGTATAGTGTTCCTGGCTGTGATTTTGCAAAAAGCCTCTGGTTCTTTGGATCTATTGTTACAGAGGCATATCCCCTTTATATAGTTCAAAACTGTTGTACTTCAAGCTATCATCCAGAGTTCAAGTGGAAGGTGTGATGAGATTAACTCACATTGAGTATTTAATCACTGCATAGTTTGTCCTCCTCTGGTTTGCAGGTCAACAAGCCACAAGGTCCCACACAATGGTCAATCAACATACAGTGGGTACAGAAAGTATTCAGACCCCTTTAAATTTTTCACTCTTTGTTTCATTACATCCATTTGGAAAATTCAAAAAAATTCATTTTTTTTCTCATTAATGTACACTCTGCACCCCATCTTGACTGAAAAAAAAACAGAAATGTAGAAATGTTTTCAAATTTATTAAAAAAGAAAAACTGAAATATCACATGGTCATAAGTATTCAGACCCTTTGCTCAGTATTGAGTAGAAGCACCTTTTGAGCTAGTCAGCCATCAGTCTTCTTGGGAACGATGCAACAAGTTTTTCACACCTGAATTTGGGGATCCTCTGCTATTCTTCCTTGCAGATCCTCTCCAGTTCCATCAAGTTGGATGGTGAACGTTGGTGGACAGACATTTTCAGGTATCTCCAATTGGGTTTAGGTCATGGCTCTGGCTGGGCCAGTCAAGAATGGTCACAGAGTTGTTCTGAAGCCACTCATTTGTTATTTTAGCTGTGTGCTTAGGGACATTGTCTTGTTGGAAGGTGAACCTTCGGCCAAGTCTGAGGTCCAGAGCACTCTGGAAGAGGTTTTCATCCAGTATATCTTTGTAATTGGCCGCATTCATGTTTCCTTCAATTGCAACCAGTCGTCCTGTCCCTGAAGCTGAAAAACACCCCCATAGCATGATGCTGCCACCACCATGTTTCACTGTTGGGATTACATTGGGCAGGTGATGAGCAGTCCCTAGTTTTCTCCACACATACCGCTTAAAATTATCACCAAAAAGTTCTATCTTCGTCTCATCAGACCAGAGAATCTTATTTCTCATAGTCTGGGAGTCCTTCATGTGTTTTTTAGCAAACTCTATGCAGGCTTTCATATGTCTGGCACTGAGGAGAGGCTTCCGTTGGGCCACTCTGCCATAAAGGCCCGACTGGTGGAGGGCTGCAGTGATAGTTGACTTTGTGGAACTTTCTCCTATCTCACTACTGTATTTGTGGAGCTCAGACACAGTGATCTTGGGGTTCTTCTTTACCTCTCTCACCAAGGCTCTTCTCCCACGATTGCTCAGTTTGGCTGGACGGCCAGGTCTAGGAAGACTTCTGGTGATCCCAAACTTCTTCCATTTAAGGATTATGGAGGGTACTGTGCTCCTGGGAACCTTGAGTACTGCAGAAATTCTTTTGTAACCTTGGCCAGATCTGTGTCTTGCCACAATTCTGTTTCTGAGCTCCTTGGTCAGTTCCTTTGACCTCATGATTCTCATTTGGTCTGACATACACTGTGAGCTGTGAGGTCTTATATAGACAGGTGTGTGTGCCTTTACAAATAAAGTCCTATAAGTTTAATTGAACACAGCTGGACTCCAATGAAGGAGTAGAACTATCTCAAGGAGGATCACACGGAAATGGACAGCATGTGACATAAATATGAGTGTCTGAGCAAAGGGTCTGAATATTTATGACCATGTGATATTTCAGTTTTTCTTTTTGTAATAAATTTGAAAAAATGTCTACATTTCTGTTTTTTTTTCAGTCAAGATGGAGTGCAGAGCGTACATTAATGAGAAAAAAATAAACTTTTTTGAATTTACCAAATGGCTGCAATGAAACAGAGTGAAAAATTTAAAGGGGTCTGAATACTTTCTGTACCCACTGTATTATCAAACACCAATTTTGTTCAATGACCCCATGCCACTGTTTTGCAGAGATAACAGATAATGAGTGTCAACAAACAGCAACTCAAACATCAACATCCAGGCTTGTACAAAAAATAGTCTTTGCTTCTTGACCAAGCATAGACAAACACATAAATTTAAAAGTCAACATAAAGATAATAGTCTATGCCTCCTTGTTTACCTAAATTTACATCTGGCATAATTAAGAAGAAATGCTGAGTTGTCACATAAATGTAAACTGTATTAGTGCCATATAGAAAATACTTATAAAATTGAGATACCCAGCAAACAAATTGATTGATTCAGGTGTGCCCACTAGCCACGACAATGCATAATATTGTTTGATGCACATTAATTCTACTGCTATATTCATGGTGGATAGGGAAGAAATGTAATTTATGGAAAAAAAATGCACCCTTTAAGCTTTACAGAAGACAAGTCCTTGTTTAATGCAGTTTTGTACCTTAAAGTATAGCATTTATGCTCCCAGGAACATACTAGCTCACCTTAATGTATTAAACCCAGTGCTTATTGGAATATATATAATTTGCCAACAGTAAAGAAGGCAATTACCCAGTTTCATCCATACGGATGGAAGGTTATGCATAATGTAGAATTGTTTACCAAACAGATGTAGCGAGCATGAAGCGATCTCTCTGGGTTCTATGCAATTAACCTTGCACGCCACATTGCGCTACCCTTTTTATGAGTGCAGATGCTTCAATGCAAAGTGTTGTTAGTTCTTCTTGCACTTTCAGGTGATTCTTGCATCTGCACAAGGAGTAACCTGTATCTGCTGAAACTGTGCTTCCCCAGGGAATAGTGTAATATCCTGAGGTCAGGGCTATTATTGCTGGTTAATTCTCCAATATACCTCATTGTCTCCCTTATTGACATAAATGCTTTTCCATTGCAGCTAATCCAGAAGTTGACAGATGTGGCTGAGGAGTGCCAGAACAACCAGCTGAAAAAGCTCAAGGAAATGTGTGAAAAGTACAGTAATCTCTTATTGTCTATAAAAAATACTCATGGGTTCTAATATAATTTTCTTTTTTTGTCTATAAACCTTATTTATATTTTGCAGGGAAAAGAAAGAGTTAAAAAAGAAGATGGACAAGAAGCGGCAAGAAAAGGTCACAGAAACCAAATCGAAAGATAAGAATCAGATGGAGGAGTAAGTGTGGGGCGCTACACAAGTTTTTGCATTTTCATTGAGGAAATTTTTTCAATATCATCGAAATATCTGTGCAGGTTTTTTTTTTATATAAATGGATGTTGAAATAATAACATTATGATTTTTTAATGCATTCAGATCATAAACATTTGTCTGAGTCTTTAAAATATGACCTCTAGTTTGCCTGGCAATAGGGCTCCATTAAACAGCCATATTGTGGCTGCATACAACCTTTTTGCATAAAGCACCCATAAAAGTCCAAGGAGCTACACTGTAGCTTTATTTATGAAAACCAAAAGAAAGGAGGTATGTTCCACACCATCAGGCTATTGCTACATGGTTTCTTTAGTGATGTGACAAAGCTACAGCCAAAGATCACAGTAGCACAATGCTGCAATGTAGTAAATAAGTTCACATTGCAATCTGCCAATTGCCACAAGTATTGTGTGGCTGCAGCCACCTGCGTGTCCTAACACAACCACATAAGCCATCATTATGTTGCAGTGTAGCATCGTGATTCTGCACCCTGGCTGCGCTATGAAGCACACAGCCATGTAACCCTATCCTGGAAAAAATGTTAGTTTAAATACAGTGGCTTGCGAAAGTATTCACCCCATTGGCATTTTTCTTGCTTTGCTACCTCACAACCTGAAGTTTCACTATTTTTCTTGAGAGTTTGCATCAGTGTATGTAAACAACATGCCTACAACTGTGAACAATTTGGTTTTCTTTTTATTGTGAAGCAAACAACAAAAAGGACAAAATAACTGAAAACTTCAGTGTGCATAACTATTCACCCCCCTAAAGTCATTACTTTGTAGAGCCTCCTTTTGTGGCAATTACAGGTGCAAGTCACATTGGATAAGTCACTATGAGCTTTCCACTGGGATTTTAGCCCATTCCTCAAGGCAAAACTGCTCCAGCTCCTTCAAGTTAGATGGTTTCTTCTGGTGATCAGCAATCTTCAAGTCTGACCGTCTAACTACAGATTCTCAGTTGGATTAAAGTCTGGGCTTTGACTAGGCCACTCCAAAACATTTACACATTTCCCCTTAAACTACTCAAGTGTTGCTTTAGCAGTATGCTTTGGGTCGTTGTCTTGTTGGAAGGTGAACCTCCGTCCCAGTCTCAAATCACTGACAGACTGAATCAGGTTTTACTCAAGAATATCCCTGTATTTCGCATCATCCATCTTCCACTTGACTCGGACCATTTTTCCTGCTGACAAAAAAACATCTCCATAGTATAATGATGCCACCACCATAGATCATTGTGAGGATAGTATTCTTGAAGTTATGAGCTGTATTGGTTTGAGCCTTACCTTGGTGGCCAAAAAGTTCAATTTTGGTCTCATCTCACCTTCCTCTATACATTTGGGGAGTCTCCCACATGTTTTTTGGCAAACTCAAAATGAACCTTACTATTTTTGTGTATAAGTAAAGGCTTTCTTCTGCCCACTTTTCCATAAAGGCCACCACTATGGAGAATACAGCTTATTGTGGTCGTATGGACAGATTTATCAGTCTTGGGAACGCTGCAGCCCCTTCGGGGTTACCTTTGGTCTCTGTGCAGCCTGTCTGATTAATGCCCTCCTTGCCCGGGCTGAGAGTTCTGGTGTGCAGCACTCTCTTGGTAGGTTTGTTGTGGTATCATATTCTTTATATTTGATGATAATGGATTTGATGGTGCTTTGGGGGATCATCAGAGATTGGTTTTTTTTTAGAACCCAACCCTGACTTGTGCTTCTCAATAACTTTGTCCCTAGCTTGTTTGGAGATCTCCTTGGTCTTCATGGTGTTGTTTTGTTAGTGGTGCCTCTTGCTTAATTGTGGTGCAGCCTCTGTGGCCTTTCAGAAAAGGTAAAGTGTATATACTGACAGAACAGAAATTTTTGTCAATTTATATTTATTTTATCCCATAAATTGAATTTATGTGTAGATTTTTTTCACTTCACCAATTTAGACGAATTAGTGCTGATGCATCACACACAAATTGGATTACAAAAATATATAAACACAGGTTGTAATGTAACAAAATAGGTAAAAAGCCAAAGGGGGGGAACACTTTCACAAGCTACTGTATTTCCATAATACTTTGCTATCCATTACCATGTAATGGCATGTAAGGTATGAAGCTGCATGGACTCTATGCTATGATATATTTATGAAACTGCCAGACTTTTTGAATCATGTGCGTGAAGCCTTATCATTCTACTATAGGATTTTTTTTGTGGCCACCTGTTCCATCAATGTGCTAATGTACAGCAGTAAATATGTTTTTTCTGATTTTGCTGTGGATTTCTCTAAACCCACCTTTTAAATTTGTACACACTTGGACAGATTTACTGTTCCTGCCTAATATTTAGATACTGTAAACGTAGGGTTCATTTATACGAGCAGATAATTGTTAAAACCATGAATGATGCGATCGTAGCTCACGACCAACAAGTTATGTCAGACAAGTGTTTCTACAGGACCAGAATAAATAGTTAAATAGCGATCGTTCTATCGTAACATAGAACACCATGCACTGTGCTGACACATTTATGGTGACAACAAAGTAAATCAATTTTGAACCACAGAATGGTATATCAAATAACAATGTCTTTATTAGAATAAAATCAATATACAAGATGCAAAGAAAAATACAGAACACAAAGCAAAAAACATAAAAAGAGGGACTTAATGTCCATGGGAAATCCCACAGCAGCAGTCACAATGAATTGATATGAAAAGGTACCTCTTATTGTTGGAATATGCAACAGATTAGGACTTATTATAAGTAAAAGGAGGACTTTATGCTGACCTGACAGTAGATGGCGATGTTGTGTAACGTTTCCTTCTGTTTAATGTACTGTATAAGAAATAGTCTCACTTGTACTTTCACTTTCGTTTTGTTCCTGTTTCCTGATGCAATGCTAAAATGACTGTGCATTATTCTTTTACCTCATGTTGTAAGAAGTAAAAGCTTGTCATCCCATGCAGCCTGCTCTGTGAAGTTTTCTACTGCAAAGGTGTGGATTCAGAAGCTATGCAACAGGTTATGGGCCCAGACACCCAGACCCAGTCACCCCAGATACAGCGTACCCAGAGAATTCCAGACACCACAGATCCCAAGCACCAAGAATACCAGATACCCAGGACACTGGAACTCTCAGCAAGACCCTGGTGAATGCAGAAGAATTCTTCAGTGCAAATCTCTCCAAACAAGTAAGATAAGTTAAAAATGACAAGTAGCACAGAGCTAAAACTCGCAGTAGCTAAACTGAATGATGAGAACTATCAGCTATGGAAGTTCAAAGTAGAGATGTTATTGTCTAAGGATGATTTATGGGAAGTAATCACTACAGATAGACCTGATCAAGATAATCAGACATGGGATAAGAAAAATAGACAAGTGAGAGCCACCATTAGCTTATTAGTGGATGATGCTCAATTAATACATATAAGAAATTAAGAAACAGCGAAAGGAATGTGGGAAGCATTAAGAAAGCTATATGAGACCCAGCTTAAATCACAAGTTATTTTTATTAAGAAAGCTTTACAGTATGAGACTAAGTGCAGACAGTGACATGCAGAAGCATATATTCTCAATGATGGAAGTGATATCACAGCTAAGATCTATTGGTGAAGACATTAAAGAAAGTCATATAGCAGCTATATTGTTGTGCAGTTTACCAGATTCATATACTGCTTTAATAAATGCACTAGAGACAAGACCAGAAACTGACATTACATTAGATTTTGTGAAAACATGACTAATAGATGAATAGAGAAGAAAAGAACAAAGCAATGATTCTTCTACTGAAAAGGACAATGAAAACGCTCTTAAAGCTACAGAATTTAAAAAACCCTATAATAAAGAGACAAGAGAATGTTTCAGATGTAAGAAAAAAGGTCATTTAAAGAAAGACTGTACCATATGGAATGCAGAACAACAAAAATTACAACATAAAAAGCATACACAGAAAGTGATAAACACAATTTCCGATTTGTGTGATAATAATTGGAATGGCACATTCAAAATAACAGACAAGAAATCATCACTTGGTTGGTTTATTGATTCAGGAGCAACGAGTCATATGACAAGTGACAAGAATTTCTTTACTGATCTTGATTTAAATAAGAAAGGAGCCATTTATCTTGCAGATGGAAGCAAAATAACCACAGAAAGTATCAGACAAGGTATGCTAAATTGTTCAAACAAGTTCGTACAAGATTCAAAGATACTTGTACAGGATGTGTTGTATGTTCCAAAATTGGAAGGCGGATTATTATCTGTGAAACGTTTAACAGCAAAAGGACTTACAGTAAAAATCAAAGACAATGAGTGTGCAATTATTGCAGGAAACAAGATGATAACCAAAGTCAAGGCAGATGAACAATTATATCATTTTGACAAACCAAAGGAAAAGATGAAGGTATGTACACATGATCACAAAAACTGTATTCACATGTGGCATAGACGTCTAGGACATAGACACCCGGACAGTATAAGGGAATTACAGAGAAAAGAATTGACAAAAGATTTAAAGATATCAGATTGCTCAATTACCATAAGATGTGAATGTTGTATAAAATCCAAAGCCACAAGGATATCTATTCCAAAAGAAAGTGAGATGAAAAGCGAAAGACCACTTGATTTGGTGCATACTGACATATGTGGACCAATGAAAGTGACTACATCAGGAGGCAACAGATACATATTGACTTTTATAGACAACTACTCAAGATACACAGTCACATACTTAATTAAGAACAAAAGTGAAGTTTTTGATAAACTTGTAGACTATGTAACAAGATCAAGTAACAAATTTCAAAGGAAGCCAATTATCAGAAGTGATAATGGAGGTGAATTTACAGGTCACAGAATAGAAGACTACTTAAGACAAAATGGAATAGAACATCAGAAAACTGTTCCATACACACCTGAACAAAATGGAGTAGCCGAAAGGAAAAACAGAACTCTAACAGAAATGATGAGATGTATGCTGACAGATTCTAAACTACCAGAGAAATATTGGGGTGAGGCAGCAATGACAGCTACATATCTACAGAACCGACTTTTTTCCAGAAAACTGAAGAAAACTTCATATGAACTGTGGCAAGGTATGAAACCAAGTGTCAATCACTTAAAAGTTTTTGGATGTAAAGTTTTTATATTCATTCCAACAGAAAAACCAAACTTCAAAACAGATCCATGGAAGGAATATTCGTTGGATATAGTGAAAACTGCAAAGGATATAGAATCTTACATCCCAAAACAGACAGAGTTACGGTGAGTAACAGTGTGACATTCATTGAAGATTTAAATGAAGACATTATGATTTCAGTTGAAACAAAAAATGAGAAAAACTATAGTGACATAACTGAAGAAATATCTGATGAGAAAGAAATAGAAATTAATGAAGAACAAAATACTGAAAGTGAAGAATCACAACTACAAACAGATACAGAACCAAGACGTTCAATAAGAGAGAACAAAGGAAAACCACCAAAAGGTCTCTCATACAAGACAAGTATAAAAAAAATCTATGAGCCTAGCTCTTGGGAAGACATATCTAAACTTCCTGAAGAAAAAGCAAATAAATGGATAGAAGCAACAGAAACAGAAATTAAATCCATGCATGATTCAAATACATGGACACTAACAGATTTGCCAGAAGGAAGAAAAGCCATAGGATGTAAATGGATTTTTAAAGTAAAATACCAAACAGATGGCACACCTGAAAGATATCGAGCAAGACTCGTAGCTAAAGGGTATTCTCAAAAGTATGGAGAAGACTATGATGAAACATTTGCTCAAGTTGTCAAACACACTACAATAAGAACTTACAGTTGCAGCAGTGGAACAGATGGAACTAAGACATCTGGATGTAAAGACAGCTTTTTTGAATGGAGATTTAACAGAAGACATTTACATGGAACAACCTCCAGGATTCAAAGATGAAAGAAATCCAAACAAAGTTTGTAAACTACAGAAAAGCATATATGGTTTAAAACAAGCAGCTAAAGCGTGGAATGACAAAATCACAGAAGTACTAACAAATGAAAAATTTCAAAGAAGCAAAGCTGATCCATGCTTGTACACAAAAAGGCTGAGTAATAGATGGATTTATGTACTCATATATGTAGACAACATTTCGATTTGTTTTAATCAAGAAAGGGATAAAGAAAACATTCTAAAAATCCTGAAGCAACATTTTGAAATCAAAGACTTAGGAAATTTAAAACAGTACCTATGAATACAGATAGAAAGACAAGAAGTACTGTGGTTAAGACAATTGTTGACAGAATTAGGACAATCACACTTGGAACCAACAAAACTAAAAGAGGATCAAGGAGTCTTGAAGTTGAAGTATAGCCATACTGAAGAAATGACAGTAGACATCTTCACAAAGGCGTTGAATGCTGATAAACATCAGAGACTAATAAAAAAGTTGGGTTTGATTGAATAAGTCCTTATTGTTGAGAAAGGGTGTTGGCATATGCAACAGATTAGGACTTATTATAAGTAAAAGGAGGACTTTATGCTAACCTGACAGTAGATGGCGATGTTGTGTAACGTTTCCTTCTGTTTAGTGTATTGTATAAGAAATAGTCTCACTTGTACTTTCACTTTCGTTTTGTTCCTGTTTCCTGATGCAATGCTAAAATGACTGTGCATTATTCTTTTAACTCATGTTGTAAGAAGTAAAAGCTTGTTATCCCATGCAGCCTGCTCTGTGAAGTTTTCTACTGCAAAGGTGTGGATTCAGAAGCTGTGCAACACTTATAATGTCAGCAATTGCTAAAGGGAAAGAACATGGGCTGATCGTGCAATAATCTATTGCTACAACCTAATGATAGTAAGCCACTTACTATTCCCCAACAGTACTGTACTAAGGTATAGTCAAAAAGTATAAGGATGGTCTCCAGGACCTCCCGAAGAAGCAGTGCGAAACGCGCGTCGGGGCATAGGGACGTCCGAGGAACTCCACCAGCATTTTGGGTAGGTTCTGGAGACCATGTTCTTTCCCTTTAGCAGTTGCTGACATTATAAGAGGTACCTTTTCATATCAATTCACTGTGACTGCTTCTGTGGGATTTCCCATGGATATTAAGTCCCTCTTTTTATGTTTTTTGTTTTGTGTTCTGTATTATTCTAATAAAGACATTGTTATTTGATAAACCATGCTGTGGTACAAAAGACCTTTAGTGATTGCCTGTTTCTGACGTAAATATGAGCCAAGTGCCTGCTTAGAGGAAATAATATATCAGACACACGGACGTCAGATACGTGTTCCTCTCTCAGCGAAAGTTGGCACACAACTGAACTTTATTAGTAGGACAAAGAATCGTATAACAGGCAGGAAGTGGGTGTGGCACAAGTTCTGAACAGCCAGTGTCAGTCTATGATTGGTCCATGCCAACTCCACTCCATATATGGTCTTCAATCTTCAGTGTTCAATATCTGCTTCACATCCCAAGGATTCCTTCCAGGGCGTTGTTCCAGGATATAGAAGCCATTTTGCCACATCATATCTGAAGTGGTTTATATAAGGTTAATAATTAATTTCATTAGTCATTCTCTCCTGCACACCACAATAAGGCGATTCTCTTTGCTGGGAACCTTTCCTAATGAGAATGATCTCCTAGGGCTGAAGCCTACATTTATATGGGTAGGTAGGATCCCATATAAATCCCATAAGTGATACTAATTATTTTGAGTATATGAATTTATATATTATTGTACAATCATTTCAAGTATTTCCATTGATATTGTATAAAAGAATGTTTAATCAAATGACAAAGCTATTTTTTCCCCTAAATTACGAATATGTATTTGCTCCATTTACGAATATGTACTTGTTCCAAATGTTACAATTCATCCTGACGTATTGCCTTGGAACTTGGTCAACCCTACTTATGACTTGAATCTTGAATTCCCCAGCCTCTTTTTGTAGATTAATCCTCATTTACACAATTTTCGAAAAGTATTTTACTCTCCTAAATGATTTCATACATGACGAACGAGAGTTCTTGGACACATTGTTCGGTTCCTCAACATATTAACATTGCACACTTATTGTGGCTGATAGGTCATTACTGTTGGAATCTAACATATTATCAGTCAGTGTAAATGGGCCCTAGACATAAGGCTGAAGGTGCGGTCAAAGCTATCACAATACAATAACAATATACATAGAAATTAGTCCAAATGGAAAGAAACATTTTTAACTTCTTATTCCAATGAAATTATTAAAGCATTACTTTTATTAGGTATTATTGACAATGAACAATGTGATATGCCCAAACACTAACAAAATTCTTAAAATATAACTTGTGGTATAAATCCCTTTTTTGTGTATTTTTCAATATTGCTGTAGATCACTATTCCTCCACTTTCCAATTGTTGCAGTAGTTATGTTGGTGGTGTGTTTGCAGTACAGTGCAAGGGACAGCCACTACAATTGTTAAAACCTAAAAACAAGTTCCTTCACCCACACGTTTCGCTTCTAATCTGGCTTCATCAAGGGGAGAGTGGTTTATATAAGATCTTGTGCATGATTTGGTGCATTTATAAACCTTCCACCACTTATTGTTCGGATTAGTTTTCATGTTTGTTGCCGCAGCTTTGCTGACATTGTCACTCAGCCAGCATTCTCCCTCACTAGTTATTCCTCAGATTATTACTACATTGTCTCCATTCATAATGGGATTATTGAGATGCTGTACATATACATTTTTTTTCATGTAAGAAATATTGCGATGAATAATTTTCTTTCTAATAATGTCCAGTCTACTGTAATATTATATGGTGAATTCTAATGTCATGTCCATGTTTTTCCATAGGGAGAAGACAGAGATGATCAGATCCTATATCCAGGAAGTTGTGCAATACATTAAAAGGGTACGGTATCTGCCTTGATTGCATTTATATGGAAGATTCATGTTCCACTCAGTGATAAATATGCGGTTACTGATCCAATGCAGATAGACATAATGTTTTTCAGTTTTAATTACGACAGCTACATTTCAGCTGGATAATGACTCTAATACATCAGGTACTGGTAAAGTAATAGAGGTTGCTGGCGAAAAATAATGGAATAAAAATCTAATATAAGATAATAAGGAGGAAATGTGTCTGGAGAAACCCCAGGATGAAATATTTTTCTTGTTGTTCAATATTAAGAAATAAAGACAATGTAAATGGATTTCATTTCATTTTCTATTGATTTATACTCAAGCTAAGAGGAAGCTAGAGTATGTAATCACATCTACCTCATATCTATCTATCTACCTATCTATCTATCTATTCTATCTATCTATCTATCTACTCATTACTATCTATCTATCTATCTATCTATCTATCTATCTATCTACTATCTATCTATCTATCTATCTATCTATCTATCTATCTACCTCATATCTATCTATCTACCTATCTATCTATCTTCTATCTATCTATCTATCTATCTACTCATATCTATCTATCTACCTATCTATCTATCTATCTATCTATCTATCTATCTATCTACCTCATATCTATCTATCTACCTATCTATCTATCTATATCTATCTATCTATCTACTATCTATCTATCTATCTACCTATCTATCTATCTACCTATCTATCTATCTATCTACCTCATACTATTCTACCTATCATCTATCTATCTATCTATCTATCTATCTATCTATCTATCTATTATCTATCTATCTACCTCTATCTATCTATTCCTATCTATCTATCTATCTATCTATCTATCTATCTATCTATCTATCTATCTATCATCTATCTATCTATTATCTATCTATCTACCTCATATCTATCTACCTATCTATCTATCTATCTATCTATCTATCTATCTACCTCATATCTATCTATCTATTTATCTATCTATCTATCTATCTATCTATCTATCTATCTATCTATCTATCTACCTCATATCTATCTATCTACCTATCTATCTATCTATCTATCTACCTCATATCTATCTATCTATCTACCTATCTATCTATCTATCTATCTATCTATCTATCTACTCATACTATTATCTATCTATCTATCTATCTATCTATCTATCTATCTATCTATCTATCTATCTATCATCTATCTATCTTTATCTATCTATGTACTTTTCTGTCTATCATCTATCTATCTATCTATCTATCTATCTATCTATCTATCTATCTATCTATCTACTTTTCTGTCTATCTAGCTCATATATATTGATTATCCATCTATTTATTTATCTATCTATCACATATCCGTCTTCTACTTATCGCTCTCTCTTACATCTATTGATCATATGAACTATGAAAGTTCAATTTCACGGCACTTTCTCCTGTTGGATGGAGGGGTCATTGTGGACTTAATTCCAATTCTGCTCCAGGGCTCCTTGTTTATTTGTTAGGATGAGGATTTGAGGCAGGACACTATTTATTAATGGGAATGTATCACCTATGAATTTAGATTATTTTTCTGTTTTCTGTACATGATTATGAGGCAATAAGCACAAAAGAGAAATTCCAGTATGAAGTGCCAATACAATATATCTTTTATTTAACTCATTCATAGTAATTCACAATAATAATGCAATTTTTTTTTCCAAATAGATATAGTATCAATAGTAGAGGAAATGACCAACATCACCTGACCTATAACACATGTAGACAGTGCCAGTCTTTGCTGTAGCCAATAAAATCCCCTGTCCCCGGTACCAGCCATGTCCAAATTAGGCTATTATATAATAGATTAGGATAACACTTATATGTGTGATGGCTTCCAGTATGTGGCGTCCCCGAGTGTCCCAACGCGCGTTTCGAAGGGATGGGTTTTGTGTTATCCCATGATTATGAGGCATCCAGCTTCCCTGAGTATTTAGTTATACTCTATGGGAGACACGTTGATCAAAGCCACTAATAGTCAACAGATGGTCATTGGCTTCTATGGAAGAGTTTTCTAAGCATTCTCTATTAGCTGTGTACAGGTCATTGTGTAGGAAGGGTGAGGAGGTGAGCTGTGTCCATCCATGGAAGCTTGTCTTCTAGTGATAGTCTTTTCCTGTTAAGAGACTGATTGTATTGAAGCAGCAAAACAGAGACCAGTAAGTGACACCGCTGGAATCAGGGTTTCTTCCACTACATTATGGTGCTCTCAGATTATCATAGCAAAAACCTGGGGACAGATTCCCTTCAAAGGGTTAAATCCAGGGAGCTGTTGATCACAGTTTCCAGGGCAATCTCTGGCTTGGAAAGCCCTGTATGAGGTGACAGTACATTAAAACAATACAACCGACCATAATAGATCCCATTATAAATCAATGGTATCCATTGGCCACTATAGGTGTCAATCATGCATTGGATATATATAATTTTCTTTATGGATATCAGATGTGAGCAGAGCCCGGGACCCTATGCATATATAAGACTGCATAACTCTTTACAACATTGTTTGCCATTACGTGCAGAATGACATCGATTAACCAATATTATGAGCATTGCATACAGTATCAACAATTCAGTCTCCTCAGATGTATATTTGTGGCATGAAGACATCAATATGTGATAGTCGCTGAACCAGCCAAAGCTTCAAAGATAGCACACCCCTCTTACTGGGAGTCGTTACTGTGTGTGGTATTAGCATTTTTTAATGATAAAGTTTGATAAGAGGAAAACGTACTTGAAGCCAATTTTTATTTCTTAGCATTTTAATTACCCAAAATCATTCTAATACATATTTGCATAGACCGCCTGGAAATGTTTCCTCATAACTTGGCTGTAATTTAAAGCATATCACCAAGTAAATCCAGGGAGGCATGCTAATACGGTGACTTGAAAGCAAAGGCAATGGAGGATGTGAAATCTACTAGTAGAGGCCAGCGGTGATCAAGAAGGGTGCTTTTACGTCCACCAAGTACCATATTGTATGCCAGCTCTGCAGCATTTATTGGTATATATGTAGGAGTACTTTGGCTTTTTTTCTCAGTTTGTTTTTGTGTTGTTCCAACATGCAAAGGAAATGCACATGTGTACAACAACAAGACTTGTGTAATTTCAATCATTTTCTGGAACAATTTCAAGGGTGCCCACACTTTTGACCATGACTGCAGATAAATATCCTTTACATATACTATTGTACAGAATATTGTTCAAATTCGCTCTTTCCTAAAAGGAAATGAACGTGCTAGTGCTGTCCAGAAGTGGCAGTTACCCTTAAAGTCAATAGCCCACCCTTTAGTGAAATTTGTAATATGATATTAGCCAAGCTAGATACCCATCTATAGATAGCTGTTTCGTGGTACTTACCCCTCATCAGTGCAGATCAGGGTTTGGCTTACTGATTGTGATGTGTTTAAAGGGAACCTGTCAGCAGGATTGTGCTTAGTAACCTACAGACAGTGTCAGGTCGGCGCCGTTACTCTGATTACAATGATACCTTGGTTGATGAAATCCGTCTTGTGGTTGTTGTTTAATCTTTATTTTCAGCTTTGAGTTAATGATATGCTCATGCTCCGGGGCGGCTTGCGGTGCTCTGATTAGGTATTCATCAGTGAGCTGCCCCTGAGTTTACATAATGAATATTATATATATTTTTTTTAAAAATCACCTTCTGTGGCGGCGCCGGTGCTTCAGCATGATCGCAATAATGTGTATTTAATTATTTTTTATGGTATGCCTAAATTCTAAAAAAAAATAAATCAGTCTGGAAATGGCGCCAGCCATGCCTGCGCAGTAGCAGCTATCGGATTGTCAATAGCTGCTACTGTGTAGATGGCGCCATCTTGCTAGAGAAAAAAAATTGCTTGATTATAGTAAATAGGAGACATTGGGGCTGGAGCATACTGTATACATTAAAGGAAACATTGGGGTTGGAACATGTACATCACAGGAGAAACAGGGGCTGCTGCTCTCTTCATCTGTGTGATGGGGGTGCACTCCACCCACAATGTACGTTCAGACGCTAGTGCTATCCAGCTGTGTGTGAGTGCTTACAGTGAAAGAAAGACTTCAAGAGTCGAAAGTCTGAAAATACAACCTCTGGCCTGAACCCTATGGTCCCTGGAAATATGACCGTATGGCCGGAGAAAAGGTCAAGGCAGGTCGCAAATGGCCTGCAGGTCACAGGTTCCCCATCCCTGCAGAAGAAGATGAGGCACCCAGTATCCGTTTTAGATAGCAGATTGAAAACAGTAATGAGTTTTTGCTTGAGTGCATCAAAAATAAAGGGGGCATTCTCATTTTCTGACTAGTCCTGAAAATCTGCTGATTTACTTTTGGTCTCACAGCTGAAATAAAGGTGAGCCTCCTATAGTGTAATGTTACATGCCACGTGATGAGATAAAACATTTATATTGACATCTGCTTTAGGGTTTTTTTGTGAAAATTGTTACTGAAATGTTTTAATTTTTTATGTTTATCCATCTAAACTCGCTGCATTTACATTTTACAGCTAGAAGATGCTCAAAGCAAAAGGCAGGAAAAGCTGGTAGAGAAACACAAGGAGATTCGACAGCAAATACTGGATGAAAAGCCCAAGGTAAAGTTATGTGTATCTCAACTGAACCTCTTGATTTTCGTTCTGAAAAAATAGAATTATTTTAGAAATCAGTTTATTTTACTTTCTAATATAAAAACTGGACTCCGGGTTTAGGGTGAGTTCACGCTGGTTGTTATTCAACCATAATGTTTCCTACACTCAAGTCCTCACGGTCCCCAGCAGATTGTGTTTTCAGGAATTCATTAGTTTTGCACAGGTGAGAGAACCTGTGGTTATTTCTGATGGCTTGATAATAATTCCATAATAATAATTCCATCACCTGTGCAATACTAAGGAAATTCTGAAAACATAGTCTGTGTGTTGGTGGCCCGTGAGGACTGGAGTTTGGGAAACACTGCTATAAAGAATATCATATATGGTTATGGTGTGACTGATGATCACAGACTGGAATTAAATGTTTCTGTTACTGTGTATTGGACACATCACAGCTAGTCTATTCCCACTAGTTTAGAGAGACCTGAAAATCAGAGACAGGGGAAAAGAGGTAAAAAATGCAAGATACAAGTTACCGTATATACTCGTGTATAAGCCGAGATTTTCAGCACCTTTTTTCGTGCTGAAAATGCCCCCTCGGCTTATACACGAATCATAGGGCAGAAACCAGTGGGGAGGGGATGCCGCGGCAGGAGCCGGTGGCTGGGATCATACTCACCCCTCCACGTGCCATCGCTGAGGGTCCCTGCAATCCTGTGTTCTCCCCGGCTTCCTGCAGCTCTCCAGCGCTGAGCGGTGACGTAATACCTGCTCATTAAGGTCATGTAATATGGACGCGACGCCACTCCCATGGGTGTGGCCTCCATATTCATGGCCTTAATGAGCAGTATTACATCACCACTCAGTGCTGGAGAGCTGCAGGAAGCCGGGGAGGACGCAGGATTGCAGGGACGCTCAGCGATGGCACGGGGAGGGGTGAGTATGATGGAGGAGAGGACAAGGAGCACGGAGCTGGACTGGGGATAGAACGGTGGACGGGGGAAGCATGGAGGAGGACGGGGGGAGAACGGAGGACGGAGGAAGCATGGAGGAGGACGGGGAAGCATGGAGCAGGACGGGGGAAGCATGGAGGAGGACGGGGGAGAACGGAGGACGGGGGAAGCATGGAGGAGGACAATGAGCACGGAGCAGGACGGGGGAGGATGGAGGGCACAGAGGAGCACGGAGCAGGACGGGGGAGAGGATGGAGGGCACAGAGGAGCACGGAGCAGGAGGGGGGGTACAGGAGGATGGAGAAGGAATGGGGGAGTACAGCGGAGGACGGAGCAGGAGGGGGGAGTACAGAGGAGAATGGGGGAGCACAGAGCTGGATGGGGGAGCAAGGAGCAGGACGGGGCAGCACAGAGCAGGAGGGCAGTTTATACACCCGGCTTATACACGAGTCAATAAGTTTTCCCAGTTTTTTGTGGCAAAATTAGGGGGTCTGCTTATACACGAATATATACGGTATAAACTGCCACAAAATCAAAAAACCATTGTGGAATTTTTTGCAATTTCACTGCACTTGGAATTTTTTTCCCCGTTTTTCAGTACACTGTATGGCAAAATTAATGGTCTCATTCAAAATACAACTTGTCCTGCAAAAAAACAAAACAAGCCCTGATATGGCTATATGGCTAGAAAATAAAAACTTATGGCTCTTGGAAGAAGAGGAGGAAAAAAACCCAAAAAATTTAAAATTGCCCAGGGGTGAAGAAGTTAAAGGAGGTCAGAAATTATAGTGGCAAATTGTATATCTCTACTTTGCAAGCTTCCTCACCGGTTGAGCCATACCTTCATTGGAAAAATTGATATTAGTGGTGACTAGATGACAGTAAGTGTAGAACTTCTTTCCTTCCCCGTGATGAGCTCTTTAAACATTTTAGTAATAGTTTTTTGAGCCAGCACAGCCCATTCCTCCACATTCATTCTACTCTCCTGATATATATAACTTGAAAGTCACAGACTGTATTGTAAGTGTTGATGTGATCGATGGTCACAGCTACTGTAGTGTGGTAAAAAATAATGAGCTCTTCACAGACCCAAAACTTTGATTAAGAAACTCTCCACAGCGAATCCAATATGAAATGACAGTGAGCAGAGGACAATGAACATTTACTATCTACCTTGTATAAATCACATATGGCGACACACCAAAATGTCCATGCTGACAGTTTTATATGAAAACTGTACCGTGCACAGATTTTGGCTCCTGTGGTTAGAAAAATATATCACAGACTTTTGCTTTCAGTAATTACACACAAGGATAATATCTTGGTATTTTTAAGGCCAAGTTATTGGCAAAATGTGATTTAAGTCCCGCCAGAGAATACACACAGTAATGCAGATTTTCCAACTCTGCTCTATATAAACTTGATGAAGAAGATCAGGTGATATGTATTTGTGTAATGAGGGAGAGCGAGGCCTGAGGATATAACACTCTTTATCAAGGTGTACAGAATTTTTAAGGCATCCTTAAGCAAAGCGGGCCAAAAAAGAGATTCAGCTGACTCTGAAAAGTCAAAAACTATTTCAACTCTTACAGATGCAGCACTTTTGCAATTGCTAAGATATTTGGGGCATGATCAAGTTTTATTGCTAAGGCCTCTTTCACACATCCGTTTTTTGACTTCAGGCGCGATCCGGTGTGTTGTTAAAAAAAACGGATCTGGTACCAGACGCATTTTTTTAGCATTGACTTTCATTAGCGCCGTATCATGCCTGATGTTGCATTGCATCCGTTTTTGTCCGGATCCGGCGGAAATGTACATTCCGGCGGCCGGACAAAATGGTCACTGCAACGTTTTTTTTTTTTCCGGAGGCGCCTGATAGTGCCTGAAGCGGTGCATCAGGCGTCCGGAAATAATAGAAGTCTATGGAACCGGAGCAGTCTTTTGTACAATCCGTCAAAAGACTGATCCGGATTCTGGAAATCAGGGACTACTACTACTACTACTACTACTACATACTGCTACTGCTACTACTCGGTCCGGACATGCGTACCTGCATTTTCCGGCTGCAAAACTTCTATTTCCAGGTTCAAAAGTTCAGGTCGGATCCAGCAAAAAAACTGATCCATTGCATCAGTTTTTTCATTTCAGCGCCGGATCCGTCCCTTCAGGTATTCGACGGATTATGCCTGACACAAAAAAACGGATGTGTGAAAGAGGCCAAATAGTCAACAGGGTCACAAAAAAACACACATTAGACGCTAAGGGTTTGAGAAGAATCAAACGTGAAGCGACCAGGAAGCCATTATTCTCCAGAGCTGTCATATTTCAGAACTGCATCCTCCCTGGAGTGTTTCCAAAGTACAAGATGTTCAGTGCTCAGAGACACAGCCAAGGTAGGCAAACTTCATTGAAACTCGAACCACCACTGTTCAAGGCACAGTTGAAACATCAAGACTGGGCCAAGAAATATCTGAAGACAGATTTTTCAATGGTTTTTATGAATTGATAAGATGAGTGTAACTCTTGATGGACCAGATGGATGGGCCTATGGTTAGATCAAAAATGGGCACAGACTTCAATTTTGAGGGATTACTGCTATGGGTTGGTATTAATAAAGGTGATCCAGTTGGACCTTTTTGGGTTGAAGATAGACTCAAAATCAACTCCCAACCCTATTGCCAGTTTTTAGAAGATGCTTTCTTCAAGCAGTGGTCCAGGAAAAGGTCTGCATCTTTCAAGAAAACCATGATTTTTATGCAAGACAATGCTCAATTGCAAGCATCAAAGTATCTACTGCTTGGCTGTCAGTAAAGGCCTGAAAGATGATTACATGGCCCCTTGCTCACTTTTCCTAAACCCTATTCAGAATTTGTGAGCACCTTATAAATGGGAGATTTAGGATGAAAGAAAGCAGTGTCTTGAAGGCTGTGGTTGGTGCAGCCCAAAAAGTTGATTGTCAACAGATAAAGAAACTGACAGACTCCATGGATGGAGCTTATTACTGTTTTTGATAGGTAGCTATATTGTTAACTGATAATTTTTTTAAATATCAGAAATGTATTTTTGGACATTTTGAGTTGTTGATTATTATTCTCACTTTATTACATGAACAAATAAACAGATGAGATGTGAAAATTTACAGTTTTCATTTAGATGCATATTAATAATTCTGCACACACAGATATTCTCCTAAGGCTGCTTTCACACATCAGTCTTTTGACGTCAGGCGCGATCCGGCGTGTTTTTTTACCATTGACTTTCATTAGCGCCGGATCGCGCCTGATGTCGTTGCGTTGCATCCGTTTTTGGCCGGATCCGTCGGAAATGTACATTCCGGCGGCCGGACAAGACGCTGACTGCAACGTTTTTTTTTCAGAGCCGCCTGATAGTGCCTGAATCGGCGCTTCAGGCGGCTGGAAACAATGCCAGTCTATGGAACCAGACCAGTGTTTTGTCAAATCCGTCAAAAAACTGATCCGGAAACTAAGGTCTCTCTCTCTCGACATTCGTACCTGCATTTTCCACATAGAAGAAATTTTATCTTTCCGGGTTGAAAAGGTCAGGACGGATCCGGCAAAAAAACTGATCAGTTGCATCAGTTTTTTTAAAATCAGCGCCGGATCCGTCCTATCAGGCATAGGACGAATTATGCCTGACACAAAAAGACTGATGTGTGAAAGTAGCCTAAGAAAGACAAAACCTCACTTTTACTTTCCTAGCTATTCAGGTTTCTAAACCTTTTAGATTCACTGTCAGCACTGTTGTTCAATCATAAAATTAATCACCAAAAATACAAATTGCCTAATAACTGTGCACACAGTGTATAAATGCACAATTTCTGGACATGACACTCCATTTTGATGGGGTTTACATAAACCCAGCTCCTTTTAGAACTGATTTAAAAATGCTATTAGGCACTTTTCTGCAAATCTTCCTCCTTTTTCAGTGGTACGCATGTGGGCTCGCCTCCCCTTCACTTGCATCCTCGGTCACTTCTACTCCCATAGTGACGCTGTGCTTGCCTAGCCTGGCGTCTGCTCACGTGTCCGATGATGTGATTTGAAGAGTGGGTGCTGGCTTCCGCATGCACCTTTGCATACCTCACATTGCTGGTATGTCATATACTATTGGCTATACGTATATATTTATGGACTCTGGGTATAATATGTGGCCACTCGTCTGGAAGAAGGTTTGAGTGCCGAAACGCGCGTCGGCGTTCCCGACACCACACTCCAGCTTAGGTAATATTACTTTTGTAATGTGCTAATATATACCTTTGGTCTATGATCTTTTATGTTATGCCTTGACAGCGAGTTTATTGCTATATAGGATATTGATTATTCAGGTTACTAAATACTATATAAATATCTAACTTATATAATTATGGTCTTATAGACTGCGTCATATAGTTACTCTCTTTTGGACCTTTTGGATATATTTATACAAAATGTATTGAAAAATATATTTACTCTGCCTTTGCTGGCATGTGGGGCCACTGTTTCGCTAACTTTGCACTTATTTTAATTATCTTATTAAAATTTATTCTATTTTAAAATATTTTTTTTCTAAATTGATTTGTTATCCCACCCTGTTTTCCGCTATATGATTTAAATTTAGGAATATTAGTACTCTTAAGCATTTTGCATTTGTAGTCTTCTCTAATGATTTGCTATAAATGTGTACCTGCCTAAATAGGAACCATACAGAAGTAAAATGTAGGCTTAAACTTACACTAAACTAACTACCATGATTACTGATAAGTGCTGCTGGGTGCAGCAGATTTTAGAGACTGTAGCGCCAATGTCAAGAGTCCGTCAATCGATCTAGGTGGGCAGAGAGTGTACGGGCTGAATACGCTTGGACCCATGAAATCTAGAAGTGTATCCTACAATGATGAACATTGAGAAAGAATTATAGAGCCATTCTGGAATGGCTTTTCAAAGTAAGTACACCATAGGCATCAGGGGTATAATCTATTTCATGATGTATACCAATTACGTTGTTCAACATGGTAAGAGATTCTTTTTAAAGTGGTTTTCCAGCAGTTCACTTGACATTTATTACCTAGCCATAGTGTGGGTAATACATGTGGGTCCTCCACTGATCACTAGGACAGAGACGCTAAGCCCTTATTTCTTTTCCCTATACTTGATTCTGCTCCATTCAAAGTCAATGGGCCTGATGTAGACCGCTAAGTAGAGCGCTCGGCTGTTATACATGGCTGACACTGCTCTATTCACACTCCTCCTAAATGTGGTTGTGCTGCAAGGAAGAAAAGGATGCTGAGTCCTTCTGTTCCAGACGACGGTGCCGCTGTAGGTTGGTAATACATTTCCATAGTGGGAAAACTCTTTTTTTAAAGGCATTGACTGACAAAAATCTTCAAACAGGTTGAATTTAGTTTGGCATATGGACTGTAAAGGTGGCAGGTGACACAACGTCATTGTTTGGGGCAACATCTCACCCAATTGCAAGCAACCTTCCATGGAACCCTGTTTGCCAAATAAGTCCTACAGGGGTAGATTACGATACGATACGATACACTTTATTGATCCCTGGGGAAATTACAGTATTACAGCAGCAATACAAACAGCAGTACATATAATATTAGGACACAAATCTTGCACAGGTATACCAACATTACATAATAAAAGTGTGTAGTTCAGGTGTATATAATCACTGTTAATTGACATTAGTACACCAGCCATCAATCGTGCAAGTTACTGCAGGATGGGAGGGCTGCGAGGAGGAGGATTCTCTTATTCTGACTGACTGCCAGTGACAGCTGTGCGAGAATTAGCAGAGACTTTATGATGCCTGGGTCACCTACAAGGGGCTCTTGGCACTCTGTCATTGGTGATCCGCCTAAGACCTCACCCCGATGTCCATGTATCCCTCTTTGAGTATGGACCGCAGTGCACGGACCGGCTACGGGTCTCCTGACCGTAACTTGATAGCATCATACGCTGTCATACACATCTGCTATAAAGGGAATTAGACTTATGGTCAAGCACAGCTGTTATTTCCTGATATCTCTATACTATGTTAAAGGATAAATTTAACTGAAAATTCCACCTTTTACACACAATATACGCAATGTACTAGTGATGTGTTGTAGCAGGTTGAATTCAAAGGTTGTCAAATATTGGATTACATGGAAAAAGAAGCAGCTATTTAATGTAGATAAACCTCGCCTTGTACAAATTGTTATAAAATTCTAGATCTGTATAAAGTTAACATTCACTGTTATTCTTAATAGAATGCACAGAAGCTCCATCATACCCCAGAGTTTCCTTCCTATCGGAAAGCCCTCTCAAGATAATTTCCTACTTTATAGCCCTTAATCAAATTCAGCATTTATAATGTCATTAGGTTATAGATTCTTTTCCGAAAACCTTGGAGAACATAACCTGCGGCTTTGGCATCGGACCATCTTCAACAGCTGAACGACTCATGTTTACTAAGGATATTGCAGAATAAAAAGGAGAGTCCGATAAATGTCAGTATAGAATCCTTCACCTTTCAGATCTTACGTACACATTTTTTTACATCAACTTTGATCTTCTTCATGATTACACTTTGAGTGCACGTCAGTCCTGCGCGACCTCAGGGAATTATTATAGACACATGGACAGGTTAATGACAGAATCCTACTGGAAGTCTTTTGACATTAGAATTGCCAGCTTCTTCAAATTTTTCTCAAAAATTCGACTCACGTTGACTTGTTTTCTATGAATCACAATACATTATGTTTCGCCATGGATCGCAAAGCCTCCAACTGCTCTGTAAAGCTGGCTGTAACACTCCAATGTCTCCTAGCACTGGATTGAACTCCTTTGATGCATCATGTAGTTTGAGGTCTTCTGTACAGAGGAAAACCTTCATAACAGTCCAAAAAAATTGTGGGTTTCCCATGAGAGACGCTTAATGCCATGAATGTCAAAATAGCACTGACTCAACTTTGGTAACCTCCAATAACTTTTATGGGAGATAGTCAAATAACTAAACTAGGCCACATTTACCTACAACGTGGGCACTACTTTTGACACATGCTAGAAACTTAGCAATGCATGTGCTTAAATGGAATTTTTCACCAGGTTTCATCAGCATGATGTATGGGTGAAGACTCTGATTCCAGGGTATCTATCCCTACTTTATTCTGCTCTCAGATTAGGTGGAAAAAGCCTGGTGACAAAATCCCTTTTAAGGTGCCTTTGGTGTTCTTCCATCCAAACATCCAAATAATAGTGTCTTTTAGACATTTACTTGCCCAGTGCATTTTTTTTCAACCATATTGAAGAGTGTAGTAGACAGTTTTTTCAATGGTAGTCATTTTTGATGGCAAAGTTCAAACATGTACATCCACTGGAGCTCAAAGGTGACGTATCCTTTTTTGACATTTGATATTTTTGGATAGATGTTCAGTTGCTGTGTAATTCGGCAACAAAAAGGATTGCTAATAAAACATTTTAATTCTATCTAAAACACACACACACCGTTAGTGAGTAAGGGTCCGCAAAATGACCTTTTTATTTTGCAGGGCATGCACCCTAAGTCATTGCTATAAATACTCTCTGGTCTAGGAGTGCCCCAAGCATCATTGTCAAGATTGATCTTGTTTTGTTCGTTACTGCTAGATTGATGACCTTTGTCTTCTATATTTTTAGGTTCTAGAGTCCATAAAGTAAAAGTGCTCTTTTTAGAATACCGTAACACTTTGTCCTCTGCCATCTGAAAAATGCATCTGTGACTTTTTGGTGCACTATTCGTGTAGGACCTGTAAATATGTGAAATACATCAGTTCAAGACTCGAAATTAGAGTTGAGTGAATTTTTCAAAATTCTGTTCACATTATGATCGGCGGCGAATATTGTTCTTGCAATATTCACCAATCACAGCCAAACGCCATTTTAGTCAACTGGAGTAGAAATGAGCAAATGTGTTCAGAAACGATCGTCAAACATAAATTTGGCACGAATAGGGTACCAATATGGCACAAATATGATGAATTCTGAATATAGTCGTTCAACTCTACTCGTAATATCAGGAGTATGGCATGAACACTTTTATCTATAAGAGATTGAGCAGAAGGAAAAGGAAATACAGTTATCACAAGTGAAGACTTACGAAATGTTTTACTCGTTCGTTCCAGATCGCATTGTTAGAAACATTCCAAGAATGTTATTTCTTGTAACTGGCATTGAAAACACAAAAAGAATGTAATTTCTGGTATGATTAGCATATTTTATTATTATATTTGTAGTGATTGGAAATGGAGGCTGGTAACTGACATTTCCTCTGTTTCTTGTTCCATTGCTCCTATTCAGCCATCAGTCAAGGCCTGGAGCTGGTATGCTGGAAGACATGGCACTGGAGATAGATTGTGCAGAGTTTTACACTAGGCGCTGGCTGGAAGAAGTCCTCCTTAGTGCTTGTTCATTGGATTTACTGTAGGATAAGCTGCTATAACACTAATCAAAATCTGTGTAATGATTAGCAGGAGACAGAGCTGAAGATAATAAAGGGGCTCAATAGAGAAAAGGGCTGGCTCATAGGAAAGGAGGCCCCGATGCTTGTTTGCCCCTCTGGTTCCCATCTCTGACTTTTTACCAAATAATGTTTCAGAACTAATTGAGGGGAATAGGCTCTGATGGAGAAAAGGAATGAAGTTACCATAGTACTGCTATGGACAGCCTATAACAGTATAATTATTTAAGACTTAAAGGGAACCTGTTGCATAGTACACATAGATTTATGGACAGCTTGATATAGAGGAGATGCTGGAACGATTTATTATAACTTTTATTTCTTACTTTTTTTTTCCTGTTGTTTGTATGTATGTATGTGAGTCCAATGGGTGGGCACTAAATGGGACCGCCCACTGGACTCACAGGCATGCAAACGGCGGGGACTTCAATAAACAAAATACAAATTTTACTGAAACTTTTCCTATTAAAATACATATCAATCTGATCATCGCCTCCTGTTCTATAACATCCTGCCTGCCATTCAGATCACATTTTCGACATAAAAGGTTCCCTTTAAACAGATATACAATATAGTGCCTGTTGGGATAGTGTTTGTGTAGTTTTATTAGATCTACTCCAATGATGCACTCTTTACTACAGTGACATTATTTTTCAATATTCAGACTCCTGCAACACCCTAGAATTGCGCTTTTAGAGTTCTATTTTAAGGCAGACTTAAAGGGAAGATGCAATGTACTCTGTAGGTTTTAGGTTGGAGGACCCAGAGAGCTGAATGTATAGTTTTCTTGGAACAAAAAATCAGCACAGCCCTTAAAAGTCCAATGGGTGGTCCAATGGCGTGACTTATGGCTATCTTTGTATGTAGACCCATACAGGTAAGGGCACCGTTACACGCTTCAATGTCCCAGCAATCCCACCAACGATCCGACGTGGATGGGATCGCTGGGACATCGTTAGCTGATCGCTGGGGAGCTGTCACATAGGCAGACTCACCAGTGATCAGGACCAGCGAGCACGCTGGTATCCAGGGTAAACAGCGGGTAACGAAGAGCCGCGCGGCGCTTAGTTACCCGCTGTTTACCCTGGATACCAGCTCTCAGCGTCTGCTGTATGACGCTGGGAGCTCGCTGATCGTTGGTCTCCCGATGTTCCATGCAGGGATGTGTGCTGCCCAGCGGGAGACCAACGATAGATTTATGGTCCAGTACATTCTGCAATGATTAACGATCAGCCGAAAGATCGTTGATCATTACTACGTGTCACACGCAACAATGTCGTTTCGACATCGCTGCAACGTCACCAAACCGGTGACGTTGCAACGATATCGTAGAGAGTAACGGGGCCTTAAGGCTGTCAATCATTGGCTGAAACCTCCTACTGGACTCCTGGATAGAAAATAAGCACAGATTAAGATTATTAGATTACAACTTATGCTATATTTTTTCACATCATTATATATCACTCTCTAGTGATATTATCTCCTCTTTTTCTATAACATGCTGCAAGGACTTGCACCAATAACTAGAAGAGCGATACCATATTCTCCTGTCAAGGCGGCATCCAGGCAGAAAATTAATGGAGATGTAACTGCATGTGCACAGTTTGCTATATCTAGCTATGGAAATGGCTGGGCAAGCACACCACCTCACCAGGGGTCACGGGACCACTGTTCTCTAGATATGTGTAGGTGCAACTTCCAGCTGTGGATATGTCATGAATATCTATAACTGGAATACTAACCCTTTGACTTTTAACATAATTTACTAAATGCCCCAATACCTTGATGACCCAGAACCTCCTCCTGCCATAAATATCACATAATGCGTTAATGCATGTGGGTTACGATTACTCTCCTCCGGTCACAATCTGCATCCTCGGCATATTTCTCTTTCCCAGATCCTGTCTAAACGAACAAAACAATCGATATACATGTAATTTAACTCTGCAATTTAATTTGATTCTGATCACTAGGACAAGAACGAGGACATCAGACACCTGGCTTTAATCAAATTTGCTGAAATGATATATTTCTAGAATTACAGTCTCATTGTGTTATATCATTTTACGAGTCTGGAAATTGTGGTTAATTAAATAGATTGATCTATTAGATTGCCACAAAAAGTAGACATATTGTCAGATTTTTATTAAACAATTTTATGAATAAATAAACTCCAAATGCAGGATATACGAAAGGAACAGAAAGGTAAGTAAAGTAAACCCAGCCCCGAAAGGAAATTGAAGACAAAAAAACAATTTTATCTAAATAAAGTACATAACTGATAGTAGTTCCCATAAACTTTATTCAATATACAATGTCAGTGAATTATTCATCCTATTATACAATGTATGACCATACTAACATAGCAACATTTCATAAAGGGTCCTCTTCCCTTTAGTATTCACCTACGTAGCAGTATGCATAATGGAAATTTAAAGGGTTTGTATGGGGCTAACTTACAGATTGCTATGACACTCACTCATCACAAATGCTGTGAAGAGCCTCGTTGGAATGGAGCATTAGTTGTGCATGCATATCTCTACTCTATTCATTTTCAATGGGAGTGTATCAAGATTGGAAAACTTCCAATTTTGCCACAAACCACATAAAGAGACTCTTTTAGGAGGTTTTTGCAATGTAATCTGAGGGCAGCATAATGTAGCAGCTCGTTAACCTATTCCAGCGATGTGTCACTTATTAGGCTGTGCGCTGTTGTTTACTTACAATGAAGGTTTTATCACCCGGACATTATCACTGCCAGGACTGGTGCTCTTGTGACCAGCTGTCCGACCACACCCCCTTCTCTCATAAGCAGCTCTTTGTCAATAGAAAATGTACATAGAAAGCCTGATGTGGGCAGGATTAGCTTTCTCAGCTCTGCTTCACGCTACATCTAAAAACTCTGATTGTATCACAACTGCACCCAGTAAACTAAGTGATACATCGTTGGAATCGCAGTCACTTTTCCTACATTATGCTGCTCTCAGATGAGATAGCAAAAACCTGCTGAAGAATTCCCTTTAAGGCTCCAATCATACCTTTATTATTATTATTTAATTTCTGATACTTATTTTGAGATTGATTTGGCCACAGCATATAAGAGCCACCAAATATCACTTTAATGGGTCAATCACCAATATGAGTAGGATTTGTTTATTGGGCTTATTTTCTGTAAGTGTAAGCTGTACATGTGGAATATAGCAGAATTATGTTGGCCTTTGAAGAATGCATTATTAAAGATGAAAACTTCATCAAATGTAGGAATCATTGTCAACAGGAATATCTTTGTGCAACTCCGGTCCATGGTCCAAGTTGGTGCTCTCTGGCCTGCGTGAATTTCCTTATCCTCCGGGATTCCATGCTCAGATTATGACTAGCCACAAGCCACACAGAGGACGTCACACCATGCAAGCGAGTCAGACATGTGCAGGGGAGCCCGGAAGCTCAGGAAATTCACACAGCTCCTGTCCACGACCAGAGAAGACTGACCTAGACCGTGGATCGGGGTTGCGTGAAGCCATCCGCTCATCTCTACTGGCTGATGAAAATACAAGTTTAGGTGGGAGAAGATAAGCAGATGCTCTGATAAGACTTTTTCTATAGAACACTTAAAGGTTTAAAAAGTACTCATTTATTTTTACTCATGTAACATTTCCAAAATAATCCTTTAAATATGAGTCAGCTGGACTCGAAACGCGTCAAATATATTTTTTATGCTTACGCTACTATTTTACTGGTCATAGTAAAGTATGGTATTTATGCTTTTAATTCGCTTTGCTGGATTGAAAAATCTCTTTTCGCAACTTTAATCTTTTAAATACATTGTTTAGATTGTGAGCGGAGATTAATAGAATAGAAACATGCTCTGCGTGTGATAATGCAGCCTCATACGGTGAAATAAGCTAAACTGCAATTACAGAAAAAAAACCTATGAGACTTGTGAAAAAAGTGTCTAACAGTACTTTAAAAAAATATATATATATTTGTTTAAAATGTAGGATTTTTTATTTCTCAACATTTTGGTGAAGTTTTGTCAAAAATAACAAGCAAGCAGTACCAACTTTATCATGGCCGAACATTCGGGAGACCCGCTTCCTCTTACGTCTGTTTTTGATCACCTGGAGAATCTCATATAAATATGCATAAGATAGAGTGAAAACATCCTTTCAGAAAAAGAAAATTGGTCATGCAACCGAAATAAGGCTCAAAGATGAAAATATTGTGGAAAAGAAGCCATTTGTTATTTTTTTCGCATTGCCATTTTCCTTTTTGTGTTGCCAAGGCAGAGGCAGACCTAAGATTAAATGAGCAGGGAAACTTCCCACCATTGAAGGTAGGGTTATAATAACTCACCAAAGGAAAGGAAGCGGTGCAGAAAATAAACAGAAAGTTCCCCGTTGCCTTGTCATTACTTCAACACTTAGCTCCCAAGTGTACGCTTTATTATTTTTAAAGATTTCACATCTTGAACCTCCACCCTGTCCCTGTCTGGTATTTCAATAGTTTCTTGCTTTTGATTATTTCCACGCCAAGCTGTTACATTTACTTCCAAAAAAATAATCTCTTTATATCGAGCATCTTGGCTTCAATTTACAAATTAACTTTCCTAAGCTATCGGTAAAAGGTGTGTTTTTTTCCCCCCTTTACATTCATGTGATTATATTGACTTATTGGCCATGTGGAACACATACTTGTTCTGCTTCATAATTATTACATTTAGTATACAGGCCTCTGCAGCACATCGTTAGCCGCAAATGACAAGCCGCACAGGAAATTTAAAGCAGATCTGTCACCAGATTTTCAACCTGATGAGGCCGGTGTAGATGCTATGAAAATCCTTGTTATAATGGCTGCATGATTTTAAGTCAATATAACCATTTTATATTACTAAGAAGTGATACTTTCAAAAAGGATTATACAGCCATTCTCATATGGAGTTTCAAAGTAAGTACACTTGCCTCATCAGGACTCACAGATGTATTAATGTGTGCAGGTTGTAATGTGAAATCTGGTAACAGATCCTCTATTAGTGGTAATCTGAACCTAATTTTAGAGGAATTTGGTTCGATGTTTTCTGATCATTTGTGTTAGTTTTCTATGGATTTCCCATTTTATGCTCAGATGCCTCCCAGCTCTCAGTAACCTCCTGCATTGGTGAAATGGTGACCATGCTATCTAGAGAAGTAGATGACAGAATGATGTGGTTTCTAGTAGTTGTTTTCTACAAGGCAATGACCCTGCAAAATAGTGCCTAATTTTTGTAAAATTTTTGAGCCTATACTTATCAGATACAGAGAAAGGACTCAGGAGAAGAATACAAACTGTAGTAAATCAGCCGTATAAAGAATTAGGCCTCATGCTAGTGGCCTGCCTTCATGTATATAAACTCCTCATAAAGTCTGTGACAAAGGACCATGCGGCTCTGAACCATGTTGCCAGGGAGCGCAGAGGATATTTTTTTTCTGCCTTTTACATTTTTGTGCTGATGTGTTAAACCATTTTTTGTACCTTTAATACTACTGGATCAATAAAGCAATTATTTTAAGAAGACGTTAGTGCCGGCTATCGTTTGGGCTGTGAAAACTCCTTGTTGTTCTTGGTGGGATTTGAACCCAGGACCCCAGCGCTGCCAGACTATGATTAAGGGTTTTTCTTCCTCAAATATTTTTAAAAAGTGCACATTCTGCCATTTTTTTTTTAGCCTAGATCAGTGATGGCTAACCTTGGCACTCCAGCTGTTGTAAAACTACAACTCCCAGCATGCCCTTGCAACCTGCAGCAGTTGAGGCATGCTGGGAGTTGTAGTTTTCCAACAGCTGGAGTGCCAAGGTTCGCCATCACTGGCCTAGATGATTAAAGACTACGTTTTAACTACTCTGCTTTGGTGCTGGAGAACATCCCTTTTGGAGCATTGAGACCAGCTTAAGAGACCCTTTCTTCCTGCTGATATCACCATGAAAGATGCCCATATCGGATGCTGCAGAGAAACAGTAGTATGATTTGTCAGCTAATTAAATGCATGGTCTGTGGTCTCTATGATGATGTTCTAGCTAGTAGAGGAGCGTTCTGGGCGGCACAACCCCCTTTGTGATGTCCAGAGCCCTAATAGGTCTATTTCCTTTAAAATCTGTTGCTTGGAATAACCCATTTTTTGGTTATTCAATATATGTAGCCGGCCGGATGATAACTAACCGAGAAAAGATAACTCTCGGGGAACAGACAATGGCTGACTGGCAGTATATGAGAAAGTGGGCTCTGCTGCCTATGTCATAATATTTTGTAGGCGTCTTCATCTTCATCTGCTGTTGGTCTCATGGTAAACAGCCCAAATTAATCATCTTTGATAAGTTGGATTTATCAAGTTGCTCCTTTTGCTCACGAGAAGCTTTTCAATTTACTGCTAAACTAAAAAGCATTTTGCTTAGGAATATAGTTCTAATTACTTTTTACACAACATTGCCCAGTGGTTCATATGAATATGACTTACTTTATGTAAAGTCGGAAATGGAAGTGCTGCGTGACCTACTTTTTAAAGCTTTTAACTTATTCTAGAATACGTTTTGGCAATGCTGGAGAAATATATTTCTAACGGGAAAGTAGGTATTGTAGCCATTGAATACAAGCAGATTACCCGTGTATTGTTTATCTTATGAATAGGCATTTAACAAGGAGCAATGCTTTCCATTGATAAGGCATAGAACGGTAAATATATTGTGAAAATCTGACAGTGCAGGAAATTAGTTTTTTTCTTCTTTTTTAAAAATTCCATTTTTTTTAAATTATGGATCTTATTTTATTCCTATTCCATATACCAGGCAATAAACCAATAGAAAAAAACATCCAGGAATATACGTTACAATTAATCTAATTCCGGTATACACATTAACGAAGGAGAAGATAATACTGAGCTATCATTCGAGTAGTCCAATGAGGCTCCCTTGTCACGTCAGTGTTTTTTTCACATGTACTGGAAACACTTACACACATACACCCATTATTTTACTTATGGGGCTGTGCACATGTCCATGTGTTCACATGGAGCCTGTGTCTGTATGAAAGACACGTGGATATGTTCGTTTTTTTCTTTCAGCACAACCTCAACCCCAGCTGATAGCAGCTGACATCAACCCCAATATCAATGCACCAGGGCAATCATCTCTAAATCATTACGATTTTGAGGCTATTTTAGGTATAGAGTGCACTACAATAGTATGACATTTTGTTAGGTGCTGTATCCAGTATTCAAAAAATAGGATGCATGGACCAGAAGGAGAAAGCACTACTGTAATATCATACACTAAAATTCAATAGATAATGTAGAAAAGAAAAAACGTTATTGGCACACAATTACAACAATTAAAACATAAGTAAAAGCATGTGGGTCCAACCACTCAAGCTCATGCTCTCAATTCATAAGTGGAAATGCAGGAAGACCTGGATATGTGGTCTTCTGTGCCCACCAACAGAGATGATGGATGTTACCAAATAGTTGTAAATAAATTGACATTCACAAGTGAAATTTTATTTCTATAGCGCCGACATATTCTGCAGCACTTTACATTTTAGAGGGGGCTTGTACAGACAATAGACATTACAGCATAACAATAAACACATAGATCAAAACAGATTGCATGGGGGAGTTAATAGAAAGGGAGCAATTTAGTATACTAACTCCCAAGTAAAATACCTAAAACCCCAGATGAAAGAATAAAAGGGACACAACATCACCTATAGAGTAGCTAAAGTTAAATGAATACATAAATACATAAATGAATACATCATAATGGAATTTAGCTTCATGCTAAAATTAGCATAGGGTATATGTTGGCCAGGCACTGTGCTGCAATAACCAGCAGAAGCAGAAGGAAATGCCAGATCAATATAGCCCAGAGACAAAATAAGGAAGAGCTCCAAGCTGAAGGAATTGCAGCCTATAGGTGATGAAAGAACATCTAGTTGATGCTCACCAGGTATCCAAAAAATGAGGCTGTGGCCAATGGGCGACCAGGGAGAGCAGATCCATGAGAGCAGGAGTGCAGATGGGGACCCAACAATGGCCCCATGCGTATCGCCGTATCCAGTACGGCTTTGTCAGGGAGGGTCCACGACCTTAATATGCTTCTTTTTGAGCCACTGCTTTGTTGCCTTGGCTGTATGTTTTGGGTCATTGTCTTGCTGGAAGACCCAGCCAGGACCCATTTTTAATGTCCTGTCAGAGGGAAGGAGGTTGTCACTCAGTATTTTACGGTACATGGCTCCATCTATTCCCCCATTGATGCAGTGAAGTAGTCCTGTGCCTTTAGCAGAGAAACACCCCCCAAAACATAATGTTTCCACCTCCATGCTTGACATTGGGGACGGTGTTCTTTAGGTCATAGGCAGCATTTCTCTTCCTCCAAACACGGCCAGTTGAGTTAATGCCAAAGACCTCAATTTTTGTCTCATCTGACCACAGTACCTTCTCCCGATCACTCACAGAATCATCCAGGTGTTCATTAGCAAACTTCAGATGGGCCTGCACATGTGCTTTCTTGAGCAGGTGGACCTAGCAGGTGCTGCAGGATTGTAAACCTTTATGGCGTAATGTGTTACCAATGGTTTTCTTGGTGACTGTTGTCCCAGCTGCCTTGAGTTCATTAACAAGTTCCCCCCGTGTAGTTTTAGGCTCATCTCTCTCCTTCCTCATGATCAAGGATACCCCACGAGGTGAGATTTTACATGGTGCCCCAGATCGATGTCGATTGACAGTCATTTTGTATTTCTTTCATTTTCTTACTATTGCACCAACAGTTGTCTCCTTCTCACCCAGCACCGTACATATAGTTTTGTATCCCATTACAGCTTTGTGCAGGTCTGTGATCTTTTTCCTGACATCCTTAGAAAGCTCTTTGGTCTAGCCCATGTTGTAGAGGTTAGAGTCTGACTGATTAAATGAGTCTGTGGACAGGAGTCTTTTATAAAGGTGACTATGTAAGACAGCTGTCTTTAATGCAGGTAACGAGTTGATTAGGAGCGTCTAACTGGTCTGTAGGAGCCAGAACTCTAAATGGTTGATAGGGGATCAAATACTTATTTATTTTTGATATTCAATCTCTCAATGTTAAAATTAACCTACCCTTAAAAGTATAGACTGTTCATGTCTTTGTCAGTGGGCAAACTTACAAAATCAGCAAGGGATCAAATACTTATTTTCCCCACTGTATATAAGGTGCAGCACAGATTCATCTCAACTAAAAGCTGAGATCTTTAGATCCGGAACAGAACAGACATTTATAGGACATTTTATAACTTTTCCGAATTCTTATGAAAAAAATTTACAGCACATCCTGCATTGTCCTACTGTAGCCAATTTATAATATATTTTATGAGTCTGCGTCGGTCCATTTTATACCGACTCCGACCCCGTCTTGAGTTGGATGGCAACTGCAGTATAAACTTGTCCTGAAGTAAGTAAAGTCTGCTTAGTGGGCAAGCCACCATGTTATAGCATTAATGTACCACTTCAACTTTTTTTTTTAGTAATTGTTTCCCATTTTTTAGCTATCAGTAATGTATGTTCAGTGTTATATACTTACCGTTCGCTGTCTCCTGCCACGTCCCTCTCCTGCATCACGTGTTCGCAGTCCTTTCTTGCTAACATAGTGTGATTGTTGCTTCCTTTCTTAATGTAATAAGCTTATGAGAACCTTGTCCTGAGTCTCATTAGTTTACATTGAGATGATGACTACTGATCAACGCAGAAGATGATGTGTTAGCCGGCTGTTCACAACTGTGGTCACATGATGCAGGAGAGGGATCGGAGCTGGAAACGGCAGAAGACCGCGACCGGTAAGTATTTCAATGCATATAATGAACACGGAACACACATTACTGATAACTAACGTATGAGGAAATAAAAACAATAAATAATAGTAATCTTGAAGTGATTCTTTTAATACTTTGGTAGTAAGGATGGTAGCTGAAAAGCTCTGCAAAAAATTGAGAACCCTGAACCCTACTTCCAGCTTGCGAACAATAATTTGAGGGTAGATGAATGAATACATCAACAGTGGTAGTATAGACACAGGTTACTGCCATATCCCTAAGCTGGAAGGAAAAAGCTCTGAAATATTATTGTGACTTAATCTTTTAATACCTTCATTGTACACGTACAAAGAGAAAATAGAAGTACTGACGGGTTATTTAGCTATTGAGGCAGCTTGCCGACTCCATTACAGTCATTGCGGTAAGCCTTCCCTAACAGAAATGAGGATGAGCATATTTTAATAAATTATCTCTAACATTCCTACAGTATTGAGATATTGAGAGTAAAGTCACAGACAGATGAATGTGTCTCACATCTATATGAGTAGCATGCAAGTAATGTAGAAGCAGAGAGGCTTGCTGTGCAGGATGGTATACAGACTATGCCATTTGATGGATGCTGCACATTTCACACTTGCCAATGATGACTGTGTTGAAGGCTCAATATTTTTCATTGTTCTGTTTCATTGTTTCTGCTGACGATGATGCTCCCGTTTGCAGGTTTGCTAAAGGGGGTTCTTGAAATCATTGGTAATAGAAGAGGAACTGGATCTTTCTCAGTGCTCTCATCAGTGGTTAGGAGACCAGGTTACAGTTTGAAATAATTATTTTATTTTTTGTGTCAATTAAATCAACTTTTAGACCAACATGTTCAATTTAAGGGGAATGCATTGGCACCTAGTAGTCAATTTAGTTGGCTCAAATTCCTCTTTAAATGAACATTTAGTATATAAGATTACAGATCTGTGGAAGTATGACCCAAGATGGACTGGAAAACCCACTGTGGATTTCCTATTTTGGATATTTGTGGCACTTGGATTCCTGACAACACATGACTCCTACAGCTTTGTCTGAGGACCAATGATGACAGCATCAAAGGATCATGTTTCTCTAAGATTACCATTGACAGATCAGTGGGGTAAAAACACAGAATGTTACCTATAGCCTGGTATGAATCTATATTATAGTTTTGATTTGGAAGATAGAACAAAGAGGTTTCTCAGAGTTTATCTCAGAGTCCATTGTAATAGAGAGACGTTCTCCCCTAGCAGTGGTGTTGAATGGAGGCAACAAGCAGTGACACAGGGGACCCTGCCAGTGCACACAGTATTGTTTTCAATACAGGTCACAATAGTTTGGTATATTCCAACTGCTCCCAGTGACCAAGGAAAAAAAGCCAGGCATTGTATAACTGTACCTATCTCTGTCGGACTAAACTCTTGTGCTCCACCTTCTATACTAATCTAGATCAGTTACCATAGTCCATACATGTTAGTTTTAGTGAATACTGTGTCATTAAAATAATACCGCAAAGAACAGTGTTGTTTCCTACCAGGGTCAAATTCATAAACTATGTCAACAAAAGGAACAAGAAATAACTCTTAAAGATTGAATTCAGGTTGATTCAGTCCCATTGCCACAAGTGTATAAATACAGATTGGAAAAGAAGGGCTCGTTCTAAAGAGTTAAGTGATACCAGCGCGGTCTTGAATTCGGAGGTCATCGGTATAACAAGTCAGTTCATGAAACTTCTTCCCCCTTAACGGTTCCACGATCAACTGTGACTGGTATTATTCAGAAATGGAAGAATTTAGGGAACACAGTAACTTAGCCACAAAGTGGATACCACATGCATTACAGAATGAGGGTCACCTAGTGCTAACCTGTGTAATTCTTCTATATCTGGGAGTCTAAATTTGGAAAATGCCAGGAGAACATTATCTGGCTGACTCCATTGGGCCAAATTTTAAGTCCTGACAAAAACCCCATCAAATACCTTTGGGTGAACTAGAACAGATATTGTGAGCCCCTTCCTTTTCCTTCAACACCACTGGCTGACCCTACAAATGTTTTTATGGATGAATGGGCAAAATTTCAAACATCACATTCCAAAATCTTGAAGGAAACCTTCCAAGAAGATTTGAAGATGTTTTATCGGCAAAGTTGAGACCAAATTTATATTAATACCTTTGGATTTAGAATGGGCAGTCATAAAAGATCCTGTAGGTGTGATATGTATTGTTCCAATACTTTTGTCCATATAATGCATGTGTTGTAGAACTATTCATGTGCGATAAATGACTGATTGCTTTTGAATTTACTATAAAACCACATGTTCATTCATATTGCTCTTTATTGACACAGCAAAGTGTCGACTTCATATTACTACAGTAAGTGATACTAGACCTTCTGATGCGAATCAACCATTAGCACATTGGCTATGCCAAATTGATAATTATTTTCAGGTGACAAAACCTTAAAGAGGACCTGTCACCTTCACACATAGTATAGGATATTATAGTAGGATATGAATAAATATGAAAAATAATTACTTTTGGAAGAATAATAACTATAATTCTATGAATTATGCAATGAGAGAATCAGTTTATGGGAGCTGCCATATTGGGATTGGCAGCTCAACGTTCTGTGTTCTAATGATATACGCCCCAAAATTGCTCATATTGCCCTTCTACTCAGCTAATTCTTCTCTTTTCCATTAGGTTTATGTCATCACATGATTAAAAATTGACTAGCTTAATCCTATGAAGCTCTATGTAGAAACAGGAGGTCAATTTTTCCTGTATGAGTCATGAGTGACTGCAAAAGTCTCTGGTAGAGGGCGGAGGTAGCAGCTGGGTCAGGAGTTGATAAGAGAAATGATTTTTGCAGGGAAATATAGAGCAGAGAAAAGAGAAGAATTAGCTGGGTAGAAGGCGAAAATGAGCAATTGTAAGTACACAGCGCTTTATAATATGACTGCAATATATTAAGAGGACAAAAACTTTCATGGGCGGAGGAGTGCTTCTTTAAAGTGTTTCACTTTTACATATTTTTCTCTTTAATTTTACATCTATTTTTCGACAATAATAGTCATGAAATGTTTCAAGCACAGTTCTATAATCTGTTTTTGCAGTAAGTAACATGTCAGACATAATCAGACGTAGGAGTAAGAGCCGCTGCTGCATAAGTCTTTTAAATCAAAAAAAAAATCAAAACTACATTTACCGACTGCTTGATGGAAATCGGCAGATTGTTGGGTCTTTTAAGTAGGTCACATACTGTATAGGCTGAAAGTGCTTTATCCTTTTGCCATCTGGCAACACAAGTAACATCCGATTAACTCAAAGTATAGAAAGTTGGCCATGGTTATGGCATCGGTATAAGCGGCAGGGGCGAGCCTGCACTAATGAGTTGTGCCTTTATCACCTCCCCGGTGTATTGTAGTATCCACAGCAGCTTCCTCTCGGGATTACAAAAAAGTATATAAAAGCTTTGAGCACCTGTCTGACATGGAGATGATAAATGTTCAGTTATGGCAGTGATTTCTAGGTAGGACATCATTGTGCTCATTCCGCTGGATCCGGCATAGAAAAAAGATGTTTCCTCAAGGCTACCTACGTGAAGAAATACACTTTTATCCCTTATGATTAGTCATGGATTTTGATGTCTATGCTTGAACATTTATAAAACACGTTGCCTATTTGTAATCATTGTGGCAATTATTTTCCTTGACTGCCGACCCGAGGGATGAAGCTGACAGAACTGACTTTAACGAAACAAAATATATTAATTGACGCACATTAAAGCTTAACGATACAGAAACGAAATACGACAGATAAGGCAAAAAAGCAAGAACGATGCACATACTGCTTCCCCCTTTTTTTTTTTGTAACCATCAATCGTTTTTCTGTTCAATATATAGTAAAAGTGATGCCAAAAGTGGATCATCTGAATGATCGTAAAATGGCTCTTAAAGTTTTAAATTGGTTACATCGATTGAAAAGGGGATGCAAATATCCTGTCTAAATAAAATTATAACAATTATTTTATTATAATTATTAATAAAGGTATAGACACATCTGAAGACTCATAAGACCCGTTTCTTTTAGTTTAGTGTAGCCGTTCATTTTACTGTAGGAAAATATATGACATTTCTTGCCACCTATTCCAATGGCTCACACTATGGTGGAATTTATATCGTATTCTCCAGAATGAAATCCACTTTTTGCAGCAGTTCTGCAATTAGTTTAATGAGGGCATTTGGAAAGTAGTTTCCATATGAGAGAACCTCTCTAATATTATTGCAATAAATATCATTAAAATTATTGAATTACATTTATAAATGCTTTTGCTAAAATGTTATATTAAAATTATCATTTGATAACACTTATGATAATTATACACATTAATATTGTTGATTTATGAAGCTGAAACCTTAAAGGGAATCTGCCACTAAATTATTACTACCTCATATGACAGCAGCATAATGTAGGAAAAGAGACCCTGATTCCAAGGATGTCTCACTTAGTTTACTGGTGTAGTCATTGTGATACATTCAGAGCTTTTAGCTGTAGCATGTAGCAGAGCTCAGAAAGCTGCCCCCACCCATACCAGGCTCTGTATGTATGTTGTCTATTGACATTGAGCTGCTTATCAGAGAAGGGGGCGTGGTCGGATCTCTTGGCACAAAGAATCTAGTCCAAGCAGTGATAATCTCCTGGTGATAAAACATTCATTGTATGGAAACAACAACACACAGCCTAATAGGTGACACATCCCTGAAATCTGTGTCTCAGCCTCTATCTCATGTTGTGCTCAGATTACCTAGCAATATTCTACTGACAGATTCTCTTTAAGAATTTAAAGAAGTCTCAGTGAAAAAAAAATTGCCTTAACCCCCCCTGATTATGTGTGTGATGCAGTGCTTGTGTATCAAAACACTTACCGATTGCTGTCTTCTTTGGTTACCAGCGCTGCTCCTGTCCTCTTCTCGCCCACTTGACCTGCGTACAAGTTAACTGGTTTACGTGTGGAGCAGAAGTCTCTTTCTCAGTGTAAGTCTATGAAGCCTCGTTTTTCTTCACATAGACTAACATTGGAAAAAAGAATCGCCCCGCACGGTGTGATCCAGCAAAGCTGCAGAGCGATCATGTGGGCCAGAAGAGGACCAGAGTAGCGCTTGCATCCAGGACCATATGGTGGTCAGTGAGTACTTTAATACACTTGCACTATATCATCATCTACATAATTAGGAGGGTTTAGAGAAAAAACTCATACTGCGCTGTCATCTTTACGATGTATGTTGCAATTGGTTGATGACCCCCAGAGTTTTCAGTTGTTGTCCTGTAGAGCTACGCCACCTAGAGAGCCACTGATTGGTAAAACTGCTGTTCCCTGCTCATTTTTATTTATTTGCATTTATTCTAACCAACAAACTCAAGTACATCCCATTACCTTGACTGCTGATGATGTAGAAATCTGGCATTAAATTGCACACATAAGTCCTAATTGTAACTAAAGCATTAATTGTGGGCAGCCAGTATTTTTCATTGGGTAATTCTATTGCCTGTTAGCCAAACTGTGTTGTATGTGAGGGTTGCAAATCAGCTCCTATGGGTTCTCGCACGCAGGGGTGGACATACCATTGTTGCAGTTTCTGCTGCTGCACAGGGGCCCAAGAGGTAAGGGGCCCTCTTCTAACTCCAAAGCAGGTGAAATTGTGCACTACGCTGAGTTTTTGGACTGCAAAAGGTGCAAATATTGTTCATGCACGGGGGCCCTCTTCTGTCTGCGTCCGCTCCTGGTTTCTTGAATGGCGTTCGATTAGGTGAGGCATTAATTCATGTTATACAAGACAGTCTAGATTTTCATCTAAAACAAGACTGTTGCTTTAGGAGCGCACAAGGTAGCGTAACCAGGCTAGGTATTCAGCTGTGTCTATGACCAAGTAGCACAGCGCAGGTTACAATATACAGAAGAATCAAACATTTGTAATGCAGCACTTTTCCAACAATGGACTTAACTCGAGATCCGGTGGGAAATCGATCAATTTGTCTTAATATCCAATGTAGAGAGTGGGTGTGTGATTTGCCTTTAAACACCAAACTAATCAGATGTGTCTTGAATCTTGTGGATTTTGGGTAGGGAAGGTTTATTTGAGATCAGCAGGTACCATAGGGCGTCCATAGATTTTACAAGTAGCTGGGAAATTATTGACAGCAATAAATATCCTAATGCAAATTCTAAATGTTATTTTCCAGTTTACAAACAGCCCATCTATTGATCAAAGGATTGATGTTATGGGATCATGCTGAGATTCATTGGTTATTCACCTAGTTGAATTCAGTTCTAATTGAGTCAGTTCTCCATCATTAATTACATCCAGTTTGTGCAAATTACTTTTGCACAAGCAAATGTAGGAAACAAGGTAATATATCACAGAAAAACTGTTTCGCTCTCCATTTTTGAGGCAGAGAGAGCTGTTTTCCAAAGTGTTTTGCTTGTCCCGGGGCTGGATTCATAGCTACACTGCTCAGTGATGCTGTAGACTGGCCTCATGTTTGCTGCATGTGTACATATGCTACTTAGAGACATGAGAGCAGAAATCCCTCATGTATGTGTGACCTGTGTATGGAAGACATCATAACAGCTAATCTTTACCTGCTATGTCTGAGACAAATGACTAAAATAGTTTTAGTTGACTTAGGGGACGTGAACCTGCGATCTTCTTCTATGTAGAGTTCTAAGCATGGCAGTGGCTGCCATTACAACCCATCTGTACCCTGTAATTGTGTTGTGGGAAGAATGTGGGCCAGTTTACATGTGTACTGGTAACTAGTCCATTTACATAATACTGTCGAAAGTTGACCACAGCAGTTAAATGGTTAAACTGCAGCAATCAGAGCAGGCATCACCCGGATATAGTGTGGGCTCAGTTCCTGAGCCTGCTCCACACACCTGCACCAAATGTAGGATTAACTACTACGCCCTACGTCTGAAAAAGGTTAAAAGCAATTACTGCTCATCAGAAAACCCCTATCTCTTATATTGGGGCAAATAAAGTCATTCTTTGTTGTTTCTTGGATGCTAGACCAGCATCTTTGTCAGATGCAGAAGCTATGTCCATGAATTAATAGGTAAAGGGTATAGGAAAGATGTGTATCTTTGTACCGTGTTAGCCAGTAGATAGAAAAATATTTAGACTTGAGAGTCCTCAGTGGTTGATACCTTTTAATGGCTAACTGAAAAGATGGTAACAAATTGCAAGCTTTCGAGACTACTCAGGTCTCTTCATCAGGCTGAACTAATACAAAATCTGAAGAATCACATATTTATACACAAGAGGACACAGGAATAATGCAATAGGTAAGACATGTGACGTGAAGCAGAACTGTCATTATGGCCGAGGGATGAACATAAATATGACTAGTTCATAGATAAGGAGTGAAAGTTTTATTACCCTCTGATTGGGGTCTGGTATTGTGTTGTGATGACCCTAAAAGGTCAGGGAAGCAGATTCCTTAATTGTTGTAGAAAGTCATAAAACTCTGGGATATATTCATCCCAGCACTAAGAGTGTCAAAGGTCATCATAAGTTTATATTCCCAGACTTTTCTATCCTTCTCAGATTTGAAGTTAGATTTTAATACCAGTAATTCCATATCCGTCATGCTATGACCGGGCATACAAAAGTGTTTTGCCACAGGTAAATCCATTCTCCTTTCTCTTATTGTGTGGCGATGAGAATTCATCCTTGTTCTCAGTTTTTGCCCGGTCTCCCCCCACATACAGACCCCCAGTTGGACATTTAGTACATATAATTAGGTACACCACATTAGATGTGATGCAGCTGAAAGTACCTGGTATCTTGTAGTCCTGATGGGAGTTGGGGATCTTTATCCTGTCCGTGGTCATTATAGATGTACAAAAGAAATGCAAAACCTGTACATCTATAATGACCACGGACAGGATAAAGATCCCCAACTCCCATCAGGACTACAAGATACCAGGTACTTTCAGCTGCATCACATCTAATGTGGTGTACCTAATTATATGTAGTAAATGTCCAACTGGGGGTCTGTATGTGGGGGAGACCGGGCAAAAACTGAGAACAAGGATGAATTCTCATCGCCACACAATAAGAGAAAGGAGAATGGATTTACCTGTGGCAAAACACTTTTGTATGCCCGGTCATAGCATGACGGATATGGAATTACTGGTATTAAAATCTAACTTCAAATCTGAGAAGGATAGAAAAGTCTGGGAATATAAACTTATGATGACCTTTGACACTCTTAGTGCTGGGATGAATATATCCCAGAGTTTTATGACTTTCTACAACAATTAAGGAATCTGCTTCCCTGACCTTTTAGGGTCATCACAACACAATACCAGACCCCAATCAGAGGGTAATAAAACTTTCACTCCTTATCTATGAACTAGTCATATTTATGTTCATCCCTCGGCCATAATGACAGTTCTGCTTCACGTCACATGTCTTACCTATTGCATTATTCCTGTGTCCTCTTGTGTATAAATATGTGATTCTTCAGATTTTGTATTAGTTCAGCCTGATGAAGAGACCTGCGTAGTCTCGAAAGCTTGCAATTTGTTACCATCTTTTCAGTTAGCCATTAAAAGGTATCAACCACTGAGGACTCTCAAGTCTAAATATTTTTCTAGGTAAAGGGTACAATTTTCAGAGTATATATAAGTGTTTTAGTCTTTGACAGTAATGCAAAATGAAAATTGTAAATTATAGCACTAGAAAAACAACAGAGATGGTAAATATACAGTTTCTTCCATTATTTGTGATGGATTACAGATGACTCCAAACATTAGTAGATCATCCCGTGGTCTAATTAACATTCCATTATCTCTAATCTGGCGCCTTATCGCCACCAAACCGGTGTGTTGTCTGCCTTGCAATTATACTACTGGCAGTGCAATGGGTGATATGAGCTCTAGATGCAGAAAGGATAATGTGAGCCCTCCCATCAGCCCAGACAAGTTTTGGCTTTGAGAACCCAAAGAATGTTTTTGAATTTTGCCTTCTTGAGTTTTTTACATTTTTATGTTTAGGTCAGTGTAGCTGTAGGAGATTTTGCTTTCTGTAGAATGACTTTTATTTTGCTTACGTATCAGCTAATAGAACATATTTAACTTTATAATATATATTTTATATATTTTTTATGTTGAATGAAGCGGCGAAAAAACTCAGCCATAAAAAATGGTTAAAAATGTAGTTTGATGTGTTCAATTATTTTTCTTCATTATGTGTTGCTTTGAGATGTACTATACTGTTAATTGTATTTGTGGTGACAAATATGGTGACAAATTAGTGTTTTTATGTTTTGCCCAAAGTTTTTTTTTTTTTACTTTTTATCTCGTATGTCATATATTCAAATTTAATCACTGTGTGATATTCCAGTATGGGGGCTTAATTGTACTTTTATGTGACTTAAACTCATGAATGATTCCAATATCATCTCAATCTGCTTTCGTTTGCATGTTGGGGAGTCGGGAAGTATATTTCTATTTTATGTTTTTAGCCAGGAAAAAATCTTTTCCTGTGTTTTTTGTTGTTTTACTGTTTGATATAAATACAGAAACTAACCAATTTAATATTTTCCTGTTAGGTTAAGTTCCCACATTGAGTATTTGGTGTATTTTTGGTGCTGTGACTAGATGGATCATGAGTAGTTGTCCGACTCCACCCCCTCCTGTGATAAGCAGCTCACTGTCAATAAAAAATGTACATACAGAGCCCAGTGTGGGCGAGGGCAGCTTTCTCAGCTCTGCTGCATTTTACATCTAAGAACTCTCATTATGTCACAACAAAGGCACCCAGTAAGCTAAGGGATACACTGTTCGATTCAGGGTGTCTTTTCCTATATTAAGCTGCTTTCTGATGAGTTAGCAAAAACCTGCTGACAGATTTCCTTTAGCAAACTGCTATGCTCACATGCAAATTTTTTAGTAACCAGAGGAGCTAGTTAAGTACAGTCTTTGGGCACAGCAAAGTCAAAATGTGACCTTGTCTTTAGTGACCTTATCATTACATAGTTTAAAGGTTATTATTCGTCTTTTAAGGGGTTTTCCCACGAAACACATTTCTCATTTATTAAAAGATAATGTGAGAGTGATTTGACCATACACATTAAATGATCTCCAACCAAACTGGCCGACATTGCTGTGTGAATGCGTTTGTCTCAATTCAGTATGTTGGATTTCAGTGTAACCAATCTTTTCTTCTCAATGGAGATAAACTGGTCCATAAGCTGCGCAGCAGTGACCTATTGCTCTTCTCCATATTGAGAGCACATGCACGCCTATTGTGAATGGGATCAAAGGAAGGATCAGGAAGAATAGCCGTCAGTTTCAGTCTGGCCCATTGTCTGATCATGAAATCATTCTTGCTTACATCCATCTTTCCTATACACGGAGCAAAATTGATTCCAACCAATATAATAAAAAATCTATTTATTAGTTATTATATAAGCATAAAAGTTACAAATAACACATATAGTCACATCAATAATGTATGTGCCAATCCAATGCAGAACAATAACCCCCCAACCCCTCAAATCCCCCCCAAAAAAACTATACACCATACAACAATATAAGTCCAGTGACTGGTAACAAGTATCGTGGGCACCAGAGGGGACGGATGGAATCACCCGACGCGCGTTTTGCTGCAACACAAGGCTTCTTGCTTAAGGGTGTGGAGTCTTTCATGGCCATGTGATGGGTGTACATTGTCTTATATAATAACTAATGAATGTATTTTTTAATATATTGGTTGGAATCATTTTTGCTCCGTGTTCTCCCTTTTTTGAATGGTGAAATATACTGTATGTTGAAAACTCTGGAAAAAACATTATTGTCATTTGTAATACATGAGACCAGACTGGCACAGTTCTCTTGTCGTTATATAATTCTGTAATACTTGTATAATTTTCTAATGTTTTGTATAATTCTATAATACTTGTGTTTTTCTTTTTCATATGGGGCAAGAAAATCATGCTAATTGAGAGAAGTTTGTAATCGGCAATCATCTTGTGGTAAGTTTCACATTATCTGCTGTGCAATGTATGAAGAGTAGAGATGAGCGGATCAGGCATAATTCAGATTTGCTTGTTAATGTTTGATTAGCTGAGAAGTTATTCTCTGCAAATTGCATGTCCCTTGTTACACATATTAACTGTAAAATCTAAAAAATAAAAATAAATACTTATACTCACCTTATCGCTCACCTCACCGTCCGCTCTGCTCTTCACCGTCACCCATCTGTCCTCCTTGCATCTTCTTATCACCACCATCAGCTCTGAATCCTAGGGCCTCTTGGGAAGGTTGGTACTTCCAGCTCTAAAATGCATGTTAGGGCACGATGCCATGGCATCACAATGTGCACCATGAATTGGCACACACACATGGAAATGTTAAGATCTCACCAGAACTGGAAGTCCTGACCTAGTGTGAAGAGGCCCGGGGATTCAGCACTCGTGGTGATGATAAATTTTGAAGCACTCCCATATACAGCACAGACCAAAAGTTTGGACACACCTTCTCATTCAAAGATTTTTCTGTATTTTCAGGACTATGAAAATTGTACATTCACACTGAAGGCATCAAAACTATGAATTAACACATGTGGAATTATACATTACAAAAAAGTGTGAAACATCTGAAAATATGTCTTATATTTTAGGTTCTTCAAAGTAGCCACCTTTTGCTTTGATGAGTGCTTTGCACACTCTTGGCATTCTCTTGATGAACTTCAAGAGGTAGTCACAGTAAATGGTCTTCCAACAGTCTTGAGGGAGTTCCAAGAGATGCTTAGCACTTGTTGGCCTTTTTGCCTTCACTCTGCGGTCCAGCTCACCCCAAACCATCTCGATTGGGTTCAGGTCTGGTGACTGTGGAGGCCAGGTCATCTGGCATAGCACCCTATCACTCTCCTTCTTGGTCAAATAGCCCTTACACAGCCTGGAGGTGTATTTGGGGTCATTGTCCTGTTGAAAAATAAATGATGGTCCAACTAAACGCAAACCGGATGGAATAGCATGCCGCTGCAAGATACTGTGGTAGCCAGCAAAGCACCCCCACACCATCACACCTCCTCCTCCATGCTTCACCGTGGGAACCAAGCATGTAGAGTCCATCCGTTCACTTTTTCTGCGTCGTGCAAAGACACGGTAGTTGGAACCAAAGATCTCAAATTTGGACTCATCAGACCAAAGCACAGATTTCCACTGGTCTCATGTCCATTCCTTGTGTTCTTTACCCCAAACAAGTCTCTTCTGCTTGTTGCCTGTCCTTAGCAGTGGTTTCCTAGCAGCTATTTTACCATGAAGGCCTGCTGCACAAAGTCTCCTCTTAACAGTTGTTGTAGAGAAGTGTCTGCTGCTAGAACTCTGTGTGGCATTGACCTGGTCTCTAATCTGAGCTGCTGTTAACCTGCGATTTCTGAGGCTGGTGACTCGGATAAACTTATCCTCAGAAGCAGAGGTGACTCTTGGTCTTCCTTTCCTGGGGCGGTCCTCATGTGAGCCAGTTTCTTTGTAGCGCTTTATGGTTTTTGCAACTGCACTTGGGGACACTTTCAAAGTTTTCCCAATTTTTCGGACTGACTGACCTTCATTTCTTAAAGTAATGATGGCCACTCGTTTTTCTTTACTTAGCTGCTTTTTTCTTGCCATAATACAAATTCTAACAGTCTATTCAGTAGGACTATCAGCTGTGTATCCACCAGACTTCTGCACAACACAACTGATGGTGCCAACCCCATTTATAAGGCAAGAAATCACACTTATTAAACCTGACAGGGCACACCTGTGAAGTGAAAACCATTTCCGTTGACTACCTCTTGAAGCTCATCAAGAGAATGCCAAGAGTGTGCAAAGCAGTCATCAAAGCAAAAGGTGGCTACTTTGAAGAACCTAGAATATAAGACATATTTTTAGTTGTTTCACACTTTTTTGTTAAGTATATAATTCCACATGTGATAATTCATAGTTTTGATGCCTTCAGTGTGAATGTACAATTTTCATAGTCATAAAAATACAGAAAAATCTTTGAATGAGAAGGTGTGTCCAAACTTTTGGTCTGTACTGTATTTTTTATTGAATGTGTGTATATGTGAATGTAGCATAGTGTGAGTGTATTAATATACTCACCTACTATTGCTCTCTCCATGATCCAGCACCGTTCTGCGCCCCTTCTCAGAGACGCCACCACTCTACAGACTCTCCAGGTCACATTGTGCTCTGTGTGACCTGGAATTGACTTTTGGGTTGGGGTCGCACAAGCAATGCTTCTCTCCTGCTATAGATTTGTCTTGATTATGATAAGACACTCGGCTTCACCTCTGTCAGAGTTTTAGCTGAGTGTCCTGCGGCTTTCCAGAGTAAGTGAGAGAGCATGTAGCGGCGGCTCCGATCTCCGCCACTGCTGTTAACAATACCATGTCAATACCATTAACAGAGCCGCAAATGATGAAGCCCACAGCCGGCCTGGCCACTCTGGCATTTGCCAGAATTGCCAGATGGCCAGTCCGACTCTAATCAGTGTCGTGTTTCACAGATATGTTGTAGTTCATTCTTAACCATGAGAAATAAAATAAATGATTGCATTTATTAAAAGTTGCAAAAATATTTAGAGTTGAGAGTCCTCAGTGGTTGATACCTTTTAATGGCTAACTGAAAAGATGGTAACAAATTGCAAGCTTTCGAGACTACTCAGGTCTCTTCATCAGCCTGATGAAGAGACCTGAGTAGTCTCGAAAGCTTGCAATTTGTTACCATCTTTTCAGTTAGCCATTAAAAGGTATCAACCACTGAGGAATCTCAACTCTAAATATTTTTCTATCTACTGGCTAACACGGTACGAAGATATACATCTTTACTGTATTAAAAGTTGCATAAATTCATATTGTATCATGCAATCTATTATGTATAATCATGGGAAAGGCTAATTGTGGATTTGGAAATCTACCTTCTTTGGGAAAATAATTTGGCTTTTGACTTCTGAGAATTTGCTTTGAGTACTTTGTAAACTATGTATGTTCCCTTGTAGAGCTTCATGGGAAATAACCCCATTGGTTATGGCAATTGTATTAGGAATTTTCAGTTGATAGCATGGGATGGAGAGCCAAGTCTTCGTTTTATTTTATGCTATATCATACTGATTCTGTCTGTTATGCTATTAAATTCCTTTTTGTGATTTGGATATCTTGATTTTGAACTTAAGGAACTGACTGATGATCATATGTATAAGAATTAAAAAAAAAAAATAACTAGACGGCATGGTAGAATCATCACATTTTTCATCACATTTTTCTTTCGTGAGATATCAGACTCTGTGAAGGCACGCTTGCTCATCACTTACCAATAACTCAATAGATGTGAATAAAGGAGTCATTGATATGAATGGCCAATTTGTTCACCTGGATGCAGCAGTCAGTGTCTGCCTTGCCAGGTGCTGATAACACCTGAGAGCATATGCTCCCTTTGAAAGAGATATTGAGCTGGTGTACTTCAAAGGTGAGGTTTTCCCATTTGGCTATGTTCACCTTGTCCACTGAGTCTCCTCTTTTTTTGAGTTATGCTGCATTTAAAAGAGTTGCCCACTACTCAGACAGCACATTCTTAATCCCTATGTTTCCCCCTTGTGAAACAATAACACCTATACTCACCATTGATATGTCTCGCAATTCCTGCAGCCAATCAATGCTGGCTTTATTCTCTGCACCTTCTGATGTATCACGAACATATGGAAGAAGTGAGAGAGCAACAGATGTGGGAGATTTGTGTGAAGGCAGCACTGATTGGCTGCAGTGATTCCCGGGAGAGCCAGTGGCGATACTGCTGGAACAGCACCAGTTCCGGAGGCCGAGTAGTCAACAACCCCTTTAATATTAGCAACGGTTGAAATGTTGCATGTGTGTAAGTGGATAAACACCTTTTGTTTGGAACATGATCAGAGTACTGTGGTCACTTTCTACTTACATGGTTTACAAGTTGTCTATGGACTGCAACACTTATGAACTAATTTGATAAAGTGGTACTGCTGACTTCTAAAATAGTAGTCTAAAATGTAGCACAAGTGGCAGCTACTGGCTAAGCATGAGTAAGGAAACCTCACAGAACCTGTATTGTGCTTTTGGATGTTTTGAATCTGACAACTTGCAGGAGCCTTCAGAAGAAAGTTAGAAGGCTCATTAGATAGAGGAAACTGAGTGTGCATGGCCAAGGCAAGCTGCTCATGCTCAGTGGCTCTGTGACCTCAGTAATGGTGTACTGTCATTTTAGACATTTGTGGGAGGCAGAACAAGAAAATGGGAGATTTTCAAATGTGCTAATATTTGACCCACTTGCTTAATTTTACCGGTTTGGTTTACAGATGGTGGTTTTATGGTCTCGGAAAACTCCTTTAATTCAGTAAAAACAGAAGAGGCAGAGAATTAACTTTCACATGCCCTTATATAAAGGCCTGCTTATACTGCATGTACATAGTTGTTGTTTACTGAGAGGGAGTGCAGGCTGGTAGCTTTTCTATGATTTCTCTACCCATAAAACTGGATTTACAGGTTTACGCACAACTTACTGTATCATTTCAACAATAGTCTCTTACATGAGTTCAATTGGTGTGAAGGCTTTTGTGTATTATCCCTACGCATATTGCATGTACAGTACAGACTGGCATATCCTCATCTACAAGCCTATACTTTTATATGCTCATTTATAAGAAACAATAGAAATTCCACATACCAGAACCTTTCCTAAAGTAATGGAAAATAATGTTAAATTTAAAAAAAAATTCTCGCTATCGTGTAACAAAATGTTACTTGCTAATATTGCGCCCAAAAACCCTGTTTGTTTTGGACAATTTATTTATTAGAAGGGTCGGCTGTAATTTTTAAGGGAACTGACCTACAAATACTAAGTCCCCTATAAGAAGAGAGACACTAGGCAGATTTAGTAAAATTGGCTTACATTGAATTAACCTAAATCTAGAAGTCTTACGGTGAATATGCCCCCAATTTTGGTGCTCAGATTTGACAAATTTTCTCCTATGTTAGACACTTTGTTTCTTCAAGACACCCATTGAATAGTTTACTCTATTTTTTTTGTGCCAAAAAACTTGCCAACATTATTAATAAATCTAATGTATTTTCCACTTTTTCATAATCACTCCCATGTTCTCAGTATACAATTCTATATAATAGAATTACTATAGTAAAGTGTTGAAGTTTATTTTGTATCTAAATCCAACTATAATATGTGACAAAGTGTTGTTACAGAGAAGGCGATCCGTATTTTCTTCCTTTGTTTGGACAACCAACCATCTGTAAATTGCACATAAATTTACACTAATGGTAAAGGAGGGCAATTGTAGTAAGTAAAAGCACAAAAAGAAGCAGAAAAATCTGACTGTTGTTACGAGCGCGGATGGGAGAATTTTAGTCCAAATTGCTCGTTTCTGAAGTGGAGGAAACTCTTTGCAAATTGTTGTGCTTGGCAGCTTACAATAACTGAAGTAGGAGTGATTCATATAGTCATTCGATATTAATACTGCAAAAATCTAGATGTGGGGAATGGAGCACACAGTAGGGTGATACCCTATGTAGAGAGAGTTGGTAAGCATTGGTTTTACTCTCACTTGTTGGAGTTGTGACAAGTATAACTCCAATGCAGGCATGAAGAAAAATAGCTGCTGGTGGATAAATCCTCCAGTAAATAATGGATTCAGTTGGATGAAACACTTAAGGTGGACTTTCCTGATGGAGTAAATTGATTCTCCAACAACGATGATAGTAAGGTTTTTTTTTCACAATGTGTTTCAATGCCTTACCGGCATCTTTGTCAAGTGAAAAAGCCTACCTTACGTGTATCATGCAACCGGATCCGGTATTAATACTGCAACATCTATGGAAGAGATGTACACAAAGACAATATCACTATTCTCAAGTGGTCACATTGAGTAGGTAAAAATCATTCACGTGAAGGAAACAGAGCGTCTCACCAACAGTAGAAGATAGGTCCACGGAACTCCGCCCTGATGAGACGTAATCAAAAATAGAAAAGTTTTGATGCTCCAGCTCCTTGAGATAAAATCTCAAATTTATTGAATCCCTGTTAAAACAATATGTGCTGCAGGACAGCACTCAAATGAACAAGAGGCAAAGCTTTGACAAAGATCACTGCTGCCATCGAAACTCGTCGCTTTTCCTCTTATTCATTTGAGTGCGCTCCTGGAATACGAATTGTTTTAACATGGATTTAATAAATTTAGGATATTATCTCAAGGTGCTGGAGCATCAAAACTTTTCTAAAACTCATTCACTGCATGCTGCATTGGAGACTGTGTTCTTTAATTAGAAAGTGCTGTGGGCATGCATTGTTCTGTAAGGTGAGCTAGCTTTGCCCTCCATATGACTCAAATCAGTGAAGAAGGCAGTTTTCTTGGCCTCTTGTGAACTGCTTTGGAGACAAGGATCACTTCTGAGTCCTAGTGTGGAGGATCAATTACTTTGTAATGCAATTACTTAGTTAACCCCTTCACTCCAAAGCCTGTTTTCACCATCCTGACCAAGCCAAATTTTCCAATTCTGACCAGCGTCAATTTATGAGGTAATAACTGGAACGTTTCAATGTATCCCAGTGATTCTGAGATTGTTTTTCCATGACATATTCTACTTCATGATATTGGTAAATTTAGGTCAATCTTCTTTGCGTTTAATTGTGAAAAAATTGGAAATTTGGTGAAAATTTTGAAATTTTTGCAATTTTCAAACTCTTAATTTTTATGCCCTTAAACCAGAGTAATATCACATAAAACAGTTAATAAATAATAATTAAAAATGTCTACTTTACATCACCATCATTTTTTTAAATATATATTTTTTTTTTGTTAGAAAGTTAAGTGTTTATCAGCAATTTCTCGGTTTTCCACCAAAATTTACATAATTATTTTTAGGAACCACATCATGTTTGAAGTGATTTTGAGGGGTTTATTTGACTGAAAATACCCAAAAGTGACACTATTTTAAAACTGCACACCTCAAAATGCTCGAAACCACATTCAAAAAGTTTACTAACCCTTTTGGGACTTCACAGAAATTAAAGCTATGTGGAATAAAAACATGAAAATATTAAATTTCCCATAAAAATGTTGCTTTAGCGCCAAATTTTTCATGTACACAAGGGTAGCAGAAGATAATGGACACTATAATTGTGTGATTTCTTCTGATACAGCATATGTTATGGAAAACTACTGTTTGGGTACATGGCAGTGCTTGGAAGGGAAGGAGCGCCATTTGACTTTTGAAGGGCAAAATTGGCTGGAAAATAAAACAATTAGATTTTTCCAAAAAAAGTTGCTTTATCCCCAAATTTTTCATTTTCACAAGGGTTAACAGGAGAAAAGGAATGGTACAATTTGTTGGGCAATTTCTCCTGTGTATGGTAATACCTCATATGTGGTAAAAAAACTACTTTTGAGCCACAGTACAAAGCTAAGAATGGAATAACCTCCATATTATAGTGCAGATTTTGCTGTTATGGTCTCCGGGAGCAATGTCACATTGGTGGAGTCCCTCAGGTGCTAGAACTGCAGAACCTTCCCAGAAGTGATCCCATTTTGCAAACTACATCTTTCAATGAATTCGTATAATAGTGCAGCGATCATATTGACAACACATTAGGCGGTGAAGAAAAACATAATTATATTATTACCACAAAAATTTTGTTTTAGCCCCATATTTTACATTTTCACACTGGGAAATCAGTAAAAATGTCATCAAAATTTGTCACACAATTTCTACTGAACTTGGAAATACCCCATATGTGGCTATATAGTGCTGCTTAGTCACGCAAAAAAACTCGTGAGGGATGGAGAGCTATTTGACTCTTGGAGCACAAATTTTACTAGAATAGTTTGCAGACTCCATATACAAGACCCTAAGTACCAGAACAGCAGAATCCCCAATCAAATGAACCCATTTTAGAAATTAGACCCTTCTGGGAATTTATCTACAGGTTTAGTGATGATTTTGACTTCAGGGGTGTTTTCTAGACACAAACAGCAATAGATGTTGTTTACTGAAAACTGCAAATCTGCTGTGGAAGTGCCCAGTACGTTGTAGTGACCAGTATGTTGTAGTGCCCATACATTGTGTCTAGCTCATGCTTCTGAAAAAATGGACCCCGTAAATTAAGCGGGATCTCATTACACTAAATATGGTTTAGGCACACTGAAGCTCAGAAGGGAGGGGACATTTTGATTTGGGAGAGCAGAATTAATTTATTTTGGTGGGCAAGGAGCCATTTAACTTTTCCAGAGCCTTTGTGTTACCAGTAATGTGGGAGCCTCCTATATTTCCGTTAACAGATGACAGACCTGAGTGAGGACATGCTTTTTTTGTGAATTGAGTTGAAGCTTTTACTGCGATCATTTGGATCATATTAACACTATGCTCCACACTGAGCACTTACATCGGAGTTTCCATGAAAATCTCTGAATAACGTGATTCAGATGACACCTCTCATGGATCCAATCTCTATTAATGAGGCAGCAGAGTTTCTCTGATTCCGTCTGGCCTCTGTTCAGTAGTCTTTTGAAAATAATATCTACAAGACAGGGCAATGAAATAGAGTACAGTATCAGCATCCAGGCAACTGCGCATGTGGTCAGAAGATCCAGGGGCAGTATAGGAAGCTATCCAGCTGTGCCCTTCCGGTGCGTTCCAGCCTGGAGCGCACACAGCTTATTTTTTGTTAATTGTGCATGCACCGAGGCTCTCTGGGGAAAATACCTCTACTGTTCTACCTATGCCTGCGCAATGCGGAGCAGCAGACAGAGGAGCCCATTAATCAGACCAGGCTCTCTACATTATGGGCGTATTGATTTACTCTGGCCAATGGAAGGATATATAGCCCACTGACCTCACTAACCGGTATGCTGGCGACATCATCTGCTTCCTGGATCATTTTCTACATCATCTAACCAACAGGCCTCCTGATGAACTGAATGGACAGGGAAATGCGTTGAGGCGCTGCTGACCTCCATGATAAGTCCCTTTTATCGTTATAACCCTCTAAGAATAAATATATATATATATATAATATATATATATATATATATTTTCTGAGACTGTTATGTCTTTATGTACATTTGGGGTCTCTCAGTATAGACTAACCAGCTTGATTATTTGCCTCACCTGTCCTCCCATTTATTATTGCCTGTAACAGGGTTAGCAGGGAAAGACAGGGAGAGCCGTTGATGAGTGGGGGCGCCACATTTCGTGATCTAATAGGGTACCAACCTCCAGTACTAGGCAGAATTAGCCATAGGCTTAATTATAGGGACATATAGTTTATCCAGAAGTTCAGATTTCACCTTTCTATCACTCTTAATAAATACCTAAAAGGGAGACACCATCTATTCCCTATGAGAAGGGGTACTATCATCTCCTTAATCATATAATATCCATACTCTGTTAGCCTATTACACCTTATCATAGATAAGGTCTGTTACATTTTTATGCTGTGTTTCATCTCTTATCTTTCACCTGTCTTTTCCTGCCTGCTTATAACATTGACAGCCAGGAAGACAGGGTCAACGCCTACGAGTGGGGGTGGTAGTGATGAGTGAGTATACTCGTTGCTTGGGTTTTCCAGAGCATGCTCGGGTGTTCTCCGAGTATTTGGGCGTGCTCGAGATTTAGTTTTTGTCTCTGCAGCTGCATGATTTGCGACTGCTAGCAGTTGAATACATGTGGGGATTCCCTAACAAACAGGCATTACTCACATGTATTCAGGCTGTCTAGCAGCCGAAATCATGCAGCTGGCGGGGCAAAAAAAAATCTAA
>JARQOD010000005.1:496653988-496760352 GCA_033576555.1 Oophaga sylvatica
GTGTCCTGCGGCTTTCCAGAGTAAGTGAGAGAGCATGTAGCGGCGGCTCCGATCTCCGCCACTGCTGTTAACAATACCATGTCAATACCATTAACAGAGCCGCAAATGATGAAGCCCACAGCCGGCCTGGCCACTCTGGCATTTGCCAGAATTGCCAGATGGCCAGTCCGACTCTAATCAGTGTCGTGTTTCACAGATATGTTGTAGTTCATTCTTAACCATGAGAAATAAAATAAATGATTGCATTTATTAAAAGTTGCAAAAATATTTAGAGTTGAGAGTCCTCAGTGGTTGATACCTTTTAATGGCTAACTGAAAAGATGGTAACAAATTGCAAGCTTTCGAGACTACTCAGGTCTCTTCATCAGCCTGATGAAGAGACCTGAGTAGTCTCGAAAGCTTGCAATTTGTTACCATCTTTTCAGTTAGCCATTAAAAGGTATCAACCACTGAGGAATCTCAACTCTAAATATTTTTCTATCTACTGGCTAACACGGTACGAAGATATACATCTTTACTGTATTAAAAGTTGCATAAATTCATATTGTATCATGCAATCTATTATGTATAATCATGGGAAAGGCTAATTGTGGATTTGGAAATCTACCTTCTTTGGGAAAATAATTTGGCTTTTGACTTCTGAGAATTTGCTTTGAGTACTTTGTAAACTATGTATGTTCCCTTGTAGAGCTTCATGGGAAATAACCCCATTGGTTATGGCAATTGTATTAGGAATTTTCAGTTGATAGCATGGGATGGAGAGCCAAGTCTTCGTTTTATTTTATGCTATATCATACTGATTCTGTCTGTTATGCTATTAAATTCCTTTTTGTGATTTGGATATCTTGATTTTGAACTTAAGGAACTGACTGATGATCATATGTATAAGAATTAAAAAAAAAAATAACTAGACGGCATGGTAGAATCATCACATTTTTCATCACATTTTTCTTTCGTGAGATATCAGACTCTGTGAAGGCACGCTTGCTCATCACTTACCAATAACTCAATAGATGTGAATAAAGGAGTCATTGATATGAATGGCCAATTTGTTCACCTGGATGCAGCAGTCAGTGTCTGCCTTGCCAGGTGCTGATAACACCTGAGAGCATATGCTCCCTTTGAAAGAGATATTGAGCTGGTGTACTTCAAAGGTGAGGTTTTCCCATTTGGCTATGTTCACCTTGTCCACTGAGTCTCCTCTTTTTTTGAGTTATGCTGCATTTAAAAGAGTTGCCCACTACTCAGACAGCACATTCTTAATCCCTATGTTTCCCCCTTGTGAAACAATAACACCTATACTCACCATTGATATGTCTCGCAATTCCTGCAGCCAATCAATGCTGGCTTTATTCTCTGCACCTTCTGATGTATCACGAACATATGGAAGAAGTGAGAGAGCAACAGATGTGGGAGATTTGTGTGAAGGCAGCACTGATTGGCTGCAGTGATTCCGGGAGAGCCAGTGGCGATACTGCTGGAACAGCACCAGTTCCGGAGGCCGAGTAGTCAACAACCCCTTTAATATTAGCAACGGTTGAAATGTTGCATGTGTGTAAGTGGATAAACACCTTTTGTTTGGAACATGATCAGAGTACTGTGGTCACTTTCTACTTACATGGTTTACAAGTTGTCTATGGACTGCAACACTTATGAACTAATTTGATAAAGTGGTACTGCTGACTTCTAAAATAGTAGTCTAAAATGTAGCACAAGTGGCAGCTACTGGCTAAGCATGAGTAAGGAAACCTCACAGAACCTGTATTGTGCTTTTGGATGTTTTGAATCTGACAACTTGCAGGAGCCTTCAGAAGAAAGTTAGAAGGCTCATTAGATAGAGGAAACTGAGTGTGCATGGCCAAGGCAAGCTGCTCATGCTCAGTGGCTCTGTGACCTCAGTAATGGTGTACTGTCATTTTAGACATTTGTGGGAGGCAGAACAAGAAAATGGGAGATTTTCAAATGTGCTAATATTTGACCCACTTGCTTAATTTTACCGGTTTGGTTTACAGATGGTGGTTTTATGGTCTCGGAAAACTCCTTTAATTCAGTAAAAACAGAAGAGGCAGAGAATTAACTTTCACATGCCCTTATATAAAGGCCTGCTTATACTGCATGTACATAGTTGTTGTTTACTGAGAGGGAGTGCAGGCTGGTAGCTTTTCTATGATTTCTCTACCCATAAAACTGGATTTACAGGTTTACGCACAACTTACTGTATCATTTCAACAATAGTCTCTTACATGAGTTCAATTGGTGTGAAGGCTTTTGTGTATTATCCCTACGCATATTGCATGTACAGTACAGACTGGCATATCCTCATCTACAAGCCTATACTTTTATATGCTCATTTATAAGAAACAATAGAAATTCCACATACCAGAACCTTTCCTAAAGTAATGGAAAATAATGTTAAATTTAAAAAAAAATTCTCGCTATCGTGTAACAAAATGTTACTTGCTAATATTGCGCCCAAAAACCCTGTTTGTTTTGGACAATTTATTTATTAGAAGGGTCGGCTGTAATTTTTAAGGGAACTGACCTACAAATACTAAGTCCCCTATAAGAAGAGAGACACTAGGCAGATTTAGTAAAATTGGCTTACATTGAATTAACCTAAATCTAGAAGTCTTACGGTGAATATGCCCCCAATTTTGGTGCTCAGATTTGACAAATTTTCTCCTATGTTAGACACTTTGTTTCTTCAAGACACCCATTGAATAGTTTACTCTATTTTTTTTGTGCCAAAAAACTTGCCAACATTATTAATAAATCTAATGTATTTTCCACTTTTTCATAATCACTCCCATGTTCTCAGTATACAATTCTATATAATAGAATTACTATAGTAAAGTGTTGAAGTTTATTTTGTATCTAAATCCAACTATAATATGTGACAAAGTGTTGTTACAGAGAAGGCGATCCGTATTTTCTTCCTTTGTTTGGACAACCAACCATCTGTAAATTGCACATAAATTTACACTAATGGTAAAGGAGGGCAATTGTAGTAAGTAAAAGCACAAAAAGAAGCAGAAAAATCTGACTGTTGTTACGAGCGCGGATGGGAGAATTTTAGTCCAAATTGCTCGTTTCTGAAGTGGAGGAAACTCTTTGCAAATTGTTGTGCTTGGCAGCTTACAATAACTGAAGTAGGAGTGATTCATATAGTCATTCGATATTAATACTGCAAAAATCTAGATGTGGGGAATGGAGCACACAGTAGGGTGATACCCTATGTAGAGAGAGTTGGTAAGCATTGGTTTTACTCTCACTTGTTGGAGTTGTGACAAGTATAACTCCAATGCAGGCATGAAGAAAAATAGCTGCTGGTGGATAAATCCTCCAGTAAATAATGGATTCAGTTGGATGAAACACTTAAGGTGGACTTTCCTGATGGAGTAAATTGATTCTCCAACAACGATGATAGTAAGGTTTTTTTTCACAATGTGTTTCAATGCCTTACCGGCATCTTTGTCAAGTGAAAAAGCCTACCTTACGTGTATCATGCAACCGGATCCGGTATTAATACTGCAACATCTATGGAAGAGATGTACACAAAGACAATATCACTATTCTCAAGTGGTCACATTGAGTAGGTAAAAATCATTCACGTGAAGGAAACAGAGCGTCTCACCAACAGTAGAAGATAGGTCCACGGAACTCCGCCCTGATGAGACGTAATCAAAAATAGAAAAGTTTTGATGCTCCAGCTCCTTGAGATAAAATCTCAAATTTATTGAATCCCTGTTAAAACAATATGTGCTGCAGGACAGCACTCAAATGAACAAGAGGCAAAGCTTTGACAAAGATCACTGCTGCCATCGAAACTCGTCGCTTTTCCTCTTATTCATTTGAGTGCGCTCCTGGAATACGAATTGTTTTAACATGGATTTAATAAATTTAGGATATTATCTCAAGGTGCTGGAGCATCAAAACTTTTCTAAAACTCATTCACTGCATGCTGCATTGGAGACTGTGTTCTTTAATTAGAAAGTGCTGTGGGCATGCATTGTTCTGTAAGGTGAGCTAGCTTTGCCCTCCATATGACTCAAATCAGTGAAGAAGGCAGTTTTCTTGGCCTCTTGTGAACTGCTTTGGAGACAAGGATCACTTCTGAGTCCTAGTGTGGAGGATCAATTACTTTGTAATGCAATTACTTAGTTAACCCCTTCACTCCAAAGCCTGTTTTCACCATCCTGACCAAGCCAAATTTTCCAATTCTGACCAGCGTCAATTTATGAGGTAATAACTGGAACGTTTCAATGTATCCCAGTGATTCTGAGATTGTTTTTCCATGACATATTCTACTTCATGATATTGGTAAATTTAGGTCAATCTTCTTTGCGTTTAATTGTGAAAAAATTGGAAATTTGGTGAAAATTTTGAAATTTTTGCAATTTTCAAACTCTTAATTTTTATGCCCTTAAACCAGAGTAATATCACATAAAACAGTTAATAAATAATAATTAAAAATGTCTACTTTACATCACCATCATTTTTTTAAATATATATTTTTTTTTTGTTAGAAAGTTAAGTGTTTATCAGCAATTTCTCGGTTTTCCACCAAAATTTACATAATTATTTTTAGGAACCACATCATGTTTGAAGTGATTTTGAGGGGTTTATTTGACTGAAAATACCCAAAAGTGACACTATTTTAAAACTGCACACCTCAAAATGCTCGAAACCACATTCAAAAAGTTTACTAACCCTTTTGGGACTTCACAGAAATTAAAGCTATGTGGAATAAAAACATGAAAATATTAAATTTCCCATAAAAATGTTGCTTTAGCGCCAAATTTTTCATGTACACAAGGGTAGCAGAAGATAATGGACACTATAATTGTGTGATTTCTTCTGATACAGCATATGTTATGGAAAACTACTGTTTGGGTACATGGCAGTGCTTGGAAGGGAAGGAGCGCCATTTGACTTTTGAAGGGCAAAATTGGCTGGAAAATAAAACAATTAGATTTTTCCAAAAAAAGTTGCTTTATCCCCAAATTTTTCATTTTCACAAGGGTTAACAGGAGAAAAGGAATGGTACAATTTGTTGGGCAATTTCTCCTGTGTATGGTAATACCTCATATGTGGTAAAAAAACTACTTTTGAGCCACAGTACAAAGCTAAGAATGGAATAACCTCCATATTATAGTGCAGATTTTGCTGTTATGGTCTCCGGGAGCAATGTCACATTGGTGGAGTCCTCAGGTGCTAGAACTGCAGAACCTTCCCAGAAGTGATCCCATTTTGCAAACTACATCTTTCAATGAATTCGTATAATAGTGCAGCGATCATATTGACAACACATTAGGCGGTGAAGAAAAACATAATTATATTATTACCACAAAAATTTTGTTTTAGCCCCATATTTTACATTTTCACACTGGGAAATCAGTAAAAATGTCATCAAAATTTGTCACACAATTTCTACTGAACTTGGAAATACCCCATATGTGGCTATATAGTGCTGCTTAGTCACGCAAAAAAACTCGTGAGGGATGGAGAGCTATTTGACTCTTGGAGCACAAATTTTACTAGAATAGTTTGCAGACTCCATATACAAGACCCTAAGTACCAGAACAGCAGAATCCCCAATCAAATGAACCCATTTTAGAAATTAGACCCTTCTGGGAATTTATCTACAGGTTTAGTGATGATTTTGACTTCAGGGGTGTTTTCTAGACACAAACAGCAATAGATGTTGTTTACTGAAAACTGCAAATCTGCTGTGGAAGTGCCCAGTACGTTGTAGTGACCAGTATGTTGTAGTGCCCATACATTGTGTCTAGCTCATGCTTCTGAAAAAATGGACCCCGTAAATTAAGCGGGATCTCATTACACTAAATATGGTTTAGGCACACTGAAGCTCAGAAGGGAGGGGACATTTTGATTTGGGAGAGCAGAATTAATTTATTTTGGTGGGCAAGGAGCCATTTAACTTTTCCAGAGCCTTTGTGTTACCAGTAATGTGGGAGCCTCCTATATTTCCGTTAACAGATGACAGACCTGAGTGAGGACATGCTTTTTTTGTGAATTGAGTTGAAGCTTTTACTGCGATCATTTGGATCATATTAACACTATGCTCCACACTGAGCACTTACATCGGAGTTTCCATGAAAATCTCTGAATAACGTGATTCAGATGACACCTCTCATGGATCCAATCTCTATTATGAGGCAGCAGAGTTTCTCTGGATTCCGTCTGGCCTCTGTTCAGTAGTCTTTTGAAAATATATCTACAAGACAGGGCAATGAAATAGAGTACAGTATCAGCATCCAGGCAACTGCGCATGTGGTCAGAAGATCCAGGGGCAGTATAGGAAGCTATCCAGCTGTGCCCTTCCGGTGCGTTCCAGCCTGGAGCGCACACCAGCTTATTTTTGTTAATTGTGCATGCACCGAGGCTCTCTGGGGAAAATACCTCTACTGTTCTACCTGATGCCTGCGCAATGCGGAGCAGCAGACAGAGGAGCCCATTAATCAGACCAGGCTCTCTACATTATGGGCGTATTGATTTACTCTGGCCAATGGAAGGATATATAGCCCACTGACCTCACTAACCGGTATGCTGGCGACATCATCTGCTTCCTGGATCATTTTCTACATCATCTAACCAACAGGCCTCCTGATGAACTGAATGGACAGGGAAATGCGTTGAGGCGCTGCTGACCTCCATGATAAGTCCCTTTTATTCGTTATAACCCTCTAAGAATAAATATATATATATATATATATATATATATATATATATATATTTTCTGAGACTGTTATGTCTTTATGTACATTTGGGGTCTCTCAGTATAGACTAACCAGCTTGATTTTTGCCTCACCTGTCCTCCCATTTATTATTGCCTGTAACAGGGTTAGCAGGGAAAGACAGGGAGAGCCGTTGATGAGTGGGGGCGCCACATTTCGTGATCTAATAGGGTACCAACCTCCAGTACTAGGCAGAATTAGCCATAGGCTTAATTATAGGGACATATAGTTATCCAGAAGTTCAGATTTCACCTTTCTATCAGCTCTTAATAAATACCTAAAAGGGAGACACCATCTATTCCCTATGAGAAGGGGTACTATCATCTCCTTAATCATATAATATCCATACTCTGTTAGCCTATTACACCTTATCATAGATAAGGTCTGTTACATTTTTATGCTGTGTTTCCATCTCTTATCTTTCACCTGTCTTTTCCTGCCTGCTTATAACATTGACAGCCAGGGAAGACAGGGTCAACGCCTACGAGTGGGGGTGTGTAGTGATGAGTGAGTATACTCGTTGCTTGGGTTTTCCAGAGCATGCTCGGGTGTTCTCCGAGTATTTGGGCGTGCTCGGAGATTTAGTTTTTGTCTCTGCAGCTGCATGATTTGCGACTGCTAGACAGTTTGAATACATGTGGGGATTCCCTAACAAACAGGCATTACTCACATGTATTCAGGCTGTCTAGCAGCCGCAAATCATGCAGCTGTGGCGACAAAAAATAAATCTCCGAGCACGCCAAAATGCTCGGAGGACACCCGAGCATGCTCGCGAAAATCCAAGCCACAAGTATTCTCGCTCATCACTAAGAGTGTCACACATAGTACTTTTTAGAGTGCCAACCTCCGTGGTTAGGTAGAACAGTCCAGGATGCTTCTAGGGACTTTGTAGGTATTTATAGACTGTTAACAATTTTGTTTAAAAGATATTATGGAATTATATAGAACTATCCATGTTCTGATTTTATAGATTGTTTTACTCTATTCATGCATTCTTTTTTGAGTGTTACACTGGGTACGGTGTTTTTTAAAAGAATCGGAAATAAAAACATTATTTTAAGAGATTAGTCTATTCAGTAGTGTCCTTCTTCTCATAAGTGCACAAAACTGTGGTCGACCGCACTCTTTAAAAGATGGACACCACCACATCATAGGCCAGGCTGCGTCCACAATGCCTCCATCTGCCTCATTATAGGGAAACTTCGGAATCACATATTTCAGAGATTTACATATAAACCCGGTGTAAGCGCTCAGCGTACAGCGCAGAACAAATATTAGCCAAGCCTTAGTGCTATTTTTGGGAGACAGAATAAACAAATCAACAGCAGTTGAATAATTTTTTATTTTTTTATTTTTTACATTGTTCCTCGTGCTATGTAAATGATTAGATGACTATATTATTTGTATTGGTGCTATTACAGCGATACCAGATTTATGTTTTGTTTGTTTTTTTGTTTTGGCGCTTTAACACAATAAAAACAATTTTATAAAAAAAGAATTTTTTGCATTGCTATATTCCGAGAGCTCTAGCTATAGCTAACAGATCTGTTGGTGGCTTGTTTTTTGGCGGGACAACATAAGGTTTACAGGGATACCATTTTTATTTATATTCGGCAGTATGATGAAAAAGCCTAGTTGTTGCCAAGTTTTTAACTTTATTTTATTAAGGTGTTCAATGAAGGGGTTAACTAGAGTGATAGTTTTATAGATCGGGTTGTTCTGGATGCGTCGATACTATATATGTATAAGGGCGGTCACACCAAACATTGATTTGATTTAGATTTCTCTTTTGTTCAATCACTTTGCACTTTTTTCCACTACTCAGATTACCCCTTCTGAATCCCTATGTTTCCCCCAGTAAAATAATAACATATAGATAGGATGTATGTCACGCTATATAATACTACGGTGCCGGGGTAGGATACCACTCTATATACTCAGTGAAGAAAGATTCCAGCACTCATCGATTTGCAAAAAAATATCAGATTTATTAGCAAAGCAATCCAAAAACAGTGACATTTTGGTAGAAAGGACCTTCTTGCATACAGTACCTCATGTAACAGTGCTGTGGGAAATAGGGATTCAATGACCATAGGATTTGCCCTCAAAAACTCACCTCCGGTGTTCCAGTGGAGATTTCAAATCAATAGGAGGCGGATGTGCAGTACTCTGTCACAGCCACTATCAGAAGACGGAGCAGCTTTGTAATTGGGCACTTTTGGCCTGCAGCCGCCATCACTGAGTACAGCTGATTGGCGGGGGTACCGGCTGTCTGACCCCAACCAATCATACATTGATGACCTATCCTAAGGATACGACATGAATGATGAAGTAGTGGAGTTTTTCCTGTCCCATTGTGATATGATCGGAACAGGAAAAAAAAAACGCAATTAAGGACAGACCCATAAGATTAAATTGGTACAGATGCAATCCATTTTTATTGAACACGGATATAATCCAAATGATAATTAGTAAAATATATATTATGTCTAGTATATGCTCATCTCTTATGTAGCGCTTTGGCCATGAAAATAGAATACAATACGATATGGTAATAGAACAGTTGAAACATTTGGAAATTTACTTTTTTTTCTAGTTTCAGGTTGAGCTTGATCAGGAATATCAGGATAAATTCAAACGACTTCCAATGGAAATTCAGGAATTTGTCCAGGAGGCCATGAAGGGAAAATTCAGTGAAGACGGAGAACATAGCTCTTCTCTCTTAACACCCGACAGTGTAAAGTCTCCAGTGGGGAACTCGGGAAACCACAAAAGTCCAGATCATGAAGAAGAGGGTGACGAAGAGCCTCCCGTAAAAGCATTTGATACATCACTTTAACCGGGACTTGGCGTTTGCAACATGTCTTTTTCTGTCGGAGGAGTGCTTACACGTTGCCTGTTATTTCTCTTTGGCAATCTGATACTGCCTCTGTATAGTGTTACAAGATGGAAGCTGACAGTGCTTTTTTGAATGCACACTTCCAAGAGAAGCAGTTTTCTATTGCACTCCACTGTCCATTTTTTTAGGTATTTATTAATATTCGGAGTCTTGATGCATTTATTGTGAAGAAGTAACACGCATAACACTATAATGCTTCTTTGTTGGTGTATCTGAATAGGCAAAAAAGTAACAAAAAGGTAACTTCCAGACTATACTAACTGTAAAGAATGGAGGTAGAGTACCTTCATACTGTGTAGACTTCTAACGTAGAGGGATAAGGCCAAATCAGGCCAAAGCATAAGGAAGTGATGGTGACTATTCTAACTGGTCTTCGAGAGTTACCCATATCAAGTAATCCACTGGCATCATTTATTTACCAGTATGGACGATGCTACCATTGGCCACAGTAACCACTGGAGGAGTATTTGGTGATATCTTTGGTTGTTTAGTTCTTTATGTACCTAAACTGCTCAATATTTGCTTTATGTTGCACTGAGAGATTGAACGTTTTGCTTTGCAAGCACTGGTTGCTTGCTCTTTTGATATTTTATGTATCTGTAATATAAGTGAATGATATTTTTTGGGCAATATGGTCCCTAATCAGAGGGAGACCATTGGAGCAAATATTTATTGACGTACAGTACACTATACCCGCAGCATATCACATGAACACGGAGGTGTCGGACTTGTAGGGTTTTTTTTTACGGGATGCAAATTCTCACAGGAAGGAAGAAGTCAAGTGTGCATGTCAGAACAAAGAATACTAACTTCGTGGTTAGATTCTGCAAATTAGTAACAAAAGAGGTGTAAGAAGCGTCGTTTTCTGTGGTATTCATTAGTGTTGTAATGTATGTTGAATCAGTCTTTGGATATAAATTTAAAAAAAAATATAGATATATATAAAATATATATTTTGCAGGATCAAAAATACTATTATAGTTTATGTAAACTTTTCTGAAAACTGTACACAGTGCAAATAGGAAACCCTGGAGAAATGTATGTTCAAAATATTGTGCTGTATTCGGAAATAAAGTTACTAGTCGTTGTGACTACACTGTGCGTTCTTGGTAAAATGGTGAAATAAATATTACTAGTAAAGGTGGCCTGTCACCGCTCCCGGCATGCCTGTTTTAGAAAATACTTGCATAACATAAAATAACAATTCCGGAGAACTGTTTATTCTAACTCCAAAGCCTCCGACTCATCATTGTCTCTGCATCTTTTTTCTGGAGTAAAAAAAATGGTCTAATAATGAGTTTTATGTTTTTTGCCTGGTTTGTTATTTAATTTGTGCCTTTTTTCAGCTTTACTTACTTGGTCTCATCTGTTAATTTTTGGCATTAAGGTCATGGCTTCATTTATCCAGATGTTTTTAACTTTTCAAAATGTCAGAAAGGTTTTGCACAATTGCACTCCAGTACCCTAGTGAAGTACAAAGCCTACTTTATTTTTGAGCAGACGAAGACTAACATGCAGCATTTTTGCTGTAAAAAAAAAAAAAAGCATATTTAATTTTGTGCTAAATTCTTTGCCATTTTAAAGAGTTTGGTACAAAAAATGGCAACGAAGACCATGTGATAACAAAGAAAAGTACAGTATATACCCATGTATAAGCCGAGATTTTCAGCCCATTTTTTAGGGCTGAAAGTCCCCCTCTCGGCTTATACGCGGGTTATATACGGGGGTCGGTGGGGGAGGGGGAGCGGGGGTGTCGGATCATACTCACCCCTCCACCGGCGCGGTCTCTGCAGCCCCCTGCTTCTCCCACGATCTCCGGCTCCTTCCTGCAGCAGTCACATGGCACCACTCATTAAAGTCATGAATATGCACATATTCATGACTTTAATGAGCGGTAGCACGTGACCGCTGCAGGACTGAAGTGCTGCAGAGACCGCCGGGAGAAGAGGAGAGGCTGCAGGGACGCGCAGCGGAGGGGTGAGTATAGCGAAAAGTACGGTAACTTAAAAATGCAAATGATGAATCAATCCCAAAATGTTATTCCTACTGGAAATATATGAATGAATGGACAATGTGGTGTTTAGAAAAGTTTAGAAAAGTTGTCAAATGGCAATCTCTTCCTACTCCTGAGCATTAGGCTATGTTCAAATGTTCAGTAATGATCAGATAGAAAGGATCCGGCAGCAATCATAAGTTAGAAAGGATCCAGCAGCAATCATCAGTTAGAAAGGATCCAGCAGCAATCATCAGTTAGAAAGGATCCAGCAGCAATCATCAGTTAGAAAGGATCCAGCAGCAATCATCAGTTAGAAAGGATTCAGCAGCCATCATCAGTTAAAAGGGGGTCCAGCAGCAATCATGAGTTAGAAAGGATCCAGCAGCAATCATAAGTTAAAACGGATCCAGCAGCAATCTTCAGTTAGAAAGGATCCAGCAGCAATCATCAGTTAAAAAGGGTCCAGCAGCAATCATGAGTTAGAAAGGATCCAGCAGCAATCATGAGTTAGAAAGGATCCAGCAGCAATCATGAGTTAGAAAGGATCCAGTAGCAATCATGAGTTAGAAAGGATCCAGCAGCAATCATAAGTTATAAAGGATCCAGTAGCAATCATGAGTTAGAAAGGATCCAGCAGCAATCATGAGTTAGAAAGGATCCAGCAGCAATCATGAGTTAGAAAGGATCCAGTAGCAATCATCAGTTAGAAAGGATCCAGCAGCAATCATGAGTTAGAAAGGATCCAGCAGCAATCATGAGTTAGAAAGGATCCAGTAGCAATAATCAGTTAGAAAGGATCCAGCAGCAATCATCAGTTAGAAAGGATCCAGCAGCAATCATGAGTTAGAAAGGATCCAGCAGCAATCATGAGTTAGAAAGGATCCAGTAGCAATAATCAGTTAGAAAGGATCCAGCAGCAATCATGAGTTAGAAAGGATCCAGCAGCAATCATCAGTTAGAAAGGATCCAGCAGAAATCCATTAAAAAAAAGTTGTGCAGACACCACTTCTTTCACCAGATGAAAAAACTGATTTCAACTGGATCAGTTTTAAACATCGAAGTCTATGGAAAATGGATCCGTTAAATAAACGTCCATTTTATTCTATTTGAAACTGATCCTTTTCAATGAAAGAAAAACGGATGATTATTTAACAGATCAGTTTTCCATAGACTTCAATGTTAAAAAAAAAAAATGGATTCAATTGAAATCAGTTTTTTTCAGGCGAACAAAAAATTGTGTATGCATAACTTTTCAGTTAATGGATTGCTGCTAGATCCTTTCTAACTGATAACTACTGGACATGTGAACATAGGCTAAAGCCCCCGTCTCACATAGTGAGATCGCTGCTGAGACACAAGTTTTGTGACGCAACAGCGATCTCCCCAGCGATATCGCTGTGTGTGACACTTATCAGCGACCGGCCCCCCTGCTGGGTATCACTGATCGTGCCCAAATGGTCTGGACATTAATTTTTTTGATCGTTGGTCTCCTGCTGGCCAGCACGCATCGCTGCATGTGACAGCGGGAGACCAGCGATCAGCGAGCTGGAGCTGGTAACCAAGGTAAACATCGGGTTTCTAGGCGCCGCGCGGCGCCTAGAAACCCGATGTGTACGTTCGATAAGAGCGCGCTGGTGCAGGGGAGCTAGTAACCAAGGTAAACAGCGGGTTTCTAAGCGACGCGCATCGCTTGTTACCCACATAGTCGCTGTCCTGATCGCTGCTGAGAGCTGCCTGTTTGGCAGCTCACCAGCGATCATGTAGCGATACACCAGCGATCCTGACAAGTTCATATCGTTGTCGGGATCGCTGGTGAGTCGCTATGTGTGACGGGCCCTTAGATGTATTTTCTGTGGGCAGAGGGAGGAAAGCTGCTGTAGAAAACCTTTGGCAGCCACTTAACTCCTGGGATGGTGAAAAGATTGGAGCTATAAAATTCAAATGACCTGATCCTTATCTTCCGGCATCACCTGTCAGGAGGCTGCAATACACTTGTTAGCTTAGCTCAGGGGTCAGCAACCTGTGGCTGCCGGGGTTTCACAATAGCTAGAGTATTGCAGGTTGTGGACCACTGAGTGGAGATGGTTATCTGGTCCCACTTAGGTTATGTGGTTCACCCAAATTTAAGGGGGTTGTTCTAATTTCTGGATTTTTATTTTAACTAAGATGAATTTATTTGAGGCTTAAAAATCTTTTTTTGCAATTGGGATCCATAAAAAATATTATACTGGTTGGCTTTTGAAAACTATTTAATTCCCAGTACATTTAACTTTGACATGGTCTGCGATCAATCATCAACTGAGAGAAGCTCAGAAAAAAACAGATAAGAGTTATAATTCTCTCGTCATACTGTCAGAATAAGCTCACTGACGGATTCTCAGATAACTCATTCTACAGCCAGCAAGAGTGCAAAACAGAAGCTGCATAAGACAAACGGTGGCACATTTTTAAGGCTTCCCAAATGCAAAAATGATAATAATCCCGAAATACATGCATTTAAGAAAAAAAAAGTCAGAACCTAATGTGTAGACCCAATTTATTGATGATTGAAATGAAATTAAAACAGACATGTACTGAGAACTGACAGCTCCATTTAACTTAAAGATTTGTATTAATTAGATTCACAAATTACAATTCCCTAAGATTATAACATCTATTTGTCTCATTATCGATGGTGGTAGTCTGATAGCAGCTGGTGTGTTTGCGGTGTTCTCAGATTTACCATGGCGGTACTTTAGAAAGTTTTATATATTTCTGTTAATGAGATTATATTACCGTATATATATATATATATATATATATATGGCCTAATATTCCCATTAACATAACGTTTCAACTTAATTAGGGGGAACAATAAAAACAGGTCACTTATCACAACCATCCTTGTTACCCATGTCTGCCAATCACTACGCAGCTTTTACAAAACTTTAAGAAATGAAACCTAAATTGTGATTGGTTGCCGGAAGCGGCATTACCCATATTAACCAATCAGAGTGCAACTCTTACATTTCTCCGATTAAATAGCAAAGTCTTGCTGACATTCCCTTTAATAAATAAAGCATCCTATTAGTTCATACATAAAAGCTGTTTTGTGTGAGGCAAGGTAGTTGGCCATATATACAATTAAGTCGTGATTTTTATTATTTTCCTATTTAAAGGCAAAGCAGGAAATGTAAATATTGTTCTCGGAGGGCATGTAATTAGTATAATTGTATCATTATGTTCCTACTACATTTATGGCGTAAACTTTTTGATGCATCATACTATATGTAAGATGTCAGAAGCAGTGGTGTTCCCCATTATAGAGTGTGACTTTATTTATATATAGATCAGCTGGATTATTCTAATATAGAAGCATATACGGGATATATTGTACAGTATATATTTTTACTTCTTGTAGGATTAGTTGTGCAATAATGTTCTGTGGTTATTATTCTACCATCATGAAAGCAATTCAATACGTTATAGTGTAATGGGTGGTAAGAATCTGTGTAAATATGACTTCAAATAGTCACTGTAGTTTCAGCAAACTTTGCCTAAATAGTTAGTACATGCAAATATATGAAACTTTGTAAAATATCTTATCAGAGCAATTTGCTTCTTTCTCTTTTGAGGAACCTCTTCTCCTCCCTCTACCTCCTGAAGTCATCATTCATTCTGAACCACACACTTTAAAATCTATAATGGTCAAAATAAGATGGACTTCCTGCTCACTGAGGGGTCAGATTACAGCTCCTTATTGAGGTCTATAGAAAGGGGAGGAGCAGAGTGAGAAAGACAGAGACACGCACAGAACCATGCAGCTGCTTTCAGCTAAGCGGTAACGTCGCCTTGTTGCTGGATTCACAGATATACTGCTCAGTTCTCTGAAATGGCAATCTCCAAGCTGCTGCTGTTTCTGATAATGTGCCAAATACAGACAAGAGAGCAAGGATCCCTCTGTGTACAAAAGAGCAAGGATCCCTCTGTGTACAAGAGAGCAAGGATCCCTCTGTGTACAAGAGAGCAAGGATCCCTCTGTGTACAAGAGAGCAAGGATCCCTCTGTGTACAAAAGAGCAAGGATCCCTCTGTGTACAAGAGAGCAAGGATCCCTCTGTGTACAAGAGAGCAAGGATCCCTCTGTGTACAAGAGAGCAAGGATCCCTCTGTGTACAAGAGAGCAAGGATCCCTCTGTGGACAAGAGAGCAAGGATCCCTCTGTGGACAAGAGAGCAAGGATCCCTCATGTCTCTGTGTACTGGGTACAGGAGACATCATAGCAGCTATTCTCTAGCCATCAGCTCATAGAAAAATTAGACATAGTCAACAGAAGGCAACACTGTTGAAAATGCAGGATACAATGCAGGAAAAGTATTATTAAAAATGTATATAAATGGTAATTTATGCTGAAAGGTCAGTTAAAATGTCAAGTATCATTTAAAGGGAACCTGTCAGCAGTTTTGGCCAATATAAGGTACGGCCATCACCTTTCAGGGCTGATATACAGCATTCTATAATGCTATATATAAGCCCCCAACCCGACCTGGAAGAGAAGAAAAATAACTTTTATTATATTCACCTGTGGGGCGGTCCGGTCCGATGGGTGTCGCTTGTCTTGGTCCGGCGCCTCCCATCTTATGATCGCCGCCCTCCTGCTTGCCTCCTGTGCATGATGCGTCCCTGCATCATCCACACAGACACCGCGGCATGGCGCTCCTGCGCAGGCGTCCTTCTCTGCCCTGTTGAGGGCAGAGCAGAGTACTGCAGTGAGCAGGTGCCCGGAAAGGGCAGAGAGGCCCGGCGCCTGCTCACTGCAGTACTCTGCTCTGCCCTTAACAAGGCAGAGAAGGACGCCTGCGCAGGAGCACGGTGCCGAGGAGCCTGTGAGGATGATGCAACTCGAGCTAAAGTGGGCCTCTCACAAGATTTTACACCTAATGAAGCTGGTGTACTTATTTTGGAGATCAATGTCACAAATGCCTACAAGGTGACCATGAAAATCAGATGTGTGAAAGCCATAATTAAAAGTAGTTTTGCTGTTAATTATTTATCTATAGGATGAAAACAAATCAGTAAAATGAAAAATCGCTCTGTTACATTTTTCTAGTAGGCGAATGGGATTTTGTATCATCCTAAACAATTGCTATTATTTCCTTTATAACTACACAAAGTAAAAATGCACTTTATAAGATATAAATTTCCATAGGAAACATGGTGTTCTACTAAAACTTAACAGCTACACCCCTCAAAAAAACAGGTCCATGCTGAGATTGGATAGCCAGGTCCTGTTTCAGTTCTATAAGGTCCCTCGGTGAACTGAGTTAGGGCTAGGTTCACATGAGCATGTGAATCTTTCTCAGGCAAGTCATGGCTATAAATTGGGGATGTGACAGCAGTTTATTGGTGGTTCCGTGCATCCATAGCATCACAGATGGGCGCAAGTCCCGAGTGCCATTTGCCAAAATTTAGCACAGCCTCTCATTTATAAAACAGAAATATTAATTTCCCATTGAAGAATAATGGTTCCTTGTAGCCATTGATCATATCTTATTATCAGTTTATGTATGGAACATGTCTGAAACATATTGATACAATATAGGAATGATTGAGAAAGTGAGAGTTCATGTTACAATGTTATTGGAAGGTATAATATGCGGGGTTTGACTTGTACTGATACCTGATATACAAGTGATTCCACTGAATAGTTTCACTAGTTACACTAGTTTTTCAACTTATACAAATTTTAATCCCCATTTCATTTCAGACTGCACCTTTAAGAAAAGCAGACGTAATAATCATTTACCGTACTTAACTTTTTATACTGTATGTACGAAGTGACACTCTTTTTACAATACTAATGTGACTTGCATTGATTCAGTTATGACCAGGTAACTTGGGTCAGTAATCATGCTCAAGAACTCCTGACAAGCAAAACCATCGAGGGCAGCCATTGTTTAAGTCTTGTACAGATGTAGAAGACCAAAATGTTGTTTTAAGGGGTTATTGGACAAAAAAATCGTTATAACGTAATCGCAGGATAACTGGGGACTTCATGTCAAGGAAACTCACCAATTACTAGAATGTGAATCTCTTTTTCTTAGAATTGTGAAAAGTGCAGGCCCTTGGTGCAGCCTTGGTGGGGCGAAACATTTAGGCGCACCTTCACACCTGCTTGTTTTCCATCTATGTCTGTCTCTATAAAGCTGGAGCTGTCAATCAAAGAAGAGAGGATGGAGATAGAAGGAAAAGAAGTAGGCGGGAAGGTGCACTTATATGTTTGACCACACCAAGGGTGCACAGAGAGCCTGTACTTGGTTTGAACAGTCATTCTGTGCTGATAGAGTCCCTTTAAGCTGCGCTTGACTATCTCCATCAGTTTTATAAACTTTGAATGGAGTGTCATTTAAGTAAAACTTAAATGTAGGGGCTCCAGATCTCTTTTGCAGTGAGAGCCTGAAGAAGCATTTACTCATGCGAAACAGCTGTCGCTTGTTCTCTCCTCCTTGTCTGTGCTTCTCATGTGTTGACCGAATAAAGTGGCCATTTTTTATGTACCAGTGGTGAGTGCTGCTATCTACAACCATCAATCCTTCGTGCTCTTTTCCAGTGATCAATTTAGACCCCCAATGATCACACACAGATTACCTATCCTGTAAATCGGTTATTATAATTGATTTTTGTCGTAATTGAAAACCCTGTCCGATGTGTCTGCTAGCACTGGGCAAGTCTACCAGATCATTAGCTAGGTGACCCAAAAGTACTGTCACCATTAATAGCCAGTTTAGATTTTACCAGATATCATCAGAACTTTACAATATTGACGACTAAAAGAATCCAATGAAAGTCTCTACAGTCCAGAAGGAAATCAGAAGTCATATCACAATGGGTTAGATAACAACTGCATATACTGTATATACTGTAAGATTTTAGATATCTTTTGAAAAGAAACTCAAGACATTGCTTAGATGGCAACATATTATTGGCTCCGGCCCCAAGATTTCTGCCTCCATCGTTTGTAAGGGTCAGTATATTTTATTAATACTTGAACTAGATTTTAAAGAATTACAAAGGGTCTTTCTGATGTACTAGTCTCGTGCCTTTCTGTGTTTGCCTCGTTACATGTTTAATGTGTGAAATTGTTTATTGTGAACTTTGTCATGTTCACATATATATACAGTGAATATTCCAGATTGAATACTTTGGTTACTTACTACTGAAATTAGCTTGGTTTTTCTAAATCAAAACCAGTTGGACTCGAATCTCTTAACCAATTGCCTCCGTAATAAAATTATTGTTTTTTTTTATGTTTCTAAAGGATCACTCACTAAATGGGAAATTGTCTAAAATTGCAAAATGAATGTTTTATTCAGCAGAGTGGTAATATTGTGATTTAATGGAAATTGTGATTGATATGTCAAAAGCATAGGAATAACAGTTACCTATGTAATTAGGTGGTTTATTTCCATTTGGTTTATAGTACAAAACGTCTATATTTTACTCTTGGGTCAAAATTCTATGCAATTTTGTGGCATGGTGTTTCTTCCAGTTGTAACTTTGTGCTTTCAACACAGATCCAAAGGACAAATAAAAATATTAACACAAGAATGGATGATAATGATGATGATGGTCATTTTATTATTATTATTAATAATATTTATTTGAGGGACAGAAAATAATTGAATAGTTAAAAACAGGGTAAATGTGGTAGTAATAAATCCTTCGATTCAAGACAAGTTAGGCATACAATGAAATCAATGGGAGAATGTTTTCCCCTTTTTGGATTGAAGTAAATATTTCTATTTCCTCTAACATAAGAAGTTGGAAGTGCATTTTTCCAAACCGCTGCATTGCTCTGTTCATCTGTTATTTTCCTCCTGGAAATTTCAAAATAAATTTAAAGTCGTATATTATTCCATATTCAATAGTGCTTTACATTTCAATGATTATTTCTAAAAAGAAAATCATTACAGTACATAATAACAATCTCACAAGGAGTGAGGGGCCCGCTCTCAAGAGCTTACAATCTACAGTATGAAGAAAGTGTTGAATGAACTGATGATTAAAGGACAAGAGTAAAATTATAAATTGTGATAGGTCTAACTAAAAAGATGTTATTTGGGCATTCTTATAATGGCGGTGTCGAGTATTTATCTGAAAGTCCAAGATTCTAGATAAGTGGTGCAGCAAGAGAAAAGTCTTGGAGTTGGAAATGGGATATTGAGCTTATAGAGTAGAATAAACTTAGATCGCTGGCACACTGTAGTACGATGATAGACAGAAATGAGGATGGAGACACAAAGAGGAGTTTTAGGGTTGCCAGCCTGCTATTTAATTTCATGTGAAAAACTGGATCAAAATTCATGGACAGTTCAAAATTGTTATGGAAATTTGCCACACCACTTAAAAAAGATTATGCCTGCAGATTAAGATCACATCCCCTGATACGTCCAGAATACTGAGATTTATGCTTAGTATAAGGAACAGGAAACGTGGTATTATGTGTATATGTATCTATATATATATATATATATATATATATATATATATATATACAGTTGTGCTCAAAAGTTTACATACCCCGGCAAAATTTTTTTTTTTTTTTTTCAGAAAATGAATGATAACACCAAACTTTTACTCCACTCATGGTTAGTGGTTGTGTGAAGCCATTTATTCTCAAACTACTGTTTCCCTTTTTAAATCATAATGACAACCCAAAACATCCAAATGACCCTGATCAAAAGTTTACATACTCTGGTGATTTTGGCCTGATAACATGCACAGAAGTTGACAAACATGGGTTTGAATGGCTACTAAAGGTAGCATCCTCACCTGTGACCTGTTTACTTGTAATCAGTGTGGGTGCATAAAAGCTGAGTGAGTTTTTGGGATCCAGACAGACTCTTGCATCTTTCTTCCAGCCACTGATATTTCTGGGTTGCGAGTCATGGGGAAAGCAAAATAATTGTCAACGGATCTACCTGAAAAGGTAGTTGAACTGTATAAAACAGGAAAAGGGATACAGAAAGATATCCAAGGAATTGATAATGCCAGTCAGCAAACTGTGATTAACAAATGGAAAATCAGGGGTTCTGTAAAAACAAAACCACGGTCAGATAGACCAACAAAAATTTTGTCCACAAATGCCAAGAAAATTGTTCGGGATGCAAAGAAAAACCCACAAATAACATCAGCTGAAATACTGGACGCTCTGAAAACTAGTGGTGTGGCTGTTTCGAGATGCACAATAAGGAGGCGCTTGAAGAAAAATGGTCTGCATGGTCGAGTCCCCAGAAGAAAGCCATTACTGCGCAAATGCCACAAAGTATCTCACCTACAATATGCAAAACAGCACAAAGTCAAGGCTCAAAACTTCAGGAACAAGGTAATTTGGAGTGATGAGACCAAAATAACTTTTTGGCCACAACCATAAACGTTACATTTGGAGAGAGATCGACAAGACCTACAGTGGTGGCCAAAAGTATTTGCACCCCTGCAATTCTGTCAGATAATATTCAGTGTCTTCCTGAAAATGATTGCAATCACAAATTATTTGCTATTTTTATCTTCATTTAATTTGCTTGCAAGGAAAAAACACAAAAGAGAATGAAGCAAAAATCAAATCCTTGATCATTTCACACAAAACTCCAAAAATGGGCCAGACAAAAGTATTGGCACCCTCAGTCTAATACTTGGTTGCACAACCTTCAGCCAAAATAACTGCGAACAACCGCTTCCGGTAACCATCAATGAGTTTCTTACAATGCTCTGCTGGAATTGTAGATCATTCTTCTTTGGCAAACTGCTCCAGGTCCCTGATATTTGAAGGGTGCCTTCTCCAAACTGCTATTTTGAGATCTCTCCACAGGTGTTCTATGGGATTCAGGTCTGGACTCATTGCTGGCCACCTTTTTTTTTCCTGTACACTCTATGTTGATGGTTTTTCCCAAAAAGCTCGACTTTTGTCTCATCTGACCAGAGAACATTCTTCCAAAACGTTTTAGGCTTTCTCAGGTAAGTTTTGGCAAACTCCAGCCTGGCTTTTTTATGTCTCGGGGTAAGAAATGGGGTCTCCCTGGGTATCCTACCATACAGTCCCTTTTCATTCAGATGCCGACGGATAGTACGGGTTGACACTGATGTACCCTTGGACTGCAGGGCAGCTTGAACTTGTTTGGATGTTAGTCGAGGTTCTTTATCCACCATCCGCACAATCTTGCGTTGAAATCTCTCGTCAATTTTTATTTTCCTTCCACATCTAGGGAGGTTAGCCACAGTGCCATGGGCTTTAAACCTCTTGATGACACTGTGCACGGAAGACACAGGAACATTCAGGTCTTTGGAGATGGACTTGTAACCATGAGATTGCTCATGCTTCCTCAAAATTTGGTTTCTCAAGTTCTCAGACAGTTCTTTGGTCTTCTTTCTTTTCTCCATGCTCAATGTGGTACACACAAGGACACAGGACAGAGGTTGAGTCAACTTTAATCCATGTTACTGGCTGCAAGTGTCATTTAGTTATTGCCAACACCTGTTAGGTGCCACAGGTAAGTTACAGGTGCTGGTCATTATACGAATTAGAGAAGCATCACATTATTTTTCAAACAGTGCCAATACTTTTGTCCACCCCCTTTTTTAGGTTTGGTATGGAATTATATCCAATTTGGCTTTAGGTCAATTCTTTTTGTGTTTTTTCATTGAAGACAAATTAAATGAAGATAATAATACCAAATAATTTATATTTGCAATCATTTTCAGGAAGAAACTGAGTATTATCTGACAGAATTGCAGGGGTGCCAATACTTTTGGCCACCACTGTATGATGAAAGGAACACCATTTCTACTGTAAAGCACTGATGTGGATCACTGATGTTTTGGGGATGTGTGAGCTAAAAAAAGGCACAGGAAACTTGGTCAAAGTTGAAGGAAAGATGAATGCAGAGCACGTTATTAGCAAATACTGGAGGCAAATTTGCAATCATCAGCCCAGAAGCTGCACATGAGACGTACATGGACGTTCCAACATGACAATGATCCAAAACGCAAATAGATGTTAGATGCCAGCCTGCTGGCTACAGGCCAGTAATCATGTACAGTGGGTACGGAAAGTATTCAGACCCCTTTAAATGTTTCACTCTTTGTTTCATTGCAGCCATTTGGTAAATTCAAAAAAGGTCTTTTTTTTTCTCATTAATGTACACTCTGCACCCCATCTTGACTGAAAAAAAAACAGAAATGTAGAAATTATTGCAAATTTATTAACAAAAGAAATATTGAATACTTTCCATACCCACTGTATCCTAATCGCAAAAAAGCAAGGACCTTTAATCAGCGAAGCTGTTGACACATGGGCGGATTAAGTTTGTAGGCACTTTTGATACCTACGTAAGAGACCACTGCAAACTTTTCAGTTTGTCTGATTTTTCTCTTTCTAGTATATTTTTAAGTAAAATGTAAATTGCTCTTTTATTCTATAAACTACTGACAATATGTCTCTGAATTTCTAAGCAATACATTTTGTATTTATTTTCAGAAAATGAGAAATGGTCAAAATAACCAAAAAAAATGCAGTGCTTGCAGACCTCAAATAATGCTAAGAAAACAAGTTCATAATCATTTAGAAACAACAATACTAATGTTTTAACTCAGGAAGAGTTCAGAAATCAATATTTTGTGGAATAACCATGATTTTTAATCACAGCTTTCATGCGTCTTGGCACACACTGCTTTTGGGTGACTCCAGGTACAAAATTTAAGCAATTCTTCTTTGTTTGAAGGCTTGTGACTATCCATCTTCCTCTCGATAATGTTCCAGAGGTTTTCAGTGGGGTTCATGTCCGGAGATTGGGCTGGCCATGACAGGGATTTGATGTGGTGGTCCTACTTCCACACATTGATTGACCTAGCTGTGTGGCATGACACATTGTCCTGCTGGAAAAACCAGTCCTCAGAGTTGGGGAACATTGCCTGAGCAGAAGGAATCAATTGTTTTTCCAGGATAACCTTGTATGTGGCTTGATTCATACGTCCTTCGCAAAGATTAACCTGCCCAATTCTAGCCTTGGTGAAGCATCCCCTGATCATCACCAATCCTCCACCAAATTTCACAGTGGGAGCAAGACATTGCGGCTTGTACGCCTCTCCAGGTCTCCGTCTAACTGTTGGACGACCAGGTGTTGGGCAAAGCTGAAAATTAGACTCATCAGAGAAGATTACCTTACTCCAGTCCTCTATGGTCCAATCCTTATGGTCTTTGGCAAACATCAGTCTGGCTATCCTTTGCTTCTCATTGATGAAAGTCTTTTTTCTAGCTTTACATGACTTGAGCCCTGCCTCTAGGAACCTGTTAAGAACTGTTCTTGCTATGCACTTCACACAAGCTGCCATTTGCCATTCCTTTAATAGGTCACTTGATGTCATCCTGTGGTTGCTGAGTGACATTCGAATAAGATGATGGTAATCCCAGTCAGTGGAGAGTTATTTTCATCCTCTGCCGGTCTGTAGGTTTGTAATTCCCAATGTCTGTTACTTGACCTTGTTGTAATGGACTGCCGTCTTAGAAATTTTAAGGATGGAGGCAGCATGATGCTCACTGTATCCTTCTGCTTGTAAAGTCAGAATTGAGCCCTTCTTTTCCTCACTCAAGACTTTTCTTTTCAACTCCTTTGGCATGGTTAAAAGTTATTTTTTCATTCCTATTACTTTTGGGATATTACTAGCACTTGTTTTGCCATCCAGCTTGTCCTATTGCAAGAGGATTGTGAAGACCACAGCAGTGTTTTTTATACTTTCCTTCATTAAATAATATTTGGTTCAGGTGATCACCTAATCAGAAGCACATTAAGTAGAATGAGGTGTACTCTGGTTGGAATTCAACTGACACCAGAATAGAATGGCTGTCAGACATGTAGAGAAGTGGATTTTTATAAAACTGTGCAGTGGTCTCTTAATTTTTGCCAGAGCTGTATATATAAAGCTCTCCATATATATAAAGCTGAGTGTATGTATAGATGTGTGTGTATGTATCAAACACCCACTCCACAGAGCCTTGCCCACTCCGCAGAGCCAAAGGGACACCCAACAATAGTTATGACACACAGCTTGGCCTCACATACATTGCACACACAGCTCTGCTGCAGGGACCCTCTGATCCCATGTATACAGGGTTACTATACTTCACCCAGTGATGTGTTATAACACCCTGCTCTGTGACAGGAGCTGACACTTCTACTCCAGCACCAGCACAGCCCTGCGTCTGACTCCTCCTCCCATCATAGAAATAAAGATTGGGTAAACGTGGACTTCTTCTGCACTGCTGAATAACTGACAATCCGGATGTAATTACATAAAATGTGTTTTTTATTCAACACTCAAAAGGAACTCTACACATAACTGTCTCCTCCTCTTGAGCTCGTGAATTCTTGTCCCGTTTTTTTCTATGTTACTTTTTATATATTGTCATATATTTTTTTCATCTTTTCTTCTAGTTTTATGTAAATATTTCCACTGTGAATAGAAACAAAAGAAAGAAAGTGTTATTAGTATCACACTATAATAACATTTTTTAATTTCAAATATGTACATATCAGGTGTTTTGTTTTTTGAACTCTGACATTGTCTGTCAGGTGACCTCATTGGCCCAAAAATTTGAATTTTTTGTCTATTTTAAGCTCTGAAGTGTCTGTACGTTTGTGGTATTTTCCTGATGAAGAAGTCTCAGTACTTTGAAACGCGTTGAATAAAAACCACATTTTATGTAATTACATCCGGATTGTCCTTTATTCAGCAGCAAAGAAGTCCATGTTTACCCAATCTTTATTTCTATGATGACCATTACTGGACATGTGGATCTGCTGCAGCGTATATTGCTATAAGCTCAATTTCAGTTCCATCTGGTGAGTACAATTTGATTGTATTAAACCAATTTAATCCTGGATAAGACACTATTGGTGCTATTTTCTCCAGCATCATCTATTGACTTCTCCCAAGCACATGACTGGCCACATGGTTGTGACATCATCACAGGTCCTTTAGCTGCCCAGGATCTCGCATCGTCTGAGAGTTCAGGCAGGGAAGAGAGGAAAAAGCCCAGAAACTCTTCGGACCCGGGATTGGATCTGTGTACCAGCTGCTGGCCTGGCAGGAAGGAGGAAAGAAGATACCCATTACACACAGATGGAGCCCCCACCCGTCAATCTGCGCTGGAGAAAAGCAGCGACATGAACACCAATATCATGTACGCCAACAGGAAGAGGCGCAAACCCATGCAGAAGGTGTATGTCACCCCTGTGCCCCGCTACGGGTCCCCGCAGGCCTAATACCGGTGTTGTTCGGCACCTACAGCCACAGGATTACATGTCAGTGTGCGGCTCGGGCACTCGGGATGAAGTGAACGACCTGAGACTATAAAGGAGAAAAGCTGTTCTGCAGACAAATGCTGTGTATAAAGGAGGAGCGTGAGGTGCAGGAGGAGACTGTGTAAAAAGGAGCATGAGGCGCAGGTGGGATACGACCCCTCAACTGCCGCCGTTGTTTGTTATAACTAACCACAGTTAGTTACAATGCCCAAGCAACGCCGGGCTCTTCAGCTAGTATTACATATACACAGTCATGGCTGAAAGTGATGGCAAAAATGAAGTATTTCTCCAAGAAAATTATTGCAATTACACACATTTTGTTATACACACGTCTATTTATTTTGTGTGTTTTGGAACAACACAAAAAAAACTGAGATTAAAAAGTCAAATTGGACATAATTTCACAAAAACATAATGGGCTGGACAAAGTTGTTGGCATCCTATAGGCTGCGAAGACCTTAGGCTGACGAGGACGGCCTCTTTAAGAGAAAGGGAGCGCGCGTGCCCTAAGCATAGTGACCGGGCCTACAACTGAACCTTGGGGGACACTGACACATAGGGGGCGAGATGAGGAGATGGTGTGTGAGTAGGAGACATTGAATGTCCTGTTTGTTAGGTACTAGGGGATCCAACAAAGGGCCAAGTTGGCAAGAGATATAAAGTCTGTAGTAAGAGGGAATGGTCCACTTGTGTCAAAGGTAGATACCAGGTCCAGGAGAAGGAGGAGGACAAACTCACTTTGATTTGGCAGTTTATTAGGTCATTGGTGACTTTAGTCAGGGCAATTTCAGTGGAATGGTGTGGTCTGAAACAAGATTGTAAGCGGTCAAAGAGGGAGCAAGAAGAAAAGTGGGAGGACAGTTCAAAATGGACGTATTGTTCCAGTAGTTTGGAGGCATAGGGGAGAAATTAGATGGGGCGATAGCTAGACATAGAGGATAGGTGAAGGGTTGGCTTTTTGAGGATTGGTGTGATAGAGGTACACTACAGACCAAAAGTTTGGACACACCTTCTCATTCAACAATTCTGCATTTTCATGACTATGAAAATTGTAGAATCACACTGAAGGCATTAAAACTATGAATTAACACATGTGGAATTATACATTACACTTAACAAAAAAAGTGTGAAACAACTGAAAATATGTCTTATATTCTAGGTTCTTCAAAGTAGCCACCTTTTGCTTTGATTACTGCTTTGCACGCAGAAAAGATGAACGGATGGACTCTACATGCCTGGTTCCCACCATGAAGCATGGAGGAGGTGGTGTGAAGATGTGGGGGTGCTTTGCTGGTGACACTGTTGGGGATTTATTCAAAATTGAAGGCATACTGAACCAGCATGGCTACCATGGTATGCTATTCCATCCGGTTTGATTTAGTTGGACCATCATTTATTTTTCAACAGGACAATGACCCCAAACACACCTCCAGGCTGTGTAAGGGCTATTTGACCAAGAAGGAGAGTGATGGGGTGCAACGCCAGATGACCTGGCCTCCACAGTCACAAGACCTGAACCCAATCGAGATGGTTTGGGGTGAGCTGGACCGCTCACTGCTTCAATTTTGAATAAATCCCCAACAGTGTCACCAGAAAAGCACCCCTACACCATCACACCACCTCCTCCATGCTTCACGGTGGGAACTAGGCATGTAGAGTCCATCCGTTCACCTTTTCTGCGTGCAAAGCAGTAATCAAAGCAAAAGGTGGCTACTTTGAAGAACCTAGAATATAAGACATATTTTCAGTTGTTTCACACTTTTTTTGTAAAGTGTAATGTATAATTCTACATGTGTTAATTCATAGTTTTGATGCCTTCAGTGTGATTCTACAATTTTCATAGTCTTGAAAATACAGAAAAATCTTTGAATGAGAAGGTGTGTCCAAACTTTTGGTCTGTACTGTATGTTTCAATCAGGAGGGGAAAACACCAGTTGTTAGTGACAGGTTGAAGAGGTGGGTTAGGCTTGGGATGAAGACTTTGGTAAGGTTTAGAATGAGGTGGGACATTATTGGGTCAAGTTCTCAGGTGGTGTGGCAAAGTCTTCAGCTGAGATGAGAGGAGAGTGAGGGGGAGCTGGTGGACTAAGTAGAGAATTGAAAGTACTGAATAGCTGTTTAGGTTTGTGAGACAGGTATGATATGAGGGATGAGAAGTAGGTTTGTTTTGCTGCAGTGAGCAATTGCACAGCAATTCTGTTACTGGACGGGCTACTCCAATCCCTTTCTTTGGCAGCCGCACAGCAGTACGCTTTGTAGATGAGGGCAAGAAAGAACTTGTGCTCCAGTAGATGGCAAGTCCTGCATCAATAGGCCTCTGCTCCTCTTATTCCACCTTAACATTATAGACAGTACAGTCCTCAGTGGTGGCACCCCAATTACCCTTGTTTTCCACCAATGTCACAACTCTACAACCGCCCAACTGACTGTTGGCAACCACAGATGGCTGAGTCTGCAGATCTGTTCACACATTGTATGCCATGGGCATCGGATGTGTACTCCAAAGATTCAGAGTCAAGAGGAGGAAATCATCTGCACCGATGACCGCATTTTTTTCAGTTTGATCCAGGGCTGGACGAAGTAGGGTCCGAGCAAAATCCAAACCCTTGTCAACAGACGTTAACCCCGGTGGGTGGAGGTGATCCATTCGTGGCGAAACTCAGATACTTGAGGTGCCCACGGACTGTACTGTGCTGTCAGGGCAGCAAGAGGAGGAGGGTTACTCTCAGAGTGAGGAGTGGGAGAACAGAGAGGATGTTGATAAGGTGGTAGATTAAACTTGGTGTAAACCCAAAGGCATGCGGCTGAGTAGCTCAGCAGAGGGGAGGAGGAAGGAAGACAAGGCGGTTATGTTGTGGCTTCCCACAGTAACAAAGTTAGGCAACCATGACAAGCAATGCATCCTGAGCCCCAACTCTGGCAGTGGCCACCGGTGTTCATGGGTTGGGTCTTTTTTTTTTAGATTGGAAAAAATGTAAAAAATCATGTTATCTGCCAACTTTTTTAAAAGCGACAGAGTAGAGTTTATAAAAAATGCAATAATTTGACTACTACATGCATGAACTGGCACATGCACGATGAACATGCGTTAATATGGGAATCTCACTGTGCTAAAATGCAGACAAGTGGGCATTGCCAACCACTGTCCACCCCATCAACCGGAGCTTCTGATTCTTCCTCCCCCCTCACCATGGCAAGTGTTGTCACACAGGTCTCCATCTCCAGAACCTCCATTTGTTTGCCCCCTACAGCTGGGGTGACTGTCAGCTGATACGGAAGTGGACATGACTGCTGTTTTTGACTGATCTTACATACCAAGCACACCCCATTTTTCACAATCCACTGAACATTTCTGCCTGCACCTTTCTCACAGTCCAGCAGCTTATCATGTTCACTCTACTCTACCCTGTGTCAGCACAGCAGCGAGCCCTCATTTGTGCAGTTGTGCTCACATAAAAGATTGTTTCCTCCTACAGTCATGGCCAAAAGTTTTGAGAATTACACAAATATTATATTTTCACATGATCTGCTGCCCTCTGGTTTTTATGAGTGTTTGACAGATGTTTTTATCACAGACAGAAATATAATAATTGCGAACATATGAGTAACAAAAGCTTATATTGACAGAATGAGTTAATGCAGCAAGTCAATATTTTCAGTGTTGACCCTTCTTCTTCAGGACCTCTGCAATTCTCCCTGTCATGCTCTCAATCAACTTCTGGACCAAATCCTGACTGATAGCAGTCCATTCTTGCACAATCAATGCTTTCATTTTGTCAGAATTTTTAGGTTTTTGTTTGTCCACCCGTCTCTTGATGATTGACCACAAGTTCTCAATGGGAATAAGATCTGGGGAGTTTCCAGGCCATGGACCCAAAATCTCTATGTTTTGTTCCCTGAGCCATTTAGTTATCACCTTTGCTTTATGGCAAGGTGCTCCATCATGCTGGAAAAGGCATTGTTGATCGCCAAACTGCTCTTGGAGGGTTGGGAGAAGTTGCTCTTGGAGGACATTCTGGTACCATTATTTATTCATGGCTGTGTTTTTAGGCAAGACTGTGAGAGAGCCGATTCCCTTGGCTGAGAAGCAACCTCACACATGAATGGTTTGAGGATGCTTAACAGTTGGCATGAGACAAGACTGGTGGTAGCGCTCACCTTGTCTTCTCCGAATGAGGCATTTTCCTGATGTCCCAAACAATCGAAAAGGGGATTCATCAGAGAAAATAACTTTACCCCAGTCCTCAGCAGTCCACTGCCTGTACCTTTTGCAGAATATCAGTCTGTCCATGATGTTTTTTCTGGAGAGAAGTGGCTTCTTTGCTGCCCTCCTTGAGACCAGGCCTTGCTCCAAGAGTCTCCGCTTCACAGTGCGTGCAGATGCACTCACACCTGCCTGCTGCCATTCCTGAGCAAGCTCTGCACTGCTGGTAGCCCGATCCCGCAGCTGAAACACTTTTAAAAGACGGTCCTGGCGCTTGCTGGTCTTTCTTGGGCGCCCTGAAGCCTTTTTGGCAACAATGGAACCTCTCTCCTTGAAGTTTTTGATGATGCGATAGATTGTTGACTGAGGTGCAATCTTTCTAGCTGTGATACTCTTCCCTGTTAGGCCATTTTTGTGCATTGCAATGATGACTGCACGTGTTTCTTTAGAGATAACCATGGTTAACAGAAGAGAAACAATGATGCCAAGCACCAGCCTCCTTTTAAAGTGTCCAGTGGTGTCATTCTTACTTAATCATGACAGATTGATCTCCAGCCATGTCCTCATCAACACCCACACCTGTGTTAATGGAGCAATCACTGAAAAGAGGTTAGCTGGTCCTTTTAAGGCAGGGCTGCAATGATGTTGAAATGTGTTTTGGGGGATAAAGTTCATTTCTAGCCAAATATTGACTTTGCAAGTAATTGCTGTTAAGTTGATCACTCTTTATAACATTCTGGAGTATATGCAAATTGCCATTAGAAAAAGTGAAGCAGTAGACTTTGTAAAAATTAATATTTGTGTCATTCTCAAAACTTTTGGCCATGACTGTACACATGGCAAAGCGAAGAGTTTGAACTTCACCATCTTCAATCTACTAATAATAATAAACTTTATTATATATCGCAAACATATTCTACAGAGCTTTACAAGTCAGCAGTTCATGTAAAACAGTCAAAAATTACATAGTTTACGATAAACAAAGCAAAAATAATGACCCTGATCTTCAGAGCTTACAATCTACAATGAGGTGGGGGTGGCACAAAGTACAGGTGCTTATTTACAATAATGGCCCAATCATCTTGAGGAAATAAAGGCTGCATGAGGCTTTTGGGTACGGTTGAGTTTGATGGTGAATTATGTTCAGAGAAGTAGAGAATAAGCTATTGTAGGGATTCGCTCTGGTAGGCCGAGGCCGGGCATGCAGTAATGAGGCAACACACCGGCATTAAGTCCAAAAATAACGGTTTACTGTCTCTTTAAGACCAGGTAACAACAACATGACAAACCATAAATGCATTCCATCTTTGCAAACTACTGGTCCCAGACTCACCCTTGCATGGGACGGGCTTGACTAAGCGGCTGCAAGCCAGCAGGGACCGCCAGGTGCCTTCCCGGGTGATCTGGACTCGCTTCCAGTGCTCACTGACACATTGTAACAGAAAGTCACTTCCAGGCTAACTCCAGCCAAACTCCTCAATAGAACCGCCTGGTTCTCAGTGTGGGACCGTCACAGGCTCCGCACACACGTGTCCTGTCCGGGTGCTATTCAGGACCCCAGTCCAAAACCCCGGCCACCAAGTTCCAAGTCTCACCACGTGCTTCCAGGAATCCGATCCAACACCGACAGACCTTCCAGAAACCTTCCAGGCAGCCCTGTGCAGGACACACTCTCCACTTGTCTCAGCCAGACTCCCTTGAGACACTTCCCAGTCTCAGACAGAATCCCTTGAGACAGACTACAGAGACACTTCCCAGTCTCCCACGATCTCAACCCCATGTGCCCAGCACTGCCTTTCATACCTGTAGCCACTCCCCAAGCCAAGGCATGAAGCACATGGTCTGGTCACGTGTTCATGACCTCATCACAGGTCCTTCACCACATACAATCACCAGTATGTACCATTCATTCTCCCACCACCAGTGGGCGGTGTATGTGTGGTTAGCATGTCCCACCCAGCTCACAAGCTAACCCTGTAGGTTCACCCTTAACAAGAATCAGAACTCTTATGGGACTATAAGTCCCAGAACAACTTTACTGACCTACAGCACAGAATAGCTCTGCGACACATACTTTCCGTTTAGCCCCATAGCAGGGACTGGTTTCCCATCTCTCTCATGCCTCCAGGCATAATTTGAGCAACTTATACAGCGCCCCCTAGGTGCCACATTAGTCATTATACCACATACCTTCCCCCTCTGTTCAAACTTGTTAGGTTGAACACCTGTTTCAACCCGAGGACCCCGAGACAGGTCACCCATGTCATCTTGCCCTACCAGTCGAGGGGACCGTCTCAGTCTATTTTGGGCATCCTGCAACATTACCTCTTGGTCAGGCCTCCCCCGCCCCCAGCGGTCAGAATGTCGGCCTTGTTTTTCCCTCGGTGTCACCAGACCTCTCCAGTACCGTCTCCTACGGTTATTGCGGTCCTGAGTCCATCGTCCAGTCAAGCTCACTGGTTGATCTGAGTCGGACACTCTATCCCTTTGTTCGTCACTGGGTCTCACACTTAGGTCACTCAGCCCTGAGCTAACCGAATCGTCATCTCTACCCCTCAGGGTTTCAGCTCGTCTACTGCCAGTCCCCAGAGAAGCCTCTTGTCTCTCTATATCTTGGGCTGGAAGCAGTCGCCATCTTCGTTTTAACTCATGCAGCTGTTCCTTTATCTGCTTTCTTCCTGCGATCAGCTGCTCTACTTCTCGTAGGTACGTTATTCAATACTCCAGGAGCGTTCGGATGTTCTTCAGGCTCTCCACTGAGCCCACACCAATGAATGGAACCATGTCTTCTCCAGCCACCTTGATCTCGCCATCAGCTGGAATCCTCACTCTCCTTACACCGGATCTATCCACCATCTCCTGCATCACTTTTCCAAATCTTCCAACGACTCTCCCCACCAGATTTCTGGGTACCGGAATTACCTCTTCTGCCAAACCCAGCCGATTTTAATCTTCCTTGGCCTGCTCCAGACGTCGAGCGGCTTTCATGTTACTTAACATAATCATCTGTTTTGCGTGGAGACACTGCAGATGCATATCCTTCAGGACAGCCACTAGCTTCCCTGTGTCTTCCCCCTCTGCCAGGATCACCAACTGGTTCGTCTCGGGTGCCCAGTTCACACTCTGCTTTTACCGCCTTTTTAAAGGCCTCATGCACCCCCTTACTGGCACAGGCTTCTCGCATGTCTGCAGGTACCTTTATCACACACCTAAAGAGTGAAGTCTTCTCCTCCTCCTGAGACTCACGTTCTTCATGACCCCTTGCCCAGATGGGCACTGGCACTTCCGCCTGGTCATCACTCGGGCATGGCCGCTGAACGTCTTCAACCCGCAACTTCTCCTTCTGCAGAAGACCTCTTACTGCTTCTCTGAGCACTTCCACATCTTCCCTTACGGTCTTATTGACACTTTGCCACTTTGCCAAGTGATCTCTGAGCTCAGAGACTTCATTCTCTAGCTCATCCCCTCTTTGCTCAGCAGTTTGTCTCAGGGCCTTTTCTTGTTCGACCCGCTCTTTAATGATCTTTAGTTCAGCCTGTAACTCAGCAGATTTTTCCTTCTCACCAGACAATTTTTTAGCAATGTTCTGCTTTATGGCCGCAACCTTGGTCTCCAGGTGGCGCACCTGCTCCAACTGTACAGCGTTGGCGCCTTCCGTATCTGACCTCGTCAATCTTTCTTGAGGCTCCACCCTCTCCGGCTCTTCAGGGTCTGGAAGCATACTCACTTCTTGCACAGTCGCCTCAGTTATAGGTTTTTCTGTATTACCATCCTCCGTACATACACTGTGTTCCGGCGCCTTGCGCCCTTTATTTCTCCGACGACGGGAGGATTTTTTCTCCTGGTGGGGCCCTTCCTTACTGTACTCCTTTTCTAACTTAGAGTCATAGTCACCCTCGGAGTCTGAGTCACCCCCCTCCTGGCACCCGTCAAGAGACTTCAGGTCTGTCAGTTGGGTAGACGCACCCTTTCCGCTTGTGTCACCGTCTGCTAAGTCACCGAGTTGGTCAGACCCGTCCACTTTGGGAGGAGTTACTGTGCTAATATACCTCGCCCCAACCGTACAGATCCCTCCATTCAGCGGCTGTATAGGAACTCCCCTGTCCCACAAGTCAGAGAACAGTTTAGAGTCCCGGCCTACAACTACTGGACACACCAAATTTGAGACTATAGCGACCTCCTGTTCCCTCATATCCCAGCCTGCCCCCAAATTTACCCTGGCCACGGGATACTCCTTAGTGTTCTCATGAATGCAGGTGACCCCGACCTTTCTACCGGGTATTTGAGACCCCTTAGGTGCAACTCTGACTAAAGTCACCGGACTCCCCGGGTCGATCAGGCCAACCATATCTTCATTATTTATCGGCAGGTCACACCCCGTAGCCTTGCGCCAGGTGGATAGTTCATAAGACAAATTGGACACACATATATTTTCCCTTGGCAACCGTTCGGCTGCCCCTCCAGGTACACCCTGACGTCCTCTGATGTCTCCCTTTCTGGAATCGCTGCACACACCACTCGCCGGACATCCCGGCGTCCCTGGGCAGCTCCAGCTGTCTGTGGCGCTGTGATGTGCTGCATCAGTAGCCTGTTGGTTTCCTGTTGCCGCTCCATAGCCTGCTGCTGCTGCATAGCCTGCTGCTGCTGCATAGCCTGCTGCTGCATAGCCAGCTGCTGCTGCTGCGTAGCCAGCTGCTGCTGTCGCATGGCCTCCACAAGCATTTTTACCGTGCTCTCCATCTCCAGACAGTTCTCCACCCCCTTTTTGCTAACCATCCCTGCTGGTGGGTTACCGCCCCTTTTTGGCCACCACCCCACTCTGGGATACACCCTGTGGACTCCCCCACAGTTTTCTTAGGCACAACCCCCTCAGTACAGTTTTATCTCTTTTGGGCTGTTACTGGCCCTTTAAGAGTCTGTGTGACCTGGTTCACACTGTCCTATTACCACACCAGATCCTGTTGGTACTGCCGCCGCTTCCGTTGCCGCCACAAACCACCAACACCTCCAGATGTTGCTCATAAGCTGCTGTGGCTGTTACTGCAGCTCCTGCAGAACCTCTTGCTGCAAGTCACTGTAGCTCCTGCTACCACAAGACTCTGCTTGCTTCCGCTGCACCGTCTTGCCGCTTGTCACCTTCGTGACCCCTCGAGTCACAGCCAGCCGCTTGTCACCTTCATAACCCCACCGGGTTACAGCCAGACATCTTCACCTGGTCATTTGTTATGCAGAGAAAAAACATCCACAAAAAAAACAGCCTGACCTCACTGCGTATGCCCGCATTCTCCACCAATTGTAGGGATTCGCTCTGGTAGGCCGAGGCTGGGCATGCAGTAATGAGGCAACACACAGGCATTAAGTCCAAAAATAACGGTTTACTGTCTCTTTAAGACCAGGTAACAACAACATGACAAACCATAAATGCATTCCATCTTTGCAAACTACTGGTCCCAGACTCACCCTTGCATGGGACGGGCTTGACTAAGCGGCTGCAAGCCAGCAGGGACCGCCAGGTGCCTTCCCGGGTGATCTGGACTCGCTTCCAGTGCTCACTGACACATTGTAACAGAAAGTCACTTCCAGGCTAACTCCAGCCAAACTCCTCAATAGAACCGCCTGGTTCTCAGTGTGGGACCGTCACAGGCTCCGCACACACGTGTCCTGTCCGGGTGCTATTCAGGACCCCAGTCCAAAACCCCGGCCACCAAGTTCCAAGTCTCACCACGTGCTTCCAGGAATCCGATCCAACACCGACAGACCTTCCAGAAACCTTCCAGGCAGCCCTGTGCAGGACACACTCTCCACTTGTCTCAGCCAGACTCCCTTGAGACACTTCCCAGTCTCAGACAGAATCCCTTGAGACAGACTACAGAGACACTTCCCAGTCTCCCACGATCTCAACCCCATGTGCCCAGCACTGCCTTTCATACCTGTAGCCACTCCCCAAGCCAAGGCATGAAGCACATGGTCTGGTCACGTGTTCATGACCTCATCACAGGTCCTTCACCACATACAATCACCAGTATGTACCATTCATTCTCCCACCACCAGTGGGCGGTGTATGTGTGGTTAGCATGTCCCACCCAGCTCACAAGCTAACCCTGTAGGTTCACCCTTAACAAGAATCAGAACTCTTATGGGACTATAAGTCCCAGAACAACTTTACTGACCTACAGCACAGAATAGCTCTGCGACACATACTTTCCGTTTAGCCCCATAGCAGGGACTGGTTTCCCATCTCTCTCATGCCTCCAGGCATAATTTGAGCAACTTATACAGCGCCCCCTAGGTGCCACATTAGTCATTATACCACACTATATATTAAAAAGGACTTTGATTAGGGACCGAGATAGGTCGCTCTAAACTGATGGGTCTTTAGGGAGCACCTAAAAATGTCTAAGCTGTGGTTATAATACTAATTTCATAGGGGACAAAGGGTAATAGGTGAGTTATCTAGGTAGGAGATTGAACTGAGCTAGACAAAGACCAGATCAGGGGTGTTACCGTCTTTGTGTGTCTCAAAGGTTGAAATTTGTATGAAGCCACAAGAACTACCTAGAGACAGAAGCTGGGATGCAGTTGGGGAAGTGGGGCTGTTAAAGTCTCCCAGGATAAGGGTTGGAAATTCTTAGGACATGAAGTGTGGCAGCAAAGCAGAAAAGTGGTCAAGGAAGTGAGCCTGGGGGATGGTATACGACCGCTACTCGGAGGGAGAGGGGATGGAAGATCCTGAACCTCCAAAGAAGAAAGGCGTCCAATGGGCCTATATTCGTTGGAGTTAGCAATGATCGTACAGCAGGATATACACATATTCCATGCAGAAGTGGATAAGACGTATGCTCACTATTAGTTTTCTGAGAACTAATTATTTTGAACAGCCTGCGGCCTCCTCGGATGATCGTCAACCAATCATGTCATTGTCTTGACGGCTGAGAGCTCTTCAATACAACGATCACAGCAGCCGTTTCTGCGTGACTCATGGCTTGTTATCTCTAATTATTGCATGGCCATTCCAATCTGTTGGCCATGGAAATGCAGCCTTTCCACCTTGTGGATACAGACAGTGTCTGAAAGCTGCTGGCTATCGCAGTCCTCCAGTACCAGTTGTCCAGTCACCATTACTTCTCTAAGAAAGGTGTACCTGCGCTACACCAGCATGTCACAGACAACATCACTTGTTCCCTGAAAAGTTCTATGTCTGCCAGGGTGCATTTCAACACTGACACCTGGATGAGTAAGCATGGACAGGGGGTTACATCTCGTTGACTGGGCACTGGGTTGCTGTTGGAGAAGTCGGTGAAGGGGCTGCTCCACAAGTTTTGCAAACCCCAAGGCTTGCAGGGAGCTTTGAGATGGAGATATAAACCACTTCATACCATAAAATGTATAACTAAACTACTAGACAGAAGGGGTTGGAGAACTAAACCACTATACACCGTAAGATGGATTACTAAACTAATATACAACAGGTGTTGGAGAACTAAACTACTAAACAGCTAGTAGAACAAAACAAATACACACCAGAGGATGGAGAACTAAAGCACTAGACACCAAGTCTTGGAATCCCCAGGGCTTGCGGAACAAACCTCTGTATCTAACACTTCCTCCAGTGCTTTTGCCTGCTTCACCTCCTCTAGGGCTTCCACCTGCGCCCTCAACCTCTGCCTTAATGAAACACACAGTATTCCAACATTGTAGAGAGAATCCCCCCCACCTCCATACTGCGGCACCAGGGCTCACCGCAATCAGGCAGTGTTTACATTAATATGCCTTGGATATCTCAGTCATACAGATCAAGATTTGTGGATAGCTATCCATGCCGAATTTGAGCAATGGCTGTCTACACTCAACCTGGAGCCAGGGAAGGCTGTGTGCGATAACGGTGCAAACCTGGTTGCAGCCCTAAGCCAGCCCAACCTCACACACGTGCCTTGCATGGCTCGCATCCTCAACCTGATGGTACAGCAATTTCAATGCCACTGTCCTAGCCAGGATGCGCTGCTGCAGAAACCACTGTCATTCCACTTAAGTTGGTATAGAGATCTTTCTGACTACCGGTTAACTCGCTGATATGCGATGTGACCACACCATGGAATTCAACTTTGCACAGTGGCAGCAGCGCTGAGACCTATGCAGTATGACATTTTGCATAGCCTGGCTCAACTCAGTACAGACGTGGTGCAATTCACATGTGCGGATTGGACACAGATGAAGGACCTCTGCATCCTTTTGCACGTTTTGTTAATGGCTACTACGATGGTAAGCTGTGACGATGCCATCATCAGCATCACTATTACTGTCATCTACATGCTGGAGCACATTTTAAATAGTCTGGGTGAGGAGGTGGTGGTGATTCCCAGGAGAAGAGAAGGAAGCAGAGGAAGATGTATTTAGGGTTAACAATATCTATAAGTTCAGGTCTGTCATCTCACGGGCGGTTGCCATGGAACATTGAAGTAACAAAAGGAGAAGGACCAGGAAAAGAATGAGAAGCAAGAGGTGATGGACGCGCAACAGTTAAGAGATGAAGACAATAGCTATTGCCTTTCTGATGTCCGTGGTTGCCAGAAGGGGATGGAGGAAGAAATCTTGAGTGTTATCCCGCCACCAACACACTGTCGATTTGGGCCTCATGAAAGAGACCCACTCATGAGCGCCTTCTTGCAGCACTATCTGCAACATGATTGTTACCTGTATAGTTATGTTTTGAAATAGTGCTGACTATTGGGTAGCCAGTGTGTTCTATCAATGAGACAAAAGAACATTTTGACAGTTGCTTCCCTCCCCCTGGAAAGGGACATGCCTATCCTGCAGTATCAAAACATGCTTGAAGATAATCTTAACATTGTTTTTCCCCAAGACAGGAGTGAGGCACACAGTTTGCATATCAGTGGTAGGTTTCCAACCCCAGGAACATTGAGTCATCAACCCAATAACATTAGCAGCCTTGCAGTGCTAAAGTCCTGTGTTCCAACACGACTAAGCACAGCATCTGCAAAGAGTTTGTATGTTCTCCCCGTGTTTGCGAGGGTTTCCTCCCAGCACTAATCTTTCTACCCACACTCCAAAGACATACAGGTAGTAAATATAGATTGCCAGTCCCAATGGTGACAGTGCCAATAATGTCTGTTAATGTCTGTAAATACATTACAAGGTAACAGAGGAGGAGGAAGAAGCAGCAGATGCCATTGATGGGGCGGCTGATGGTTCTTGAGGTCCGCACTACCGTTACCATTTTAAGAACTGTAGAGGTCTCCATAGTCAGACCTCTAATGACCATACATTTATTACCTATCCAGTGTGTTAAGTTTATAGAACAATTCTTTAACTATGTCCATATTGTGGCTCTATATTTTGCATTTTTATCAAAACACTTGTGTGAAATGGGCCTAAGAGCCAATGAACAAGACTCCATTATGTAAGATGGTGCTTATAGATTTCTTTTAGGTCCATGTTGTACTGAACGGAGGTCATGATCCAAAGCATAGTATATAATGGAAATGTTCTTGTTGTGGAAGCAAATGGTTGCAGACAGAGTGCCTTTTCGTTTGTTGGTCCATGGACCAGCCTGTTATTCTCCACTGTAGAACCTCTATAATAGTGCATTGCATTGTACAGGTTAGATTAGTGTGACATCTACATCTTTGTTTCTTTTTTTTTGTTTTTACTGTTCAAAAGAGGTTTGTTTCTAGGAGACTACACCAAACACAATGACAATGCACACAAAGATTAAAGCGCAGAACATATTTCCAGTAACCATCAACATATTATATTGTTTCTGCTGTCTTCTATGTAAGTGTCCTTCAGCTGATGTTTTCTTATTATTTGAATATAAAAGCAGCATTTCAAGGAAGTTTTATCTATACAAAGCTCTTCATTGAAGCAATGTTTGAACAAACCAACTTCCTTTTTGTTTGGCATGGAAACAAATATTTATTTTCTTGTCATCTGTCTAAGATGTCACTTTGAATTATTTTAAGGCTTTTTTTGTATCCCAAAGTGGAGAACCTGAAGGGGCCATGCATGATTTGTATCTATGTTGTTCCTTAAATTTCATGCACCGCCCCCTAAGGTCCTACACTAAGCCAAATATATAGGATATTTACACATTTTTTTTTTAAATTACTAATAGCTGAAAATGTGTTAACTGCTTGTGAATCACCTAATGTTTTAAAATATTGAGCTGATCCGCCTATAACTCTGCAGTGACTTTTCAGAATGTCACTGCAGAGTCATGCACTTGCAGGTGTGGAGTGCTGGCTGTCGGATATAATCAGACTCCCCAAAGGGAAGGCAAAGATGATTTGCTACTTTCTCTACCTTGTTTATTGTCATGTACACAATGCTAAACAAGTGCTGTACATACAGTATAGGAAGTGCTAACAGCGCTACCTCCTCCATCCTAGTGGTCATCATGTGATCGCCAAGTGTTGAGAAAGAGCAAGAGCTGGTGGTTCCTAACATAGTAACATAGTTAGCAAGGCCAAAAAAAAAAGACATTTGTCCATCCAGTTCAGCCTATACGCCATCAGAATAAATCCCCAGATCTACATCCTTCTAAATAACCTAATAACTGTAAGATACATATATGTTACGCTCCAAGAAGACATCCAGGTCTCTCTTGAACCCCTCGACTGAGTTCGCCATCACCACCTCCTCAGGCAAGGAATTCCAGATTCTCAATGCCCTAACAATAAAGAATCCTCTCCTATGTTGGTAGAAAAACCTTCTCTCCTCCAGACGCAGAGAATGCCCCCTTGTGACTGTCACATTCCTTGGTATAAACAGATCCTCAGAGAGATATTTGTATTGTCCGCTTATATACTTTTATATGGTTATTAGATCGCCCCTCAGTCGTCTTTTCTCTAGACTAAATAATCCTAATTTTGCTAATCTCTCTGGGTATTGTAGTTCCTCCATCCCCTTTATTAATTTTGTTGCCCTCCTTTGTACTCGCTCTAGTTCCATTATATACTTCCTGAGCACCGGTGCCTGTAGTGTTGTTGTGCAGACGAAGGGAACTCCAGAAGGCCACACAGAGATGCTGGATGGTAGGTTTAAACAGCCATACTTTATTTCTCCGTTCCCCTCTCTCGCTCCCCTTACCCAGGACTTCCTGCTCCTGCCCCGTCTCCTCCTCCCCATTACATCATCGTTACTAGGCAGAAACTGAAACAAGGATAACAGCAAACCAATCACAGATATAGTAACAACATCACATCTCTCCTCTTCTCACCAAACAAAACAACATTAGAACTGGATAACGGTCCAAAAGTTCACATTAGTACGAAGGGTTTTTTTTTTTGTTTTTTTTTCTTTTTACTGCAGAACATAGTCCAAGAGGTGGGCTGGCGGTCTACGATTTGCCCTCGCTGGATAGCGGTGAGACATCACAGTCCCAGATGAACTTTCTGAGTCCCCTGAGGTATCCTCCCTTGGAACTGCTGAGCTCTGGGGATCCGGCAGGACGTCATCGCTATCTGCCTCGTCTGTTTCTGGGACATAGTCGCAAAGTTTTTTAAAATGGGACACGTTCCTTGTGACCTGGCGACCGTGATCTTGAGCAGTAACCATGGTGCCTTTGACTTGTGTGACCTGAAAGGGTTCAGGATAGTATTGTGATGCAAACTTGTCTCTGGGTCTTAGCCTTCTTACCAGGACCCAATCTCCCACCAATACTTCCGGTGGCTTGCAACGATGACTGCTCTTATCTGCATACCTCTTCATCTTCTGTTTGGATATGGCATCCTTAGTAGCAATTGGGGTTTGAACAGGGCTCAGCGGAACGCTCGGGAGTTTGACACGCATAGGCCTGTTGAACAGCGCAGTGGCAGGTGGTATCCCAGTAGTAGAATGGGGTGTAGCTCTCTACTGTCTAAGAAATCTGTGTAACTCTTGCTGTAAATCCTTGTGCTCCATGGTAGCGATCCTCAAAGTTTTGTTGATTGATTGCATGAACCGTTCCACTTCACCATTGGCCTGAGGCCAGTAAGGAGTTATTTTCCTGTGAGTGAAACCAAGATAGGTTGCGAATGATCGAAAGTCTGTGCTATTAAAAGGTGGTCCATTGTCGGACTTCACTGTTTCCGGTATGCCATATGCCGAGAAGATCTTGTCTAATTTTGGTATAACAGCCCTGGCAGAGGTTGTCGAAACATGTTCAATGACTGGGAACCTCGAATAGTCATCCATGACAACCAGCAGATAGGAGTGATCCGGTAAAACACCGAAGTCAACACTAACAGCAGACCACGGGCCCTCTGGCAGGGGTGTCATTTGTAAGGGTGCGCGTCTATGGTCAACTGTAGTTGCTTGGCAAGGTATGCAAGTTTCAATGAGTGCCTCTACTTTTTGTCTAGTCCTGGAAACCAGACTTTCTCTCTCAGTAATTGCTTTGTTTTCACACCCCTTGATGAGCCTCGTGGGCCAGATCCAGTACTCTGCTTTGAAGTTTCTGAGGTATCACCAGCCGATTGTTACGCAACAGTAGATTTGAATCAGACACGGAGAGATCATGTCGTGCATTAAAGAAGGCTGTCAAGTAGGTTGTTTGATCCGGTGTTTGGAGGCGGGCTTCAGCAAGAACATTGCTCCAATTTTTAGATCGAACAGTCTCTATAACTAACTGAAGTTGGTGATCGGAATCCACCGTTTGTTGTATTTCCTCCATAGTCATAGCTTTTGGCACAGAATGTGCAACAATAAAATTGATATGTTCCTCTGCAAGGATAGTTGCTGGGATGTCGTCCTTGGTAGTTTGTGGTGTTGGGTGTCTCGAAAAGTAGTCTGCCGGATTACCAGCTCCTGCCTCGTATCTCAACCGAAACTGGTAGTTCTGTAGGCGGAGCAACCAGCGTTCAAGTCGTGGGGGAGGCTTTGAAGAATGTTTGTTGAAAAGCGGAATGAGCGGTTTGTGGTCACTTATCACTGTGAATTTATGTCCCATAAGGTACAGATGAAAATGAAGGCATCCCCACACAACCGCAAGAGCTTCCCTTTCAGTTTGTGAATAGCGTTGTTCTGTCTCTGTTAAGGCTTTGCTTGCATAGGAAATGGTAGAAACGTTGCCTTCTTTGGACACTTGTGTGAGAATTGCACCCAGGCCCACCGGACTAGCGTCCACAATCAGCTCTGTGGACGTTAGAGGGTCAAAATAGGCCATGACGGTGTCGCCAGTCAGACAGGAATTCATGGAGTCGAATGCTGCTTGGTGTTCAGTAGTCCACGTCCAAGGAGTGTCTTTTTTTCGTGAGTAGTAGTGTTGAGCGATACTGCTCGATATCTAAAAATATCGGATCGGAATGGTATCGCCGATATCACTAAAATATCGGCGATACCCGATACCGGAAGTCCAATGTAAGTCTATGGGAACCAAATATCGACATTAAAAAAAACCCATTCTTGCCTTGTTGGTTAATTGTACATGAAGAAAAACAACAAAGAGTAATGTAGAATGTATTGGGGGAGGTTGAGGAGACAATAAAGGCATACATGTTTAACCCAATGCATTGGAATAGCATTAATATATATTTTTTTGGAAATACGTTTGGATTGACGAACAAATTGACAATGTTGTTAACCTTTTTTCTATTTTGGCAAATATGTATGTTTCACAACTTCCATGCTCTTCACCTTTTTAACTTTTGCCAGTGCCACACTTTCTCCTTCATAATCTTCAGCAGCATCATCTTTCTCATCAAATTATTCTTCATCTTCACCTTCTTAATCTTCTTCTTAAACTTCTTGCTATTCATGTTTTTGTTTACATTACTCATATTGTTATTATTAAACTATTAACCTTCTTCATATTCAAATTCTTCATCTTCTTCATCATATTCTTATTTGTGACAGAGATTCCTGTACTTGTAATCTGTAAAAGTATGAATTTTTCATTCTTCCGTTCTTGCTGTCACAAAAGATTTAAATTACAACAGTATTTGTCCGTGTTCAGTTTAGCCTGCAGCAGCAGGCATTTTCCAGGGGCACCACAAGAAGGAACAGACTCACCCCCATACACTGCTTAGTCTTCTTCTGCTTAGAATTTAGAGCATATATTTTGCTCTTCATTTTGGTCTTATACTTCATGTTCTTCTGCTTTTTGATCTTCTGCTTATTGTTCTTCTGTCTGTTGTTCTGTATCTTGTAGTTTGTCTTAACCTTCTTTGTCCTGTTGGTGATCTTCTTCAGGGTAATCTTTTATTTTTTCTTTGTGATGGTGTTCAGGCTGGTTGGCTTCATGCTCGTCGTCCTTGTTGTCGTCATCTTCTTCTGGGTGGTCTTTAAGGTCGTCTAATTTCCGAGAACCAGCTGACGTTACTGGAACCCGGATGGGTATCAGATGGAACAAGAGACAATGGAAGTAACGAGGACCAGCTGACTGTGCTGGAACCCGGAGGGGCAGCAGAAGGAAAAGAGGCAATGTCACAACCGAGTACCAGCTGACGTTACTGTGACACGGTTACTAAGCAGGAGGTACCTGTGCTCCAAAGCACTACCAAGGACCAGCAGACGTTGCTGGAACTCGTATACGGAGATGGAGGCACCTAGGCCAAAGGCACTGGGGAGAACCAGTTGACGGTACTGGACCCCGGACGGGTAGCAGAAGGAAAAGAGGCAATGTCACAACCGAGTACCAACTGACGTTACTGTGACACGGTTACTAAGCAGGAGGTACCTGTGCTCCAAAGCACTACCAAGGACCAGCAGACGTTGCTGGAACTCGTATACGGAGATGGAGGCACCTAGGCCAAAGGCAATGGGGAGAACCAGTTGACGGTACTGGACCCCGGACGGGTAGCAGAAGGAAAAGAGGCAATGTCACAACCGAGTACCAGCTGACATTACTGTGACACGGTTACTAAGCAGGAGGTACCTGTGCTCCAAAGCACTACCAAGGACCAGCAGACGTTGCTGGAACTCGTATACGGAGATGGAGGCACCTAGGCCAAAGGCACTGGGGAGAACCAGTTGACGGTACTGGACCCCGGACGGGTAGCAGAACGCACCCATGAAAATGTAAGTTGACAGGACGCAAGCCGTCCGCAGTTACCGAATCACACAGTCCTACAGTGGGTGCTTGTCCTATTGTCACAATGGAAACAGCCTTTATTTACATATCCCACAGCACACATAGGAATCACCTAAACTGCAGGCACCATAGAGTCGGCTAACCCGAATGCAACACGACAGCACAACTTATTGGAGGATAATTGACGTTCACACTGCCAGGAAACAGCTGTCGTGCTGTAACCAGGCTGGCCAGGAGTCAGTACCCCTGCCAATTACTTATGAGCAACAAATGGCGGTGTTGTAGCCCAGGGAGTAGAGTTCAGGTGGTAGAAAGATGAACATAACAGGAGACATGGAAAACGTTGCCAAACAGTTATTTAATCTGAAAACGGACAGGCAAATTCAGGTGATATCCATGCCTTGTTCATTTTCAGAAAAGTAAGCCGGTCTACATTCTCTGAGGATAGTCGCATGCGACGGTCTGTTAGTACACCACCTGCAGCACTAAAGACGCGCTCAGATAATACACTGGCAGCAGGGCAAGCCAGCACCTCCAATGCATACTGGCTAAGCTCTGGCCATGTATCCAACTTAGAGACCCAAAATTTGAAAGGGGAAGAGGCATCTCGGAGTACACTTAGAGGGAAAGACAAGTAGTCTGTCACCATCTTACGGAAACGTTGCTTCCTGGTGATTGGAGCCGTCTCGGATGGTGTAGAACCTTGCTTGCGCTGTCACAAAACTTTGCCACATTTGTAACATACAGCTCTTGCCCTGTGCAGAGGCGCTGCTTGTGCTCCCTCTTGTTGTAGAGGTGTCTACACTGCCTCGACGCACAGAGCTGCTTTGTAAAGCAGTAGCAGCAGCATCTCTCTCGGCTGGAATGTACAACAGTATGGATTGCACCAGTGTGTCTTGGTACTCCCGCATTTTACGGTCCCGGTTCCCCGGTGTGATGAGGGTTTGTAAGTTGTCCCGGTAGCGAGGGTCTAGGAGGGTGTACACCCAATAATCTGACGTGGTGAGAATGTGGGCGATGCGGCGGTCGTTTCTCAGGCACTGAAGCATGAAATCAACCATGTGCTGCAGACTCCCAACTGGCCAACAAAAGCTGTCCTGTGGAAGAGGCGTCATCTCTGCCTCCTCTGCATCACCCCACCCTCGCTCTACATACTGACTAGAGCGTTGTGTACCTCCCTCTGTAGGGATTTCTTCCTCCTCCATTGACTCCTCCTCCTCCTCATCCTCCTCACAAAGTGAGCCCTGCCCAGGCCTTTGTGAGGAACCACGTTGCGCTGACTGTCCTGAAGGTAATTGAATTTGTGACTCCTCATCCTCCACCTCTTCCAAAACCTCTTCCTTTAGTGCTTTCAGTGATTTCTGAAGCAGGCAGATAAGGGGGACAGTCATGCTGACTAGTGCATCATCTGCACTCGCCATCCGCGTTGAGACATCAAACGCACGCAAAACGTGGCAGATGTCCTTCATAGAGGCCCACTCAGTAGTGGTGAAGTGTGGACGGCGCAAAGAGCGACTTGATTGCGCCTGATGCAGCTGATACTCCATTACTGCTGTCTGCTGCTCACACAACCGCTCCAACATATGTAACGTGGAATTCTACCTGGTGGGTACGTCACATATGATGCGATGTTCAGGAAGGCGAAATCGGCGTTGCAGAGCAGCAATGCGCGATCTGGCTATGCTGGAACGTCGCTGTAATGTATGTAGTACAGTTCATATAGCGTCTTGTGCTTGGGTGCGATGAAAATACATGAGACACAGGTTTGATATAGAAGGTCTTGTATTACTTCATACAAGTAGCAAAAATAGTCGCACAGTTTGCAGATACAGAAGCAGGAGACACAGCAGGCCAGAGTAACTTAAGCTCAGCAATCACTCTCCACAACAGGTTCAGGATCTTCTTCTCTGTTACCGTAAGTCCATGCAAACGTGGATCTTTCAAAGAGCAGGGTTCCAGAGTCCACAAGTGTTCAGAGTTCCTCAGTAGGAATAGCTGGAGTACATAGTCCAAGGCTTCCAGGAGTCAGGTCACAGGTTCACTGCAGGCTAGATTCTGAAGCACTGATTGCTCAGCTGTGGCTGCTTAAGAAGCAAGAGGGAGAGAATCAGGGCGGGAACATGAAAGCTGAAAACTCCATATTGACTGAGGGCAAGATAGCTGCAGCAAGACAGAAAGCAAAATGGCTGACGGAAAACTGAGTTTCAAGAACATGTACAAAGAACCTTACATTACTCCCCCCTTAGGGACAACCTCCGGATGGCCTCAGACCAGGCTTGTCTGGGTACCTCTGATGAAACTGGCGGAGCAAACGAGGAGCATTAACGTTATTGACTGGTTCCCATGAGTTGTCCTCCACTGGGTAGCCCTGCCATTTAATCAAATATTGTAACTGATTTCTGTATAACCTGGAATCTAGAATTCTTTCCATCACAAATTCTTCCTGACCATCGACTAGCACTGGGTCAGGGCAAGGAGAAGAACGTCCAGGAAACGAATTGGGTGTTGCAGCCTTTAGTAGGGATACATGAAAGACAGGGTGGATTCTCATAGTTCTAGGCAGTTGAAGACGACAAGCAACGGCACTTATAATTTTACTGATTTTATAGGGTCCAATGTACTTATGTCCCAACTTAGACGATGGAATCCTTAACTTAAGATTTCTGGTTGACAGCCAGACCAGGTCTCCTACCTTGAAAGCTGGTGCAGGTTTACGAAATTTATCTGCTGCTTTCTTGTACCTTTCCTGAGCCAATTCCAGATTCTCCTTTAGAAGATCCATATTCTTCTGTAAAGACATGATTCTTTCGGCCACTGCTGGTAAAGGCGTTTCTATGGGAAATCGTGGAAGAATGTTAGGATGATAACCTAGATTGGAGTAAAAAGGAGACTGCTTAGTGGAAGCGCTCTGAGAGTTGTTATAAGAGAACTCAGCCAATGGAAGTAGATCCACCCAATCATCCTGTAGGTGGCAGATAAAGCAGCGGAGATACTGCTCCAGAGTTTGATTGGTTCGTTCGGTCTGTCCATTAGTCTGGGGGTGAAAAGCAGAAGAAAGGTTTACTTTAATGTCCAATGCTGCACAGAAATTTTGCCAAAACCTTGAAGTGAATTGCACCCCTCGATCTGAAATAACCTCATCCGGTACTCCATGTAAGCGAAACACATCTTTAATCATCAAATTTGATGTCTGTTTTGCAGTGGGTAAGCCGACACAAGGAATAAAATGAGCTGCCTTTGTTAAACGATCAACCACCACTAGAATGGTGTTTTTCCCTTGAGAGGTTGGTAACTCCACAATGAAGTCCATAGAAATGGATCCCCACGGGCGGGACGGGGTGGGAAGAGGTTGTAACAGACCAGTTGGTGAGGAGCGAGGTGTTTTGCATCTTGCACAGACTTCACATGAAGTGACATAGTTTAAAACATCCTTCCTGCAAGTGGGCCACCAAAAGAAACGAGAAAGAAATTCCTGTGTCTTTAGAATTCCTCTATGCCCAGCTACCTTGGAATCGTGAATGAGTTGCAATACTCTCAATCTGACTGTTTCAGGAATATACAGACATTGTCCCAGAATCCACACACCATTCTTAAAGACAAGACTTACGTCCCTTGGGGGTTGTGCCAACAAGGAATCCGCATGGTATGCTTTCTTGATGTCCTTAAGTAGGTCTTGATTATGAATCACTCCCAGAAATCTAGAGTCAGGAAGAATAGTCTTAGGAGGAGCAAGTGGACGGGTCTCTGCTGAATGAATCCTAGAGAGTGCATCAGCCTTTCCATTGCGCGATCCTGGTCTATAAGAAATGACAAAATTAAATTGGTTTAAAAAAAGATTCCAGCGAGCCTTGCGAGGAGTCAGGCACTTAGCCGACCTGATAAATTCAAGGTTACGATGGTCTGTCAGGACGACTATTTGCTGTGCAGCTCCCTGAAGAAGGTGTCTCCATTCTTTGAAGGCGGCAATAATGGCCAACAACTCTCTATTGCCCACATCGTAGTTCCTCTCAGCCGAAGACAACTGCTGGGAAAAGAAGGCACAGGGATGCAAGACATTCTTCTCACCTGTTCTCTGAGAGAGTATAGCTCCAACGGCACAATCTGAAGCATCCACCTCTTTTATGAAGGCAAGTTCGGGGTTGGGATGTACCAAGATAGGTGCGGTGGTAAATTTATCTTTTAGACGAGAAAATGCTTCCTGGGCTTGGGGAGTCCAGGAGAACCTAGACTCTTTCCGGGTAAGTTGCGTGATAGGTGACACTACCTCAGAGAAATTCCTAATGAAACGTCTATAGAAATTGGCAAACCCGATGAAGCGCTGCACCTCCTTCACATTTCTAGGACTTGGCCAATCCTTGATGGCTTGGGTCTTACTTCCATCCATACTAATTCCTTGTGTAGACAGTACATACCCCAGAAATTGAATTTCGGTCCTATGGAATTCACACTTTTCAAGTTTGATGTAAAGATGGTTTTGTCTTAGACGTTCCAAGACCATTCTCACATGTCCATGATGTTCCTCTGTGGAGCTAGAAAAAATTAGAATATCATCCAAATAAATCACCACGAATGTATCTAGGAGATCCCTGAAGATGTCATTCACCAAGTGTTGGAAAGTGGCTGGGGCGGTACTCAGACCAAAAGGCATAACTAGATATTCAAAGTGTCCATAGCGTGACCTGAATGCAGTCTTCCATTCATCCCCAGGTCTAATACGGACCAAGTTATAGGCCCCACGGAGATCCAATTTAGAGAAAATTTTGGCATGCAGCACTCTCTCCAATAACTCAGGGATTAAAGGCAATGGATAACGGTTTCTAATAGTAACCTTATTGAGTTCCCTATAGTCTACGCAGGGTCTCAGAGATCCATCTTTCTTCTTCACAAAGAAGATGGGTGCACCTGCAGGAGATGAAGAGGGGCGTATGAAGCCCTTGGCTAGATTTTCGTCTATGTAATCCTTTAAAGCCTTTAGCTCAGGCCCCGCCAGGGGGTAGATCTTACCAAAAGGTATCTCTGCTCCAGGCAATAATTCAATTGGACAATCATATGGACGGTGAGGGGGAAGCTGGTCAGCGTTCTTCTTGTCACATAAATCCACATAGTCCTGGTATACAGCTGGTAGTTCAGGGACTGACATGGTTCATTTAGGAACAGAGCAAGCTGAAACTTCTGGACTCATCTGTTTCTCTGGAAAGTGTAATTCCTTGGTCTCCCAGTTAATGGTAGGGTTCTGAGCCTGCAGCCATGGTAGCCCTAGAATAATGGGAAAGTGGGGAGAAGAGATAAGCATAAAGGACAGTTTCTCTTGATGATCTTTACCCATAAGGACCCTCAAAGGCTCCGTTTCCTGATCCACTGGTCCAGAGGTCAGCAGGGAGCCATCCACAGTTTCCATCTGTACTGGAGTAGCCTTCTTCACTGAACGTATCCCCTGTTTCAGAGCAAAGGAGACATCCATAAAATTCCCACTTGCCCCTGAGTCGATCATAGCAGAGCTAGACACCCAGACTGAGTTAACCCAGAGTTTGATGGAAAGGAAGCAATGAGAATTGTTTTTCCTACAACTCAGCTGGGACACCGCTGAGGAAACTTGAAAAATTGCAGCATTTACACAGTCATCGTCCTCAGAAGTAACGGAGTTTAAGTCCGAGAAATCAAGATCTGTTGCTGCAGATCTCTCTGGAGCCTGAGGCTCGGACCTGACAGATCTCCTCTCGCAACACTCACAGTGAATGAGTGCTGCAGTAGTCTTACGAGAACGGCTGGGGCAGTTTATAATGAAGTGCCCTGACTTACCACAATAGAAACATAGATTTTCCTTAAAACGATGTTCCTTGCGTGCATCACTAACCCGTCTTTGTAAAGAGTCTACCTGCATGGGTTCAGGTTCAGGTTCCCGTGTGATCCTACTCAAAGGTTCCTTAGCTGGGGAGGAAGGTAGGAAAAGGTTAGTGCGATTGCTTTCGAACCATCTCTCTTGCCTGCGTTCAGTCAGGCGAGCATCAATACGGATGCAGTAGTTAATAAAGTCACCTAACGCAGTGGGAGGGTCGGCACGAGCAAGTTCATCCTTAATTAGTGGAGACAACCCCTTTCGAAAAATAGATTTTTTGGCGGAACTGTCCCAGGTGGTATCAAGGGCCCATCTCCTGAAATCCAAGGCATATTCGGCTACCGAGTGCTTACCTTGGCGCAAAGTTAACATGGCTGCTTCAGCTGTTGCACCTCGATTGGGGTCATCAAACACCTGCCCCATGGCTGAAATGAAAGCATCAAGATGATCCAAACATTCATGCTCAGTCTCAATCAGAGGGTTTGCCCACATCAAAGCCTTGTTGGTAAGTAACATAATTATAGTAAGCACTTTAGATCGTTCAGTGGGAAATTGTGAAGCATGTGCAGAAAAAAACAGATTGCATTGGTTAATAAATCCCCTGAATTTTTCACGTTCACCGCCAAAACGAAAAGGGGGCAACTTGGGAATCCCAGAACTTGGGGCTACGGCAGGAGCCTGGACTCGCTCCTCTAGAACCTCAATCCTGGCTCGCAAATCCTGGGCAGTCTGTCCAAACACTTGCAAATTGTGATTAGTGAGGTCCTGTAGGTTTGTAAAACGGGTTTTTATAGTCTGTAAATCTGCAAGGATATTATCAGTCACTCCGCAAAGTTCCTTTATGCGGGCCTCCATTTTCCAGATCTTTTAAGACAGGAGTACTGGAAGGAGAGGAGAAAAGGAAAAAAAAAACAATAGTGTTTACCTGTGGTAACACTGCAGAGAGAAAAAAAAAATTAAGGGAACTGCTCACCTGGAATGGTTGTGAGAAGTCACAACCACTATCATCACAGAAAGTTCAACCGGACATCTGATATCCACAGTTACAGCAGACACAAAAGAGGGAAGAGAAAAAAAAAACAATAGTGTTTACCTGTGGTAACACTGCAGAAAAAAAAAACTTAAGGGAATTGCTCACCTGGAATGGTTGTGAGAAGTCACAACCACTGTCATCACAGAAAGTACAACTGGACGTCTGATATCCACAGTTACAGCAGACACAGCCTTCCCAGACCCAGCAGACACTAACGTTTTGGCTTCAGAATCTTGTAATGTATGTAGTACAGTTCATATAGCGTCTTGTGCTTGGGTGCGATGAAAATACATGAGACACAGGTTTGATATAGAAGGTCTTGTATTACTTCATACAAGTAGCAAAAATAGTCACACAGTTTGCAGATACAGAAGCAGGAGACACAGCAGGCCAGAGTAACTTAAGCTCAGCAATCACTCTCCACAACAGGTTCAGGATCTTCTTCTCTGTTACCGTAAGTCCATGCAAACGTGGATCTTTCAAAGAGCAGGGTTCCAGAGTCCACAAGTGTTCAGAGTTCCTCAGTAGGAATAGCTGGAGTACATAGTCCAAGGCTTCCAGTAGTCAGGTCACAGGTTCACTGCAGGCTAGATTCTGAAGTACTGATTGCTCAGCTGTGGCTGCTTAAGAAGCAAGAGGGAGAGAATCAGGGCGGGAACATGAAAGCTGAAAACTCCATATTGACTGAGGGCAAGATAGCTGCAGCAAGACAGAAAGCAAAATGGCTGACGGAAAACTGAGTTTCAAGAACATGTACAAAGAACCTTACAGTCGCAAGTGAGCGCACTCTAGGCGGACCTTCTGCAGCAGTCCAGCAAGATCCGGATAGTCCCTCAAAAAACTCTGCACGACCAAGTTGAGCACATATGCCAGACATGGTATGTGAGTAAGGTTGCCAAGGCCCAGAGCTGCCACCAGATTTCGGCCATTGTCACACACTACCAAGCCTGGCTGGAGATTCGCAGGCAAAAACCACACGTCGCTCTCCTGCTTGATGGCATTCCAGACCTCCTGCGCTGTGTGGCTTACATTCCCCATTAAAATCATTTTCAGGACGGCCTGTTGACGTTTGGCCACGGCTGTGCTCATATCGGTCGCAACAGGTAAGCGTTCACGGGTCCATGTGGAGGTATACCGTGACGGCTCGTGCAGCGATGATTCTGAGGAACTGGAGTAGGAGGAGGAATCAATGTGTACAGACTGGATTCCTGCAATCCTTGGAGTTGGCAGAACACGTACAGCGCCACTGGCAAGATCTGTACCCGGCTCCACAACATTGACCCAATGGGCAGTGAGGGAAAGGTATCGTCCCTGGCCATGGGTACTGGTCCACGCATCGGTGGTCAGGTGGACCCTGCTACTGACGGCGTTTAGTAGCGCATGTTTAATGTTTCCCTCGACATGTTTTTGCAGAGCAGGGACGGCTTGCCTGCTGAAATAAAATCGGCTTGGCACATTATATTGTGGGACTGCCAATGCTATTAAGTTCCTGAAACTGTCAGTCTCCACCAGCCTGAATGACAGCATTTCAAGGGACAGGAGTTTTGCAATGCCAGAATTCAGAGCCTGTGCTCGTGGATGGTTTGCCGAGTATGGCCGTCTTTTATCCCATGCCTGTGGTACCGATGGCTGTTTTGTGGCCTGGGAGTGTGACGATGACTGTGAACTTGCTGCTGTGTGTGGAATAACAGTTTGTCTATGGACAACAGTGACCGAGGTTCTTCCATGGAGATCCTGTGAGGAAGCCGAACCAGGTGTGTGTGAGCTGGAGGTACAGACTCCAACACGACCTGAAGATGTAGGTGCTGCTGTAGGTTGGCCTACATCTCCAGTGTGTCTTTGTAACTCAGCTACGTGCTTTGTCCGTACATGTTTCCACATATTTGTGGTATTCAGGTTACTGATATTTTTACCTCTTTTAACTTTTTGCTTACACAGCTTGCATTTAACATAGCAAATATCATCTACAAGTCTGTCAAAAAAGGACCACGCAGTGCAAGTCATGGGAGCACCAATTTTGACATTTGTAAGAGAACTGCTCCCAACAGGTGCCAAACTGGAGGCTACAGGCAAGCGAGTCTGCAGCCTACCTCTCCCTCCTCTTTGTACCGTTGGGCCAATCTCTTCCTCAGAGCTGCTCCCACCACCTTCCTGTTGCTCACGCCATGTTGGGTCTCGGACTTCATCATCTCCACTACCCTCTTCCAACACCTGCTGCTGTTGGATGGTCTGGGCAGCACCATGCTCCACAAAACCTGGCACCTGAGTCTCATCATCATCATGAGATGCGTTCTGCGGTGTGCTGTCCATCGGCACTGGCTCACCCGCCTCTTCAGATTGAGAGAGACACAGCTGTTGCGCATCACTGCATACTCCCTCTTCTTCAAATTGCAGAATGCTGCTTGCCTGTGCCCGTGTTTGCGAGCCAACAGATTCTGAGAACAGAAGCAGAGACTCAGCTGGCTCCTGTACAGAACTCTCTGACTGCCTGGGCAATTTGACAGGCGGTGAACAGACAGATGGTTGCTCAACAGTGTTGTGTTCCTGAGAGGAGGTGGAAGGAATTGAAGTCGATGCATTGGCTGCCATCCAACCAACAACGGCTTCAATTTGTTCTTCCCGCAGCAGGGGGGCACGCCGAGCTCCTACCAAAGTGCGCATAAAGGAACGCTCATGGGTAAAACTGGTGGATGCTGTGTCACTGAGGGCGGCAGCAGCCACAGAATCCCCACGTCCTCTCCCTGCTGAAACTCCACGGCCACGACCACGTGCCTTACTCACTGACTTCTTCATCTTGGTAGATTGATAAAGAAAGTCAGAAAAGTTATAAGGCCTAAGTGTGGTTATTACGCAGAGACTGAAGTGAACACTGAAACACAACTGTTCACAATCTGTGAAAGGCTACTCCTTTGTCTACTTCTATAGTGTTTGCAACCAATGTATTGGATACGGATGGAAGCGCGTCACACTAATATATTATATTTATTTTAAATGGAATGGAGCAGAACCAATTGGAGAGAAATGAAAAGGATGAGGCACTGAGACACGCTCAGCAGAGTACAAGCAGCAGTGCTTGAACAAGTAACTGGAGCGTGATGTGCACTCAAAAAATAAAAAACACAGACTGAAGTGAACACTGAAACACAACTGTTCACAATCTGTGAAAGGCTACTCCTTTGTCTACTTCTATAGTGTTTGCAACCAATGTATTGGATACAGATGGAAGCGTGTCACACTAATAGATTATATTTATTTTAAATGGAATGGAGCAGAACCAATTGGAGAGAAATGAAAAGGATGAGGCACTGAGACACGCTCAGCAGAGTACAAGCAGCAGTGCTTGAACAAGTAACTGGAGCGTGATGTGCACTCAAAAAATAAAAAACACAGACTGAAGTGAACACTGAAACACAACTGTTCACAATCTGTGAAAGGCTACTCCTTTGTCTACTTCTATAGTGTTTGCAACCAATGTATTGGATACGGATGGAAGCGCGTCACACTAAAATTTAAATTGCATGGAGCAGCAAGAATTACACTGAAGAAAAAAAAAAGAGTCTGTGAGTGACACGTGCAGATGCCTACAGACAGCGTTGCATGCAGAGCAAACTGCAGCGTCACCTGCACTCACACACACCTTGCAGAGCTGTTAAAACAACACTGCAGGCAAAAGGAAGCTTTACACAGCGGTTGGTGCTAGCCTGCCTAAAGCACAGTACACTAAATCGCAATCTCTAACTGTCCCTCAGAGTCAGCACAGCAGCGTTCTGTCCCTTACTGAATTCACAGCACAGTGACGCTAAAATGGCGGCGGCGCCTTTTATAGTGCATTCTGACATCATTTCAGCATCCAATCACAGCCATGCCATTAGTTAACATGACCGCAGCAGTACAGGATGTGCCCACACTTCTTAGGATTCCTCATTGGCTGACTAAAATCACATTGCCTCTCAAAGAATTATGGGAACTTCCGATTCCGGTATACGATATATGGAAAATATCGGAACTAAGTATCGAAAGGCCGATACAGCTAATATCGGCCGATACACGATACTTGCGGTATCGTATCGCTCAACACTAGTGAGTAGTCGCAGGGGTTCGGAGACCGTGGCCAGATCAGGCATAAATCGCCCACAGTACGTGACTAGTCCTAGAAAACTGCGAACCTCTGACACATTTTGAGGTTGGCTAGCTGACTTTATGGCAGAAACTTTCTGAGGATCTGCTGAAACTCCTTGCTCCGAAAAGATATATCCAAAGAAGCTTAATGACTTTTGGTTAAACTCACATTTTGACGGATTGACAGTTAGATTGCAGGCTTGCAGTCTCTGAAACACTTGCTCTAAGTGACTGTCCTGCTCCTCTTGGGTTGTACCATATATAAGAATGTCATCACTGACGTTTAGAACTCCTGCTATTCCAGATAGAACCTGACTGATAACGTTCTGAAATATTTCTGCCGCAGATGAGATTCCAAAGTTCAACCTCTTGAATCGTCGTAAGCCCACATGGGTACTAAAAGTTGTAATGTACCTGGAATCTGGATGCAACTCAAGTTGATGATAACCTGATTTTAAATCAATTTTAGAAAATACTTTTGCACCATTCAGGTCTGTGATAATGTCATCAATAGTGGGCGTGATGTGCCTTTCTCTTTGAATAGCCAAATTGGCATGCCGCATATCCACACATAGCCAGATTTTACCAGGCTGCTTTGGTTTTGGTGCAACAACAATGGGCGATACCCAAGGAGTCGGGCCTTCAACTCGTTCAACAACATCAGACGCTTCCAGATCTTGCAGTTCTTGCTCCACAAGTTTGCGGACATGAAATGGGATGCGCCTGTGAGGTTGAACAGACGGCTGTATTGACTGGTCAATATGCAATTTTATCTGAACGTCTTTTAGCTTACCGAGACCTTTAAAGAGATTGGGGTATCTCTGCATGATGTGTTGGGCCGAAGGACCTGTGACGCTATTGACCAGGTTGACCAGACCCAGAGATATAGCACTCCTGCAGCTGAGAAGCGTGTCTGCGGAGCACTCTACTACATATACAGTGTCGGTGATGGACTTCCCGTCAGCTGCAAGTTCTGACTGAAATTTGCCACACAGAGGTAGTGCAGATGCTGAACCATAAGGAAAAATCTTTAGGCTAGTGCTTTGTAGAGCAGGTTTGTTCGGGAGTCGGCTATAGACTGCACGGCTGATGACGTTTACTGATGCCCCCGTGTCTACTAGGGCTTCCACCGGACTACCATTTATCAGGATAAGTCGCCTTGGACTGGTAAGTGCGTGCAGTGTTTGAGATCCCTCTGCAGTCACTGAGAATAGATAAGTACTGTGAGGCTCGTCAGTAAGCTGCAGCGTTTGGATTTTCTGTGACCTGGGTTGTACTGTGGGATGAGGGGATTGTGGTTTGGATCTACACACTTTTGCAAAATGGTTTTGTTTTCCAATTATGGCAGGTCCCCCCTTTTGCTGGGCAGACATTCTGGTGAGGATACGACCCTCCGCAGTTGTAGCAAGTTGCCCCCTGCATACGAGGCACAGGCGGTCTCTGTGTCAGCTTTGCTATACAAGATGGTGCTTCCGCCTCGCACTCAATGTTCTCTATGAGTTTAGCTTGTTTTTCGGCGGTATCATTTACACGTGCTGTTTCAAGCAGTTTTGCTAAAGTCATGATGGGATCTCTGAGTGCTTGTCTCCGTAACTTAGAGGAGATGCAGCCTTGTAAAATCTGCATTTGGATCTCTTTGTCGACATCTGCAAATTCAGAGTAAGCTGCAAGGTGCCGTAGTCGGACATGATATTCATCAATGCTTTCTGTTGCTGACTGCTTTAATTGTCTAAACTTGAAGATTTCAAATGCTGCATTTCTGTGTGGGGAGAAATACTTGCTTAATGCTGCCTTACTGAGCTCATAGTCTTTGTCTTCTCCTGTATTAGGCAGAGTAGTGAAGATATCATAGACTTGTTCCCCTGCATAATGTAATAGCATGGCTTTCTTCCTGGTATCATCTGATATGTTCATGGCTTGTAGGAATATATCAAAACGCTTCAGCCATTTCTCCCAACATGCTGCTAGGTTAGCTGGGGACTGATGCACATCAAAAGCAGGGAAGGCAGGTAAACAGGCCATTGTTGTAGAGCTGAAATACCTTTAGCTGATGATGAACGCTTCCTCGTCGCCAGTTGTAGTGTTGTTGTGCAGACGAAGGGAACTCCAGAAGGCCACACAGAGATGCTGGATGGTAGGTTTAAACAGCCATACTTTATTTCTCCGTTCCCCTCTCTCGCTCCCCTTACCCAGAACTTCCTGCTCCTGCCCCGTCTCCTCCTCCCCATTACATCATCGTTACTAGGCAGAAACTGAAACAAGGATAACAGCAAACCAATCACAGATATAGTAACAACATCACAGTGCCCAAAACTGTACACAGTACTCCATGTGCGGTCTAACCAGGGATTTGTACAGAGACAGTATAATGCTCTCATCATGTGTATCCAGACCTCTTTTAATGCACCCCGTGATCCTGCTTGCCTTGGCGCCACTGCCTGGCACTGGCTGCTCCAGGTAAGTTTGTCATTAACTAGAATTCCCAAATCCTTCTCCATGTCAGATTTACCCAGTGGTTTCCCGTTCAGTGTGTAATGGTGATATTGATTCCTTCTTCCCATGTGTATAACCTTACATTTATCATTGTTAAACTGCATCTGCCACCTTTCTGCCCAAGTTTCCAACTTATCCAGATCCATCTGTAGCAGAATACTAACTCATCTTGTATTCCTAGAAAATGTTATTTATTATTTATTATTAATGGTATTCAGCTTGATCTCGAGCCATGGCAACTTGATTGATGAATACTCTGTAGAAAGATTGATCTTGTACAAGCCTAGATAAGTCCAACAGGGTCTTCTCCACCCTTATCTTGATTATATCAAGTCATTGGGTTTCTTGTCAACCATGATGTCCTTCTCCAGTGATTCTTCTCTTCGTATAATGTGCCAAAGTAGGCAAGTCGTAGCTTGGTGTTCCTTACTTCGAGTGACATGTCTGGCTTGATTTCTTCCAAAATTTGATTTGTTTGTTCTTCTTGCCATCCATTTTCCAGCATCACATTTCAAAGGTGTTGATTCTTCTTTTGTCTTGTATGCCCTGTAAATACGGCTGTAAGCCCTTACCTAAACACATCAGTAAGCACCAATGTGTTCAGTGCAACCAACTTCGGATAATGGGTGATATAATGTATGTATAATATATGTTGTCATATATTTCCATAGCTTTGGTGTTCCCTGAAAGCTTGTAGTTGAAATTATCATTTTGCACAAGTCATTATATTTATTGGAGGGGTGGAATCAATTGAACATGGGAAATAAGGTAAAAAGTTGCTGAAAAAAAATAAAAATTTTCCCTGCTCCCTGCTGCTATGGTTGTGCCTGTGTAAATGCCTATTTACAGTAATTTTAGCATTTTATTCATGCGTAAAAAAGCAATAGTGAACATTATTATATCCCTTCTCCATATAAGAGAATTTTAAATAATATGTGGTGTGATACAGGAATGGCATAGCGAAACAAGCTGATTAATAAAGTACATAAGGAAATGTGATTGTTATCATTAAAGGGGTAGTCTAATGTTATTAAATTAATTTAGCTAACCAGAATTAAAATAAAAAAGTTTGCAACTGACTTTACTTTTCCTATCTGCTATCCTTCTGCAATGAGAGCTTTTATCTTACATAGTGTACAGCTAAATTCCAAAGAGCTCATCCATCAGACCCTGGCCAAGTGTGCACAGTACTCCAGTGCAGGAAAAGAGTTAACTTCTAACATCCCAGTCATCTCTCTCCAGCGCATTGATTTCTATACAGCAGTTAACTGCTCATTTTCTGCTCCTGAGAGGGCTCTTGTCACTTCTGCATAATCACAATCCCTGAGCCCCTCAGCATCTGCAGTTTCCAGAGCAGTTCTCCCAACTACAGCTCTCGTTTTCCTGAGCCGTGTGCTTATTCAAAGTCCCTGTTATAGCTATATGTAAACATAGTGATAACGACATATGGCTCCTGACCAGAACTGTCACTCAAGGAGGAGTGCCACTCCCCAAGCAACAAGGAAGTAAGGGAGATGGCACAACTCTGAGCTAGTCAAGCGACAATTTGAGAATACCCCTTTAAGCAATAACACATTTGTGATCTCTGGGGCATCCTGGAAAATGTCTATTAAAACCATATGTCAAATATCCTATACAAAATATTCTCATCAGCCAAAGCTTCATCTATGAATATCGTGCTACTGCTGTCAAATAAATTATTCATTAGACCCAAGTAATTAGGTAGATTAATTGAATCCCAGGTGTTCACAATCAAATTCTACTAAATCCATCCTTGTGTATGATTGTTGCTCTCGAAAGACGTCTTCAAGAATCTCTGGCACGAAGCAAATAATGTTAATAGAGCCTATTTATACCCACTTGATATGGTCAATTCTTATACTACGACATGTAACGTGGTAACAGGAGATATTAGAGCTCAAGGAGAGGTGACCTGAGATTTTGACAGTTTGTAAATAAGGATCTGGTCATCATGACTTACGATGGAAGAAATTGTGGAATTTGCATTGAAAGGAGCAAACAATAACAGACTCATAATGCACAGTCCTGCTGGGAATATACAGTACAGTTCAGCTTTCCTAACATTGAGACATATTAGGATAAAACACTACCAATAATGAAACTAGCTACTACTGACTATGACTACCTATAGTTTTGCCACCATTAATATTTTTCTTCCCAGCTGTCAATGACATGACCAGTAGTAATAGTTTTTGTCACATGTTGCATTGTGTAGCACAAGTTTGAACAGCTGATAGTAGATCTTGGTTCCTCCTGCTATTAGGGCCCAGAAGTGCTATTACAGGTGCTGAAGATCTGTGGACAGGGAAGATGAAAAGTTGTAATGGAAACCTGTTATGTACCCAAAATAAGAGGCGGACAATACCATTGGTGCAACATGTGCAGCTGCACAGGGGCCCCGGTGGTAAAGTGGCCCGCTTCCATATTCAAAGCTGGTGGAATTGTGCACTATGATGAGCTATTGGACTGCAAAGAGACCACATACTGTTATTGTACAGGTACCCTCTTCTGTCTGTGTGGATCACTGCCCAAAATGCTATTTTTGCATAAATTATCTGCCGGTTAATAATATTACAATGCTGTGTGGTGCATTACTGAAAGCACGGCTACAAGGAGAAAATTAACTTAATTTCTCATGGCAGCCGACTTTCAAAGAAGCATGCACGAAGTGGCTATAGTCACTGCTCAGTTTATAGTGGACTGTGGCTATAACTATGCCCTGGCACTTTGATTGACAGCTCGTCTGTGCAGGGGTGCTTACAGCCGCCGATCACTGTGAGCAGTGACTGTAGCTGCTCCAGCATTCCTCTATAACTGAAATCCGGCAGCTCCTGGGAGGAATGGGATTAATTTTACCCAGTGCTTTCAGTTAAGTGGGGCAGACAGCATTGTAATGCTGCTAGCCTGCAGATCAACCCCAAGTCTGCAGATTAATAGAGTTTGTGGACATGATAGGTTCTCTTTAAACTCTCCATTTACTTGCTTCAGCTCATTACTACTTTGGCACTCCAATTACCTTGAGCTTGAAAACCCTTTGGTGATGTCTGCGGGAATTTATAGGCTGCACTAATTTCTACTTTTTTTTAAGTGGTCTATCTTTTTAAAGCCTGTACTAGCTTATAGAGTGTGAACACATTAGTGACTATATTTTGAAATTTTCTAAACATCTAATCAAAAAATAATTCTACATGTGACGGACATTCATGTGTTTGACAATCGGCTCAGATCAAGAGACCCACTGGTCAGACTGAGTATTGCGAGCCGCGCACGGTCTTTTCGAATGTGTAAATTTGGCCTTAGATTTGTTCTTTTACATCTACAGTATGGTGTACAAAGCAGTGTTAGGACATGCCCAATTTTCAAAAATTGAATTGCCTTCTAAAATTTAAAGCATATTTTAGATCATTTACTAAAAAATAATAGAAATCGAGGTCAAAGTGTTTAACTCTTCCAAGAAACACTATCTCTAATGTAAATCTGTAAAACCTGTGCACCTATATAACAAAAGGCAACCGGAGAGATACTGTATATCAGAGAATGGGAAAAACTAAGTAGTGGCTAAAGGTTAAGTCTTGGTATTTTTAGAAACTTATTGTTCTTATTTTAGACTCTGCAATTTACTCACCATGGACCCTTGGAGTATTGCAAATGCCATTGTCCTTAGCCGATACACAATACGTTATTCTTTTTCAGGAAACAAATTGTAACCTAGAGATGGCAACATTTATACGTCAGATCGTACATAGTTGTCCCCTTACACCCATAATGTATAACCTGAGGGGTGTTAGCTTTATAATGTGGAAAAAAGACAATGTTTATATGAGCAGGGATCGGCGGTGAAGTGAAGCTCATAGGCATTAGATAACAGTTTGCAAATCTAAACCTACGGTCTTATGTCTTAAAGGGACGGTCTTATTGAATAATCCTTTTTGATAGAAGGTGTTCTGTTACCATGTCTATCAATCAACTATAACTTCACGGGGGGAACCCAGAAGCCAGTGTTACATTTCTCATCCTGCAGCCCAATTACAGGTGAAATGAAGCACTGCATAGTTCCTCTTTAGGAGGGATAGTGGTTCTCCTTGAAGAGACTCAACTTGGCATGGAGACTTAATTTCAAACCACTGCTCCATGGGAAAGAAAATATGCAGAGAAGCTCATATCAGCCAAACCAGAGAACAATCTGTAGGCATCACTGTTTTGGATTTCTGCCCTTCATCAGAAGTGAGCATGGTTTTAGGGTTTTGGATGGCTGAATGAGAGCTGAATTAGACGCAGCTCAGGGGGACTACTGGCTCTTACTGAAAACACAGTTTGTTCAATGAGAGCTGATACTTCTCCTTGAGCTAAGGTATATCATTCAGCCAACGTGTAGCCTGCACTGTACTGATGAAGGGGCAACCCAAAAACAGTTCAAACATTTCAATCTGCAGATGGAGCTCTGGTTTGGGTGGTATAAGCTAGTTTGCATACTTTTTCACATGGCGCATTACATTGAAACTAAGTCTTGATACTGAGTGGGGTCTCTTCAATGAGAGTAAGGATCCCACCTAGTTACATCTAAAGCATCTCATTCAGACAACTGATACCCTGGCAGTACTAACAAGGTGCAAAAACATGAAAACCTTGCTGTGCATGACGCGCACCACATGTGGGTACCAGGGCTATGGGACACTCGGCACCGAGCCCATGGAAGTCTATGGGGAAGTCACTGGCAGCAGAGCTCGGTCCGTGGCCCTGGGCGGTCATGCAATGGGGGATATTTACAGGGGATTATAAAGATTTGTTCGTGACGCCACCTGTGGTATCTGATCAATTTGACCAGCGCTGCAGTATGGATCTTCTAAGGGGATGTTATGGGGCAGCAAGATGGTGAGTCTCCCACAGGCGAGACTTTTCCCTTGAAGTCTATGGTGGTGCAGAATGCAGGCAAATAATCAGTGACACACGGTTCAGTCTCTTTTCATACCTTTACTTGTAGATGTTGCAAGGATGTCCCGGAGCACTGTAGGGTGAAGGGTGCACATCCAGATTCCTCCACTTGATAAGTGTGTGGCCTCCTGTTTTCTGCCTTTTTGTAATAAGTTCTGGCCTGCGTGTAGCTGGGCCTAGCTTAGCCTCTGTCTTGTACCTGGCTGACTTTGTTATTGGATCTTCTCTCTGAAAGGACAGGGTCATTGATGGCCCGGCCGAGCCGGACTCCGTCCTCCTGATCCTGCTACGTATCAGCTCGGTGGTACTCCTGGGACTTGTAGTCCTCCAGGAACTCCGGTGTTCTCCTAATGGGTCGTGCAGATCCCTGTAGGCTCGGACCCCGGCGTCCGGCAACACTTGCTGAGATGAGCTATTAAGGCTCCTCGGTCTCATTAACTTCCACTCGCCTTCGACCTATCTAGGTATTCCTATTATCACACACGCTGGCAGTTAGTGAGCTGCCTCTTCGCCGCTCTCTAAGCGTCGGCACTAGTGTTGAGCGATACTGCTTGGTATCGGAAAATATCGGATCGGAATGCAGTCGCCGATATCACTAAATATCGCCGATATCCGATTCCGATTCCGGAAGTCCCATGTAAGTCTATGGGAACAAAATATCGACATTAAAAAAAACCATTCTTGCCTTGTTGGTTAATTGTACATGAAGGAAAACAACAAAGAGTAATGTAGAATGTATTGGGGGAGGTTGAGGAGACAATAAAGGCATACATGTTTAACCCAATGCATTGGAATAGCATTAATATATATATTTTTTTAAATACGTTTGCATTGACTAACAAATTGACAATGTTGTTAACCTTTTTTCTATTTTGGCAAATATGTATGTTTCACAACTTCCATGCTCTTCACCTTTTTAACTTTTGCCAGTGCCACACTTTCTCCTTCATAATCTTCATCAGCATCATCATCTTTCTCATCAAATTATTCTTCATCTTCACCTTCTTAATCTTCTTCTTAAACTTCTTGCTATTCATGTTTTTGTTTACATTACTCATATTGTTATTATTAAACTAATTAATCTTCTTCATATTCAAATTATTCATCTTCTTCCTCTTCATCTTCTTCATCATATTAGACTTTCTTATTTGTGACAGAGATTCCTGTACTTGTAATCTGTAAAAGTATGAATTGTTCATCCTTCCGTTCTTGCTGTCACAAAAGATTTAAATTACAACAGTATTTGTCCGTGTTCAGTTTAGCCTGCAGCAGCAGGCATTTTCCAGGGGCACCACGAGGAGGAACGGACTCACCCCCATACACTGCTTAGTCTTCTTCTGCTTAGAATTTAGAGCATATATTTTGCTCTTCATTTTGGTCTTATACTTCATGTTCTTCTGCTTTTTGATCTTCTGCTTATTGTTCTTCTGTCTCTTGTTCTGTATCTTGTAGTTTGTCTTAACCTTCTTTGTCCTGTTGGTGATCTTCTTCTGGGTAATCTTTTATTTTTTCTTTGTGATGGTGTTCAGGCTGGTTGGCTTCCTGATTGTCGTCCTTGTTGTCATCATCTTCTTCTGGGTGGTCTTTAAGGTCGTCTAATTTCCGAGAACCAGCTGACGTTACTGGAACCCTGACGGGTATGACATGGAGCAAGAGACAATGGAAGTAACGAGGACCAGCTGACTGTGCTGGAACCCGGACGGGTAGCAGAAGGAAAAGAGGCAATGTCACAACCGAGTACCAGCTGACGTTACTGTGACACGGTTACTAAGCAGGAGGTACCTGTGCTCCAAAGCACTACCAAGGACCAGCAGACGTTGCTGGAACTCGGATACGGAGATGGAGGCACCTAGGCCAAAGGCACTGGGGAGAACCAGTTGACGGTTCTGGACCCCGGACGGGTAGCAGAAGGAAAAGAGGCAATGTCACAACCGAGTACCAGCTGACGTTACTGTGACACGGTTACTAAGCAGGAGGTACCTGTGCTCCAAAGCACTACCAAGGACCAGCAGACGTTGCTGGAACTCGGATACGGAGATGGAGGCACCTAGGCCAAAGGCACTGGGAGAACCAGTTGACGGTACTGGACCCCGGACGGGTAGCAGAACGCACCCATGAAAATGTAAGTTGACAGGACGCAAGCCGTCCGCAGTTACCGAATCACACAGTCCTACAGTGGGTGCTTGTCCTATTGTCACAATGGAAACAGCCTTTATTTACATATCCCACAGCACACATAGGAATCACGTAAACTGCAGGCACCATAGAGTCGGCTAACCCGAATGCAACACGACAGCACAACTTATTGGAGGATAATTGACGTTCACACTGCCAGGAAACAGCTGTCGTGCTATAACCAGGCTGGCCAGGAGTCAGTACCCCTGCCAATTACTTCCGAGCAACAAATGGCGGTGTTGTAGCCCAGGGAGTAGAGTTCAGGTGGTAGAAAGATGAACATAACAGGAGACATGGAAAACGTTGCCAAACAGTTATTTAATCTGAAAACGGACAGGCAAATTCAGGTGAGATCCATGCCTTGTTCATTTTCAGAAAAGTAAGCCGGTCTACATTCTCTGAGGATAGTCGCATGCGACAGTCTGTTACTACACCACCTGCAGCACTAAAGACGCGCTCAGATAATACACTGGCAGCAGGGCAAGCCAGCACCTCCAATGCATACTGGCTAAGCTCTGGCCATGTATCCAACTTAGAGACCCAAAATTTGAAAGGGGAAGAGGCATCTGGGAGTACACTTAGAGGGAAAGCCAAGTAGTCTGTCACCATCTTACGGAAACGTTTCTTCCTGGTGACTGGAGCCATCTCGGATGGTGTAGACCTTGCTGGCGCTGTCACAAAACTTCGCCACATTTCTAACATACAGCTCTTGCCCTGTGCAGAGGCGCTGCTTCTGCTCCCTCTTGTTGTAGAGGTGTCTACACTGCCTCGACGCACAGAGCTGCTTTGTAAAGCAGTAGCAGCAGCAGCTCTCTCGGCTGGAATGTACAACAGTATGGATTGCACCAGTGTGTCTTGGTACTCCTGCATTTTACGGTCCCGGTTCACCGGTGTGATGAGGGTTTGTAAGTTGTCCCGGTATCGAGGGTCTAGGAGGGTGTACACCCAATAATCTGACGTGGTGAGAATGTGGGCGATGCGACGGTCGTTTCTCAGGCAATGAAGCATGAAATCAACCATGTGCTGCAGACTCCCAACTGGCCAACAAAAGCTGTCCTCTGGAAGAGGCGTCATCTCTGCCTCCTCTGCATCACCCCACCCTCGCTCTACATACTGACTAGAGCGTTGTGTACCTCCCTCTGTAGGGATTTCTTCCTCCTCCATTGACTCCTCCTCTTCATCCTCCTCACAAAGTGAGCCCTGCCCAGCCCTTTGTGAGGAACCACGGTGCGCTGACTGTCCTGAAGGTATTTTAATTTGTGACTCCTCATCCACCTCTTCCAAAACCTCTTCCTTTAGTGCTTTCAGTGATTTCTGAAGCAGGCAGATAAGGGGGACAGTCATGCTGACTAGTGCATCATCTGCACTCGCCATCCGCGTTGAGACATCAAACGCACGCAAAACGTCACAGATGTCCTTCATAGAGGCCCACTCAGTAGTGGTGAAGTGTGAACGGCGCAAATTGCGAGTTGATTGCGCCTGTTGCAGCTGATACTCCATTACTGCTGGCTGCTGTTCACACAACCGCTCCAACATATGTAACGTGGAATTCCACCTGGTGGGTACGTCACATATGATGCGATGTTCAGGAAGGCGAAATCTGACTTGCAGAGCTGCAATGCGCGATCTGGCCATGCTGGAACGTCGCAAGTGAGCGCACTCTAGGCGGACCTTGTGCAGCAGTGCATCAAGATCCGGATAGTCCCTCAAAAAACTCTGCACGACCAAGTTGAGCACATGTGCCAGACATGGTATGTGAGTGAGGTTGCCAAGGCCCAGAGCTGCCACCAGATTTCGGCCATTGTCACACACTACCAAGCCTGGCTGGAGATTAGCTGACAAAAACCACACGTCGCTCTCCTGCTTGATGGCATCCCAGAGCTCCTGCGCTGTGTGGCTTCGATTTCCCATGGGAATTAATTTCAGGATAGCCTGTTGACGTTTGGCCACGGCTGTGCTCATATCGGTCGCAACAGGTAAGCGTTCACGGGTCCATGTGGAGGTATACCGTGACGGCTCGTGCAGCGATGATTCTGAGGAACTGGAGTAGGAGGAGGAATCAATGTGTACAGACTGGATTCCTTCAATCCTTGGAGTTGGCAGAACACGTACAGCGCCACTGGCAAGATCTGTACCCGGCTCCACAACATTGACCCAATGGGCAGTAAGGGAAAGGTATCGTCCCTGGCCATGGGTACTGGTCCACGCATCGGTGGTCAGGTGGACCCTGCTACTGACGGCGTTTAGTAGCGCATGTTTAATGTTTCCCTCGACATGTTTTTGCAGAGCAGGGACGGCTTGCCTGCTGAAATAAAATCGGCTTGGCACATTATATTGTGGGACTGCCAATGCCATAAAGTTCCTGAAACTGTCAGTCTCCACCAGCCTGAATGACAGCATTTCAAGGGACAGGAGTTTTGCAAGGCCAGCATTCAGAGCCTGTGCTCGTGGATGGTTTGCCGAGTATGGCCGTCTTTTATCCCATGCCTGTGCTACCGATGGCTGTTTTGTGGCCTGGGAGTGTGAGGATGACAGGGAACTTGCAGCTGTGGGTGCAATAACACTGGGTCTCTGGACAACAGTGAAAGAGGTTCTTCCATGCCGATCCTGTGAGGAAGCCGAACCAGCTGTTTGTGAGCTGGAGTAAGAGGCTCCAACACGACCTGAAGATGTAGGTGCTGCTGAAGGTTGGCCTACATCTCCAGTGTGTCTTTGTAACTCAGCTACGTGCTTTGTCCGTACATGTTTCCACATATTTGTGGTATTCAGGTTACTGATATTTTTACCTCTTTTAACTTTTTGCTTACACAGCTTGCATTGAACATAGCAAATATCATCTACAACTCTGTCAAAAAAGGACCACGCAGTGCAAGTCATGGGAGCGCCAATTTTGACATTTCTAACACAACTGCTCCCAACAGGTGGCAAACTGGAGGCTACAGGCAAGCGAGTCTGCAGCCTACCTCTCCCTCCTTTGTACCGTTGGGACAATCTCTTCCTCAGAGCTGCTCCCACCACCTTCCTGCTGCTCACGCCATGTTGGGTCTCGGACTTCATCATCTCCAGTACCCTCTTCCAACACCTGCTGCTGTTGGGTGGTCTGGCCAGCACCATGCTCAACAGAAAATGGCAACTGAGTCTCATCATCATCAGATGCGTTCTGCGGTGTGCTGACCATCGGCACTGGCTCACCCGCCTCTTCACATTCAGAGAGACACAGCTGTTGCGCATCACTGCATACTGCCTCTTCTTCACATTCCAGAATGCTGCTTGGCTGGGCCCCTGTTTGCAAGCCAACAGATTCTGAGAACAGAAGCAGAGACTCAGCTGGCTCCAGTTCAGAACTCTCTGACTGCCTGGGCAATTTGGCAGGCGGTGAAGAGACAGATGGTTGTTCAACAGTGCTGTGTTCCTGAGAGGAGGTGGAAGGAATTGAAGTCGATGCATTGGCTGCCATCCAACCAACAACGGCTTCAATTTGTTCTTCCCGCAGCAGGGGGGTACGCTGAGCTCCTACCAAAGTGCGCATAAAGGAACGCTGACGGGGAAAACTGGTGGATGCTGTGTCACTGGGTGCGGCAGCAGCCACAGAATCCCCACGTCCTCTCCCTGCTGAAACTCCACGGCCACGACCACGTGCCTTACTCCCTGCCTTCTTCATCTTGGTAGATTGATAAAGAAAGTCAGAAAAGTTATAAGGCCTAAGTGTGGTTATTACGCAGAGACTGAAGTGAACACTGAAACACAACTGTTCACAATCTGTGAAAGGCTACTCCTTTGTCTACTTCTATAGTGTTTGCAACCAATGTATTGGATACGGATGGAAGCGCGTCACACTAATAGTTAAATTGCATGGAGCAGCAAGAATTACACTGAAGAAAAAAAAAAAGAGTCTGTGAGTGACACGTGCAGATGCCTACAGACAGCGTTGCATACAGAGCAAACTGCAGCGTCACCTGCACTCACACACACCTTGCAGAGCTGTTAAAACAACACTGCAGGCAAAAGGAAGCTTTACACAGCGGTTGGTGCTAGCCTGCCTACAGCACAGTACACTAAATCGCAATCTCTAACTGTCCCTCAGAGTCAGCACAGTAGCGTTCTGTCCCTTACTGAATTCACAGCACAGTGACGCTAAAATGGCGGCGGCGCCTTTTATAGTGCATTCTGACATCATTTCAGCATCCAATCACAGCCATGCCATTAGTTAACATGACCGCAGCAGTACAGGATGTGCCCACACTTCTTAGGATTCCTCATTGGCTGACTAAAATCACATTGCCTCTCAAAGAATTATGGGAACTTCCGATTCCGGTATACGATATATGGAAAATATCGAAACAAATTATCGAAAGGCCGATAGAGCTAATATCGGCCGATACCCGATACTTGCAGTATCGTATCGCTCAACACTAGTCGGCACGCTTTCCACTGAGCTATATTTCAGATTCAGCTCTGACTAGGCTAAAGTGATTCCTTCTCACTCGTACTAGCCTCCACTTACTCAAGTTGAACTGACTGAACAGCTCTGCACTTCTCTCCTCTGGTGCTCTCATCATCTGAGGCAAACTGAAACTAAAACTGGTTTTTATACGTCTTACACAGCTCCCTCTAATGGTCTTTTTAGGATGAGCTGCGTGTGTGTGTGTGCATAATGACCTCTAGTGGGATCTTCTGTCAGTGCACCCCTCTGGAAGATGTGGATTCAGTCACAGCTGGGCTCCACATGCACATAAAATCCCATAGGCGTGGCGTCCATATTCATGGCCTTAATGAGCGGTATTACGTCACCGCTCAGCACAGGAGAGCTGCAGGAAGCCGGGTACAACGCAGGATTGCCGAGACGTTCAGCGATGGCACGGGGAGGGTGAGTATGACGGGGTGAGAACGGAGGACGGGGGAAGCATGGAGGAGGACAATGAGCACGGAGCAGGACGGGGGGAGGACGGAGAGCACAGAGGAGTACGGAGCAGGACGGAGGGAGGATGGAGGGCACAGAGGAGCACGGAGCAGGACGGGGGGAGGATGGAGCAGGATGGGGGGAGGATAGAGCAGGACGGGGGGAGGATGGAGGGCACAGAGGAGCATGGAGCAGGACGGGGGAGGATGGAGGGCACAGAGGAGCACGGGGAGGACGGGGGGAAGATGGAGAGCACAGAGGAGCCCGAAGCAGGACGGGGGGGAGGATGGAGGGCACAGAGGAGCACGGAGCAGGACGGGGGGAAGATGGAGAGCACAAAGGAGCACGGAGCAGGACGGGAGGGGCACAGGAGGACGGAGCAGGAAGGAGGGAGCACAGCGGAGGATGAAGCAGGAGGGGGGGAGCACAGAGGAGAATGGGGGAGCACAGAGCTGGATGGGGAGCAAGGAGCAGGACGGGGGCAGCACAGAGCAAGATGGCGGTTTATATACCCAGCTTATACGCGATTCAATAAGTTTTCACAGTTTTTTGTGGCAAAAGTAGGGGGTCGGCTTATACACGGGTCGGCTTATACATGAGTATATAGGGTATATATGTATATATAAATATTTCAATGATATATATATATATATATGTATATATTGTAAGCTTTTCAGGGGATATAGCTCTGGGATCGCCGTCTTGGGGAGACGGAGTGGCATAAAGAGACCATTCACAGACAGTAGTTCTGTTAAAAACTGTCCGCAACCAGATTTATTAAAGTCCACGGTAAACAGAACATAATCAAAACCAAATCATAAACATAAAGCCTGGGCTTCTCCAGCCACTAATTACACTTAGATAGATTTCCCTTTCTATCCGGGTACAGACTCTAATAGTCTGTTCCCAAAACAATCACATATGTTCAGTAGTTACCAGCGTGCAGCTCACATGAGGCTCCAATGGCGTCTGAAGTCAGATCCAGACTGAGAGAGAGAGCCCCCTCTGAACTTTCAAGCAGGTACTTATGGCTGTCTAATTAAGCAGCTGTGTTCACTCTGGGCTGAACTGCAAACCTGTCCCAGATGGGAATGGAGTGAACACCGCATTGACAACCTACTTTTTATGCGCCCCAGCTAAGAAACCTGGGGGAGATATACACCCCGTCCAGTACGCACCCCTTCACTGTCTCACATATCCCCCCCCTCTTCTCCAGACCGGAGGGCTGGTCCAAAACTCCAAAGAGACAGTGAACTCTGGACAAGGCATCAGCATTACCCTGTAACTTCCCAGGTCTATGCTCCACCGAGAAATTTAACTCTTGAAGTGAAAGGAACCACCTTGTCACCCTGGCATTCCTTTCCCTGTTCTGCTTCATCCATGCCAGAGGAGCATGGTCTGATTGTAATTTAAATTTTCTACCCAAGAGGTAATAACGCAGGGAGTCCAGCGCCCACTTGATTGCGAGGCACTCTCGCTCCACAATGGCATAATTTTGTTCAGCCGGTGTCATTTTTCGACTTAGATACAGGACTGGGTGTTCTTCACCCTTCACGACCTGCGACAACACGGCCCCTAACCCCACATTAGAGGCATCAGTTTGAACCAAAAACTCTTCTCTAAAATTAGGGGTGACCAGAACTGGTCTTTGACACAAAGCTATTTTTAACGACAGAAATGCTTTTTCTGCCTCCGGATTCCAATTTATCATTTTTGACTTCCCCCCTTTTGTCAGGTCAGTCAATGGGGCAGCAATGGAGGCATAATTTGGTACGAATCTGCGATAGTACCCAGTGATGCCCAGAAATGCTTTGACCTGTCGTTTTGTGAGGGGTACAGGCCAGTTCCGAATTGCTTCTACCTTATCAATTTGTGGCTTGATCAGCCCCTGCCAATAACATAGCCCAGATATTTGGCCTCTTCGAGGCCAATTGCACATTTCTCTGGGTTTATGTTCAGTCCAGCTCCGGCTATCGAGTCTACGACGGCTTGCACCCTAGTGAGGTGGCTCTCCCAATCTGAACTGAAAATTACCACATCATCCAGATAGGCAGCCGCATAGGCTCGATGCGGGCGCAGTATCTGGTCCATAAGCCACTGAAAGGTAGCTGGGGCTCCATGCAACCCGAAGGGCATCACCAGATACTGAAACAAACCTTCCGGGGTTGCAAAGGCCGTTTTTTCTTTCGCTTCCTCCGACAGGGGTATCTGCCAGTACCCTTTTGTCAGATCGAGGGTTGTAATATAACGGGCACCCCTAACCTCTCGATTAGCTCGTCTACCGTGGTATTGGGTATGCGTCAAACTTTGACACCTCGTTCAACCTTCTGAAATCATTACAGAACCTCCAGGTTCCATTAGGTTTTGGGATGAGTACAATCGGGCTACACCACTCGCTTTGGGCCTCCTCAATGACCCCGAGGTCTAACATGCGTTTAATTTCAGTAGAGACTATCTTTCTGCGGGCTTCTGGAATTCTGTACGGTTTTATCTTGACCTTAGTACCGGGCTCGGTCTCGACATGGTGTTTTATTAGAGAAGTCCGGCCGGGCAAGTCAGAAAACCTTTTCTGATTTTTCTGCAGAAACTCCCGCACTTCCTGTTTTTGGTGCACGGACAACGTCTCTCCCATGGTCACAGGAGGTAGAGATGGTTTTACCCCTTTCTCTACTTCCCCCGAGGCCAACAACGACTCTCTGTCCCTCCAGGGCTTGATCAGATTGATATGATACACCTGGTAGGGCTTCCGTCTCCCGGGTTGGTGTACTTTGTAAGTAACCTCGCTCACTTTTTGTACGATCTCGTATGGACCATGCCACTTGGCCAAAAACTTACTTTCCACCGTGGAATTAGAATTAGGACTCGATCCCCGGGGTTGAAAGACCTAATTTTTGCTGACCGATTATAAACTCTGCTTTGAGCTTCTTGGGCTCTCTGCAGATGGTTCTTCACCAATGGCATAATTTTAGCCATCCTCTCTTGCATCTGGGCAATATGCTCTATAACACTCTTGTATGGAGTTGTCTCGGTTTCCCAAACCTCCTTGGCTATGTCCAGCAAGCCCGCGGATGCCGACCATACACCAACTCAAAGGAGAAAATCCCGTAGAGGCCTGGGGAACCTCTCTGACCGAAAACAATAAGTAGGGAACAGGTAGTCCCAGTCCCGCCCATCTTTCTCTACTGCTTTCTTTAACATATGTTTTAATGTTTTATTAAAACGTTCAACCAACCCATCCGTCTGGGGGTGATACACAGATGTCCGAATGTGCGAGATTTTAAGCAACTTACACAGTTCCTTCATCACTTTGGACATAAAAGGTGTGCCTTGGTCCGTGAGGATCTCTTTAGGAATTCCTGTCCTGGAAAACATATGAAAGAGTTCCCGTGCAATATTTTTAGATGCCATATTTCTTAAAGGGACCGCCTCGGGTACCGGGTTGCATAATCAAGTACTACTAAGATGTATTGGTGTCCCCTGGCTGATTTTACAATAGGACCTACCAAGTCCATTGCTACCCTTTCAAAGGGTATTTCTATAACCGGCAGCGGGATTAATGGACTCCGGAAGTGAGACACCGGAGCATTTATCTGACACGAGGGGCAGGTTTTGCAATAATCCTCCACATCTCGATAAACCCCGGGCCAGTAAAACCTCTGAAGAATTCTTTCCTGGGTTTTGTCCATCCCCAGGTGCCCACCCAGCACGTGGTTATGGGACAAACCTAACACCATACTTCTATATGGCTTAGGTACTAGGAGCTGACTCACGGCCTCTCCCTTTACTTTAGTGACCCTATATAGCAGTCATTGTTCATGGCAAAATGGGGAAATTTTTCATCAGAGCCGGGCTCTTGTGGGATCTCATTCAGAACAGTTATATTCTCCCTGGCATGTTTAAGAGTGGGGTCTTGCAATTGCTCACTCCCAAAATTGCCACGGGACACCGGTAGGTCAGGGACATTCTGTTCTAGAGAAACATCCTCCCCCTCCCCCAACATCACCTGAAATGGAAATTCATTTTTTTTACAGTCATCATCATTATCAATATCATTATCGTGATTACGATCAGCATCAGCATCATTATCATGGTCATCATCATTATCATGATCATCATCATTATCATGGTCATCATCACTATCATGATCATCATCATCACCATTATTATCATTATCATCATCATTATTATCACATAAGTTTAACGGCCCACTAGCATTGTGTTCCGCCCCTCGGGACTGCGCACCCTCAGTAGGAGCTTCATCACACTGTCCAGCAGAAACATTTTTTTTTCCAAAGACCCCAAAACAGGGGAAAGTCACGACCCAATATGGCGGGATGCATCAGGTTCTTCACTACCCCCACTTCATATGAGATCTCCCCGAGTTTTGTGATGAAGTCTGAGGAGGTTACTGGTAGACTTTGATGTCTCCATTTATGCACACCACGCTTAGGTGCCTACCTGTGACGAAGTCCCTATCAGCCAGACTAGCATGTATCAGAGTCACTCGACTTCCTGAGTCGAGTAGGGCCTGTACTGGGCACCCATTTATCACGACCTGACACAGCTGTGGGCCAGTCTCCTCGACTAGGGTGGCCACGCACACGGGCTCGGCGAGGAACGAGAGAGACCGTCCAGCGTCACAGTCCATAGGTTCCCCACTAGTGGACAATTGGCTGAAATATGACCTTGTTCACGGCATCTCCAACACTGTCTCAGGTCAGGGTGTTCAGACGGAGAGACCTTCCTAGGCCTGGGGTCTCCTGGTAGGTAAGTATCACCCTTTCGCTCATACATGTCCCCTCGGGGCTGACCCGGACTATCAACAGCCCCCTCTGCCCCCACAGCTGGAAACCCTCTTACCGGGAGATGACGGGCCGGGTATTCCGAACTGATGATCGCTCGGACGGCTGGTCACGTAGATAGTCTTTGGTGGCGAAATACCTTTCTATCAGGCTGACCAGTTGATCGGCATCTTTGGGGTCTCCCTGTCCGACCCAGAGCTGGACCTCAGGGGGAAGGGCCCAGATGTACCGGTCCAGCACCACCTTTTCAACCATTTGGGCAGGGGTGCTGATGTCAGGTTCCAACCACTTCTTTACCAAAGAAATCAAGTCATACATTTGTGAGCGAGCAGGCTTGTCTCGCCTGTATCTCCAGTTATGGACTCTCCTGGCACGGACTGCCCTCGTCACACCCGGCGGGCAAGAATCTCCGCTTTCAACTTAGTATAGTTTTTGCTGTCCTGCTCGCTGAGGTCAAAATAGGCTTTTTGGGGTTCCCCAGTCAGATAGGGCGCGACCACCATAGCCCATTCAGATTGTGGCAGATTCTCCTTCTCTGCCAGTCTCTCAAATATAGCCAGATATGCCTCCACATCGTCATGAGGCGTCATCTTCTGCAGAGTCTGTTTTACCGCCTTCTTTACAGCGGATAATGCCGGTAACCCGGCGTCTTCATTCGGGACGAGGTGCTAGGAGTTTTTTTTTAGTGCTGCAACCTGCTCCAGTAATAACCGGTTGGTTTCCTGCTGTTGCTGCTGGCTCCGCTGGGCCTCTAGGTGTTGTTGCTGCATGGCTGCTGATGTTGCTGCTGCATGGCCTGCTGGTTCTGGCCAGCTGCTTAACGAGCTCCTCCATACTGCCGGACATCTTGGGCTGGCTGACAGCCTTCACACAAGACATATACACTCCACAGTCTCTCCACAATAAGTTCAGTTTTGCGGTGCAGACACTTTTTTTTTTTTTTTTTTTTCAAAGTCTTCAGCCACTGTGCTGCCCAGCATTCAAGCACAATTGTAAGCTTTTCAGGGATATAGCTCTGGGATCGCCGTCTTGGGGAGACGGAGTGGCATAAAGAGACTATTCACAGACAGTAGTTCTGTTAAAACTGGCCGCAACCAGATTTTATTAAAGTCCACAGTAAACAGAACATAATCAAAACCAAATCATAAACATAAAGCCTGGGCTTCTCCAGCCACTAATTACACTTAGATAGATTTCCCTTTCTATCCGGGTACAGACTCTAATAGTCTGTTCCCAAACAATCACATATGTTCAGTAGTTACCAGCGTGCAGCTCACATGAGGCTCCAATGGCGTCTGAAGTCAGATCCAGACTGAGAGAGAGAGCCCCCTCTGAACTTTCAAGCAGGTACTTAGGCTGTCTAATTAAGCAGCTGTGTTCACTCTGGGCTGAACTGCAAACCTGTCCCAGATGGGAATGGAGTGAACACCGCACTGACAACCTACTTTTTATGCGCCCCAGCTAAGAAACCTGGGGAGATATACACCCCGTCCAGTACGCACCCCTTCACTGTCTCACAATATATATATGTATATTTCAATGATGTTCAGGTGAGGGGATTGATAGACGCCTCTCCATTACTAACCTCTGGGCTTGATGTCATATGAGAATAAAAAAGGTGACATCAACCCTAATACTATCACCCCACTTGCCACCGCACAAGGACAAGTGGGAAGAGCGAGACTAAGTGCCAGACTTGGCGCATCTTATGGATGCTTCATTTCTGGGACAGCTGAGCACTGATGTTTGTAGTCTAGGAGAGGGCCTATATCCATGGCCTCTTCCTAGGCTGTTAATATCAGCCCCACAGCTGTTTGCATAGCCTTTGCTGGTTATTATTTATAGGGGGAACCTACATCATTGTTTTTCAGGGTAACTCCATTTTAATAACCAGTAAAGGCTTAGTATACAGATGTGAGCTGACATTAATAGCCTGGGAAGCTCCATGAATATTACCCCCTTCCCAGGCTATAAACATCTGCAGCGCTCTGCTTTCCCTCTGCTGGTTCATAAAATGTCATGTTAAGGATATGCCATGATGAAAAACACATTTACAAAATATCTTGATTTATTTGGTCTCACGTTTGAGAAATTCCCACACTTACAGCCTTGCTGCTATCAGTGAGGTTATTAATGGTTGCCCGAAAAATGTTCTGCCACACTGACTACACTTGGACAAATCATAGATCCACTGCTGCAGCTCCCTTAGCAATTGCCAACCAATGATATGCAAGATATTTCGGACACAAGTCCAGAGAAGCTGCACGCCACGGTAGCACATTTAGATCACATAGGCTGCTCACAATAGCACAAGCAACAGTGCTGAAATGGCTCCTGAGACACTTTCGAGAAATGTCCATACTACTGGTTCCACAGACAATTCAATGTAGCTTAAAAGTTGTAAACCTAGAATGAAGACTAGAGTCTCACTACATAAATTTGATAATCCTACACCATAGTCCCAGTAGTTATTCTGGTGAGTCATTCACTTGTGAAGGGCTCTGGATGGCGTTGCCTATGTGGTCTCATCAGATTCAAAGAATGCCACGTAGTGATCCCTTTCTGTGTGCCTAAGTATATTCATAATGGCAGATCATTCCTCAGACAACCATTAATAACCTCAATGATAACAGCCAAGGATGTAAGTGCCAGGATTTCTGCGCATGCAACTCATAGTCCGTAATGAGTAAATCGAGAACTTCAAAATTTGCTTCTATTTTTTTATCATTGGCATATCATTGACATGTCTATCCATTCTGTGATTTTCATAATTCCACAAAGTTTCCTTCTTGGTTTTACAGTTTCAATGTTTAGGAGTATATAATGAAATTATACACATTTATCATTTAAGCCACCTGATTGGTGTGGGATTAATGGGTCTATCCAGATCATAGTCTTCACTATCTCTCAACAATCTGGTGTTGCCAATTTGTTCACCCATGTGTTGACCTTCCCCTATGGAGATCAGTAGTTCATACATTGCATCAATCTGGCTAATTTCCTTAAAAAGAAACCAGAAGTGTAAGGTTCATGAGTACCCATGTCATTTCTGCAGCAGATTTCCCACAGCAAAAAAGCCACAGTGAATATGAAATTGTAAATTTTGCGTATTTACCCTATATGGGCAATCTGTAGCCACATACACCATACAAATTGTCGTAATGCGTATTTCAAATTTGCAGATTTTCAACTAGATTTTAAATGCGGAAGAGATGGAGCTACATTGTTCATCTCCGCTCCTCTCTCTGCCATGTTATCCATACCATCCAATACCTGTTTTAACAGGGACTTGTCAGTTGACACCACCTCTTGCAACGTACTGCCCTTTACAATTGACTTTCAGTGCCTAGTAGTAAATATGGTCCTGGTTCTTTGTGCAGTTTTGATGCTCACCAGGCCATTGTAGAAGCTTTAGAGGAGAACATAGGCTTTGCACTCGCATTTGCTGCAAATAAATAGGCATTACCCTGTGTAGTATTCAGACACGTTTTGTCATAACTGATGAAGAAATGGTAAGTTTAATGATTGCGTCATGCTATGGCGATAACATATCCCCTGACACACCTGATACTATTTTGCGATTCATCATACTTACTTTATCTAATTAGTGTTTTCCTCCCATAGTTTTTTTCCTCCCACCCTATTGCCTTTCCTTCTCTTTGCTATGGAAATAACCCACTAAAATCAGCAAAAACATTCTAAAATACATCCGGAATCCCTGTGAAACAGACCAGCCCTTGGCAGATAAGAGACTGTAATGCAATATTTAATAAAATGTTTGATGAGGTTTCCCCTGAAATGTCAGTTACTCATTTGATAAAAAAAAACCAACTCTTGGAACTTTCCTTCTGGCTGCAAAGAATGGAATAATAAAAAAGTTTATAAAAACAAAAAAAGGATTTTTTTTGGTTAAAAATTAAATAACTTCATGGAACGCAGATTTTTGCCGACTGGGACGCACAACAAACAGGCAGAAATAACATCTGGCAACGTCTCGACGAGCTCCCCAACCTCTACCCGTTCAGATCCAACATTAACATATTGTTTATCTTATTTGTAAAATGGGCTGTATTCAATCCATTTAATAAAGACACCTGAAATAGGAAAAAATAGAGGCGATCCACATGATATACGACTTTTAAATTTACTGCACATATGAAATTTTTTGTTATATTACAAAAAAAACAGAATACATTGTCAATTGTAATCATTTAAAAAATGTCTCGGATTAAGGTTAAATGTTACATTCTATTTCCGCATCCGGGGTATAGTATTAATTCCTTTTCAGAAATTTCAATTTACTTTGCCCATGATGGTGAGAATAAGTCCGTCAGATTTAGTTTCTAATTGCTTAGGATTTGCTAGGTTTTAATCATTTACAGCACCCATCTAAAAGAGGACTAGAAGATGAAACTGGTGTGAACCCCCAGAAGATGACTTCTTGAAACATAACTATGGAAACGGGATGCAAATTTTTGCAGTCTGAATTTTAAAAAGTTATCATTTAACTATAGGACGAAGTAAAAAACATATAAAAAAGAGAACTGTTGCTGTTATGGGACAAACTGTGGGGGGGTAGAACCTCCTTAAGGTTTGCATTTTATTGTTATTGTTGCGCTCGACTTGTTTTTTAGGATGATCTTTCCATGTCACTTTTTGAAGTTTTATTTGATTCTGCTGATGGACCCAAATGTAAAAATTCACAAGATTAGCCCATTTTTAAACCACAAATTATTAGGGTAAAAGATTGTTTTTCGGCCTTTCTTTTAAGTTTAAAATAGAATTTCAATTAGGAAAAATTTAGGGGAAAGTGTGACATGGTTCATTGGAATGATAAATAGAGCAGTAAAGGTTAAATTTGAAAGTATTAGATCACCTTTTTGAAAAAAGATTGAGGCCGTTTTTAAAAAATATTTATCAAAAATTTTTTTTTAATAAAAAAAATAGAGAAATGTGAGGACCGGGAATGAGTAAAATTTTATAATTATTATTACATTATTGTCTATCTATCTGTTGGATTACAGACGGCGGCTCATACTTGTGGAGAATCTTGCCATGAATACAAGCTTCCATCTTCTGGTACAAGGCCACGTGTGTCATGTGTAAACGCTGTCCAATGCACCCAAACTGCCCTCTGTGAATGGTGCAAGCCAGCAATAGAAAACTGCCATCACTGTTATTTCCTGGCTGAAACTGCTCTCTGTAGGCCTATTCCTTCCACACACCTGATGGATGGTCAGAACTGCCTGAGGGTGTCCTTTCTCTCCGCTCTGTCTCTCAAAACTAGCAATAAAAAACAGCAAATTATCACTTTGCGTCCACTACTCCCTCCCCAAAATAGGCTATCCCATACAGTAAACCCTGACACCTCAACTTACAGGTAATTGCAGCCTACTGAGGGCAAAACACACAATAAAATACTGTTCATAATAAGATACCACAACAGAGGTCATCCGAAGGTGTGTTACCTACTTCTCACCATATATCTGCATAATGTAAGATCTAAAACAGGACATTTACGAAAGGCCAAAGATAGTCTTTCAGCACAATACATGGTATACCTACAGTACTCACCAACTTTTTCACTCTGCTACATTTGTATTTTGTTTTTTTATATCTGTATCATATAATCAGTCTATTCCATTGTATGTTTGGTCCGTAAGATACATAAAAAGAAAGCAATACGAATAACTTCAAAGCTGTCCCTGGAGATGCAAATATACAAGCAGCTCCCACTTGGGATACAGAACTGTCTGATGGTGAGAATTCAGTGATTAAGTTGTAATTTTATAAAGTGGAAGTGACAAATCCAGAGCCCGCGGCTGAACACTACATAACTCAAACAGTGTTAAGGCTTCTCATGGGACACCCCAATTAACAAATTATTGAATCTCTGAGAGCTAAATGCAAATATTCCAATTTTCTACTAATATAGAATAGCTCTATTTGAGTCTAAATCCATGATTTTAAAACCTCGGAGTACATACTATAATTTTAAGCTCACGTAAAAAATTTGTAGACGTCATTTATTCAACTAGTGAATTGCTTGTTTCCTACCAGATTACATGAATGTGCTGTAGATTTTTCGGTTACAACATTGAACGTCTACAATGACATAATTACTTGCGGACAAAGCACCCAGTGCTGAATGTGGTGCAATGGAAAGAAGCATTGCTAGGTCACAACTATCACTTTATCTGGATGGAAGGAAATTTTAGTCTACATAAATTTATTATCTAATCACTAGAATATGCGATAATATAGTGAGAATCCGTGTTGGTTTCATCACAGGGAATATCAGAACAGAGGACTTGATGAGCCCAATCTCCCCTATCGAGACGTGGCCAGGAGTTGAGTGACACCGCTGGTCGTGCATGCATCTTTGGAAAAATGCTATTAATGTGTAAATTTGCATCAACTACAATTTAACTACTATTTAATAGTGTATGAGGAAGAAAAATACAAGAAGAAGAAGATATGGGACTAATGTGATATGTAGTTGTTGAGTGGAATATTGGAATAAATGCTTATTATTGTATATATTGCAATAACTGTTAATAGTGCATGAGCTTCTAGTCTCCGCAGCTATAGTGTTGTATTGCCAGTAAAGCACTAGTTAAAAAAAAAAACAGGAAGATCCTGTTCACCCTCACAGTGTGTGTATCAGGAGCACATTTTACTTTCACATTGCCAGCTGACAGACATGTGTTAGATCCTAAGCTATAAGAAATACCAGTTTAACTGTGTTTATCTTTGTTCCTGAATATACAGATATTCACTGTTAAAGGCTGACATTACAGGAGATAACCTGCTGCAACAATCTTGTCATACCATTCCTAAAGGACTGCCCACACTAACAATCCCCCTAGCGATCACAATAACGACGCATACTACTATATGCCCTCGCAAGCGGTATTGTTTCTATAATCGCTAAATGGCGGCAACTTTTAGCGATAATAGTTAACGACGCTATCGCCTTTAGTCGATCTTCTAACGACTTTAGCGTACAAAAGAACCGCTAAATCGCTAAAAAAGGTTGCCAGCAACAGCGATTAATACTTAACGCCAGCGGGCGCGCCGACTATAAAATTAAGGGTTCCGGAACGATTCCACGACGAGCGAGATCAAGCAGGAGCTCGTTCGCTGGAAGCATCCGCACTGAACAACATCGCTAACGGGATCGCTAAATAGTAAACGTATATTAGCGATCCCGTTTAGCGATATTGTTCAGTGTGGCATAACCCATTAGGCCATGACACTGCCAAACATTGCCAGTGCTCTGTAGTTTTCATATTTTCAGTGCCATAACTTAAAACGAAGCAGCAGTGCGCAGATTGAAACCAGCTTCTCCATTCAACGCCTTCTGGCCAGAAGAAAAACATAAGACAAGGTCCTATCTTGGCAATCAGTGGGGAAAGAAAAAAATAAACCCACCATTATAAAATATTGCGTTAATAAAAAATGTCCCTAATCGTTTTGTATCTACAGCTCCAGTCCAGACCATGGTTCTCTCAAGGTAACAGAGTAAAAATACGCAAAATCCTAGGGTTTAATGTCAAACTGCCCATAACATCTTTCACTGCTTACCTGCTAATTCTGAATTATTTGTTCTCGAGAGAACAGATTTCCTAATACAAGACAGTGATCAAGTTAGTGAAGGTGATCCGCAGAGTCTTTGGTCCAAATGAGCATTGTAATGACAGACAGACGACGGTGGTGCATCGGGAGAGAAACTATGGCAGTAGGGCAACAGGAGGAGCAAACAGGCAGTCCAAGGAATGAGATTTTAAGCAGAGTTTTGATAATTGGAAAACAGGCATGAAGGAGTGAGTCAATAAAGACAAAGAAGAAATTCCAGTATGAGGAACTGGTGTAGCAGAGTACATAGAGAATCTACAGCAGAACTGTGACCAGTGGGTTAAGTAAAGGTAATCTATGATATACCAGGATGAGTTTTGTCACAGAGGTCCCAATGCAGAGCCTGACAGTTATTATGGCAGAAATGAATCTGTGATATAGCATAGCTGAGTTTGTCACAGTATAGCAAAGTAGAAGTTTCTGATAGTATAAGCAGAGCTGAGTTGTCCCCACTGTATAGTAAAGCAGTGTACCCAGCAATGTAGCAGAGTTGGATTGTCAAGAGATCAAAGAATCCAAAATGATGAGACAAACCACCGCAGTGTTCTGCCAACAAATACTGAATATTTCAGGCAGTGTACCAGCACCTGAGTCCAGCCTATAAGGCCTATGTCATATATTCAATGACGAGTAACAAAGAAAGATAGTCACCAGGAGGAGCATGCATCCTTGAAGAAGTGAGTACAATTGAAGCTACAAACCATGCCTTATTTACTTATACCTCATTTATACATTGGGCAAGTACATAGAATTGTACAGCAAGTATCCCAATTGTGAGGATTTTAAGGACTGACTAACAATCCTCCTCTAATTATTTTCCATTCTCATCTCAATACTTTTTACAATTAAATTTTAATATAAATTATTTAATCAAGTTGGACTTTGGCTTTGTTGTTTTGCTCTTATATGTTGCTCTTAGTGTGATATGAAAAGAGAATACTTTTAACAACTGGATAGCTAAAAGATCTCTAGAAATAACACTGGTATACTGCAATAATGGACGTGCTCATGCGAAATGTTACTGTATGTCAGCAGTGATTTGTGCCAGCTGTATTTCACCAGCTGTAATATCTTTTGATTATTATAGTCCATGCTTTTAAGTTCACACTGATCCAAGTATTGTAAATCATTTATTTCCAGTAAGTAAAGAATGGCTCTCTATAACGTCTAAATGGCAACTCATGTTATCACACATCTCATAAGTGTGAAATGTACTGTCCAAGCCTGAAATGCAACTACAGGAATGAAAATTAGATTTTGCTGTTGAGTGTATTATAATAGTGCAGAAAAAGAGCACTTCAGTCAGAACATAGAAAAGATGATCTAGAAATGTTTTTTATGACCATCAATGGCATGCTTCAGCAAACCAAACTAATCTATGATAAGTAGCAGTCATTGAAGATTATGACAAGGAGAAATAACCCCGAACTAAAAGGTCTGGGTTCGTACCGACTCCCTAATCCGGTACCGAACACCTGATGTCCGGGTAACGCGAACCCAGAACACGGGATTCTTACTGGTATGTCCGGTTTGCTGTTCAGGTTCTGCCAGTCTAATTAAAAGCTTGTTGAAAGTATACCGTGCAGCCAATCAAACAAAGCTTTTCCCGAGTTAGACACTTCCCGCAACCATCACAACCATGCCAAGCATTGGCTTGCGCACCATGAAAGAAAAAAATAATTAAAAAAAACAACACGTGGGGTCTCACCTATTTTTTGATAGAGGCGCAGTAAAGCAGACAGCTTGCTGGCTGCAGCCCATCATACAATAGAGGAAGGACCCCTAACTTAATAAGCAAATGATTAAATGGTCAGAATAATCGTAACACACCCTCACGAAACACAAAATCCATTCTCCCAAAGTTGTAGATAAATGTCACATAGAATAAAACAACTAGGGAGCCAGGAAACAAAAACTATTATGTAAAAATTCCCCAAATCACTGTTATAGTGATGCCCATACAGAACAGGCCCTATTAGCCCTTTATAAATCACTTTCATACCCATCATACAGTGAAAAGCATTCAGACCCCTAAATTTTTCACTTTTTGCTTCATTGCAGCCATTTGGTAAATACAAAAAAGTTCATTTATTTCTCATTAATGTACACTCTGCATCCCATCTTGACTGAAAAAAAACAAAATGTTAGGAATTTTTGAATATTTTTTAAAAAAAAAAAAAACTTAAATATACATTGGTCATAAGGTAATTCGACCTTTTGCTCAGTATTGAGTAGAAGCACCTTTTTGAGCTATACAGCCATAAGTCTCTTGGAATGGAATTCAACCAAGATTTCACCACCTGATTTGGGGATCCTCTGTCCATTCTTTCCTTGCAGATCCTCTCCACTTCTGTCCAGGTTGGATGGTGAACGTTGGTGGACAGTCCATTTACAGTTCACACCAAGATGCTCAATAGGAGTTTAGTCAGGCTCGGCTGGGCCAGTCCAAGGATTGGTCACAGTTGTTCCGAAGCCACTCCTTGTTATTTTAGGGCTGTGTGCTTAGGGTCATTGTCTTGTTGGAAGGTGAACCTTCGGCCAAGTCCAGAGGTCAGAGCACTCTGGAGAGGTTCCATCAGGATATCTCTATACTTGGCAGCATTCATGTTTTCCTTTCAATTGCAACCAGTCCCGTCCTGTCCCTGCAGCTGAAAAAACACCCCCATATCATTATGTTGGCCACCGACCATATTTTCACTAATGGGATATATTGTCAGTGATGAGCAGTGCTGGTTTTAATATGTCCACACCATTTACCGCTTAGAATTATCACCAATACGTTATATTCTCATCTCAATCAGACAAGAGAATCTTATTTCTCATAGTCAGCGCGTCCTTTCATATGATTTTTTTAGCAAACACTATGCGGGGCTTTCATATGTCGGCACTGGGGAGAAACTCCGTCGGGCCACTCTGCCATAAATGGCCCCGACTGGGTAGAACGGCTTGCAGTGACAGTTGACTTTTTGGAACTTTCTCCATCTCCCTTTGGATCTGTGGAAGCTCAGTCATAGTGATCTTGGGGTTCGTCTTTACCTCTCTCACCAAGGCTCTTCGCCACGATTTGCTCAGTCTGGCTGGATGACCAGGTTCTTAGGAAGACTTCTGGTGGTCCCAAGCTTCTTCCATTTAAGGATTATGGAGGCCCCTGAGCTCTTAGGAACCTTGAAAGTTACTGCATAAATTCTTTGTAACTTGGCCAGATCTGTGCCATTCCACAAATCTGTCTGTGAGCTCCTGCGAGTTACCACCACTTTTGACAACCAGCCTGCTAAAGAAGACAGCTGGGGGCTGGTATTCCAGGCGAAATGGTCATGGATATTGACCCCCCCAGCCACGCCGGAAGCACAACCATTAGATGGCTCCAATTCTGGCTCTTTGCCTGGACTCTTCCTGCTTGCCTGGTGTGTTGCTAAGTGAGGTAATAATTGTGTTGATGCATCTGTGTAATGTTTGCTGACATCATAGCCCAGATGTTAGTAATGGGGCGGCACCTATCAGCTACCCCATTACAAACCCGATAAGTAAATATTTAAAAAAACACAGACACACAGGAAAAAAAATACTTTAATTTAAATAAAGACTCGCCCCCACAGCTCCTTTATTTTCCCATTTACAAAAATAATAATAAAAAATAATAATTCACAGGTCCTCTGTAATCCATAAATGGAGGATTCCACACAATCCCAGTTTTCTTCATCCAGTCCATTGAACCAGAGAACGCAGGTCCATAGACTGGAGCAACAGCTGCTACAGGGTCTCACACTGCACTCCGCGAAACCCGGGCTGCTGTAACTGATGTGACAGTCAGGAAGATGTTTACGATGCACGGTCCATTACCAGTAACATCTCCTGACGTTCACCTCAGTTCACAGCAGCCGGTTTTCGCGGAGTGCAGTGTGAGACCCTGTAGCAGCTGCTGCTCCAGTCTATGGACCTGCGTTCTCTGAGTTCCATAGACTGGATGAAGAAAACTGGGATTGTCGTGGAATCTCCATTTATGGATTACAGAGGACCCTGTGAATTATTATTTTTTATTATTATTTTTAGTAAATGGGAAAAAAAGGGAGTGTGGGGGCGAGTCTTTATTTAAATAAAGTATTTTTTTTCCAGTGTGTCTGTGTTTTTTTAACTATTTACTTATCGGGTTAGTAATGGGGGTATCTGATAGGTGCCGCCCCATTACTAACATCTGGGCTTGATGTCAGCAAACATTACACAGCTGACATCAACCCCAAATATTACCTCACTTGCCAACACACCAGGGCAAGCAGGAAGAGCCAGGCAAAGAGCCAGAATTGGAGCATCTAATGGTTGTGCCTTTCCTGGCGTGGCTGGGGGGGTCAATATCCATGACCACTTACCAGCCTGAGAATACCAGCCCCCAGCTGTCTTCTTTAGCAAGGCTGGTTGTCAAAAATGTGGGGTAACTCGCCAAGGAGCTCACAGACAGAATTGTGGAAAGGCACAGATCTGGCCAAAGTTACAAAAGAATTTCTGCAGTACTCAAGGTTCCTAAGAGCACAGTGGCCTCCATAATCCTTAAATGGAAGAAGCTTGGACCACCAGAAGTCTTCCTAGACCTGGTCATCCAGCCAGACTGAGCAATCGTGGGAGAAGAGCCTTGGTGAGAGAGGTAAAGACGAACCCCAAGATCACTATGACTGAGCTCCACAGATGCCAAAGGGAGATGGGAGAAAGTTCCAAAAAGTCAACTGTCACTGCAGCCGTTCACCAGTCGGGCATTTATGGCAGAGTGGCCCGACGGAAGTTTCTCCCCAGTGCCAGACATATGAAAGCCCGCATAGAGTTTGCTAAAAATCATATGAAGGACTCGCAGACTATGAGAAATAAGATTCTCTGGTCTGATGAGATGAGAATATAACTTATTGGTGATAATTCTAAGCGGTATGTGTGGAAAAAACCAGGCACTGCTCATCACCTGCCCAATATAATCCCAATAGTGAAATATGGTGGTGGCAACATCATGCTATGGGGGTGTTTTTTCAGCTGCAGGGACAGGACGACTGGTTGCAATTGAAGGAAACATGAATGCTGCCAAGTATAGAGATATCCTGGATGAAAACCTCTTCCAGAGTGCTCTGGACCTCAGACTTGGCCGAAGGTTCACCTTCCAACAAGACAATGACCCTAAGCACACAGCTAAAATAACAAAGGAGTGGCTTCGGAACAACTGTGACCATTCTTGACTGGCCCAGCCAGAGCCCTGACCTAAACCCAATTGAGCATCTCTGGAGAGACCTGAAAATGGCTGTCCACCAACGTTCACCATCCAACCTGACAGAAGTGGAGAGGATCTGCAAGGAAGAATGGCAGAGGATCCCCAAATCCAGGTGTGAAAAACTTGTTGCATCATTCCCAAGAAGACTTATGGCTGTACTAGCTCAAAAGGTGCTTCTACTCAATACTGAGCAAAAGGTCTGAATACTTATGACCATGTGATATTTCAGTTTTTATTTTTTAATAAATATTCAAAAATTCCTACATTTCTGTTTTTTTCAGTCAAGATGGGATGCAGAGTGTACATTAATGAGAAATAAATGAACTTTTTTGAATTTACCAAATGGCTGCAATGAAGCAAAAAGTGAAAAATTTAAAGGGGTCTGAATGCTTTTCACTGTATGATGGGTATGAAAGGGAATTATAAATGGCTACTAGGTGCCTGTTCTGTATGGGATCACTATACAGTGATTTGGTGAATTTTTACCACTAATAAGTTTTTGTTTCCCTGGCTCCTAGTTGTTTTATTCTATGAGACATTTATCTAAACTTCTGGGAGAATGGATTTTGTGTTTCGTGAGGTGTGTCTACGACTTATTCTGACCATTTAATCATTTGCATATTAAGTTAGTGGTCCTTCCTCTATTGTATGAAGGGCTGCAGCCCGCAGCTGTCTGCTTACCTGCGCTTATCAAAAATAGGTGAGACCCCACGTGTTTTTTTTAATTATTTTTTTCTAACATGGTGCGCCAGCCAATGCTTGGCATGGTTGTGATGGTGCCGGAAGTGTCTACACGGGAAAAGCTTGTTGATTGGCTGCACTGTATCCTTTCAACAAGCTTTATTAGACTGCAGAACCTGAACAGCAAACCGGACATACAGTAAGAATCCCGTGTTCTGGGTTCGGTACCGGACATCAGGTGTTCGGTACCGGACATTAGGTGTCCGGTACGAACCCCGAACTTTATAGTTCGGGTTCTTTCATCCCTTGTCATAATCTTCCAATGACTGCTACTTATCATAGATTAGTTTGGTTTGCTGAAGCATGCATTGATGGTCAAAAAAACATTTCTTAGATCATCTTTCATATCTGACTGAAGTTGCTCTTTTTCATGCACTATTATACATACACTCAACAGCAAAATCTAATTTTCATCCTGTAAGTTGCTTTCAGGCTTGGACAGTACATTTCACACTTATTAGATGTGTGATAACATGAGTTGCCATTTGACGTAATAGAAAGCCATTCATTACTTACTGAAATAAATGATTTACAATACTTGGATAGTGTGAACTTAAAAGCATGGACTATAAAACACAAAAGATATTACCAGCTTGGTGGAAATACAGCTAGGCACAAATCACTGCTGCCTAACAGTAACATTCTGCATGAGCACGTCCATTATTGCAGTAACCAGTGTTATTTCTAAGAGATATTTTAGCTAATCCCAGTTGATTAAAAGTATTCTCTTTTCATATCACACTAAGAGCAACATATAAGAGCAAAACACAAAGCCAAAGTCCAACTTGATTAAATAATTTATATTAAAATTTAATGTAAAAGTATTGATGATGAGAATGGAAATAATTAGATGAGGATTGTTAGTCAGTCCATAAAAATCCTCCACAAATGGGATACATGCTGTACAATTCTATGTACTAGCCCAATGTATAAATGAGGTATAAGTAAACAGGCATGGTTAGTAGCTTCAATTGGTACTCACTTCTTCAAGATGCATGCTCCTCCTGGTGACATCTTTCTTTGTTACTCGATCATTGAATATATGACCCTAGGCCTTATAGGCTGACTCAGGTGCTGGTACACTGCCAGAATATTCAGGTATTTGTTGGCCGAACCACTGCGGTGGATTGTCTCATCATTTTTGGATTCTTTGATCTCTTGACAAATCCAACTCTGCTACATTGCTGGGTACAATGCTATACTATACAGTGGGACAACTCCAGCTCTGCTATACTATCAGAAACTTCTACTTTGCTATACTGTGACAAACTCAGCTCTGCTATATCACAGATTCATTTCTGCCATAAAACTGTCAGCTCTGCATTGGGCTCTGTGACAAACTCATCCCTGGTATATCATAGACTTACCTTTACTACACCACTGGTCCAGTTCTGCTGTAGAATCTCCTATGTAACTCAGCTACACCAGTTCCTCATCACTGAATTTCTTCTTTGTCTTTATTGACTACAACTCCTTCATGCCTGTTTCCAATTTCTCAACTCTGCTTAAAATCTCATTCCTTGACTGCCAGTTTGCTCCTCCTGTTGCCCTACTGCCATAGTTTCCTCTCCCCGATGCACCACCGTCGTCTGTCTGTCATTACAACTGCTCATTTGGACCAAAGACTCTGCGGATCCACCTCACTAACATGATCACTGTCTGTATTAGGAAATCTGTTCTACTCGAGAACAAATAATTCAGAAAATTAGCAGGAAGCAGTGAAAAGATGTATGGCAGTATGACATTAAACCCCTAGATATAGCGTCATTTTTACTCTGTTACCTTGGAGAACCATGGTCTGGACTGGAGCTGTAGATACAAAACGATAGGACATTTTTTATTAACAAATTTTATAATGGTGGTTTATTTTTTTCTTTCCCCACTGATTGCCAAGATAGGACTTGTCTTCCCTGTTTTCTCCTGGCCAGAAGGCGTTGAATGGAGAAGCTGGTTCACTCTGCGCACTGCTGCTTCGTTTTAAGTCTATGGCACTGAACATATGAAAACTACAGAGCACTTGGCAATGTTTGGGCAGTGTCATGGCCTAAAGGGTATGCCCCACTGAACAATATCGCTAACGGGATCGCTAAAAAACGTCACTATTTAGCGATCCCGTTAGCGATGTTGTTCAGTGCGGCAGCTTCCAGCGACGAGCTTCCTGCTGTGATCTCGCTCGTCGCTGGAATCGTTCCGGACCCTATTTTCTCGTCGGCGCTCCCGCTGGGTAAGTATCTAATCGCTGTGTGGCACCTTTTCTTAGCGATTTAGCGGTACTTTTGTACCGCTAAAGTCGTTAAGAAGATCGCTAACGGCGATAGCGTCGTTAACTATATCGCTAAATGTGGCCGCATTTAGCGATATAGAAACAATCCCGCTAGCGATCGCATTAGTATGCGTCGTTATTGTGATCGCTAGCGGGATTGTTTAGTGTGGCAGTACCTTTAGAATGGTATGACAAGATTGTTGGCAGCAGATTAATCTCTGTACTGTCCAGCCATTCAACAGTGAATATATGTTTATTCAGGAACAAAGATAACACAGCTTACAACTGGTATTTCTTATAGCTTAGGATCTAACACCATGTCTGTCAGCTTGCAAAGTGAAAGTAAAATGTGCTCCAGCTACACACACAGTGAGTGAACAGGATCTTCCTGTTTTTTTTAACAGTGCTTTACTGGCAATACAACACTATAGCTGGAGACTGAAGCTCATGCACTATTAAACAGTTATTGCAATATATACAATAATAAGCATTATTCCAAAATTCCCACTCAACAACTACATATCACATTAGTCCCATAATTCTTCTTCTTCTTGTAATTCTTCTTCCTCATACACTATTAAATAGTAGTAAATAGTAGTTGATGCAAAATACACAATAATACGCATTATTCCAAAGATGCATGCACGACCAGCGGTTTCACTCAACTCCTGGCCACGTTCGATAGGGGAGATTGGTGGTCACAAGTCCTCTGTTCTGATACTTCCCAGTGATGAAACCAACACTGATCTCTAACAATTATCGCCTATCTAGTGAATAGATGATAATTTATGTAGACTAAAATTACCTTCCATCCAGATAAAGTGATAGTTGTGACCTAGACCAAATGCTTTCTTTCCATTGCACCACATTCAGCACTGGGTGCTTTGTCAGCAAGTCAATATGTCATTGTAGACGTCTCCATGTTGTAACCGAAATCTACAGCACATTCATGAAAAATGGTAGGAACAAGCAATTCACTAGTTGAATAAATGACGTCTACAATTTTTTACGTGAGCTAAATATATAGATATGTACACCGTGGTTTAAAAGTCATGGAGTATACTCAAATAGAGCAATTCTATCTTAGTAGAAAATTAGGGAATATTTGCATTTAGCATCTCAGAGATTCAATATTTGGTTAATAGGGTGTCCCCATGAGAAGCCTTAACACTGTTTGAGTTATGTAGTGTTCAGCCCGCAGGGCTCCAGGATTTGTCACTTCCACTTTATAAAATTACAACTTAATCACTGAATTCTCACCATCAGACAGTTCTGTATCCCAGTGGAGAAGCTGCATGAATATTGCATTCCAGGACTGCTTTGAAATTTTTCGTATTGCTTTCATATATGTATCGTTACAGGACCAAACATACAAGGAATAGACTGATATATGCTACAGAACATACATATGAGCAGAGTGAAAAATAGTTTGGTGAGTACAGTAGGTTTACCATGTATTGTGCTAAACAAGACTATCTTTGGCTTTCTTAAATGTCCTGTTTTAGATCTTACATTCTGCAGATATAATGGTGGAGAAGAAGGCTAACACACCTTCTGAAGACCTCTGTTGTGGTATCTTATATGAACTGTATTTTATTGTGTGTTTTGCCCTCATGTAGGCTGCAATTTCCTGTAAGTTGAGGGTGTCAGGGTTAACTGTATGGCTAGCCCATATTTGGGGAGGAGTAGATGGACGCAAGTGATAATTTGCTGTTTTTTATTGCTAGTTTTGAGAGAGCGGAGAGAAAGGACACCCTCAGGCAGTTCTGACCATCATCAGGTGTGTGAAGAATAGGCCTACAAGAGAGCATGTTTCAGCCAGGAAATAACAGTGATGGCAGTTTTCCTCATTGCAGGCTTGCACCATTCACAGAGGGCAGTTTGGGTGCATTGGGCACAGCGTTACACATTGACCCACGTGGCCTTGTACCAGGAAGATGGAAGCTGTATTCCTTTGCAAGATTCTCCACAAGTATTGAGCCGCCGTCTGTAACCACCAAGTGTGAACCTCTGTCATACTATACAGATGAAAAGCTTAAGCATTTATCCTGCTACATTTTGAACATATGTCGCAGACCTAGTAAACCTGTCTGCATCTAAAGGATCACAATGTTCCACAAATCGAGGCAGAACGTAACCTGAAGGCGTCATCAGCAGGAACCGCAACACGTGCACACACCCACGGGCCCCTATGTAAGGTGTATTGGAACGCAGAATTAGATATCGGCCAAATTTCCCTTTTACATAGAGATAGCTGAACAATATATGACACCTATATACTGTAGTAACACACCATAGAGAGAGAAGGATAGAATAAAATCTAACTTTTAATGAAATACAATAAACAAGGACAATACCTTAACATAGGCCAATAAACAACTGAGCAAAAAAGAATTAAAGGGAGCATCACATATGATAGATGCTGTCTAATCCAACAGATAGATAGACAGATAGATGATAGATAGATAGATTATAGATACATGTTGACTCAGTTCAGGTCCTCACATTTCTCTATGTAATTTTATTAATAAAAAACACAATTTGATAACATATTCTTTATGGAAAACAAGGCCATCAATGGCTGTTGTTACTTCTACAAGGTGATCTAATACATTACAGGGAATTTAAGCCATTAGCTGCTCTATTTATCAGTTCCAATGAGATCATGTCACACATGTTCCCGTAAATTCTTCCTAATTGAATATTCTACTTTAAGACTTTAAAAGATAATGGCCTGAAAGAGCAATCTTTTACCCATAATAAATTGTGGTTTAGAAAATTGGGCATAATCTTGTGAATGTTTTAGAGCAGTTTGGTCCATCAGCAGAGAATCAAATAAAACATCATAAAAGTGACATGGAAAATGCATCATCCTGAAAAACAAGTCGAGCGCAACAATATACAGATAAAATGCAAACCTTAAGGAGGTTCTACCCCCCACAGTTTGTCCCATAACAGCAACAGTTCTCTTTTGATATGTGTTTACTTCGTCCTATAGTTAAATGATAACTTTTTAAAATTCAGACTGCAAAATTTGCATCACGTCTACCCATAGTTATGTTTCAAGAAGTCATCTTCTGGGGGTCACACCAGTTACATCTTCTAGATCCTCTTTTAGATGGGTGCTGTAGTGATTCATACATTGCAATCTAAGCAATTAGAAACTAAAATCTAGACGTGACTTATTCTCACCATCAATGGACAAAGTAAATTGAATTTCTGAAAAGGAATTAATACAATACCCCGGGATGCGGAAACTAGAATGTAACATTAACATTAATCACGAGACATTTTTTAAATGATTACAATTGACAATGTATTCTGTTTTTTTTTGTAATATAACAGAATAATTTCATATGTGCAGTAATTACATAGTCGTATATCATGTGGATCGCCTCTATATATCCTATTTCTAGAGTGTCATCATTACTGGATTGAATACAGCCCATTTTACAAATAAGATAAACAATAAGTTAATGTTGGATCTGAACGGCTAAGAGGTTGGTGAAGCTACGTCGAGACGTTGCCAGATGTTATTTCTGCCTGTTTGTTGTGCGTCCCAGACGGCAAAATCTGCGTCCATGAAGTTATTTAAGTTTGAACCAAATAAATCCTTTTTTAGTTTTTATAAACTTCTTTATCTATTCCATTCTTTGCAGCCAGAAGGAAAGTTCCAAGAGTTGGTTTCTTTTTTTATCATATGAGTAACTGACATTTCAGTGGGAATCCTCATCAAACATTTTATTAAATATTGCATTACAGTCTCTTATCTGCCAAGGTCTGGTCTGTCTTCACAGCATTCCGGATGATATTTTAGAATGATATTTAGCTGATTTTAGTGGATTATTTCCATAGCAAAGAGAATGAAAGGCAATAGGGTGGGAGGAAAAAAACTATGGGAGGAAAACACTAATTAGATAAAAGTAAGTATGATGAATCGCAAAATAGTATCAGGTGTGTCAGGGGATATGTTATCGCCATAGCATGACGCAATCATTAAACTTACCATTTCTTCATCAGTATGACAAAACGTGTCTGAATACTACACAGGGTAATGCCATTTATTTGCAGCAAATGCGAGTGCAAAGCCTATGTTCTCCTCTAAAGCTTCTACAATGGCCTGGTGAGCATCAAAACTGCACCAAAGAACCAGGACCATATTTACTACTAGGCACTGAAAGTCAATTGTAAAGGGCAGTACGTTGCAAGAGGTGGTGTCAACTGACAAGTCCCTGTTAAAACAGGTATTGGATGGTATGGATAACATGGCAGAGAGAGGAGCGGAGATGAACAATGTAGCTCCATCTCTTCCGCATTTAAAATCTAGTTGAAAATCTGCAAATTTGAAATACGCATTACGACAATTTGTATGGTGTATGTGGCTACAGATTGCCCATATAGGGTAAATACGCAAAATTTACAATTTCATATTCACTGTGGCTTTTTTGCTGTGGGAAATCTGCTGCAGAAATGACATGGGTACTCATGAACCTTACACTTCTGGTTTCTTTTTAAGGAAATTAGCCAGATTGATGCAATGTATGAACTACTGATCTCCATAGGGGAAGGTCAACACATGGGTGAACAAATTGGCAACACCAGATTGTTGAGAGATAGTGAAGACTATGATCTGGATAGACCCATTAATCCCACACCAATCAGGTGGCTTAAATGATAAATGTGTATAATTTCATTATATACTCCTAAACATTGAAACTGTAAAACCAAGAAGGAAACTTTGTGGAATTATGAAAATCACAGAATGGATAGACATGTCAATGATATGCCAATGATAAAAAAATAGAAGCAAATTTTTGAAGTTCTCGATTTACTCATTACGGACTATGAGTTGCATGCGCAGAAATCCTGGCACTTACATCCTTGGCTGTTATCATTGAGGTTATTAATGGTTGTCTGAGGAATGATCTGCCATTATGAATATACTTAGGCACACAGAAGGGATCACTACGTGGCATTCTTTGAATCTGATGAGACCACATAGGCAACGCCATCCAGAGCCCTTCACAAGTGAATGACTCACCAGAATAACTACTGGGACTATGGTGTAGGATTATCAAATTTATGGTAGTGAGACTCTAGTCTTCATTCTAGGTTTACAACTTTAAGCTACATTGAATTGTCTGTGGAACCAGTAGTATGGACATTTCTCGAAAGTGTCTCAGGAGCCATTTTCAGCACATGTTGCTTGTGCTATTGTGAGCAGCCTATGTGATCTAAATGTGCTACCGTGGCGTGCAGCTTCTCTGGACTTGTGTCCCGAAATATCTTGCATATCATTGGTTGGCAATTGCTAAGGGAGCTGCAGCAGTGGATCTTATTGATTTGTCCAAGTGTAGTCAGTGTGGCAGAACATTTTTCGGGCAACCATTAATAACCTCACTGATAGCAGCCAAGGCTGTAAGTGTGGGAATTTCTCAAACGTGAGACCAAATAAATCAAGATATTTTGAAAATGTGTTTTTCATCATTGGCATATCCTTAACATGACATTTTATGAACCAGCAGAGGGAAAGCAGAGCGCTGCAGATGTTTATAGCCTGGGAAGGGGGTAATATTCATGGAGCTTCCCAGGCTATTAATGTCAGCTCACATCTGTATACTAAGCCTTTACTGGTTATTAAAATGGAGTTACCCTGAAAAACAATGATGTAGGTTCCCCCTATAAATAATAACCAGCAAAGGCTATGCAAACAGCTGTGGGCTGATATTAACAGCCTAGGAAGAGGCCATGGATATAGGCCCTCTCCTAGACTACAAACATCAGTGCTCAGCTGTCCCAGAAATGAAGCATCCATAAGATGCGCCAAGTCTGGCACTTAGTCTCGCTCTTCCCACTTGTCCTTGTGCGGTGGCAAGTGGGGTGATAGTATTAGGGTTGATGTCACCTTTTTATTCTCATATGACATCAAGCCCAGAGGTTAGTAATGGAGAGGCGTCTATCAATCCCCTCACCTGAACATCATTGAAATATACATATATATATTGTGAGACAGTGAAGGGGTGCGTACTGGACGGGGTGTATATCTCCCCCAGGTTTCTTAGCTGGGGCGCATAAAAAGTAGGTTGTCAGTGCGGTGTTCACTCCATTCCCATCTGGGACAGGTTTGCAGTTCAGCCCAGAGTGAACACAGCTGCTTAATTAGACAGCCATAAGTACCTGCTTGAAAGTTCAGAGGGGGCTCTCTCTCTCAGTCTGGATCTGACTTCAGACGCCATTGGAGCCTCATGTGAGCTGCACGCTGGTAACTACTGAACATATGTGATTGTTTTGGGAACAGACTATTAGAGTCTGTACCCGGATAGAAAGGGAAATCTATCTAAGTGTAATTAGTGGCTGGAGAAGCCCAGGCTTTATGTTTATGATTTGGTTTTGATTATGTTCTGTTTACTGTGGACTTTAATAAATCTGGTTGCGGCCAGTTTTTAACAGAACTACTGTCTGTGAATAGTCTCTTTATGCCACTCCGTCTCCCCAAGACGGCGATCCCAGAGCTATATCCCCTGAAAAGCTTACAATTGGTGCTTGAATGCTGGGGCAGCACAGTGGCTGAAGACTTTGAAAAAAAAAAAAAAAAAAAGGTGTCTGCACCGCAAAACTGAACTTATTGTGGAGAAGACTGTGGAGTGTATATGTCTTGTGTGAAGGCTGTCAGCCAGCCCAAGATGTCCGGCAGTATGGAGGAGCTCGTTAAGCAGCTGGCCCAGAACCAGCAGGCCATGCAGCAGCAACATCAGCAGGCCATGCAGCAACAACACCTAGAGGCCCAGCGGAGCCAGCAGCAACAGCAGGAAACCAACCGGTTATTACTGGAGCAGGTTGCAGCACTAAAAAAAACTCCTAGCACCTCGTCCCCGAATGAAGACGCCGGGTTACCGGCATTATCCGCTGTAAAGAAGGCGGTAAAACAGACTCTGCAGAAGATGACGCCTCATGACGATGTGGAGGCATATCTGGCTATATTTGAGAGACTGGCAGAGAAGGAGAATCTGCCACAATCTGAATGGGCTATGGTGGTCGCGCCCTATCTGACTGGGGAACCCCAAAAAGCCTATTTTGACCTCAGCGAGCAGGACAGCAAAAACTATACTAAGTTGAAAGCGGAGATTCTTGCCCGCCTGGGTGTGACGAGGGCAGTCCGTGCCAGGAGAGTCCATAACTGGAGATACAGGCGAGACAAGCCTGCTCGCTCACAAATGTATGACTTGATTTCTTTGGTAAAGAAGTGGTTGGAACCTGACATCAGCACCCCTGCCCAAATGGTTGAAAAGGTGGTGCTGGACCGGTACATCTGGGCCCTTCCCCCTGAGGTCCAGCTCTGGGTCGGACAGGGAGACCCCAAAGATGCCGATCAACTGGTCAGCCTGATAGAAAGGTATTTCGCCACCAAAGACTATCTACGTGACCAGCCGTCCGAGCGATCATCAGTTCGGAATACCCGGCCTCCGTCATCTCCCGGTAAGAGGGTTCCAGCTGTGGGGGCAAGGGGGGCTGTTGATAGTCCGGGTCAGCCCCGAGGGGACATGTATGAGCGAAAGGGTGATACTTACCTACCAGGAGACCCCAGGCCTAGGAAGGTCTCTCCGTCTGAACACCCTGACCTGAGACAGTGTTGGAGATGCCGTGAACAAGGTCATATTTCAGCCAATTGTCCACTAGTGGGGGAACCTATGGACTGTGACGCTGGACGGTCTCTCTCGTTCCTCGCCGAGCCCGTGTGCGTGGCCACCCTAGTCGAGGAGACTGGCCCACAGCTGTGTCAGGTCGTGATAAATGGGTGCCCAGTACAGGCCCTACTCGACTCAGGAAGTCGAGTGACTCTGATACATGCTAGTCTGGCTGATAGGGACTTCGTCACAGGTAGGCACCTAAGCGTGGTGTGCATAAATGGAGACATCAAAGTCTACCCAGTAACCTCCTCAGACTTCATCACAAAACTCGGGGAGATCTCATATGAAGTGGGGGTAGTGAAGAACCTGATGCATCCCGCCATATTGGGTCGTGACTTTCCCCTGTTTTGGGGTCTTTGGAAAAAAAATGTTTCTGCTGGACAGTGTGATGAAGCTCCTACTGAGGGTGCGCAGTCCCGAGGGGCGGAACACAATGCTAGTGGGCCGTTAAACTTATGTGATAATAATGATGATGATAATGATAATAATGGTGATGATGATGATCATGATAGTGATGATGACCATGATAATGATGATGATCATGATAATGATGATGACCATGATAATGATGCTGATGCTGATCGTAATCACGATAATGATATTGATAATGATGATGACTGTAAAAAAAATGAATTTCCATTTCAGGTGATGTTGGGGGAGGGGGGAGTGTTTCTCTAGAACAGAATGTCCCTGACCTACCGGTGTCCCGTGGCAATTTTGGGAGTGAGCAATTGCAAGACCCCACTCTTAAACATGCCAGGGAAATAACTGTTCTGAATGAGATCCCACAAGAGCCCGGCTCTGATGAAAAATTTCCCCATTTTGCCATGAACAATGACCTGCTATATAGGGTCACTAAAGTAAAGGGAGAGGCCGTGAGTCAGCTCCTAGTACCTAAGCCATATAGAAGTATGGTGTTAGGTTTGTCCCATAACCACGTGCTGGGTGGGCACCTGGGGATGGACAAAACCCAGGAAAGAATTCTTCAGAGGTTTTACTGGCCCGGGGTTTATCGAGATGTGGAGGATTATTGCAAAACCTGCCCCTCGTGTCAGATAAATGCTCCGGTGTCTCACTTCCGGAGTCCATTAATCCCGCTGCCGGTTATAGAAATACCCTTTGAAAGGGTAGCAATGGACTTGGTAGGTCCTATTGTAAAATCAGCCAGGGGACACCAATACATCTTAGTAGTACTTGATTATGCAACCCGGTACCCCGAGGCGGTCCCTTTAAGAAATATGGCATCTAAAAATATTGCACGGGAACTCTTTCATATGTTTTCCAGGACAGGAATTCCTAAAGAGATCCTCACGGACCAAGGCACACCTTTTATGTCCAAAGTGATGAAGGAACTGTGTAAGTTGCTTAAAATCTCGCACATTCGGACATCTGTGTATCACCCCCAGACGGATGGGTTGGTTGAACGTTTTAATAAAACATTAAAACATATGTTAAAGAAAGCAGTAGAGAAAGATGGGCGGGACTGGGACTACCTGTTACCCTACTTATTGTTTTCGGTCAGAGAGGTTCCCCAGGCCTCTACGGGATTTTCTCCCTTTGAGTTGGTGTATGGTCGGCATCCGCGGGGCTTGCTGGACATAGCCAAGGAGGTTTGGGAAACCGAGACAACTCCATACAAGAGTGTTATAGAGCATATTGCCCAGATGCAAGAGAGGATGGCTAAAATTATGCCATTGGTGAAGAACCATCTGCAGAGAGCCCAAGAAGCTCAAAGCAGAGTTTATAATCGGTCAGCAAAAATTAGGTCTTTCAACCCCGGGGATCGAGTCCTAATTCTAATTCCCACGGTGGAAAGTAAGTTTTTGGCCAAGTGGCATGGTCCATACGAGATCGTACAAAAAGTGAGCGAGGTTACTTACAAAGTACACCAACCCGGGAGACGGAAGCCCTACCAGGTGTATCATATCAATCTGATCAAGCCCTGGAGGGACAGAGAGTCGTTGTTGGCCTCGGGTGAAGTAGAGAAAGGGGTAAAACCATCTCTACCTCCTGTGACCATGGGAGAGACGTTGTCCGTGCACCAAAAACAGGAAGTGCGGGAGTTTCTGCAGAAAAATCAGAAAAGGTTTTCTGACTTGCCCGGCCGGACTTCTCTAATAAAACACCATGTCGAGACCGAGCCCGGTACTAAGGTCAAGATAAAACCGTACAGAATTCCAGAAGCCCGCAGAAAGATAGTCTCTACTGAAATTAAACGCATGTTAGACCTCGGGGTCATTGAGGAGGCCCAAAGCGAGTGGTGTAGCCCGATTGTACTCATCCCAAAACCTAATGGAACCTGGAGGTTCTGTAATGATTTCAGAAGGTTGAACGAGGTGTCAAAGTTTGACGCATACCCAATACCACGGGTAGACGAGCTAATCGAGAGGTTAGGGGTGCCCGTTATATTACAACCCTCGATCTGACAAAAGGGTACTGGCAGATACCCCTGTCGGAGGAAGCGAAAGAAAAAACGGCCTTTGCAACCCCGGAAGGTTTGTTTCAGTATCTGGTGATGCCCTTCGGGTTGCATGGAGCCCCAGCTACCTTTCAGTGGCTTATGGACCAGATACTGCGCCCGCATCGAGCCTATGCGGCTGCCTATCTGGATGATGTGGTAATTTTCAGTTCAGATTGGGAGAGCCACCTCACTAGGGTGCAAGCCGTCGTAGACTCGATAGCCGGAGCTGGACTGAACATAAACCCAGAGAAATGTGCAATTGGCCTCGAAGAGGCCAAATATCTGGGCTATGTTATTGGCAGGGGGCTGATCAAGCCACAAATTGATAAGGTAGAAGCAATTCGGAACTGGCCTGTACCCCTCACAAAACGACAGGTCAAAGCATTTCTGGGCATCACTGGGTACTATCGCAGATTCGTACCAAATTATGCCTCCATTGCTGCCCCATTGACTGACCTGACAAAAGGGGGGAAGTCAAAAATGATAAATTGGAATCCGGAGGCAGAAAAAGCATTTCTGTCGTTAAAAATAGCTTTGTGTCAAAGACCAGTTCTGGTCACCCCTAATTTTAGAGAAGAGTTTTTGGTTCAAACTGATGCCTCTAATGTGGGGTTAGGGGCCGTGTTGTCGCAGGTCGTGAAGGGTGAAGAACACCCAGTCCTGTATCTAAGTCGAAAAATGACACCGGCTGAACAAAATTATGCCATTGTGGAGCGAGAGTGCCTCGCAATCAAGTGGGCGCTGGACTCCCTGCGTTATTACCTCTTGGGTAGAAAATTTAAATTACAATCAGACCATGCTCCTCTGGCATGGATGAAGCAGAACAGGGAAAGGAATGCCAGGGTGACAAGGTGGTTCCTTTCACTTCAAGAGTTAAATTTCTCGGTGGAGCATAGACCTGGGAAGTTACAGGGTAATGCTGATGCCTTGTCCAGAGTTCACTGTCTCTTTGGAGTTTTGGACCAGCCCTCCGGTCTGGAGAAGAGGGGGGGATATGTGAGACAGTGAAGGGGTGCGTACTGGACGGGGTGTATATCTCCCCCAGGTTTCTTAGCTGGGGCGCATAAAAAGTAGGTTGTCAATGCGGTGTTCACTCCATTCCCATCTGGGACAGGTTTGCAGTTCAGCCCAGAGTGAACACAGCTGCTTAATTAGACAGCCATAAGTACCTGCTTGAAAGTTCAGAGGGGGCTCTCTCTCTCAGTCTGGATCTGACTTCAGACGCCATTGGAGCCTCATGTGAGCTGCACGCTGGTAACTACTGAACATATGTGATTGTTTTGGGAACAGACTATTAGAGTCTGTACCCGGATAGAAAGGGAAATCTATCTAAGTGTAATTAGTGGCTGGAGAAGCCCAGGCTTTATGTTTATGATTTGGTTTTGATTATGTTCTGTTTACCGTGGACTTTAATAAATCTGGTTGCGGACAGTTTTTAACAGAACTACTGTCTGTGAATGGTCTCTTTATGCCACTCCGTCTCCCCAAGACGGCGATCCCAGAGCTATATCCCCTGAAAAGCTTACAATATATACATATATATATATATATATCATTGAAATATTTATATATACATATATACCCTATATACTCATGTATAAGCCGACCCGTGTATAAGCCGACCCCCTACTTTTGCCACAAAAAACTGTGAAAACTTATTGAATCGCGTATAAGCTGGGTATATAAACCGCCATCTTGCTCTGTGCTGCCCCCGTCCTGCTCCTTGCTCCCCATCCAGCTCTGTGCTCCCCCATTCTCCTCTGTGCTCCCCCCCTCCTGCTTCATCCTCCGCTGTGCTCCCTCCTTCCTGCTCCGTCCTCCTGTGCCCCTCCCGTCCTGCTCCGTGCTCCTTTGTGCTCTCCATCTTCCCCCCGTCCTGCTCCGTGCTCCTCTGTGCCCTCCATCCTCCCCCCCGTCCTGCTTCGGGCTCCTCTGTGCTCTCCATCTTCCCCCCGTCCTCCCCCGTGCTCCTCTGTGCCCTCCATCCTCCCCCGTCCTGCTCCATGCTCCTCTGTGCCCTCCATCCTCCCCCCGTCCTGCTCTATCCTCCCCCCATCCTGCTCCATCCTCCCCCCGTCCTGCTCCGTGCTCCTCTGTGCCCTCCATCCTCCCTCCGTCCTGCTCCGTACTCCTCTGTGCTCTCCGTCCTCCCCCCGTCCTGCTCCGTGCTCATTGTCCTCCTCCATGCTTCCCCCGTCCTCCGTTCTCACCCCGTCATACTCACCCTCCCCGTGCCATCGCTGAACGTCTCGGCAATCCTGCGTTGTACCCGGCTTCCTGCAGCTCTCCTGTGCTGAGCGGTGACGTAATACCGCTCATTAAGGCCATGAATATGGACGCCACGCCTATGGGATTTTATGTGCATGTGGAGCCCAGCTGTGACTGAATCCACATCTTCCAGAGGGGTGCACTGACAGAAGATCCCACTAGAGGTCATTATGCACACACACACACGCAGCTCATCCTAAAAAGACCATTAGAGGGAGCTGTGTAAGACGTATAAAAACCAGTTTTAGTTTCAGTTTGCCTCAGATGATGAGAGCACCAGAGGAGAGAAGTGCAGAGCTGTTCAGTCAGTTCAACTTGAGTAAGTGGAGGCTAGTACGAGTGAGAAGGAATCACTTTAGCCTAGTCAGAGCTGAATCTGAAATATAGCTCAGTGGAAAGCGTGCCGACTAGTGTTGAGCGATACGATACTGCAAGTATCGGGTATCGGCCGATATTAGCTCTATCGGCCTTTCGATAATTTGTTTCGATATTTTCCATATATCGTATACCGGAATCGGAAGTTCCCATAATTCTTTGAGAGGCAATGTGATTTTAGTCAGCCAATGAGGAATCCTAAGAAGTGTGGGCACATCCTGTACTGCTGCGGTCATGTTAACTAATGGCATGGCTGTGATTGGATGCTGAAATGATGTCAGAATGCACTATAAAAGGCGCCGCCGCCATTTTAGCGTCACTGTGCTGTGAATTCAGTAAGGGACAGAACGCTACTGTGCTGACTCTGAGGGACAGTTAGAGATTGCGATTTAGTGTACTGTGCTGTAGGCAGGCTAGCACCAACCGCTGTGTAAAGCTTCCTTTTGCCTGCAGTGTTGTTTTAACAGCTCTGCAAGGTGTGTGTGAGTGCAGGTGACGCTGCAGTTTGCTCTGTATGCAACGCTGTCTGTAGGCATCTGCACGTGTCACTCACAGACTCTTTTTTTTTTTCTTCAGTGTAATTCTTGCTGCTCCATGCAATTTAACTATTAGTGTGACGCGCTTCCATCCGTATCCAATACATTGGTTGCAAACACTATAGAAGTAGACAAAGGAGTAGCCTTTCACAGATTGTGAACAGTTGTGTTTCAGTGTTCACTTCAGTCTCTGCGTAATAACCACACTTAGGCCTTATAACTTTTCTGACTTTCTTTATCAATCTACCAAGATGAAGAAGGCAGGGAGTAAGGCACGTGGTCGTGGCCGTGGAGTTTCAGCAGGGAGAGGGCGTGGGGATTCTGTGGCTGCTGCCGCACCCAGTGACACAGCATCCACCAGTTTTCCCCGTCAGCGTTCCTTTATGCGCACTTTGGTAGGAGCTCAGCGTACCCCCCTGCTGCGGGAAGAACAAATTGAAGCCGTTGTTGGTTGGATGGCAGCCAATGCATCGACTTCAATTCCTTCCACCTCCTCTCAGGAACACAGCACTGTTGAACAACCATCTGTCTCTTCACCGCCTGCCAAATTGCCCAGGCAGTCAGAGAGTTCTGAACTGGAGCCAGCTGAGTCTCTGCTTCTGTTCTCAGAATCTGTTGGCTTGCAAACAGGGGCCCAGCCAAGCAGCATTCTGGAATGTGAAGAAGAGGCAGTATGCAGTGATGCGCAACAGCTGTGTCTCTCTGAATGTGAAGAGGCGGGTGAGCCAGTGCCGATGGTCAGCACACCGCAGAACGCATCTGATGATGATGAGACTCAGTTGCCATTTTCTGTTGAGCATGGTGCTGGCCAGACCACCCAACAGCAGCAGGTGTTGGAAGAGGGTACTGGAGATGATGAAGTCCGAGACCCAACATGGCGTGAGCAGCAGGAAGGTGGTGGGAGCAGCTCTGAGGAAGAGATTGTCCCAACGGTACAAAGGAGGGAGAGGTAGGCTGCAGACTCGCTTGCCTGTAGCCTCCAGTTTGCCACCTGTTGGGAGCAGTTGTGTTAGAAATGTCAAAATTGGCGCTCCCATGACTTGCACTGCGTGGTCCTTTTTTGACAGAGTTGTAGATGATATTTGCTATGTTCAATGCAAGCTGTGTAAGCAAAAAGTTAAAAGAGGTAAAAATATCAGTAACCTGAATACCACAAATATGTGGAAACATGTACGGACAAAGCACGTAGCTGAGTTACAAAGACACACTGGAGATGTAGGCCAACCTTCAGCAGCACCTACATCTTCAGGTCGTGTTGGAGCCTCTTACTCCAGCTCACAAACAGCTGGTTCGGCTTCCTCACAGGATCGGCATGGAAGAACCTCTTTCACTGTTGTCCAGAGACCCAGTGTTATTGCACCCACAGCTGCAAGTTCCCTGTCATCCTCACACTCCCAGGCCACAAAACAGCCATCGGTAGCACAGGCATGGGATAAAAGACGGCCATACTCGGCAAACCATCCACGAGCACAGGCTCTGAATGCTGGCCTTGCAAAACTCCTGTCCCTTGAAATGCTGTCATTCAGGCTGGTGGAGACTGACAGTTTCAGGAACTTTATGGCATTGGCAGTCCCACAATATAATGTGCCAAGCCGATTTTATTTCAGCAGGCAAGCCGTCC